>JASJOG010000036.1:1200000-1800000 GCA_030142905.1 Heliopora coerulea | reverse complement strand
TTAATCCAAATTTTCATATTTTTCTTGATGCAAGATATAGCTGTAATGCTTAGTTATTCTAGCAATATTAGCCAGACTGATCACTGGCATAGAGAGAGAGAGAAATGAAATTGCTTTGCTGGAATGCAAAGCTATGCCCAGCAACATTCAATAACAGATATCTTAACAATGAAAACATCATCCCATGGATAATTGGCTTGTCCAGCACCTGTAGATACACCTATAGTTACTGTATCAACCTCACCATCCTTGCTTAGTGAAGCTGAATAATGACTGCATTCAATGCAGGACTATCCCCTGGAAAACAAATTTATCCACTAAATATGTTATCAAGGCCTAGTACGGCTGACCTAACAAGATATTAAATAATGAATTATTTGAACAACAACTATTCTCACTTATTATAAAAAGTTTGCACCACAGGATGTTGTTTCAACATGAAAAATACATGCCATGTTACAGTATTTACCATATTGAACATCCATTGAGAAAAACATTTTCCAAGATCTAAAAATGGCCCAAGACCAGAAGCCAAGACAAGTTTCTTGTCAGTTGCCAAAAAGCGAATAATCCTGGCAACGTGATACACATAAAGGGTGAAATATTTTTTTGATATAGACTTACCAAACATTGTATTACATGAAATAACAAATATACATCATTTAATAAGGTGTTTGGTAAGTTTATGTTACACATTATATATATATGTAGTACTGGTCAATGTAACAAATATAATAAAGAAACCCCAGTGAAATACTTTATCATTATGTTCAAATTTAACTGAAAACAAAATAATTGTTCAAGTGTTCACTACCATTATAGATTTAATGGTTTAAATCTTTATGAAAATACTTAAAAATCACCAACTGCCAGAAAAAAAATATAGAAAAATAAAAACTACTCACTTCTAGAATGCAGAATCCCAGGTAGGAATACCAAGGATTCTGCTCTCTAGCAAAGAGAATAAAAATAATTAATAAAAGCCATGGTATATGGCTGTAAAAGGTTTTATATAGTTTTCTGCCATCATATTAACACATCCATCTAAATAAATTTTAAATGCCAGGAAATTTTACTTGCCAATGGGTGATGTGTTGGCAGAAAATAGTTCAGTAATTTATGATAACATATCTTATTTACTAAACAAACAAATTTGAAAAATTCAATCACATGCAAGTGAGGCAAATATTAAACATGCACCATAAACAGAAACATGGGCAACCTTTTTCGCTAAAGTTTATGTATCTTGAGATGTGCACAGGTTATGAACAACTGAACAAACTATGTAAGGGAACGTCCCACGTTTGTAACACTTCGGAGTCCCTTGGCTACTGATGAAGTGTTTGTGGGTGCCTTTTTTCAATTTTGTGCAGGATCTTGATTACCGGTACTTGACCTTTACAGTCGGAGAAACTAACATTCCTTAAAAATTAAACGCTAGCCCTAAGTTGTGAACGTTTTACCTCCAGCTACAAGGTATGCACAGGAATAATGAAACACGAATGACAATAACTAACCAGCTTATTGCAAACAAGTGTTCTTCCACAGTACAGTCAAGAGGTGGTAAAGTTTTGGCTAGGAAGGTGTCTTACATTTCACTAGTGTCGCAACAGGTCATGCGGTTTAGTGTAATACTCCTTTGAACATGTGGTCCTCGTGCCCACTGAAAGACTCCTGCAACTATTTTATGCATGTTAAAACCAAACCACTCCGTTCAAATAGTATGCGGCAAGACTGATTGCTTTCGAGGTGAACCACCAAGAAAGAGAAAAATGTCCTTGTACTTACTTTCTAGTTGGAATATGATCTGTCACTCCATTAGGACCATTACTAATCCCAGTACGTAGAATGTCTTCCACAAGGCCGTCTAAACTTGAACTAAAGCTATCTTCTAACTGATCGATAAGCGCTTCTTTCACTTTCTAAATTAAAGAACAACGATTTCAAGAACACTTCAGTACCACCGTTAATTCATTGCAAACGTGCAAAAACTGCTTGAAGTAAACAGATCACTGACCTTAGTTCTAACTTTTAACTGTTGGCGTCGCATTTCTTCCGTCGTTTTACCTCCATTCACTAGAAATGGAACAAGAACTGTTTTAAGTCTCCTGCTTTCTACAAACGTTTCGTTGACTATGCGAAAACTTGCCTTCTGGAAACTGATTTCGGAAAACTGTACGGCTACTATGCAGTGTGTCAGCCATAATTCAAACAAGAAACACCACACTTCAACCGAACTACGCAATATCATTGAGACGAACTCATGAAAACAACGCATAAAAACAATAGAATTTTATGGAACGATTCACACTCACCTTTGTCGACTGTCCCTTGTCAAAGACGTCACTTACGCAACACCAGTGGCTGTGACAAGTAATTGCCCCTAACGGAACTAAACCTCACGATATTCAAATGAGACCTGTGGATAAAGGACATGGACGAATCAAAACGACGCACCATTCACGCAATGAACTCTAAATTCAAACATTCGTTAAATTCGGGAAATCGTTTCGGCGGGTTCTCTAGACCGTAGTTAGTAGAGTAAGTCCATTTCAATTCATGATTTCGCTAGCTGTTGAGAGGAGACATACTTTGTTTTCCCTCAAACTCGGCTATTTTCGTTAACGGAAGACACAGAGGTCAAATCTCACCGAGGGACTCGTGACATTCGTGCGACAATCGCACAGTTCAAGATGTTCAAGGATGGGACAATTATCTTAGGACAATGGAAACAGTAATCGTAGTGATCGTAATGACTGTAATTCGCGGAACTTGGGTCGTGTAACTCCTCACGGAATACCAAGATCAACCGATAACGTTTCCCAGTAAAATTGTTTCTCCCGGAAGACAGTTCATATCCGGTTGCCAGAAATTTGTTACTATCGTTGGGGGCCTTAACACGGTTTTGCACTAAATTTCAAACCAACTGACCTGGTTTAAAGTGATTTTGGAAACAAGAACTCGACTATGATCTATCTAATTTTATGCACCAGCAACAGATTTACCAGGCGGAAATGGTAACCTTGTCAAAAATATTAATGGCCAGCACAGAAGAATCATTCACACAATGCAGTATAAAATGTTTAGAAACGTCAGATTTTGTTAGATAGTTTTATACTGCATTGTGTAAATGGGTCTTCACCGTATTCTATGCTAGGCATTATGTAACTTATGAAAATAGATCAAGTTTCTTTTTTGGGGCTGACCAGTGAAACTGATTTTACGTAAATGTCATTTTATCACAACATAATCAGACGGTGCAATTAGAAGAGGGGTTTGGCGTCGCGACCCCTTTCTTTTTTTGTGGCAGGTCTTATGTGTGCCCGGTAAGCGACAGCTTTTTTTTCCCCCTCCTTTCCCAAAGCCACGTCCATCTTATTCCACTAGAAATTATCAAAATCGTCCCGACGATGCCTTGATACTTCCGTCAAACCCATACCCTTCGAAATTCCTGGTTGAATTCTAACTGACAACCTGCAACTATTGTGAATAAGCAGTGCCTTGCCGAGGGGAGGGGTGTGTAGGGGTGTAACACCCCCAATGAAATGATGAAGGGGCTATATTTCATACTTTCAGTGATCAAAGTCCCAGTATCGGTTATGAAAGGTTCCTATTTCAGTGACTAAATTTCCTATCTCAGTTATGTAGGGGCCCTATTCCAGTGACCAAAGTCTTCTTCGACTCACTAAGATCAGTTGTGGAGGGGCCTAATTTCATAACCTGCGTGCTGGGCAGTCACAACATGAAGAAGTATCTTATTTCAGTGACCAAAGTATTCTATATCAGTTACGATAAGCCCATTTTTCAGCGATCAAGGTTCTTTATATCAGTTATAAAAGGCCCCAATTTCCGGGTCCAAAATCCCATATCTCTCGAGAATGGCGCCTACTTCAGTGATCAAATATCCCGTACATCATTTCTAAAATTGTAAGGACTGTTTTAGTAGATTATAGGGGGCAACCAGGTCAGTCCACATACATTCAGCTTTCAGAAAATAACGCATTTTGGTAGGGGCCCCAAAACCTTTAATACATTCCCCACCATCACCTCCAATTTTGAGGTTTATTCACGGCACTGTGAATAAACTTCAAAATTAAATTAATTTTACCAATACAATAACAAATCACGTTATGAAGTATAAAGAACCCTGATATTCGTCGGAGTCACGCTTTAAAAATAGCCCTAAAGTGAATCAATTGAGGAAATGAACATCGAATAATTACACTGGTAGGCTTTCGTAGAGAAGCAGCGGCGGATCTAGGATTTTGTGG
Source organism: Heliopora coerulea (assembly GCA_030142905.1). Taxonomy (NCBI): domain Eukaryota; kingdom Metazoa; phylum Cnidaria; class Anthozoa; order Scleralcyonacea; family Helioporidae; genus Heliopora; species Heliopora coerulea. Next base: position 1,795,729 of record JASJOG010000036.1, on the reverse strand, counting down.
AAGCGGGGTTGCCAGGCCAATCTGGGTTCCAGGTTTTAATTGAGAAGAGGGGGTGGTCAACCAGGCCGTTGGTTATTTTAGCTTTTCGGTGGTTCCTTCATCACTTATAGAAGGTGCACAACTAAAAAAAGATGCAAGTCAAGTGTAATTGTGGCCGGGCCTTGGAGTCCAGGCTTCAGGCGGATGGTTTTTGTTTTGTTTTTTTTGGGCGCGAAACCGGTTGTAAGTGGGAACTCAAACTGCGAACAAACGTGTTTTGTGGGTTTTGGCATTGCGGTTGTCGACATTTGGAGCTCTCACAGTGTTGTATATCATAGTAGAGGAATTCGTTTCACGTCAAGTTTCTTGTCAGTTGCCAAAAAGCGAATAATCCTGGTGACGTGATACACAATAATTAACGAACGCTGCGGTGCCAGGAGTTATATCAAGGTTATTATGTTAGCCTAGAGATTACAGAAAGGAATCCCCACATTCTTTTGTGGCCTAAGGGGGATAAAACCTCCCTAAACTCTCCCCTGGGATCCGCCACTGATCCGATTCGATGAGTATGTACTGGCGGATTCAGGGAAGGATTACAGGGGTTGCAACCCCCTCTTTGGAAATATATTTGAACAAAATAGATTTATTATTTAATTCCACGAGAGTTATCTTGAAAGCATGCGATTTTCCTCTCTGTTTAAACTTCAAATATTACATAATGTATGTCTTATCTATACTATAGATCTTATATCCGGGAGGGAGAGATAAGATCCATCCACCACTGAAATTGTCATGTAATGTATTTTGAATGTTTGAAATATGCTCAAGTTGGGTTTCATAATATTGGAAATCAGATCAGGGTTACTGTCTATAATTGTATGACATTTTTTGACTATCCACAATCGTGGGCTAATAAACGCAGTGAAAAGTTGTTTTTTTGTAGACTGATTGGGAAGGGAAAATATATTAAAACAGTAATTGAACATCTCCTCCCTCAATTACGCTGTATAATGATGAAATAGCCAGTTTAAAAATCACTGTTTGTGATCACATTTTGTTGTAAAACTGCCTCAAAACGCAGACGTTTCAGAGAATTAGAAAGTCTAAAATTTATCGGTGGCGCACGTCCCCGGAGTCCCTGGAGGTTTTTCGCGCCTTCTTCGTTCACTTATCTCCCATTTTGAAGTCTTCAATCCCCTCTTTAAAATAACCCTGGATCCGCCCCTGGTATGTCTAAGGAATTACGATAATTTCATTGCAGAAATGCTTTTATGAAAAAAAAAACTAAAACGACGATCACTTTACGCAGCATTTTTGGCAAAAATTATCGTTTGGGAGCGCTAGCAATGGCCCCAACAATCGAAAACTCTCTGGGGGAATATAATGGGAAATATGCCCCCCTTTAAATTACATTCAACCGCCGTAGTTTCAACGTCTTTGTAAGCGGTGATAATGGTTTCGTTGGGTCATGATCGTAGGCAAGCCAGTTCTTACGTTGTTACACTAACTTTTTATCGTTCTTGGTTATTTAAAATTTCGCGTCTTCTTTGCCAGCTGAAGAGGAATTTATATCAACTGTCATAAAGTTCAAAAGTTCCTCATAGTTTAATAAAGAAAGCTAATTTAATTCGATGGAAGTTGTTTGGATCACGAATAGTATAATACCCCACCAGAAACAAGAGAGTAGGACCACTTCAAGCTTGTGGTTAATATACACGTTTTTAGCACTTTAATGTTACCGCGGGGGATTAGCTCAAATGGTAGAGCGCGCGCTTAGCATGCGCGAGGTAGCGGGATCGATGCCCGCATCCTCCAACTTCTTTAATTTACCTTGTCTCTTTATCGCTATTCGTTTAAAAGACAACAACCAATGTATTCTTTTTAATCTCGACAACAACATAACAAAAATCTTTGAAACAACCAAAAAATAATATTTTTGCCCGAGCTTAATCTTATTTTTTCAGTCAAAATGAGAACCATTTTCTGAGACATTGATGATTTTCTCAAGATCAGTGGGTCACCGTGAACATTTCCTCAAGACTCAGGGGTTAGCCAGGTTACCTCCGACGTCCAAAGCTCAACTTAAACGAGAGCTTGATTTTTATATTGAGTAGAGTAATAAAGAGATCTGAGCTTAGGAAAGACGGAGGACTTGCCCAGAAGCATAGGGTCGTGACTCGGCGGGACGCTTGATTAACCGTTTAAACAGAATTATATCATCGGTGGCACCAGCCTCCAGGAATTCCCCGACGTAGCAGTGTCTAACATGCCGGACAAGGGTGCTAAAGCAAAGGGTCCGTGACAATGCCCCTGGACAATTTAGCAGATTTTAAGGCCAAAATTGTCATGTGATTCTTAGCAAGATATAGCTGCAACAACCGACTGGTAATTAACAATTAGATTGTTCGCTCTCGATTTTCGATTCTTTCTGGCTCTGATGCTTGCATTTATGAATTGCGTTGCTCCTTAGGAATACTTTTTTGTCTCATCTTTTGTTTCGTTGTTCTTGCGCTTGTTTCGCTCGTGCAAACCAGGCTTGACATTTAACCTAGGATCCTTCCGACTTTATGTAGGGCAGCTGAATATTTGTCTCACTCTTGGGTACTCTGCTTTAAACTGTACACGCATCCTCAAAGAAACACGTAGTCATTCATCAATGCAAAAAAATAAAGGATAAAGCACAGATCGAAAAATGTCATCTTGAGACTTGATATACAAGTTAGAACAAGAAACAGACAAGTTGAATACGGTAATATTTCGGCTTTATTTCAAAGTCATCATCATACCATGACTCTAAAATAGAGTTGAAAATATTACAGTATTCAACTTGCCTTATCTTGTTCTAACTTGCATATTAAGTCTCAAGACGACATTTTTCGGTCTGTGGTTTATCCTTTGTTTTCATATTGTCGTCTGGAGGTGGTTTTTGGTCGAATCTTCGGAACAGCGACCCCAAACTACGTAAGCTTGCTGTTAGATACACCAAAACATTCCAAAACGGGAGAACGCAACAACCATATGGCTAACAGCAACATTCAAAGATATAAATATTCAGCGCTCGTTTTGCGATTTCTGAAATCTAGAAATCGTATATTTTGATGTTTTCCACAAGCTCGTAATTATTCTGATAAAAAATGTCTTGAACTCAGATATTATGAGCAGGTTTGAACTCACATAATATCAGTCTCACAAGAGTTATAATGACTGACACGTTGTCTTTTGACAACTTTCAGTTTCCCGTGCGGATCAAGATAAGGCTAATTTAGTAAGGAATTTAATAATTAAAGAAACTGCCATTTAATGTGTTGTATTCCTAGAAACCTATTACTAGAAACACCTATTCCCATAAAAGCGCTACACTTTGAATTACTTCTTTCCTAAAACAGTAAAACCACTCTTTGGCTTCACTGTGGTCACGCACATAGCTTCATCTTATTTATGTCGCGGGACGGAAAGTGCCTGCACCGACTTAATAGGTTGAGAAGTTTTCTAGATATACATCAGAAATTTAACACAGTCTCCAGAAGTATGTTGGCTTCATCGCTAGAGATAATCAATTGAAATGATAATTTAAATAAAAAAGTTCCAGGTCATTTCTGAGTAGACATCATTGTAAACATCCAGTCATTCTCCTAACAATTATCAAACAAGGAAACTTGTTTTTCTATGCAACTAGCTTGCACAAAGAAAAACGTAAACTAAAATATATATATATATATATCTTCATAATTCAAAATTTAATTATTACGACGTCATAACTACATTATTTAATTGCCATGGAAACATAAGCCATTTGCAGTTTTGAATTGAGTTACAGATTAGTCTCTTAAATTTAGTGGTCATAAATGAAAACAAGTAGCCGCCGCTCAATTTATAGCAGTGAGCACTGTCAGCCCTCCAGTGCCAACACACCAAAAAAATAACTGATCTAATTAGGGTAAACCTAGTCACCATTATTTTATCGTAACATTCTTCCAAGTGTTTTGCCGCAAGCATATCATTATGAATCAATATATAAACAAAACTGTTCAATATTTCACCAGATTAATTGTAAAGTGCCCTCGCTTTTTCAGGACCTATACAAAAAAAAAACAACACGCGTAAGAAAATAAGATTTCAGAAGCCTACGACATGGACAACACAAAATCAACGTTCTGCGTGTACCTGAGGTTTCTATATTAATATTGCAAAAATGGAAGATGCATATGGTAGCACCCACAGCATAAGGAAAACATATTGATACAGCCCTGAGGGTTGAAATAAACTAACGAATTGACCGTAATAGGCACCCTGTACCCTTTATAAATTTTTCCATTCTTAAGGGATCATTATTCAAAGAAGACACTCACTAGAAAACGACTTCGTTTTAAACTAGATATAGTGTGCGGCCTTACCTCCACGCCTATGCTGTCGGTAATGGAATATTAAAAGTAAAATTATATTCATATATCATTGTATTTGTTCCATATTTTAAGTAGGGTGTTGATTTCAGAGGAGCGTTTAATTTTTAGGAAGGGGAGCTCATAAAATCGCTTGTTTTGGAGCGGGGCACCTACCTTGAACGGAATATAGTGGCTATACTATATTGAAATAGTTAACCACTTTCAATAAAGCAAAGAAAAATATTCTTGCCTTTAGAAAGTCACAATAGAATCTCGTGTTCAGTGAGCAACAATGTCTTAAACATTTTATTAGATAGTTATCTTTTCATGTAAAATTTGTCTCTTTGATATTTGATTGTATTTTAATTTTGTTAACTTAAATTCTGAGCTTCTATTTATAGTAATTTGTTTTATGTATTTTAAGACCATAAGTTCATTAGCTTTGCTATTAAGAGCTATTCTCATGAAACAAAGACTTCACTTCACTTCTTGATATTGTATTACTACAAATTTTCAATCAGGGAGAAGTGCCCTCATTTCAGAGGGGCGTTCACTAGATATTAGCCGCTTATGAAAGTAAATACAGTAATTTCAATTTATTTGTTTCACATATATACCATTGGATTATATGGTAACAAGCCAAATCGACGATTTAATTATGCCATGAACCTTACCAGAATTAAAGATGAGATACATCCTCTCCGTTGTTTTTCATGACATGAACCTGCAATAAGAGAAATAAAACCAAACATGGAAATATCCTAACAGGCGATAAGTAGAGGAAGGTCAAGATAACGCGAATCACGTGGAAAAGACCTCGTCTTCAACCATTTGAATGGCAAGTAGTGCCATACTGAAGGGTTGATCATTGGGGTAGGGGGTGTACTAAGGTTTTTGGCCCCCTACCAAAATGCGTTATCTTCAGAAAGCTAAATAAATGTGGACTGGCTCGGCTGCACCCTATAATCTGCTAAAGCAGTCTTTATAATTTTTAATTTCAAATTTCGGAATTTTGACACAGAATATTATAATTCTACAATGTCGCGCACACACACACCCACGCAGTCGGCGCCACCTTGTCCTTGGAACTGATATACTGGAACTTTGATCACAGAAGTAGGGGCTTTTCTTAAGAAATATGGAGATTTTGGACCCTGAAATACGGGCCTTTTATAACTGATATAAAGGACTTCAGTTGATAACTGAAAAATGGGCTCTTTGTAACTGGTATGCGGTACTTTGGTCACTGAAATAAGGGCCTTTCATAGTGGAACTGGACAGCACGCAGGCTGTCAAATGATAGCCCTCCACAACTTATGTTAGGGAGTTGAATAAGACTCTGGTCACTGAATTAGGGCTCCTACATAACGGCTATGTGGACTGTAGTCACTGAAATAGGAATCTTTCATAACCGATATTGGAACTTTGATCACTGAAAGTATGAAATAGACCCCCTTCGTCATTTCATTGGGGTTGTTGCACACACACACACACGCGCGCGCGCGCGCACGCATGCACGCACGCACACGCACGCACACTTGGCACGTAGTGGTGACGTAATATTTAACCACTATCAAATTAGACATTTGTGCAATCTCATGAAATAAAGATTTAAGTCTTCGGGACGTGCCACTAAATTGGTTCAAAATGTTATCCCTTTCCCCAATTTACTAAGAATCCATACCGAGTCAGGGCACTGTTGCTTGTTTAATTACCTCATCTTCTTTCTGAACTTTTGCAGCTGAATCATGCACAACTCGTCCTTGTCTTTCCTTGACTTTCTTAGCAGCTTCAATGTTTTTTTGTTCCAGTTCAGCAGTTTTAACATTAGAAGTAACCCTGATGCCAGAGAAGCTAGGAAGCATCAAGCGTTCTTCTGGCGTTAAACTTAAAGAAATTTGCAAAGGTTCCCTTTTATTAGGTCTTGGTAAAGATTTGCTTTTTCCAGCGGCATGAAGTGTTGGTTTCGGGGCTATCGTTGGCTTAGGCTTTGTGAAGTAAGCTGGTTCTGACATGTGTCGCTGATATTTTGGTTTCGTAGCCAAAAAATCAGGTTTATGTTGGCCTGCTGCACTGTCAACATGCAAAGATCGTCGTCCAATGCCACTGAGAACCACAGATATTCTTCTCTCCTCTTCTTTAGTCGGTGATGTAATTTTTTGAGCAGCTTTCACGTCCGCTGGAACAGATGTAGCAGAGGATTCAGGTTTATGTTGGTCTGCCGCATTGTCAACATGCAAAGGTTCCACTCCATTGCTGTCAACGACAGATATATGTTTCTCTTCTTTTACTTTAGTTGGTAATGACATTTTCTCCTCATCTTTTACATCTGCTGGAACAAGATTTTCAAGTTTATTTTGGTTTCTAGCACTGTCAACGTACAAAGACTTTCCCTCTTTGTAGCTTTCTTCCGCACTAGACCGTGCAAAATTTTTCTCGTTTTTCGAGTGTACTGTATTTAAATCGTCAGCTTTATCCCTTCCTATTGCACTGTCAACATAGGAAGATTTTCCTCCCTTCAGGGACACAGGCGCTTTCTTCTCTTTCTCCTCTCTGGTCACTGGCAAATTTTTCTCAGCACTCTCCACATAGGCAGGTGGGACTTTGTCAATTTTAGGACTTGGAGAACCAAAAGGTGTCACACCAACCTTGGTTCCTGGTTCTTCTCTGGTCAACGGTTTTGGGATTCCTTTGGCCTTTCCTTGGGATATTTGGGCAAGCATTTTCTTAAACAAAGGCCTGTTCACTAGTTCTTCGTATTTTACAGGTGGAACCCTGGAGGTTAATTCACCTGATTCACGGAATGTTCCCTCCACGATAGGCTCAGATGGTTCCTCGACTTTACTTGACGCGCTTTTCAAAGGTAGGGATTGATTGGTATCAACTGTTGCCACTTCGCTTGGTTTCTTGGACGGTTCAACAGTGTGTGGATCAGTGCTGACCTTTATTTGTTGTTCGTTTGTCGTAGAATCAAAGCTAGATCCCGTTTGTCCAACTGCTTGCTCTTGTATCGATGTCAAGAGGGGTACACCACCGTCGACAGCATGCTCATTTTGGGAAGTACCGCTGACATGATGTGTGGATGCACTACCACTAACCAACTGCATCGGAGGTACACCACCACCGACAAACTGCACGGGGGTTGCAGTATCACCGACAGGTTGCATCGGAGGTACAGCACCCCCGGCAGACTGCACAGAACGTAAAACACCACTTGCAGACTGCATTGGAGGTGCTAAGGCACCACCGACATTCTGTACGGGTAGAAAAGTGCCGGTGATTGGCTGCATGTTCATATGCAGCAGTGAGTTCGCCGTTTGGCTCGCCATTTGCTGTTCAAGCATTTGCTGTAGGAGTAAACTATTTAGGATCTGCTGCCGCTGTTGCATCGCAAAAAACTGCTGGTTTTGGAAATTGAAGGGAAATTGTTGAGTTTGATCACCAACAGAAGATTGTGCGTTCAGCGGGATTTGTAACGTTTCTGGATTTAAATTATCTTTACCTTCTTGGAATTTTAATTCTTCATTCATTAAATTTTCCTTTTTTTCGTTCTTTTCATTCTCCTTTGTTTCATTTTCATCCATTTGTTTGACATCCTCCATATTTGTTTCCTTTTGTTCCGACGTGTTGTCCTTCTTGTACGTTTGCTCTTCCTGGAGTTTATCTTCCTTCTCTTTGTTAACGTCGTTAGTCCCAACATTTCCAGTCTTTTCTACATCTTCAACTTTGTTTATACTTTCATTTTCTATCACGTTCTCTAATTTTGCTTCCATACTGGTGCCACTCTCTGAATTTCCTTCAATTGTAAGCAATTTCCCTTCTGAATGTTCCTCAGTTGAAGGTATCTTTCCCGCGCTCTCTGTGTCACGTGACTCTAAAATTTCCTGATCGCCACTAGTACCTGTAATGCTGGAATCAAATGATTTTGTTTCACCAGTAGGACCGTTGGTCTGACTTGCTAACTTGACTGAAACAGTATCTTCACCTGAAAATCAAAAAGATGGTGTTTACAGATGATGTTGGTGGCTTTAAGACAACAAGCTGTAAAAGAGTTGGCTCTTGTTCGCCCAAGATGAGTGTATACGTGTAGATTTATTTTTAGAATGACGTTTCCTTCATCTCGACCTGAGGATTTACCCGCAGAGGTCCACCACAGCAAACATTTCAACCTTGCAAGTGCAACCAAACGTAATTATCTACTGTGATAGATTTTTCATCTCAAAAAGATGTTTAATTTGCTCCAAATGTATAAATTTAAAAAACGTAGTCGATGAAGGACTCCTATCTCAGGTACAGAATCCAAAAAAAACCAATTCGACGGGGATAATTTTATCGGAAAAGCTTAGGAGAGTTCTGCCAAAAAAAGCCGAGAAAACAAGGCATTGATATGTCGAGCGAAAGCCGTTCATCTGGGTAAAATGCGAGGTGAAATTAAAAAACATTGGACAATCCATGTGCGAAAAATACGAGGTAAATTCAGCCAACCAGATGAACGTAAGGTAAACAAAATGATCATCAAGATGAAAAGTCATCTTCCATTTCTATCTTCGACCAGTATACCATGAGTGGGAGGGGACGGTAGCCAAGGTGTGACGAATATCTAAATACTACAGGATATAAAAATTTAAGGGAGGGAGGGATGATAAAATTTTGAAGGAAAGGAAGACATTCGTTTAGCCCGGGAGTTTGGTCGGTGTCTAGACTAAAACAAATGAAGCGCCATCCCTTTTCAGTTCAAATCTCTTTTCAGTTCCCATCCCTTCCCTTTACGTTCTTTTTTCTCTTTCACTTCACTGTCCCAACAATTATAACACATGGACTGGAATGTACAAACCTAATTCAATGTCCACAGGCCCAACAGGTGTTTCACATTCCTCAAGCGGTGGAGGTGTGGTGAGCGGAGGCGGTGGGGGAATAAACACAGGCAAAGCTTTCTTTTTTTCCATAATACTTGGTGCCTGATTCACATCATTAACTGCATCTAAGTCATGTAGGCTTGTGCAAGACGATAAAGATGGACTTAGTGAAGGAGGTTTAGGAGGGCGAAGTGGTTTTCCTTTAGATGCTTCAGCTTTTTGAGAGGTTTGGTCGAGATCATCGGCAATTTGTTGCAAAGGTTGTTCTTGTTTTACTGGATGTTTAGGTGGAGAAGGAGCTCGTCTTTTAACCAGTTTCTTTTTATCAGTAATATGACCTCCATCTACAACGATCCCTTCTTTACTGAGTGGATTTTCTCTCATTTCTTCTATGGGATCAATTGAACTTGGTGGCTGAGGAGCCCTTCGTTTCACAGTCCGTCCCGGCTTTGTCGTCACGGATAAGTTGCTGCCACTTGTAGCGTTGATCTGTGTTGTCTTAGAGCTTGACGGTGGTTGTGCAGGTTGATAGGTTACTGGAATAAGACGGCATGACATGTTCAAGGTTTTTATTTGACCGGCATCTCTTTTTACGAACGATTGATAACGAGTAACGTCAAAGAAGAAACTTGCATTGAATATATAATATATAATTGCGAAAAAAAATTTTTTAAACAACTCGGCTTATTTGATAATTGTCTAATTTTGTACAAAAAATTCACATTATTGCTATTACCTGTTTGGGTGGAGGGATTGTCACGCAGTTCATTTTCATCTTTTTTCTGCAAAGTAATGAAATGATAATTTAAAGTTTATCTGATCTGGTTGACTGATATAAAGTTCAAAAAAACTACCAAAACTCTCACTGTTAAATGGTAAACCGGTGTTGATCAAAGTTGCAAGTTTTAATTGATAATTTCATATTTTATTAATACTGTTATTATCATCATTAACACCGGAAGATGTAAATTCCCATCAGTTGTTAAAATTTCAGTGAAAGTATGTTCACGCTGCACAGAATGTTTGCAGTCCCATAAAATGTTGACGTGTGTAGTGTAGTGTACTGATATCAAATGATGATCATGACCATGTGCATTTACCTTTCCTCGTTCTCTGCCTTAATTTTAAACGTTACTCGTGCATTACAGCCTTATAGTAGTATAATTTTGAAAGTGCTTTGAAAATGACAAAAGAAGTACTAATAACTGCAAAGAGTTATTTACAAATAACATTTACGATCATACAGTTTTCAAATTTCTTGACCACTGCAGGTCAAAAACTTCTTAGTGAATCCCCAATATCTGCACTCTAGCCGTACTAAGCGCTGACATTGTCATGTCCCGAGCCCACAATGCGAGCATTGGCACAAATTAAGAGATATCACGCACGTCCTGACGTCACACCACCGACATGGTGTCCATATTGAGGCAGTTAGCGGTAAGTCACCTGGCCAGTAAGGTTTTAAAAGTTCAGACAATTTAAAATTGGCTGGTTCCTTGGTGAAAATTTATCTTAAACAATCGGGATTTTTTTTATATATCGAGAATTATCAAGGTCTCAGATGGTATAATTAGTATTCATCATGGGGCTGATAATACGACCTTCAACCTTGATAGTTTGTAATTCAACTTTCATAATTAATAAACTAATTTATAACTTGACCTTGGTAATTATCAAGGTCTCAGACTGTATTATTAGTATTCATCATGGGCTGATGATACACACTTCAACCTCGATAACTGATAATTTGACATTGATAATTAACGAATTAATTTATAGTTCAACTTTGATAATTATCACATCTCTGTCTACTGTATTACTAGTATTCTACATTGGGTGATAAAACATACTTTAACCCTGATAATTTTCAATATCAATAATTCTTTCATCCAGTAGTTCTTTGTTTTTACCCTCACACAATAATTCATGATCAATATTTTGACGTTGTGCTTCTAACACCTTCGAACACCCGCACCAGTTTTCTTATGGCGGCTTTTATAAAAAAATGTTGTGAATTTAATTCACCATGTGAGTAGAGTTGTAGTTGGTCTCTACTGTGCTTCGAAGGTTTTCCTCCGGGTACCCCGGTTTTCCCCTCTCAATACAATCAACTCTTACATCATAGCTGTGCTCCGTGGACAAGTATAGGTCGAATGGTGGCTGCCAGAGGCGCCTTTAATATGCCTTCCACTAGACCACGTTGATTTGCGTCCTTCGTAATTCAGCCCAGCGGCTGCAAGTAAGGATGATTAGATTACCCCTTGTTACCCCCTTTCCTCCCTTTCAGGTGTACACTGAATATATAATATCCTTAAAAAACTCATTAAGAATTCATAAGGACAATACAAAGGAAAATCATAACCGTGTCGTGTCTTTATACGTGATGAAAACACGCTTACTGTTCTACTCCAATTTTCTCGACTTAAAAACATTAATTTTCAAACTTTATTCGGGAATTAGCGTATTATCGGATCTAAAACACTCGGCTATCGCCTCGAGTTATATCCGATAAAGCACTCCTGCTCGTTTTTTAAACATTGCATAACACGTCATAACACAAATAGCTTAATTTTGTGGATCGAATTTGAATATCATGAATCGAGCTACAATACCCGCGTCAGAGATTTATGCATAGTGAATAAACCATCAGTAAACGTACGAATGATTTAGCTCTTCTCAACAAGGTTTTACGGTTTTGAACTATTTCTATTGGCTTTTAAAGTCGTAACGTAAATGCATCTTTCTTCACCAGCATTAATTATGTTTCTCATTAGCAACGCATGTTATCTCATGACTTCCGATGCATACATTTAATATACAGCAAACGCAGTAAGGGCCCTAGGCCGGACACCTCTGCTATAAACACCAAACTTTAATCTACTTGATTTTGCACTGCATTACTATCTTTGTGTATAATTTGCTTTGTTTGTAAACTAATATTCACGTTCCTCATGGTGGTTCCATTTTCTAGAAAAGTGCAAGAAAGCAAGTTTGGCCTTCAAAAAATTGGAAATAAATATTTATGACGAGAATGAAATGTACGATGATGTGTGAAAAAAAAAATCACGGCTTAAAAATATCACCGACAAATGGAAACCTCAAATTGCTTTGGCAAAAGTGATGCTTCAAAAAGGCTATTAAGTATCGTTCAATATTATTTAATTTAAGAAAGTGCTCATTCACTTCCAATGTTTTTCTCTTCACCTGTGGAAAATCAATAGGTAGATCTGACAGTAATTCTGAGTGCTGACCAATTTTCTCGTACATGGAAATAATATATTTAATTTTTACATTTTTGCAACGTGACACAACTATGAAAAGTTGATGGATCGAGTGGATCGTACCTGTTCCTCTGTTTGACGCTCAACCATAAATATATTATCAGTATACTGGAGCACGGAAGGAGCGGAACTATAGAGTTTCGAATTCTTTCTTTTTCTCGATAAACGTCTACGAAACAACGAAAATATCCTTCCACTCTTCTTGGCTGAACTTTGGCTCACCTTTTCTAAAATGTCAGTCGAACTACGTCGCATATCTGTGAAAGTACAATTAAAGAACATTAACTATCTGTGAAAGTACAATTAAAGAACATTAACTATCTGTGAAAGTACAATTAAAGAACATTAACTATCTGTGAAAGTACAATTAAAGAACATTAACTATCTGTGAAAGTACAATTAAAGAACATGAACTATCTGTGAAAGTACAATTAAAGAACATTAACTATCTAAGAAGGTACAATTAAAGAACATTAACTATCTATGAAAGTACAATTAAAGAACATTAACTACTATCGCGTGCTTGTAATGCCCCAACGGGAAACATTCGGTTGCGAGCTCAAATGACAACATTGGAGCCATCCATACGAGCGAAATAAGACGAACTTTACATAACCAATACTTGGCATTCACTCATAATCACATGCGATGAGGCTTATGTATGATGAAGGAAATATTCGAATGTCAGAATCTTATATTTTCATATCCCGCCGGGACCACCTGCGAAAAATGCAGCTCTGAAGCCTCCGCTTGCTAATCGAAGAACCCACAAGCTTGCGAATCTAGTGCAGTAGTCTGCCAGCTGAGCTACGAGTGCCGTTGGCGAGAGCTTGGCCAAGAGTTCCATAATAATAGATGTGGTTTCGTATATACGGGACAGATCACGTCTAATGGAAGATGCATCCTATTCCTCTGGTGTACGTAACTTTATTGGGACTCGACAGAGGCACAGTAAACTCAATGTTTTCACCAACATTCTTCCTCAGAAAATACCTAACAAGATGAAGCTCCCCGTTTGACAAAATGCAAACAAAAAATTTTCCATTAATCAAATACAAAACTGAAAAGGAAAATCGAACAACTTCAATGATTCTGCAGTTGCTAAGTTGCTTATAGTTTCGATTAAAGATTCAATGCGTCAAACTGCCTACAGTTCCAGCTGGTGCCGTAGTTGACCATGCACATGAACGAGTTCTTGTTGAGTGGTATAAGGCAGGGGTGCACAAACTGCGGCCCGCATTCGCGCTGATTAAATTTTTTTCTCACATCAAAAATTGGTTAAATAACTGAGTGATAAACCAACCGCAAAACTGAAATTTATCTGTGTTAAGTGCGACCCTGAGGTATGGTGACAGAAATCCCGTCAAAGTAATGTTTTAACCATCGGTCATTTTTCCGGTGAAATTGTACGAGGCGTTTTCGTCTCTTTGGTGGAATTTTTTTTGGTGCTTATGTCGGCAGGTTTTTTGGTGAGGCTAAATTGCCGTAACAAGAAGTCTGTCACATTATAAGGATGCGACACATAGTGGCAGAAACTATATATTTTCCCGCGTATAATCTTTTTCATCTTCACTCTCTCTACAAGTTTGTTTACAAAAGGAATAAAAAACATCCGAGTGACAGAGATTTTCGTGCAACTGTAAAAGTTTGAAAGAACTTGCTCCTCTTAGTGATGTTCCACAGCCATTTTACGCTTTCCCAAACTTCCACTCGTGTTTCTAGAACTTGGAGAAAGCATTCAAAATATTCTCTATTTCACAAGCAGAATTACACATTCGTCTCAAAACTAGCAAACACTGAAGTCGCTAATTAATTTTTCTTTCTGTCACATACTCACTCTTCATCTATTAAAAACCACTGTTGCCAATTATACTGTAAAGAGATATTTTTTCTAATGATGTCACCAACTTTGTTAATTATTTTAAGGCTGTATATATTTTGTAAAAAAGCTCCCACAAACCGTAGCTAGTTAAGCGGGGTATGGAATATGAAACGCTGAGCACTGTTTGAATAAGAAGTAGTTTTGTCGGGCAATTTGCCCGCCAAAATGTCAATTTTCTCGGGTAACTTGTCCTGCAAATATGGTGATTTTTCGGGTCAAACTATGTCTTGGCTGATTTGGGTAAGAGGATAAGAAACAAAATAATAATCACAACACTTCTGCAGTTTGTGATACTGCTCATGTGTAGCTTCATTCCAATGCCCAGCGCCCAACTTATCACAGATAAAGAGCAAAAAACAACCTGGTCGCTAAGGCTTGAAGCCGACCTTTGAGAATAACGTAAAGTGGACACTGGCCAGACAAAACTATAATCTTGTAGCCATCAGGGCTTTAAAAAACCGCGCCCTTTAGTTTTTTACACGCGATTGTTTTTTGTTCCCTAGGTCTGCCACTGACCACTTGGTCCGACAAAGTAAGTTGAAATATCATCATTTCATGTTTTTGTATTGCCCTGAGCAATAACTTTACTTTACAAGACGTTGCGTTATCAGCGGTTATATTTATTGCCCGGTTTAATATAAAATATTTCAATGAGAGCAAAATTCACATCACACAGTTTAATGTTAAATTCGCTCATTAAATTAAAACGAGACATATTAAAACCGACACAAACCTTTCTTGGATACAACCCTCACAACGTTAGTTCTGATGTCTCCAACCCTGAGATTCATATCAAGGCTGTCATCAGTGAGCTGCATATAGTGAAAGTAATGATCGTTCGCTTGCAAATGTTCCTTGCCACAAATTAAAGTCAACGCATCCTTAAGTTTATCGTCTCTTAAGAATTGGTAGTTTTTGATTTGGGAGTCTGGAAGATGAACTTCAAGTTCAAGTATCTGGGAAAAAAAAAAAATGTTTTGGTACTTATACTAATGGGTCAAATAATGCTAGGTTGATACTAAACAGGAATGAATTTTTGTTTTAATCTTATACTTGGTAAACTAATTATATTTACAGTAAGTGAGAACTCACCGCCTTAAGTAGTTAACTTAGAAGAACGGAACTGCTGTTTTATGATCGATTTCTGCCGTATGTTAAAAATCTTTAGAATACAGCACAAAAAGTTCAATAACTTTATTTCCTAAGACACCTCTTTGTAACTTTGCAACGTTTTACAATTTCTGACCAGGTATGACGTGGTTGTTGGTGTAATTGTAGTGAGGTATATTTTACGTATGCCTAAGCTTGGGATTATCACACATGGTAGATGAACTTCCGTCAAGCTCTATAATCTCAAACAATGTCTGAGCCCCAGACAGTGGTCGAACCCGCAACCTTCTGATGACCGGTAAGACGCTCTTACCATTGGGCTACCAAGACTCAGATGGTAAGCTAAAGTGCAAGTTCGACATATATGTGCGACCTTTACGGCAGCAATAATATCCGAGTCTTGGCAGCTCAAGTCTTGGTTAGAGTGTCTCATCGGTCATCAGAAAGTTGTGAGTTCAATCCCCACCTGGGGTTCAGAAATCGTTTTTCTTAAGTCTGAGCTTAACGAGCGTTTATTTATCACTCGCATAACTTTAGTGATTCCTGGACATTTCGATATCATTTTACATATTTTCTATGCCTAGTGGATTTGGACAAATAAACAGCCGGATATTGTCTACAACTTTGAACTTACAGGTTTATTTTCAGAGATTTTAGGTGACAATTGAAGTGACAGAGAAAACTGTGCCTAAATGGAGGCACCTAGATTCAACCGTTGCACTCGACGGTGACGCATTCTTCTACACCTGCCCGAAAAATTACTGATATAAAATATTTAAAATAAAAATAGAAAGTAACGATCTGAAAGAACTCACCTTCTCAGAATTTTCATTTTTCAGTTCTTCACCCTTTTTCAAAGTGGAAATCATTCTGGAAATAGTATCATAAAACTAAAAAGACAATTCAAAACAATAATATGCACTTAAGTAAAATGTTAATAGAATCTTGATAGTCATATTGCTGTAAAAAAGTTATCAAAAAACTATCGTAGAAACAAATCTCCACATGGCAAAAATGAGTGTACAAGACATAACCACATCACACGAAACCTACTTATTGCAAAGTTCAGATTATCTATTATTTAATAAACCATGAATGTAAATTGTTCACTATTTAAATTAAGCTAACTAGCCTTGTTTTGTGTTGACAGTTCAAGAGAATTTTCTCGCCCTAACGTGTTTAGGAAGGCTAATTAAAGTGTACGGAAGAATAGTAAATTCGTATCCATTTTTGCTATGGATGTATGGTGAATGATGTCTAACCATTAAAAACCACTGCCATTTTAACATACAAAGCGCGGCCAACGTCAGATCCACGCATGGGCAATTCATGTTTCAGACCATTGGATTACGAACGTTGGAAATATGGGAGGGCCGAAGTTGAAAATTTTTATGACCAAAATTAGAAAGTTTTTGGGTGAGAACAACTGTTCAATTACTAGGAAAATGAAAATATGCTTACTTAATTACTACAAACTTTGCCCGAACTACGGGATATTGACATTGTTTCTTGAGAGAATGACGACTCATAAACGTATGAATTGACCCCTACATACAAACCATGGAAAGTACAATGAATATGTCGTAACTTATAGTTGCGCTCTTCAACTGTGGAATACAAAGAATTAATGCCTAATCTTAAAAACCTATGACAAACGAAGAAAGGCTTCACAGGGATTACCTTAAGAGAGTGTATCAAGAAAGCCTAGAATGCGAAGAGGCAAGAATATGAGGTAACAGCTTCATGGAAGGAAAATAAATTAGAAGGTAGGGTATACTTTTCGAATATGGAGTTGCAATGTATGAGAAAAAACTGCTAGGCATCACCAACTTCATAAGGACCAATGTAATAAACACACTCAGTCACTTGACATCTCACTGAAAGTTTCACAAGTTATAGTTTATCAACTTCTCAGTAATAGTTAGACCAGGAAAAAACCAACTTAATTTCTATCAAGGTATAACGATGAAAAAACAACGTAAAAAAACTGCTTTTCGCACTTATTGTCCAACGTTCTGGGTGGGGTAACAGATATCTCGCCCACCTCTCATTGGAGTTTAGGGGGCTAGGGACTCCCAGCCCCCGGCTTCTTAAGCCCGTCTCCAAACCCAGCTTCTGACCTCCCTATCAAAGTAAGAAACATAGATGGTCCCCGATGTTCTTTCAGTAACTTTGCATGAGCGCACCCTAAAGATTCCCACCGGTCATCAGAAGTTTACGGGTGTAAACTCGGTAACGAACTAAGAAAACAACCTATGAAAAGATAAATACGAGTAACGTCCGCGACAGCTAATAAACTGCACCAAGCTTCCCATCTACCACACCAAATGGCAAACCAAAATTCTGCTAGGGAACACAACGGTGACCCATGTTTTCTTTGTTGAAGGAGAGACATTAAAAAAGTAGTCACCTGCACCGACACGACATCACTACACCAGTGAGTATTGATAAAGAGGCTTTGTGGTTTTCTGGAGGTAATTATTCATAGTACATCATGTACTGAAATTTAATGAGGTATACATCTAACTGTAGAAAAGAAATTGTATAAGTTGCAGCCCTTAAAATTAAAGGTCATATGAAAAATAAATTAGAATAAGATATAATAAACCAGCTGCCACCGAAACGTATAACATACACTAGTAACAAATCTGAAGTATATACTTTAAAAATTAAAGACCTCAAGACTGTTTAACCAGAATGAGAAAAATCAGTATGATTACAATGTTTAAAACGAAAGCGTTAAGGTAGAAAACCGTCAGATATTCACCTTGATGAGCGAAATGTATGAAACTAGACCAAATTTAAGTACAGGCGTACGGGTGGTGCGGTCCTAACATTTTAACAAGGGGAAACTCTGGGTTCCGAGAATCGGAGCTGACAGTCATAGAGGGCTTTTTGTTAAGGGTATAAATCGCTTAGACTACAGGTAAGTAATCCCCAACGAAGTTTTGAAAAACCTGATATCACTTTTAGCATTCACGTTACGCAAAATTTCTTATCGTAATACTCATCCATGGTTGTGGTTTTAAGAATGCGAACGTTCAAAGTTTTACTTCGACGGCAGTCCAACTTGCACTAACTAACAGGGTTCAATGACAGCCTTTTTACGCGAGAAATTTTATCTTCGTGTGAATACCATTCACGACCAGATCGTGGGATATTACGATTATATCCCTCGCGTCTTGCTGATAGGGCCTTGAAAACAGATTTGTCCAGATTGAACCTTCATATCGACGATCAAGAGTGCATGTTTTTAGCTCATAACTTCTTTAATACTTTTTTTCACTCATGTAAAATATCTAGGGAGCTGCACCTCCACACTTTAACTTTAACTGCAGCCCGTACTAGCCTGATAGACACAGCAACCCGGTCTCTTCACTACACAGTCATAGCAAACTAACGGTTTCCTTCACACTTTCGTACTGGCTCAGAAAGCTATTGAACAGCGGTAATGACCCAAACTTCATTTACTGAAAGTGACGAAAAGGCGTACGAGATCTTTTTGTATTAAAAAATCTCGATTATTCCTTTTGCCGGACTTTTATTTTTCAAGTTTCAGGGATTTCACAGGTTTCCCAATTTTTCAATATTACAGTAAGAATTGAACGGTTTTGTGATTGGTGTTTGCTGGAGGTAGGAGGTGGACGAGCCATGTTGATACTTGGTAGTAGTAATTGGAAACATAGCCCCTTGGCCCTTTTTTTTGTTCATAGGAAAGCTATCATTGGATGGTTAAATTTAATGGTGAACCTTCTTCAAATTCGTAGTCTTTCATATGATTTTCATCTATCGTTACTTTTAATTTCCTACGATTACTTCAACGTTTCAAAATACACTTTACTGCATTTTATCAACTGTTGGCAATCGACCTCACACATTTCTAACTGTTGCCAAGCTACAAGAGAGAAAAAAATTGTTCTCTGCCGAGCAATCATTATATACTCTAACGACCACAGAAACTCGTCCTACGGAAGTTTTTGAAACGGCATGCAGTTTAGCAATCTCTTGTAAAAACCTCGGCATATTATCGAAATTCGATCAGGATTTTTTTATTTTCACAAACAATCTTAACAAATTTGGATTTCAGATTTGGACTTTTTTTTATTTCCGATTGAATTTTTAAGGATTATCTGCACTTCTCTAAATGCCCGGATTTTCGGATTCGTTTCTATATTTTCCTGGATTTCTGGCGTAGTATACGAGAGGCTTTTTAGTAATACGCTCCGCGGTTTACCAGTTCTTTTTTCATTTCTGTTTTCTGACATATGTACTGGTTCGTTATCAGGAATTCATAACTTTAAATGAATTTGGTGGTTAAGATTGGATTACAAAAAATAAAAAAATGGAGAAATTCCATGCAAAGCTTAAAATCTCTTTCGATTTTTTCCCTTGAATTTCCTTTCCAGAATTTAAAAGGCTGGGTCAACATGTGATCTTCAAATAAAAACGACAAATAATCTGTGCATTATCCCTACGTAAATGAGATTTTACCTGTACAGCTTGAGATTTAGTAGAAAATTTCGCTCCAAATGTTTCTTGATCTTCCCACCGTACAGCTTGTTCACTTATGCTTGTCTTGGTGTTGCAATTCACAATGAAGTCTACAGCCTGGTTGATAAATTTATAACGTAAAATTGTTATTGTAATAATGTAGTGTCGAGTGGTGCTATTGTAGTTATTATTGTTCAAATATTAGTCAAATCGTGAATAAAACCCTGTGGTATGGTTTAGACGTGGATTAATTTTACCTTTACTTAGATGACGAGTTTGACTATTATACGCCTTCTTGTCAATTTAAGTTTAAACATACTGACCAAAATGGCCGTTACTGAAATAGAATTAGATTGGAGATGGGTCAACAAACTGTGCAGAAATAACAAAGAAAGACTAGTGTTCTTCGGGTAGTATGGAGGGGACCTGTATCGTTTTGATTTTACCATGCACAAACACCTTTCCTGCCAAACAATCTCAAGAACTCTAGTGTGCTTATCTTGTCGGCAAACTCATTTTGTTGACCGCGAATGCGACATTCAAAATACAGACATGAAGTCAAAGCGTTTGACAATGCAAGATTGGAGAAGAAAAGATGAATCTTAATAACAAAAATACTTTTTAAGAATATTCGATTACTGCTAGAATTAACAGGGTTTCAGGAA
Source organism: Heliopora coerulea (assembly GCA_030142905.1). NCBI lineage: Eukaryota > Metazoa > Cnidaria > Anthozoa > Scleralcyonacea > Helioporidae > Heliopora > Heliopora coerulea. The sequence continues at coordinate 1,775,083 of JASJOG010000036.1, read as the reverse complement.
TAACAAGCTGAATTAACAATTGCGGGTTGGCTAGATTTTGTAAGTCAAAAACAATTTATACTGAAAATTAAAAATTATGGCTGATTTAACGGATGAATTCCTACACCACCATACCACATTTTTCACCGTCGCAACGATCACCTAGTGACTGATGAACTATTTCGAAAGTAAATCTAAGGTCCACGAAGTTTCTTGTCTTGCTTTGGTTTGAGTACTTCGTTTTTCATTTATTTTTATGAATGATTTCTCACTTGAGTTAGGCTAAGAAACGGAGCTGGATTTACTGTACGACAAAGGCAAGTAACCCGTAGTCGATAGCTCACTTAAAATTTAAGACTCAGGTAGACAGTCTCACCATCTAGGGCAGAATAACATTTCGTAATGCAGAAATTATAAGTACTTACTCTCTCTGTATCATTATCAACAACCAAAATTCTGAAAGGATAATTAATATTTTTCACTGAGACTCGCACAAAGTAAATAGGAAGGTATTCTGATTTAAACACGTTCCAATCGTTTCCATGAATTATAAAGATAATGCCATAGAATGTTGCAAGAATATGCTCTGTAGGCCGAAGAAACGTTTTTCTTTTGGACGTCCCAAGGTGATCTGTATCCGGCAGCTTACGAAACAGCAGTACATTCGGCTCAGAAAAATCTTCGGAATTTTTGCGATTGAAAAACGGTGGCGAGCTCCAAATGCCAGGACTTGTGGTCGGGGATGGATAACTGAATTCAGTAACCGGTGGACGAGGTGGTCTTGACTTTCTTTGTTCTTTCACAACTCTGTAAAAAGCAAAGGATTCACATGAACTGATATTGAATTTAACATTTCAACTTTTTCCTGTCACAGAGGTCTTTCTGAGGTGAGTAAAATCGGATGAAATAAGAATATGAACAAGTTCAAAGGCAGTGCTCTGCCAAAAAGAAAAACCACATGACGAGATTCTGACGTTTCAACTAAAAGTCCTTCACAAGAAATAGGACATTCATAGACAGGAAGGATTTAAACTCAAAGGATTAATCGATTTATCTTTTCTTTTTCTTGGACCACACAGCAACACATTGTTTTTTGATACGCTGGACCTTGCTGATCTCTCAAAACTGCCTGGATGTAGATAGTTACTTCCTTAATTGTCAGAGATGTCCATTAACAGAAAATTCGCTGTGCCCTAACCAAGGCATGTTACGAAACCGACGTTGATGTAAGGTTTATATGGGTTATATAGAGACAAGATCTTCGTGAACTATATTTGTTCCAAGGCCAAACCGGAGCTACTTACTTGAAATGTAACTACAACGATTTCTAGCGTACAATCGATCAAGCGACAGAAGGAATTTTTGTTAAAAACTTTTAATTCTTTTAACAAAAACACCTGTCTACATCTGCTGGATTTGTTATACCCGTCGAATGTAATAGTAAAGCTGTAACATCTTATCTAACCTGATGTAGGAAGAAGTTCTTCCAAAAAATGTCGTTAGAATATTAAAGAAAAACTTAACGTTGTCAGTCTTATAAAAATTTAACACTATCGAAATTTACATGTGATGAAAGAAATTTTCAAGTACCAGAATCTGACATTTATAAGACCCAATAGAGAGCAGTGGTGAAAACTGCAACTATACAGCCTCCAGCTGGTAATCGAGCGCGCAACCTTGCGCATCAAGTGTAGTGCCTTAACAAAGCTAGGTATTAAAAATATGAGATTCTGACAATCGAGAATTTCTACAAACAATTGAAATGCAACAGAAAACTGTTTACTTTGTGTACGTTTGTTCTGTTTGTGGGAATTTGAGCCAGAACTAAAATTACTCTTTATATTCATTACATGCACTGGCATTGCAGCTAAAATTTATTCTGCAACTGATTAGTACAATTTGGCTCAAATCAAGGTTTATACATTCGAGCATATAAATGCTGAGGGAAAGTGTGACTTGCGGGACCAGATGGAAGAAAATGAAACTCCAATTGGCCTTCGTTGGGCCTTAACATTTCACGAAGAGTGCAGGTTGTAAACGCCAATAGTAATCACTCTCGCATTATCTCCATTATGTACGCCAACTCACTGCTGCCCCCGACATGCAGCGCAATTAATTTTTTAACGTGTTAACTTCTGTCTAGAGATGAACACAGCACCTACGACCACTATAGTACACAATTACGAACTCCCAATTTAAACAAAGCTACGGAGACAAAATATCTTAATGCCATCTTTTCGGTGTGCTAAATCCATAGAAGATGTTTCCCATCTGGTGAAGCCTTTGGTACAGTAAACTCAACACCTGTCAACTGATAATTGTCCAAAAGCCTCCAAAATTATTCAGTGTCAGTTGATGAAAAATTTTAAAGTAAAATTGTATAAGTAACGTTCCATCTGTTTCAAGAACTGTGGGCATTTTTTTTTTCATCTTTAATTTTTGTTTTTGACTAGTTCAGAAGAGGATTAAGATAATTGGTGCTGAGGCAGAAAGGGCTCGTTGCCACAAAACAGCCATCTGATAGATATCATGCACTACTCGATATCTCCAAATAGTTAGCTTTGTTTATAAAATGAAATTAATAAATAAATAAAGATAAATAAATATAAACAAATAAATAAATAAATAAATAAATGAAAAATATTTTATTACAGAATGATTGATTTATCTAAAGATAATTTTTGTGTTGGTGAGAGGCAAGAGTTAATGCTTAATTGTATACATTTTTATGTATTTATACAAACATTTGTGCTAGTTACAATAACTATAGTTTTTATTAAAACTGTAGCTTTCTGAAGAAATTTGCTGTGTAGTTGTCTGAAGAAATAAAAAGTTAAGTGTGAAATACCATAAGCAATACACCACGTACAGAATAGAATGTAAGCTTAAAATTGATACATGATGCATCAGCAACATGTAAAGTTTTTATTGAAGAACAATTAAACATTGAAGGTCATCCAAATAAAGGCTTTGAAACAAGCAGCTGTCTTGCACGTGACATAGCAAGCCACACTGTAAGCAGTGGCACAGCAAGGAATTTTCAGCAGGGGGGGCAAGCATTCCAAAATTCAGACAAGTGAGTGTGGCTTTATGGGCATGGTCAAAATTGGTTGTGTGTATTTATTTGTTGTTTATTCACTTATTGTACAACTTCATTATTTCTCATCAGCAAATGGTTGTAATCATGCATAAGTCAGAAATAGTTTACAAGTAGGTAACCTAGAGACTAAATTAATTATAGCCCAGACTAATGCCCACCTAACTACTTCTCTTGGTATCCTATCAAATGCCCTCTCCAGATCCACAAATGTTTAATACAATTATCTCTTTTTTGCCAGAAACTTCTCCTGTATCTGTTGTACTACAAAGATCTCATCTGTTGTACCACAAAGATCCCATCTGTTGTCCCCTTCCCTGGCATAAATCCAAACTGCATGCCATTAATATTTACTTTCCCTCTCAACCTTCTCTCCAGAACCCTCTCAAATACCTTCATCCCATGTTCTAACAGTTTTATTGCCCTATGTGCCCCACACTCCAATGGGTCACCTTTTCCTTTGTAAATGGGTAAAAGGGTACTCAGCTCCCATCCCTCAGTATCTTTTCCTCATCCACTACTATATTGCAGATTTCCGTCATCTTCTTCACCCCTATCTGACCAGCTGCAAGGATAATCTCACCCACCAATTCTGTCAGACCTCCTGCCTTCCTACTTTTCATCTGCCCTATTGCCTTCTCTACTTCCATCTTTTTGATAAGCTTTCTTGGTCCCTCAGCTATCCCACATTCTACAATCCCATCCCAATCATTCTCTACATTCAATAATTGCTCCATATACTCCCTCCATCTCTTCTTTATCATCTCCAGTTTCACAACTAAATTTCCACTTTCAACCTTCAGGCAGTTCACTCCAACCATATCCTGCCTTTCCTTTGCCATCTGCTTTGCTATCTTGAACACAGATTTCTGCCCTTCTTCTGTGTTGAGCTTTTCTCATTATCTCCTTCTCTCCCACTGCTGGGCCTGAGCAACTGCTTTCTTTACAATCTTCTTTGCTGCTACATACTCCTTCAACACTGTCTTTTTTGCAGCAGTACCCTTTGCCCAACACCACACCTTGAACTTCAACTTCTTCTCATTCACCTTCTTCTCAACCTCTTCATTCAGAATAAAATATTTTAAAATACACCCTTATCCTTTAATGCAGTTGTTCTTGACCTTTTTTGGCTAAATCTCCACATGCCTCATAATGAAACCTCTTGCACCCCTACAGAGCATACTCAGTCCAAGTTGTATTTGTGCCAGCACCCAACCTCAGAGCAACACAGAGGCTCAACTAGGAATTTCAAATGGCAGTAGTTTAAGTGAAGTAGATCTATGTGGCTTTGGGAAATGAGAGTAAAAACTGTCACTAAAAGGGCACATCTAAGATTTACCACAAAAAGGGCAGGAGTTCTAACCCCTCTAACCCCTCTCTAGTTGTGCCTCTGCAATAATGAGCTGAAAAATAATAATGATCAGCTGTAATTCAGCAGTTGGCAAACACCTGTTGTCTAACAAGTCCTGCACTGACACCTACTCAGGTGATAATTTTAAAATTCTATAGAAATGCATTTCTGCAATTCAATTGAAAATAATGGAAGCCATTTACATAAGGCTTAATGATCCAGACCTCTGCTGACAAAAGGAATTTGCTTTTTAGTTAACCCTGTTTTAATTAAGCATCCTGCATACCACTGGGTTGTTGTCAACAGTTTCCTAAAACTATACTGTATACTGCATTCAGAAGGACTTTTTCATTCAAGTCAGCAGATGTATGGCACTTGATAAGCAGTCTGCCAAAATGCATTATGCTTCTTCCTAGTTCTTTTGGCCTACTTTTTACATAGTACCTTATTTCTTTTTAAGTTTCACACAGTGCCTAAATCTTGGTAACTGTGTATAGCTCCTTTTAGTGCACAATCTTCTTATTTCTTTTGCTTTATCTTAATTACCACTCACCATGGTATCAACATACTTTAAGCAGTGTTTAGAATATCAATAAATAACAGTAATATATAGTTATTCAGTTTGGAATTGCCAAGTTAGTCAGTCTGTGTTACATTTTAATGCTAACATGACTACTGGAAACTTAAAAATGTCACAGTGGTGAATGACTGATAAATGCTCACCACTTGAACACCCATTGGGGCTGGTACCACCCCCCCTGTTAACAAACACTGCCTCAGTGGGATAACCAAATTGGCAGTCATCCTATTTAGGGCTAGGTGCCCCAATCAGCCAAATAAAATTGCCTGGTGTCAGCTTGAATAAAATTCTAATCTGCAACCTTCCCATAGAATTAACAAGAACCTGTTTCCTTATAAGTTCCTTAAGTTCAGTAACTATGTAAATTTGAAGAAAAAAAATTGAAGTTTATCTTGGATTCTTCAATCATACTTGGAAAATAAATTTCTATGAAGTAATTTAATATGTATTTTGCTAAAATTCATTTAAAAAATTATTTAATTTTTTTTTTGCTCTGTAGTGAATTATTAAATATTTTACAAATGTTGCAGCTAAATATTATCTTGTTCAATCAAACAAAGACAGCTATTCTCCAAGCTTCCCTCAGCCTTCTTGCCCATTATGGCTCAGTTTTAATAAATATATACTTACTTAATTTACTTTTCGAATGAAGTCCATTTAATTTCTAACTACAGTGTAACTACCTTCAAATTTGTTTACGTATGCAAGAAAGGACCACCAACCGAGAATACCTCTCATCTAAAACTTTTCTGCGGAACACTCAAGAACTCACACCTCCTGCTGTCAAAGTATTCAGATTAATTCTTTTATGCATGTATGTACGATGAAGTTTATCAAGAACTCGACGATCACATCTGTAATAGCCATCTGTGACTTGAACAAAGCCCAAACTGTTATGAGAGTTACGTAGCACAATATCGTTTACTTGTATTGTTTCTAACGAATGTGAACCAAGATATTTAAGCCGTACAATTATTACTTGTAAGTAGGAACAAGAATGGGAACGTTCGTGAGCTAATTATTATACCACGCCGAGTCTTATTTCCAACAATTTTTATGCCTCTTCATTATGACCATCAAAAGAACAGTGGTGATCGTAAAACGTATAATGCCATCATGACCGACATAAATATTGGCTACAACACGACGTACCTCAAACTATTCTTAATTTCACTTGCTGGTGTTGTTAAACAAAACCGGAAAACATTGACACTTATTTGGAATTTTCACGATTAAACCGACAGTGGTCACAGAACTTAGTTTAGCGTGACGTTGTGATATTTTACCTTAAATAAAATGTAGAAATGCTGGGCATTTAAATGGAAAGAAATTTGGGATCGCAACTCCCCTAAGAAAATTGATGAAATAACATTAGTCTAGTAAAATTAACTTGTCTTTTTTTTCAGGAGGTTTAGGAGTATTCACTTAAGAAAACAATCCAATAAGGCAAATTGTTGTGTCCTAATCAATAATCTAAAAGTGTCGTGATAGTCAATAGATCCGACAGGGCAATAGCCGCCAAATATCGTAAGAAAAATTTCTGTTTCTTAGAGGCAAACCTAACCTAACCCGCAGATCACACTATAAGATTCTTCTAATATTCGTTTCAACTTAATTGTTCACCGTAATAAGGGGTTGTATAATGAATTTCAAGAAAAGCGTTATAAATAACATTTGACAGAATTCGTCCTACGAGTGCCAGTCTCTAAGGTTACTCCTTAATAACAGAAGAACTAGATTCAAGAGACATGTACGCACGAAAATAACGTTCGCTGTCAGTATTTTGAGGAAAGAGCATGCAAAACAGGTTAAGGGTCGAACGTCTACACCCTAAAAAGTCACTTGGAGCTCTCAATCGTTTGGCTATGAAGTCCTGGAAAATTAAGGATTAAAGAAGAGTATAAAGATGGTATGGTACAAAATTCTTAGGTGTCTAACCTTGAGCTTTCTTCATCCGTTGAAATTCCCGTTTCTACCTCACAATCGCCATTCTTTAAAAATATTTCCATTGCCAGTTGGACGCCACAAACGCAGTCGGCGGTCACTCACTTCGCATTTCAAATTTATGAAATACCGACTTTTAAAAATGCAAACGATTTAACAAAAAGCGTTCGAAGATACCCCAAAAGAAATTACTTATATCAACACAAGACAAACACCTCTTTGAATCTCGGACAGAATACACGTCGGCGGATGGTCTGTCTCGTCATTTCCAGTTATATTTGAACGCATCATTTTACCTATTTCACTTGGGCATTGCTTTACTCGTTCACGATCTGTTACTTTGAGCCTTTGATTAAACAAGTGCCTTCACTGGCAAACAGTTCAAGTCGAATTGCCAATCAAACGCATTATTTCACTGAGTGGCGGGAATAGGCGGGCTTTGTTGACACGTCGAAATTCGAATATTTATCTAGGGTAACTTATTTGGAATAACTGATCAAGCGATTACTTTAAACAGATGAAGCGATTACTTTACCTCTGTTAAACCATACCTAAATTCGGAGCAATGTAACTCTTGAAGATCATCAATAACTGGCATTTCTTTAATAAGATCGAAACGTTATAATATCCGTCTGCTTATTTAAAACGACCGATACGCATGGAGTATTTCAGTTTTGAAGTCGATTGTCTTGATGGTGTTGTCAAATATTTCATAACAATACGTACCTTTAGTAAGGATGTTTTGCTAGTTTTTCATTAATGCTACCCTAAATCTGTCCCAATAGCAGTATATATCGAACACATGGAAATAAATTTCCTGCTGACTAGAAAACATGGCTATTGTTTGTCACCAAGGATTGGAATGACTACCATCTTTCTAGAGGAAACCTTGGCAACCAGGAGTTTAATGCAACTCGAATATCAACCAGCAATATAATGCAGAATAATGGTTTTATTGCTTTCAAGGGTTCCTTGGGTGTAAGAGAAACAATGCACAGAAGACAGAAGAAAATTCTTTATATTACACAAAACAGAAAATTGTATATGCCGACAGGTTCACGCGGTACGTTTCGACGTTGCCTTGAATTTTGGCGACTGCTGAGAGAAAAATCGGCCCAAATAAGAAAATCTTTCGGAGATCAAAAGATAGAGTTGGACCAACTTTTTCAAAAGAAACCATAAGAATTTGGCTTAGAAATGATAGCGTGAAGACTTACTTTAATCTGATCGTAACTTAATTAATGAAAATACACCCACGCTCTAACATAAAATACAATTATTTTCTGTGTGTAGAAATTCTTACGAAGTATAACGTTGTAAGGACATGAAGGGCTCCTATTTTCCTTTTCTAAACTACAAGGAAGCACGAGGGTCAAGAGAAATTAATAACAAATTGAACATTTATCAATGGTTTGTTCTGGTTAACAACATAATATAACGTTTCATTTTGCTTTTGAAACTTTTCGTTTTTTGGAGTCACTTTTGGTTGAACAATATTTGTCCTCTAATCCAGCCAAGAAGCTGGTCATCTCTGACTGTCGAGCTGATTGACGTTTCATTATCACGGTTGCTAGATCTGCTCCCCTGCCCAATCCAAGTTCTTGAGCGGCTTGTTCAGCTTCCAGGGCCTCTCTGTTTGCCTAAATCAAAATACAGAGAATTTACATTATAAATAAAAAACATTATTGATTGACATACAGCAAACGAACTAAATTAACACGGTCATCTTAATTTACAATCACTCCACATATTACAGTGCCTCAAAAAACTTAGAAGTGCGTGGTTCTTCATGAAATATAACAGTATGTGGGCATGCAAAGGCCAAGTGGGCAGGATTTATACTGTATTTTCAATGCAAAGTTTCCAAGAGGCAATTTTCAACATGTGGGGTGACAAAATTTGGTACCTGGAGGTTTCAAACCAAAAAATTAAAAATTGAGCAGCATAACATAAATATTTGGAAATGTTCAAAACATGCAGTCTTGACAGATATTGTCAAGGTTCTGTTCAAGGGTATGAGAATTATATTGCAATGGAGTATATGATCAGGCCACTGAGAAAGAACTTTCATAGACTGATGTTACAGTAAGAACAAGGTGTAGGAGAAAATAGGTAGTACTAAATGGATGATGTCTGCTTTCTAGTCAAACCCCTGCAAAAACAGCCAACACACCAGTATTTCACTCTTCCATTGTGAGTCGAACTGCAGCACACCTCCCAGAGGTGTGCTGGGATTCTCATGCATTTAGAGGCTACATCACAGCTGCCATTTACCAATTAGAATTGTGATGCAAAAGATTCATTTTATGCTCAACACAGCATCATTGTGATTTAACACACTAAGGGGTAGGCATCTCACTCAGTTGAATAAAATCACTTGGCATTAATCAGAATAAAATTCTGAAGTGGACTCTCACTTCTTAATGGGTTAAACAGCTAAAATACTGTATCAAGTGTTAACGATAATTCACCTTCTAAAAGTGAAAACAGACGTAATGTATGGTACTATTCTTTGCTCACAAAGCACAAAAGTAATATACATATCCATTTATCTTATATTAATAACCCTACAGTAAGCTATAGTGTGTGTATTTTTTACAAAACTCCAGATAAACTAACTTAGCAATGCAGCCTGTTATGCAAGATAGATATAATGATAGAGATTTTTTGTCCACAGTACTTCATGAAAATAATGCAACTCAACAATGCTGTAAATGTGGATGTGCAATGTTAGAAAGCCGTGGTGTTTTATGAAAGAGTAAAAACTGTATATTCATTCTGCATTCTGTTGTACCAGGGCATCCACTGATAACAGCTATCTTTTGTTTGATGTTCATTTTTATTATAAAGTTGAGATTTCTGCCTGGTTCTTCCTTTGACTGCTAAAATGACCATGCTTGAAAAAAATACCCATGGAAAACACATAAACAATGCAAATTTATTAGGCATTTGATTGAAAACTCTCAATTTTGTCTTGTGCTTTTACTCATAATTATTTTGGGTACCAACATGCTTCTTACTGGAGTTTCTTTTATTTTTGTACAATCTAAAATCAATAATCTATGATCTATATCAGTAATCAATGTGTCATACAATTTCTATATGAAAGCAAAGTAGACAAGCAACAGTACCCATGATACGTTTGTGGAAGTCGATCGTCCAGGTTAGTGTAGTCTTGAGAAAGACTGTTGGTGGAAGTGACTGATGTTTTGACAGCCTTAGTGGCAGTTTATATTTACTCATTTACTCATTGACATTTACACATTGGCGAACCTGAAATTTACTCTAATTTTGACTCTGAAGATGACCGCCACTAAGGCTGTCGAAGCGTCAGTCACTTCCACCAACAGTCTTTCTCAAGACTACACTAACCTGGATGATCAACTTCCACAAACATGTGACAATTCTCCCAGGTTCAAACCATTTACTTTAGTACCCATGATATTGAGCACAGGCTATAAGTAGCAAAAGAATGGCTTGCATCAACTGTTTGCTTCAGTGCAATCTCTTGCAATGCTGATGAGGTCAACATAATCCATTTTTTGCTTACAGTATATGTGTGAGTAGCAGTATGACATGGTTAAGGGCAGGTAATTCTTCAAGTGCCAAAGTGCAAAGAAAAATACTTTCTTCAGCTGTCAATGTTATGAAGATAGTCAGGTACACTCAAAGGAGGTGATGTACTTTGGTTAGCACCTTTGTTGACAATCATTGATGTCACTTGATTCACACCCATTTGATAAAGTTCTTTGACCAATGACAAATGCAGTGTAACTAAGACAGTCAACTTTAACCCCCTTTAGTACAGTAAATCTTCAGAGAAGTGGACATTTCCTCAGTTACAGTACTTTCTCAGTCTCTTGGAGGGTCTTCAGTGAGTGCTGGTTGAATTGCTGCTTAAGTTTGTTATCAAGAAAACTAAAAACCTTTTAGTTTAAGTACTGTTTCCAATAATACTGTACTCCTCTGGCATAGCAATATAATGACTGGATGCACCATCATCAATTCTCTTTGGGAACTGTCTTTGCCTTAGTAGCTCTGGAAGTTGGGTGAGGTCATCTGCTTCTTTAACAGAATTATGATAGAAACTGAAAACTGTATAGAGCTTGTCAATTCTCTGCCTTTTAAGAAAAACTCTGCAGCAAAGCTTATAAAATCTCTCAAAGGACAACAATCTCTATTGCAGTCCTGCAGGCAAATGTTTAAAGAACTAACCAAGCAATAAACCAGGGTCTGAAATTCATGGTTGTCCAGTTGTCAGAAATGACCAGAATTTAACACTGATGACCAAACTACAGGAGATGGTCATTTTATAATCATATTTTAAGCTGAGTGCCAACCATTTGGAGAAATGATGTTGAAGGAAATTTTGATATGTACAAGTTCATATGCTTATAAAACAGTGATGACCACAATGATGACAGCAATGATGAGTGAAATGCTTCATTATGATACTTCCTTGATTAAGTGCCTTGGAGCACTTATTAATTTCAGGACTTAAAGGAGGGGTGCTTATTAAAGGGGGTGCTTAATACAAATAATACCAAATGTCAAGAGATAATAATCACAGCAGAGGTGACTGGTCCAAGGAAATGTGAAAATGGATTATACTCCTCTGGAGATGATAAATGTAAAAGAAACATGTGGGCACATAGACATAAATTTAGAGGATTTTCATTTAAAAAAGAAAGTTTGTTCCCAACTTGTGTTGTAATTTAAAAACTAGCACATAAAGAGGTGGGACTTATTCAACAGGGTGCTAATTTATAAAATCAGGGACAAAGGGGAGTGGTTGTTTGAGGGAGGCACTTATTTAAGAGGGGACACTTAATCAAGGGAATACGGTATTGATGATAGCACAAATATTTTACGTAAATCTTGCTCATTTTATCTAGCTTTACTTTTGTACAATGAATGCCTCACTATGATTTTATAAACTTTAAGCATTTTCCAATCCCATATTACCATAAGTGTTGGCATGTTGCTTCTGCTGTTACCTGTACCTGCCATGTTGGAGGCACCATTGTTGATAAAAATTTAATGAACTCTTCTAAAAGTTCACAAAGATGCTTTACAACTTTCTTAATCTATAACACAGTTAAAGAGACCTATAAATTTTTGTGCTGGGCCAAAAATATTTGGGGCTTAGCCACTCCATCAGATATATTTGGGGCTGCAGCTCTCTCTAATTCTCCCAACCTTGTGTTTGCACAATCATTTCCCTATGAGACCTCAAATGCTAAAAAATTGTGATTAAAAAGCTAAAAACACAGGATTTATGAGCTCTTGATTCATTTTGGCCTCTTTATACTTCAATTCTGAATGTGACCTTATTGTATAAAATCATTATGTGACTGTTGTTTCAAGGGTGAATTGAAAGCTTTTTTTCCTAAATCCTAATGACAATTACAGTGAAACCTGAGTTTACAACCACCCATTTTGCCCGCAAAAGTGGTTGTAAATGACAGGTGGTCATTAATCGCAGGTTGGAATATGACGTCATGGCAACGACTTTAAATAATATAACTTCTGAAAAAAAGGCACTGTCCACAACTGACAACACAAATAACTATACATGTATTTATTAATGAAATACTTTATTTACAACAGTGAACTATAATTTCAGACTACATATATCTATTAAGCTTATTTACTAAGTGGAAAAAAAGTGGTTAGCAAGGATTGTTTTGATTTCTTAACGCGTTCAAATTTTAGTTCCTGTATTGTTCCCTCAATTTGAAGCATGGCTTCGATTATTTCTGGCTTGTTGTTTTCAAGGCCAAAACATCGCAATCCTTCCACCATAGCAGCAGCCTCGTCAATGGTCACAGCTGGCAGTTTAGTTTCCAACTCCAAACCTTTCTCTGTCTGTGATATCAGACATCTGAACTTAACTCATATTATAATTTTAGAATTTAAAAGAAAGGCCACCTATTGTGTCACCGTCGGCATAAGGCATTAGGACATTGTTTCAAAGGTAAGATTTCTCTATGGTGAGACTTTTGTGGTGAGATTTCTCTACAGTGAGACTTTTGTGGTGAGATTTCTCTACAGTTAAAGCCCATTCTAAATATTAATGGTCGCAAATCACAGGTATTTTATTCCATTTTGACTGCTAAAAAGTGGTCGCTGGTCGCGTTAGACAGGTGGTCGCTTACGGCAGGTATATTTGAAGGATAAAGCATCCGTGCCTGAAAAAGTAGTCGTTAATGACAGGTGGTCGTAAAAGGGGAGGTCATAAAACTCAGGTTTCACTGTACTTGAAACTGTGATGTTGTTATTCTGCCATACTATGTATACAATTCAATCAGTAGATTTGATATCAGCCTGACTATTAGTTTGCTGTAAATACTTGTACTGTTTTAACCTTGTTATTGTGCTTTTGGGTCATGAGTATCTTCTGACTTGAACAATTACTGTTATCAATGAGAACCCAATATTACTTTGGGTATCCTGTTACTTCACTTATTTTAATTTCTGTTATATTTACTGCCTAAACTTCATGACAAGTTTAAGTTTTAGAAATCTATGAAAGGGCATTTTCTGTTACCTCAGGGACTATTGCATGCAAAGGGTGAAGTATGAGGAGCTTACATGCAATGGCAGCATGGCTCTCTGGCTCTCAGGATGGCAGCATATCTGGTTGGGGGATATGATATGCTAAGGGTCCACTTTTAGCAGGGGTTGTAAGGTGGGGTGAGGAGACTGCTGCCAATAAAAATACAATGTGAATTATAGATGCTAAAACCTTAAATTCATTAAGATAAAAACTTAGAAGGAACAACTGACATCATGAGATGCATTTATAATGAAATGTGTCAATAATAACACAAATGATTAAGTGACCTCCTGCAAGTCATACACAAGTTTTAAATTTCAGAACTCTACAAAAACATCACCTCTGTGTTGCTTTTGCACCCAACATAACGCTTTCCACGAGGGCCTTCCGCCTACCCATTACTGGGGCACAAACGCTACGAACTTTAGGGGCCTACCAGGAAATGTCTCGGTGTCCCGGCGGGCCACGCCGGCACTGCTCACATGAACAGGTAATGTGTCATATTCCTTCCTTCCATAAGAATATCATACCTTTTGTCTCCGAGCTTTTTTCTTTTTCTTATCCTCCTTAGAGAAGCTGTGGAATTCGGGCAACTCGCCTTTATTGATTAGAGCTTCCAGTAAGTTCCGAAATCGATTCTCATCATCCACGGTAGCACAAAGAACATTCTCCAACAATCTTTCCATATCACCCTCGAACTCAAGATAGGCCGCTTTCAAATCTTCCAGTTCTTCATCAGATCCTTTGTATTCTTGCTCAAACTTTTTAATATCTTCCGTAGTTATTTTGGGAAACATTACCCTCCAGTAATATAACCAGTCACGTTCTTGCTGCACAACTTCCTCACCAACTTCTCCTGTCTCATCATAAACACCTCTAAGTTCTTTATTACACAGTACAGAATGAACTTGGCATAAAGCTTGAAATTTCTTTGTGGCTACTTCCTTCTCCTCCTCTTTGACCCTGTCTGGGTGTACTTCGAGCGATAAACGACGATAAGCTCGCTTAATGTCTGAATCCGAAGCTGTTTTGGGTACACCAAGGACTTCGTATAAGCCTCGTGCCCCGAAGAGAGAGTCTAAGTCTTCCAGGAAAGTCATTTGTAAAGCAAACTGCTCCAAACTTCGTTCAACCTGATGAAGGAAAATAAGATCGGCAAAGGATCCGGTAATACTCCCGCCAAACTTGTTGAATCCATTGGTTGAATCTTTAATCTTCGTCAACCCCAACCTTCTATGGGAAAACCGCGGCAACCTCGTACCCAGACTTCTACCACGGCAGATTACCGTCAAGACCAAATATAAGTGCAAACAAGTGCAAACAAGTGCAAACCATAGTGCAAACCATGGTGCAAACCATGGTGCAAACCATGGTGCAAACCGTGGTGCAAACAGATGAACAGGTGTAGAGTTCGGCTCTTAATTCAAACAATCTCAGAAAAGCTGGAGGGAAACATTAGCACTAAATGTTGCAAGTTTTAAAACGAAATTTGATATTTTAATGAAATTCAGGGAAAATTTTTTTAACTATGTTTTTTGGACCGCAAAATAAGAGTCATGAGCTTGTAGCGGTCTGCTATTTCTTGCCATTAACCAGTATCAGCATAAACCTTTCGACAGTTTGAACCTTTGGGGCTTGAGAAATTTTTACGATTCCTTATATGTGGTCGACCGTTGGAACAGAAATGTTTTCTCCATCATGCGATTTATTTTCATACTCGATTTGTGAGATTAATTTGTATAGATAATAGGAGGAAACGGGAATTGTTTACACCTGCAGGTCACGTTGAAAATTGGAAAGAAACAAACTAAAAGGTGTCCTATTGAGCAGGGAGGGTGTTACTCCGTTTCAGCGTTCATTAATCCGCTAACGAAACCGATCATTTTTTTGATTCAATCATTTATTTTCCTAAGCTGTAGTAGTGTTGAGATATTTGAAAGTGTTGAAGGTTCGAGTTATGCCGTGTTCTTGAACATATTTTCTGTGCTCAATTAGATAAAATGCACGAATACCGACCTTTACATCACCCTGAAAACTACCTTCAAATGGGACTGTAGGTACATCTTGAAAATTCGACTTGGTCCTTCCGCCACTTCTAAGACCTGGGAATTTAAACAAACTTGAATTATTCGGGGCTAAAACGGCAAGCCAAAACATATCGTAAGCAAGAGACCCTCAGGCATATCTCGATGTGAAGATATGACGTAATTGATGAGAAAAGCCTAGAAATAGAGGTGTGGCAATATGCATTGGTGGAGAGTTGCGATTTGCAAGATTGAGAAATAAAATGAGTTGAAATTAAAAAGAGAGTGCTTCGTTACAATGATATGCCAGTCTAAAATTTTAAAAAAATGTTTTGGCCACATATCAAAATGTTGGCTATAGAATTTGAGGAAAAGTCACCCAATTTTGATGTCGTTTAGTTTGTCCAGTGACAAGATATCAATAAAAAACACAATGGGGGAATTGCCTACCCCTAAGCCCAGACAGAGATAAAAAGCAGCAGGCAATCAAGTTTCACTTGATAATAAGTCACACAAGTCATGAAAGGTCACATTTCTTTGTTTTGGTCTTGTAAAGAAACTTTGATTTAAGTCGTTTCATGAATGAGACCTAGGTTACAGTTGTCTCATTATAACACCATGGATGTGGCGAGTAGCGGCGTACGTTTTGGTGGTGTGTGGGGGAGTGATATTCCCCACGAAGTTTGCGAAAAAATAGAAAATTCAGGGGAAAAACAGATAGTAATTCGGGCAAAATTTACCAAGGTAAAATAGGACAAAATCCCTTTCTGTTGATAGTCTATATTATATCCAATATTCATATATCCAAGCTCTTACATTTCTAAAAACATAAACTGCATCAATCATTATTAATATATTGTGGCTTCCGCTTAGGTGGCTCATATATGTTGAACTTGCACCTCAGTTCACCATCTGAGTCTTGGTAGCTCAATGGTTAGCGCGTCTCACCGGTCATCAGAAGGTTGCGGGTTCGATCCCCGTCTGGGGCTCAGAAATCGTTTTTCTGAGGTAAGAGCTTGACAAGCGTTCATCTGTCATTCAGAATATCTCCAAGCTCCCACATTTCCAACATGTATATCGCATACGCAGGTACCTTACAACAGACTTGATTTGCGAAAAAAAATAGGGGGGAGTCGCCCACTTGTCCCTCATCTGTTACGACTTTGCATTTTTACCCAAGTTTTATCCCCTGGATGTCTACCTTAGCTGAATAAAATCGTCTGGCGTAACTCAGAATGAAATTTTAACGGCCGTAGTGACAGATGTCAAGGCTTGGTCGGGTGAAATTAGATCAAACGGATCAAGGGAGGTTTTGACCCTAATTCAATCCCAAATACAAGCTGCCAGCCAACTGCCAGCCCATACTCCAGCCCGTGAGAGCCACTGTCTGAAGACCTGGTGAGAGACAAGGCAACATTCTGTGCACAATATGCTGGGAAGTTGAAATGGCAGAGAAGCGAGAATTTGATAATCCTTTTAACGTCAATATTGAGCAAAAGCTCGTGGGCGATGATGGAAAGGTAGAGAACTTGCGTGTAAACTGTTAGTGCTGATTCATAAAAAATGTGTTGGTTAAATTACTGTGTACAGTACATTGGTCACGAAAATGTTCCTGCAGTAGCTATGCGAAAATTAAATTCTTCTTTTACGATTATGACTGGTAAATTGAAATAAAAATTTATTCTCCCACTTTCTTGTACCACGTTTTCACTCATCGCAGTTTATTAATGAGTGCTGCACCCGTTAACACTTGCAGGCCAGGACCATTGCGGAAGATCTAAAAGCACAGTATAGCCATTATTAGATTATTACGCTAATTTTTGGAAAGCACCAGTTTATAAATGATATAATTACTTCCGTTGATTTGTTTGTGTTTGATTTTGTTTTCATATGTTTAACGAAAGTGCAGGTTCTGCAGCCATGGGAAGGCCTACTAAAAGAAAATATACAGAAACATTTACCAAGACTGGAAAATGGCTTGAAAGAAACCGATCAACAAGATTGCTCTGTCTACACAGGCACTGCAGGTAATTCATTGTGCGAGAAAGCAGCTAAACACTGATTGACTGGGAACCTCTTGTGTTAAAGTGGGGGGTTGGAGCAAGAGAACCAAAGTTACCATGCTTAATGCTTCAGTGGTTTTCCATCATTTTGACTTTTTATCATTTATGGCTCTTTTCAACTGCTTCAAAACGCCCATGATCCATCTTGGGTCTAGCTGAGTGGACATAGTGTTCAAACAGTTCATTGAATAACAGTGCTGTCATGACTACAAACATCTTACCATAATTTAAGTAACAGTAACAAATCTGTTGGGTGTGCTGTACAGCAGGATGATCTGGAAGGTTGCTCCCCTGGAAGTGTTCAAATTCCCAACATGGCATCCCTCTTAAATATTGACTGTGATGGCACCCTGTTAGGATGTTTAACTCCCTTAAGTATTTGCCAGGTAATGATGGAAGTCTGCATGTTTTGATTTATGTCAACTCGCTTTGACTTACAGCAAGTTTAAGTGACCTTATATCTTTATATTACCATTTTTTTGCAGCTTGCCTTTTTTCACTAGTTCTTTGTTTCACTGTATGCAAACTTCAGCTAATTAATAGCTTTTAAAACTAATTTTTTGACCGGAAATATTTAGCATTCACATTTCATTTAAAACTATTAACAACTTGATTTCATATATACATTTTCATTTTGAAGAATTGGTAAGTTATTAGGAAACAACCTCTCACAGAAAAAAAAATTGATTTGCATGTCAGCTTCTGCATGAGGATAGATGTTTGCCACATTATCTATTTACATATCACCATTAATAAAAATGGCTCAGCAATGTTATTCTAAGAATGACTTTTTCACCACTGGGGATCAAGTAAAGGCTACAGTAAATTAAACATTTTATTGATATGTTATTGTAATTATAATAATCTATTTGCTAGAATTCCTTTGTGTAAGAATGTTAAAACACAGAATAGGCTTTCAGGGAAATAGTCTTGATAGTCTTGGTAATAGTTTTGGTGGTCTTGATATCGAGCACTCTTGGATTCACCATAAACATTATCATCTCAGTTATATATATATATATATAAAACTTAGACTAGATAACTTTTTATTTAGACTTGTGCTATGTTACTTAAATAAAACTGTCCTCAAGCTGTATAAGGGCAAGGGTGCAGTTTGGTCTTTTACTCTGGCTAATGCCAGGTAATTTTAATTGTCATAGGGACAAGTGCTTGGTGTTAAAGGGTTAATGTTACATAATGTTTTGTTTCATTTTTTAGTTCATTATTCTCATATCAGTGGTAGAGGTAGATTTTTAAAAGTGACATCTTTTAAATTTAAAATCTGTCAATATTAATTA
This sequence comes from Heliopora coerulea, assembly GCA_030142905.1. Classification (NCBI taxonomy): domain Eukaryota; kingdom Metazoa; phylum Cnidaria; class Anthozoa; order Scleralcyonacea; family Helioporidae; genus Heliopora; species Heliopora coerulea. The sequence continues at coordinate 1,756,188 of JASJOG010000036.1, read as the reverse complement.
ACCTGTCTATTCCTGATAATGCTGTTTGAGATTGTTTATACCCTGAATAAACATTTTATACAGTCTGAATAAACAGGAATTTTATTCAGAACAGAAAGAGTGGAAAAAAGTAAAACTTCTTCATTTTATATGCCAACCCTTTGATACCTGGGGCTCATCCTCATGACAAGTAAAATCATCTTGCATAAGCCAGAGTAAAATACCAAAGTGCACTCTTGCTCCATTAATAACTACCAGTATGTTAAGGAGGTAGTGTTTAACCCTTTAATGCCCAGGACTCATCCCTGTGACAAGTAAAATCATCTGGCATTAGCCAACTGAAGGTAAAACACATTGTACTAAAGTGTGCCATTGCCCTTTACTGGGTTAAACTAGAAAAAAATCAGCTATTTGTTGAGAGTTCAAATCGCTTGACAACTCATTAAAGGACAAGGACACACTCTAGTATTTTACTCAGGCTAATGCCAGACAATGTTACTTGTGAAGGGGATTAGCCTTGCCCATTAATGAGTTAATTTTAATCTAGCTGAAACACTTTATTGTAATGAGTTGACTGATATCTGTGCTGGTGAAGTAAGCATTAATATTGTTGCTTTAATTATGTGTTGCTTTTGTCAAGGACTTGCCCTTTTTTACTTCCACCTTTCCTGCACCTTGTACAGTAATGATACAAACCAACAAAGACAACTTCTTGGCAAAGCTTTAGCAATTCTGGAAGATGCTTTGAGAATGTTAAAGAGTAGACGTGTTAGCTTCTTATGTGGAGATGCTGGTATGATATATTTTGAAACTTTTTGCTGGAAAGTGATGAAATTTTATCTATTAAGGGGCAATGCCACTGTGCTCAATTCAGTTTTATCACATTAGCCAGAATAAAATTCTGAAGTGGACCCTTGCTTCTTAATGGGGTTTTTCACTAAGTTTGCAGTTTACCCATTAATGGGCTAGTGCCTCACTCTACTGAATAAGATGATCAGGAATTTGCCAGAATAGAATTCTGAAGTGCACCCTTGTTGAGCTCCTTAATGGGTTAATCAGCTTTTTAAAGTCTATTATCCTACAGATCTAACCCATAGGTTCTGATCAGCTGCAAGGTTGTGAGAAGAGGTAAATTTGATGTAACACTTTATCCTTGTGGCTCAGTCACAATGTATGGTTGTTTAAAATTTCCTGAACACCACATTATTTGTGAATTAATTTTTTTAAGTCTTGGAATGCATTGGATCATGTGCTTAAATTCAAAGGAAAACTGATATGCTGTATACCAAAGAATTGAATGTGGCTGTCAACTGAGATTTTATTGCAATATATGTTGTAAATGTGGAAGCTTGGAGATATTGTCAATGATAGATGAATGTTTGTCAAGCCCTAGCCTCAGAAAAATGATTTCTGAGCCCAGGATGGGGATCAAGTTCCCACGTTTACAACATATATTGCATTAATGTCACTGTTAAAGTGTCATGGCTACCACTTAGGCCACACATATGTCGAACTTGCACCTTAGCTCACCATCTGAGTCTTGGTAGCTCAATGGTTGGAGCATATTGCTGGTCATCAGAAGGTTGTGGGTTTGATCCCAGTCTGGGGCTCAGAAATTGTTTTTTGAGGTAGGGACTTGATGAACCTTCATCTATCATCAAATGAGATTTTATTCTTTCTATAATAATAATAATTATACATTAATTAGGGAAAGTATTGCAAAAAACACAATGTCAATACCTGTTGGATTGTTTTTATTATTGGCCTCTGATACTGCAAGTTTGCTGGAATGAATCAATCTGAGTTCTATGAACTTCATGATTAGCTTGTTTTTTAGTTTGCAATGAAGATTTGGTTAATCTTCTTAGGCACATCATTGTCAGCAGAGGGATGAAAGTTCAACTGTCTAGAGATGCTTGTTTACTATTCGCCATTTGTTCTCCAAAAAATCATTAAATGTGAAAGGAAAAGTTGAGCATAAAATTGTGTTAACACTGTACTGAAGTTAAAACGTTTCGTGCATAGTATCCCAACTTTTTCTGAACTTTTTGTGACTTAAAGTATTGTATTTCTGGGAAATTGTGTCACCAGTTGAACACCGTTGAGCTTTCAACTTGAACTTATTGTTCCGGGGATGTAGCATTATCAATGGTGTATGTATACATTAGTGGGGTGGTGTTGTCACAGTGCTAGTGCGCGTGTCTTTCACCTCAATGACTCGGGTTCAATTCCACATCCGTGCAGTTAGTTGTCCTGTTCAGCCTGGTTTCAATGCAATGGATGCCGTCACTTCAATTACTGTTAAAAAATGTCTTGCGTGAGCTCAGCAGATCATACGGAAACCGTTAATTCAGCAATCCTGGAGAGATAACGAATCTCTGAAATAGAGCATTTTCTATCTCGTCGATCGCTATCGTAATCTCTGCTAGCGTTTCGATCGCTAAGATCGCTAAGTTTACTGTTTCGATATGACCGCTTCGGTCTTTTAAATAATCGCACCAATTATAGCGATTATATGGAAACCACACTTTAAGGCTACCTCGGTCACGTGAAATGAATTTTGTATAATCTGTAGACACTCGAGATTTTTCTCCTTCAGAATTATCAACTTAACAGTTTTGTATAGTTTGACTCGGAGGTGTCGGAACCGAAACAAAAGTTGGGGGAGCCAGTGAGGTTCCAATCTCTATGTGTGTATCTGACAGCGTGGTCCAGGGGTAAAAACCCCAATGGCCAGTTGCCGTCATTTTACACGTACGGGTGCCAAAACGATAACCTGAATGTTGTTCGAAGTGGAATTTGTTGTTTGCTAAAGGTTTGTTTACTCAATGCAATTGATCGGGCGAATTTCTGGCAAATAATCAAGGTAAAAATGGGACTTACTGCTGGTCTGTACAGTAGGAACAGTCAATAGAACGATCTGCGGCCTCGTTTCCCTCCATCCTCAGGAGTCAAATTTTATCAGTCACACACACAGTTCGGACTTTTCAGTATAATTATCTGCATATGGCTTCTTAACTTAAACTAAAACACTTGTATTGCCTTGCTGCAAAGTACTAAAATAGAACATGTTTTTAAAAAGTGGAGGCCCACACATTCTCTGGTCTCCACGAAAAATGTGGGGGAGCAAGGCCCTTCGCCCGCCCCCTGCTTCTGACGCCTCTGGTTTGACTCAATCAAACACCGCAGGGTTTCTCAGGATACTCGGATTTCAACCAGTTGTGGCACCTGACTTGCGAGAGGGCCTTATTTGATTAATTGATAGAAAAGCGTAGTTATAGCTGATAGGCTTATTCAGGTTAAACAAAATATGGTTACTATTATTACTTAATGATGTTACTTACATCTATACATGAACATATTTGATTCCTGTGTCTCTGATGTTTAGGTGTCTATGCCCTTGCTGCAGTCCTGTATAATAAAGTTGGTGAAACAAGAAAATCAGAAAAATGCATTGGGCAGCTGTGTAGTATGTGTGATCAAGTGGTGTCAGATTTGTCTTTGCCTGACGAATTGTTGTATGGTAGAGCTGGCTACTTGTACTCTTTGCTTTTTGTTCAAAATCATTTGGGTAACGAAACAGTTTCTGATGCAGTGGTTGAGCAGGTGATGTAAACTATAATAGTTGATTATACTGTTACAACGTCCATTAAATTCTACCTGCTTGATTAAATGAGCAAAGTGCAGTGTTGTGTTGACCAGTCGTTTGCTTCATACACCAAACAAGCTTTTTACGATCAAGTACGTTTAAGATACATAAAACAAGTGAATGTAAATCGTGCAAAGTGTTTGCATTTGTTATTTAAATATATTTCTTGCACTATTTTTCGACACTGTGTTGATTGGTCCTTGCATTATTCCTTGTGGGTTTTATTTGATATACTTTTCACGTATGCTAGGCCATGTAGGGGATTTTGATTGCAATGGGATTGCATGTATCGCTTAGTCAGTTGTGACAGTATACATTTAGTCCGCCTGACGTCACGTAACAAAATTCGTGTGATAGATTGTAATAAAAGATAACATCTCTTACGGCCAGTAAGTTAAGAGAACAGTAAAATTTTTCAAATAACCAATCCAACGCTCATACCTTTAACGTTGGATATTTAAATTGCATAAATGACAATACCATGCCGATTGATGAAGTAAGCTTTAGTGCGTACTGACTATAATGAAGACATTTCGGAGACAGTATCTTGAAGGCGCATTGAGAAGTATAAACTACGCTATAACTGCCATATTTCGTAAAAGCACCTTCCATCGCAAGTCTTCTTTTTCTTCTGTAATTCTTGTTTGTGAAGTTGCCTTCCCATTTAGGTTGTATTGGCGATACTCAAATCAGGATTATCACTTTCACGAAGGGAAAGAAGTCGAAGTTCCTTAATGTACTCTTGGCATGGCAAACATTACATTGGAGCAGCTCATGGTATTGTCGGCATTATGCTCATGTTGCTTCAGGTGAGAGTTCGCTAACTCTTGATTTTATTTGTGAACGTCTTGCCAAAGGTGAAACGCAAATCTTCTCGGACCTAAATTAGAATTCTTTATTATGATTCTTGACCATAATTTGACGAAACATAAGAAAACGAAATTAAATCAAGAAAAACGTGATACAAAGTAAGGGAATGAAGTGAAGTGGATGAAATAAAATAAAATGGAATAGAATAGAGTGTAATGTAATGAAATGATATGAAATAGCTTTTACTTTTTTATTTTATAGCAGACCCCTCAACTCCTTTCATGTTCATTCTTTACAGCCTTGCGCGCAACAACGAAGACAGACAGTGTGTGTTTCTGTTTTCACTATATTACGTTGCACTACTGTATCCATGTAAATATCAAATGACGGTATGTGATCGTTGATGCACAACTCACTTTACCGGGTGGCGGGGCCAAAAGTTCGGTTTATAAAAAACGAAGGTTTGGAAGGATCTGAGCGATGCAGGGTATGCCCTAGGACGAAAGAATTCATGATTGAAAGACTGTCTGGAGTGGTATGTACTGGATTTAAGATAAGGTCGGCACGAAATAAACAGAGTGAAGATTGTTTGCCCGCATGAAGTCCTGGGTCATGGTCCATGGAGGAAGCCATGTCCTGGGTCTCAGAAACTATGTCATGGGTTTGTGATGAACTTTAGGGAAGCTTCAACCTGTTGTACTGATATTTTTGTCGGCAGTATTTCAGTTAATGACAGATGCATTATCAAACGAAATATACTCTTATTCTAAAACTGACCTCAAAAAATAAAGATTATTTACTGTGACAGTTTCCTTTGCAGAATATCCCTCCTGGTTCATACTAATTTTTTATTGGAGAGGGGAAGAATATCTCACATCTATCCTGTAGTGGAAATCCCTTTGGTGACAATGAAAGTATAGAAAATCACAAACTATTATTTTTGTACCTGTTAACTTTGCTTTCATTTCAGGTGTATCCAAGCTGCAAGTCTGTCGTGACACACATTCATGAAATTCAAAACTGCATCGATTATGTTCTTTCAAAACGCTTCTCTTCTGGAAATTTTCCATCGTCTTTGGAAAGCAACTCCGATCGCCTGATTCATTGGTGTCACGGAGCACCCGGAGCAGTTCATTTGATGTTGAAATCATATAAGGTATAGAAATAACGTTCACTGATGTTTGTTAAGGTGTTGGTGGTACAGTGCGGTAGTGGTGGTACAGTGCGGTAGAGGCGGTACAGTGCGGTAGTGGTGGTACAGTTCAGTAGTGGTGTTAGTAGTTACTGACATACTGCACTTCATTTGATGTTGAAATCATATAAGGTATAAAAATAACGTTCACTGACGTTTGTTAAGGTGTTGGTGGTACAGTGCGGTATTGGTGGTACAGTGCGGTAGTGGTGGTACAGTGTGGTAGTGGTGGTTACTGACATATTGATTTGTTGACTTACTGACTGACTGGCTGACTGACTTATTTTTGCTGAGGCACTTACTTTTACTGACTTACCAACTGTTAATGACTTTGTTAATTTTGCTCACATATCAACTGGAGCTATTTACTTGATACTCAAATCATAGCAGGTATACAAATAACAAGCTGTTGGTTCACTGGGGTCACGGAACATGGTGAGCACTACATTAAGGGCCGTTTTCAAGTACGATTTTCCACGTTGCGATTTTCATCTTGGTGTATGTAATAAACTCGTGAAAGTCTATGTAGCTAGATATCCGCTTATGATTGGCTCCAGTTTGTCCTCGATGTTTTTGTCAGTTAAACACATGCTACAAGATGTCAATTGCAAGGCATAAAATCGCACTTGTTAACAGCCCATTGTGATGTTGAATACCTGCTGGTTCATTAGTGTGACCAGGCACCAGGAGTACCGGTAGTTCATTTGTTGGTGAAAGCTCACAAGACATAAACAAACAAACATAAAAACAAAACAAATTATGGGCTCACCTGCGTAAAGGGAACATCAGCAGTAGTTTATTTGATGAACGAAAGTATGTGATTGACAGAAAGCAAACCATGGGTTCACTTGAGCATCGACAGTAGTTTATTTTACAAAGTGAATAGTTTAAACCCGGGACAAGCACGTATTGGTGATATTAGAGTAAACGTAGAACATTGGAAGCTTCATGCATTTTTATTGTAAATTTAAGACTCATCTTAAAAAAAAAAGAAAAATTTCCATTTATTTTGTCTATTGCTGTTTCCTGAGGGAGTAACTTAGCTTTTAATTTTTGTATTACAGTTGTATGTGATGAAGTCAGATTTGAATATTAAGACGATCGAGTAAATCACAAAAGTTTGGTTTTAGATTTTATGTAATTTTAAACTTTTATTATAATTTTTCTTAAAATTTTTATTTAGATTTTTTTTTTTAGTTAATTTCCATGTTAGATTGTTACGTCGTTTTCAGGTTTTTAACGAAAAAAAGTACCTTGAAGCTGCACTGGATTGTGGTAACATAGTGTGGAAACGAGGTTTGTTGAAGAAAGGGTACGGTATTTGTCATGGAGTTGCTGGAAATGGTTACGTGTTTTTGGCGTTGTTTAAAGAGACTGGTAACCAAATATATCTCCATCAAGCACTCAAAGTAAGGCAATAATGATCTTGTTAATTTTAGTCGTGCAAGAAACTGTTCGAAATTGTGATTGTTTAATATTTGCAGTTAATAAGTAAGTTGGAAACAGCAAGATATTTGCATCACTGGCTGAAAATCGAAATCACTTTCAGTTCCCATCAAGTTTTTAGTCGCACACGATCGTTTTATAACTTTGTATACCTACCTGGTACCCGGATTGAACTCTGAAATACAGTACCTCTGGAGGGAGCTCTCCCGCTGACGAGTAAAATCGTCTGGCGTTAGTCAGAGTGGAAAAAATAGATATCTTATCCCACTGGGAACTTGTTGAACTCTCCGTTATATGGTCTCTTAATGACCTCACGGTCTTTTATTTTTGACGTTTTCTTTTTAATCTTGGTTCGATTTTATTGCTTTCCCAGTTCATTGATTTCCTTTTTAATTATGATTTAGTTCGCTGAATGGTCATTCGACTATGGAAAACATAACTGCAGAGCTCCAGACCGTCCGTACTCGTTATTTGAAGGTAAACTTAGGGACATATTGAAGTTCTTCAGTATCACCGTTTGTGATACATTTGCCATATTGACGTATCGTTAACATCTTTGGTAACTTCCCGGAAGTTTTACTTATTTGTCAATCTTGCAGTCTCCAGCTAAGCGGCCTAACGGATGATTTAGAACAAAATCTGCGTTGAACTTTCCGACGTAGAAAGCTAGAGTTTTCTCGGGTTACATGGTGTATCCACTGAACGTTATTACAACTGGAAGACTAATTCAAGCCAATCACAGAACCCTAGAGTGAAGCCAAAAATGACGGATATGCAGATCATTGGATGTCAGTTTTAGTCTTCCATACTGCGTGCATTTAGTCTTTTCTGTTTTTCATTTTTCATTTTCGCAAACACCACTAAAAGAGAATTTCAGCGAAAACAAGAATGGTTAAAGTTACTATCGGCAAAATTACTTTGACGAAGCGGTTAGTAGCACGGCTTGGTGAAAGGACTAAGACTGAAGTCCAAGATGACCGCGTAGGAGACTGAGGCCGACGTACAAGATAACCGAGTAGGAGACAAATTGACGTTCCAAAGTCCCCATGACCGCCATTTTTGGCTTCACTTTTTGATTGGCAGTTCGCCTCCCAGTTATAATAGAGTTTTGTGGGCGTATCCCACACGTCATATAGCCTGGGGACGAGAAATAATGGTGGGTGCAGAATTATCCTCTGTAAAGGGCTCAAACGTCAAAGTTGGAGGTCTTGATGTTGGGGAGTGCCAATGTAGTGACACTATCTTGCAATGACTTTGTCAACAGATTTACTTTCAATTGTCTCTTTTTCTTCATCAAATTGACTGAAAGATGTAACATAGGCAAATAGCTTTCCAAAATCACTTATTTCAAAATTTTGTTTTGAAAAGGAATATATTGAAATTGATCGTAGATATATCTGATTAAGATATTCTGATCCGGAGAAAGTCTGTCATTCTTGTTTGTCATTCATTGTCTGTCTTGGCTAAATCAATAAAAAATACTAGTTGTTTGTGCAATCAATAAATTTGTTATCATTGTTGAAAATTCCCCGACGGATTGTTAATTTTTCTCCAACATGGGGGGCTAAGGTTACCCGACGGGGAGTGTAGCCCGTCTGCCTCCACCTCTGGCGCCACCCCCTGCATTCCTGCATTCGCACCTGTTTCGTAAAAGTTAGGAGTTGCGCACCGCGTGTACTCATACAAACATGTGTCCTGGAGAATGATCGAGATGACTCCACGAACAAAGAAGTGAAACATCTCATTTACTGTAGTTGTTCAATTATTTGTAAAGGCAGATGACGTGTCAGATCACTTAGTCAGGGTAGTCAGTTCCGTCGTAAAAGAATCTTGGTCTTGCGTCAGTTTTGTGTTTTTTACTGATTATCTTGCCCCCGCTGAATTTAATTTGTTCATTGCGTTCATTGTCTAATTACTTTCATTGAACGTTGTTTTACATGGTGCCAAAATGATGGAAATTCCTGTTCAACTGTCGCTTTCTCCACTTAGGACTTGCTGGGACACTTTATTTCTGGTCAGACCTTTTCAAGCCCCAAAAGGCGAACTTTCCAGCTTTTGAACTGTGAAGATGTCATTTCTCGTTTGAATGTAAGTTGAACAAACACTTCATTAAATGTTACCGTGCAGATACAAAACTGTTTGTTTCGTATTGAACATAATGGATCATAAATATACGCGAACTGCAGTTAGTGAAAGGAGAGAGAGCCCACTAAGACTTTATGACGAGATGCTGGTTGAGGTTTACCTTAGAGAAGTGTATCACGTTTATAATCTGTGTATATTAATCAGTTACAGTTTGTGTATTAAGTAATATTTAGAAAACTAACAGAGCTTTGTCGGGTTTAAAACACGAGGCGATAGCCGCGTGTTTTAGATCCGATAAAACACGTACTGCACTTTTGAAATTTACTTAGATACGCTAATTTACTTAGAAAGTTTGAAAATTAAAGTTTACTAAGCTACAAAAACTTGAGGAGAAAAGTAAGCGTGTTTTAATCATATTTAAAGACACGACACAATTGAGACTTTCTTTTGCATATTCCTCATAAATAATTTAATTTTTGAAAGTATGAAATTGTGTGCCTGCACGAAAGAATCATATTAGTTTCTGGAAACGTGATTTTAATTCTGATTCAATATAGAAAAACAAAAAACGAAATTTTTAATACTTCTCGTTTGTCACATGTTTTTTTTTTTTTTACCTCGTTCCACCTTTCTTCAAGCCAGAAGACGCCGCTTGTGTGAACGACAAACATTGAAACCCAGTTTCCTCATCTGACCAAGATATACCACTTGTCACGTGATTCATTATAGAACTTAAGTACAATTAGGACAGTTGGGAGAAAGATTTTGGCGCGAGAATGAAGTTTTGTCGATCAGGAAAAAACAAGAAACATCTTAAATGAAGTATGGGAACAGAAGCTACAGCCATATTGCAAGTTTTATGTTTCACTGTTGTGTCAGAGACTCCGTCTGTTCAAACTTTGAACCTACTCTGTTGTTTAACCTGTCGGAGAAAGAATTAAGATTCGCCATTTGGTTATTACCCTAGCTGAAAATCCAAACCCAAATCCTAACAGTGATCCTTATCCTAACCTTAATCCTAATTGTAATCCTTACACTAATCCTAATTCTGATTCTACTCTGATCTCAACTCTAACTGAGATAGCTGCAAGGGTCATTCAGCCCTGAGGCAACCAACAGAAAAACTGGGGATTGATGTCCGTGAGTCACTGGTAAGTGAGTTCTAGGTGACCAGATGGTCGCTTAGTCCATGATATTGTCAGTTGTGATTACATGAAAACCAGTCTTAAAGTATTTAACTCTCAATATGTTATGTTTTAAAATATGAGTTGAAAAACTCCCAAACTGTGGGCTCTGGTGTTTTATTGAATGAAAATCTCTCCATAGGTTTTTAACCACATTTTGAAACCAAAACTTCAAAAACCTTGGCCATAGAGTAAAGCCCATATCAACCTGTTTTGTTTATTTTCGGTCTGTAATGTAAAATTATCGTCTCCAAGATCTTTACGCACGGAAAAGCTGCGACCAGGACAAGACTTCGGAGTCTGCACACATGCCAGACTTCCGAGGAGACTGATTGCTATTACTTGGCAAAATGCATACAGGATAATAATAATAATAATAATAATAATAATAATAATAATAATAATAATAATAATAATAAATAGGTAGGCAAGATGTTTCGGCATCCTCAGGGAGTGGCGCCCCTGCCTTGCCAGCTAGGCAAACGGGTGACTGAAAGCCACTGCTTGCCTTAATTGGCCGTCAGTGGTAAGTAACCTCACCTAAGGTGTTGGCAAACCTTCCCTGTTAGCCCAAGGACTAGTAAATCCTTCTGACTGTCCTGATGTCCTTTACTTTAAATGGTTGAGTGAGCCCAGGACACTTACGTGTCTGAAAGGAACTCTCCTAGTCTAAGAACAAAATAGATCACATTATCCAACTTCAGCTATTGGACTGGCGTCTAGCTTGCCTTAATTGGTCGGCTTTGCGGAACAGACCCTTAGAATAGTCTGAGAGGAAGTGTGATGGTTATTGAGGAAGTCTCATGATTTATAGATGCAAAGCACCAGCCCTTGACCATGCCCAACCAACGGAATTGTGTATGTGAGACTGTGGTGTAAAGTGGCATTAACTACTCACGATGTTTTTCACTTTGTGATTGCCATACCACTATAATTTATGGGACATGTACCCACTTTGGCATAATATGGCAATTTGGGCTAAACGACCTCATTGGCTCGTATGAGCTGACTTTCCACAATAATAATAATAATAATAATGGTTTATTGATAGCATATCCACAGAGTGGCTCTTCATGTACCATACATATATATATCTATAAATCTATGCAACTATGCAAAAAAAAAAATAAAATAAATAAATAAATAAATAAATAAACAAACTATTTACAGTTAATGTAAAAGAAAATAAATATTTACAGTTTAGTATATATTTAAAATACTTTAAATATTAAAAATATTTAGGTTAAAAAATTTATTCTGCTTCCTGCCTTTAAGCGGAGGACATTTTTGATTTCCTTACTAGTACTTACAAACTCTGTATTATTTCTTAAGCTAATAGGCAGTTCATTAAAAAGTCTTGCATCGTGGTCCTGTAGTGTATTACTCTCAAGTGGAATTTGTAATTGTATACCGTTAGAAGACCGTAATACTCTCGATGATTGATGTGTGTTTAACTGTAGATAACCAGGCCATGATTTATTATAGAGTGCTTTATGTGTCATTTCCAACAGGTTCCATTCCCTATGTTCTTTTATTGGAGACCAATTTAAGGATAAGACGTCTTCTAAAGAGGCAAATTTTCCTGTCACAAAACTTGCAGCTGCTTTCAATACTCGCTCAAGTCGTTTCTGAAGATATTCTGGAATAGAGTGGTAGATAACGTCATTGTAGTATAACTTGGGTAGGACAAGTGCTTGAGCAATATGCTTACGCATTGTGAGAGGTAGAATGTTCTTAAGTTTCCTTAACGTCGCAAGGGTGGAGTAGTAAGACGATGCAGTATATTTAACATTGTCTTCCCATTTGTGAGGTCACATTGTCATCCCTTTTTGAAGTATGTCATTTAAGAATAATCATTTTCGTCTATCGAAGCCTAGTGCAAAACCTTTCGTGTAAAAATAAACTTTGTATGCTTGGGTAGGAAACCATGCAATGCTTTGCCCTAGACTCCATTTTAAAACACTTGGAAAAATTAATTTCGAAATTGCGATTCATCAAACATTATCCTTTATCTTAGGAAATTTGCACTTTCGCCATACTTTTGTACCCCTATTGGATATATGTAAGTAGACTTTTCCGCGAACGTAGAATGGTTCTTTTGTCTCATGAGCTCTCGCATTCAATTTTTACTCAATGGAAGTCGCGCGCATTACTGTACGCCTAAAGGAAACCCATTTTTGTTATTGAACCCTGTCGTAATTTGCTTAAATATCGACGGTTGCGTGGATATTTTCAAGTTCAAGGGTAAAAATGTAAAGCTAGCCTTTCTTATGGCTGAACGTGAGTTTTCAGTGTTTATACTATGATACAACCCCGCGGAATAATACGAAACGACTGCTTTAATGGTCCGCTTACTAGCAAAATTTCCTGTGTACAAAGGTCAACAATTGCCAAGCTCCGTCAGTCGTCGAAAATGTGACATTTTATGCGGATTTAAGGTTGGTTACTGAAGAACTTTGCTGCTGTGAATTAAATATTATATTAAATATCATGTGAAAAACCTTGTTAATAGATTTTTGGTTACGCTGTATCGATCACACGATGACCGCACGAAGCCAACACGAAGAACGTTCACCTAGAAAAAGCTTTTCTGCAGTTCCCCCAATCATTTCAAGTAATTTAAGGAACGATGCAATGGTCTAAAGATATAATGATTACATTCTAATGAGGCTAGAGCAGGAAACGAATCGCGGTGGGTTTTCAAATACTCGAAGTGAGTTGTAAATTTTATGTCCTATTGACACTTCAACAAATTGCTCCATCCTGGCCGCATCATCATCGGGATTGTGGTATGAAGACAGCTTTAGGGCACACTAGCATGTAAAATTAATCTAGTGTGGTTGAATGTTGAAATGTACAGCGTTTTGGTAGACCTGGCAAGGAGAGCTTTAGTTGCGTGGGATTGCTTGTTTGGTCAGTATCATTTGCATGCGGTTGGTTGCTTGGCTATTTAGAAACTATACGATTTGAAATTTTTTCTTGACAAACTTGAAAAAGTGTTTCTCATCTGGCGCATGTTTTTTTAAATCGTGTTGATATTCAAATTGTTGAAGAATTCCGAACTGTAGTAGTGATAATACGAAACCCTTGAAAAGGCACAAACTTTTGGCTTGGTCACATTGAGACAGGTAAAGGAAAAACTCTAATTCTGTAAACTTGACAAAGTATTTCTACTGATTAAGGAGTAGGATAACTTTTGAGAAATATTGTACAAGTGATCACATGGGTTGAAAACACATAGAATTAATCCTTAACTTAACTCAGTTTTATGTCATTATTTGATTTGCTAATTGGTATAAAACGTCATGGTTTATTTTTCAAGAATGGGCTCTTTAATGAACTCAACATAATTTTCTGGCAACAAACATGGATCGTTATCAATTTCAAACAACACCACTTTGTTACTTAGGCCTGCATTATGGTGGAATGCACTTGCAGGAGCATATAACGTTTCTTGCGGTCCTTTCGCTGGCCAATATCTTCCCATATTGAAGGTGTTTATAAATGCTTGTCCCTGAAAAATGTAAAAATGCAGAATGTGTAGTATAAAGCATTATAAAGTAAATGGTTTGAACCTGGGAGAATCGTGACATATTTGAGGAAGTTGATCGTCCAGGTTAGTGTAGTCTTGAGAAAGACTGTTGGTTGAAGTGACTGACGTTTCGACAGCCTTAGCGGCGGTCATCTTCAGAGCCAAAAGGAGAGTAAATGTCAGGTTTGCCTGTACAGTCAACTCTCGTTATTGCGGACACCCTTGGGACTGTCATTTGGTGTCCGTAATAGCGAGAGTCCGCAATAGCGGGGTGCGAGAAAAGTGACCCAAAGTCAGGTTTTTTTATTTTAAAATGCCCAGTTTCTTTCAATTTCTAGTTAACATTTATTGTGATATATCAATACAAAATACAAATTAAAATACAAATTAAAAATTTATATTGAGAAAAAAATATACCCAAACCAAAAATCAAACTGTAACATGAATCAGTGTCAATTGCCGTTTCCTTCACTGTAAAGCTACAATAACGTAACAAAACTCAGTCGTCTTATGCGAAGTTAGTAATCATGTTTTAGACAAATACTGACAAATACTAACAAATTCATGTGTGAAAAGTGTGAAGAATACAAGTCTTATTATTCTTGGTTGAGAGGCCACCATGCTTACAAAGACGAACTTCAGTCTGAAATTGACAGCACTCTCGTGCTTCAACGTAAACCGGAAAATGGCAAAGATCCACGTGCTGTGGCCATAACAGAAAATAACGGACGAGTTATGGGGCATATTCCTTTAGGACTGTCCAAAATTGTTTCTTCATTTTTGAAAAAAGTACATCACAGAAGAAAGCTGTCATTTGTGGAAAGAGGGTAAACAGAGGAGCTGACCTGGGTTTAGAGGTTCCCGTTCTTTACAAGTTTTATGGTGAACATAGATATTTGACAAGACTTGAAAAACTCATTATTGGCAGTGATATAGCCAGGCAGTCCTTGCGTGACAAACAAGAAGGAATAGCCACTGCACAGTCTACACATACAAGAGAAAGCAAATTCCGAAAACCAAGGCCATCTTTCAACTTAAGATTTAAGTTAACAAAAGATGAAAACTGTGAAATGGTGATATTTCGATTTTATTGCAAAATCATCTTCAGACCAAGTGAACTAACATAAGAGAACCTAAGGTTTATATATACACGAGAAAAGTGATTATATCATTGATGAAGAATTGAGGGAACGCCTACTCTATTTACAACTGATTGATGTGTCAGATTTACAAATGATTGATGTGTCATGGTTTTCGGAATTTGCTTTCTCATATTTTTTTTAAGTTGTCGGCTGGTCAACGTTTTTTTGCAGTCTACACAAAAGCACAAGTCTGTCAAGAGCATTGAAATGGCAAAACAAACTAAAAAGCCTCGAAAGTAATGTAAACAGAGCGGAAGAACTTTAAATATCGGAACATAAACCTTGGTTGTATTGAAAGACACGTTAATATTTTGTCTGTCATTTTTGTCGACAGAAGTAATGAAGAACAGAGTATTCAAAGTACTTCCGCTGACAAACAGCAGGTGTCCGTTGTAACGAGAGTAAAACAATACAAATGTTAGTTTGGGACCGCATGAAGTGTCCGCAATTCCGTAATAGCGAGAGTCCGTAATAGCGAGAGTTATTTCAATACATTTCACAGTAGTTTCGGCCGGGCATTTACCATCTGTCCGTAATAACGGGGTGTCCGTAATAACGGGGTGTCCGTAATAGAGGGGTTTCCGCAAGGCGAGAGTTGACTGTATTTGTATCTGGCTCGTGCGTGATAAGTGGGCGGTCGTATTAGTCATGGAGGTGTGATAGTTGGTGAGAAGCAATGGGTGTGGTTGTGTAGGCGTTGGTTGCTCGCATAGGTGAGACTAGCAGAAACTTAAATATACAACTCACAGAACACAAACGAGCGACAAAAAACGGAGACAAAACCAACCGCATTACCGAACACCACCGACAAACCAAGCACAACATTGACTGGGAATCGGCAAAATGCATTACGTACAGCACCAACTACAAACAGCGACTCGCACTAGAAAGCTGGTATACGAACTTAGAACAAAATCCATTAAACCGATCACAACAATTACCGGGACCTTACAAACGACTAATTCACAAAGTCAAACGTGCGAGCAGCCAATAGACTTACACTTCGACAAACTGATAATTAACGCCTACACAACCACACCCATTGCTTCTCACCAACTATCACACCCCCATGACTAATACGACCGCCCACTTATCACGCACGAGCCAGATATAAATACAGGCGAACCTGACATTTACACTCCTTTTGGCTCTGAAGATGACCGCCGCTAAGGCTGTCGAAACGTCAGTCACTTCAACCAACAGTCTTTCTCAAGACTACACTAACCTGGACGATCAACTTCCTCAAAAATGTCATAAAGCATTATATTGTGCAGAAAAATGTATATTGATGAACGAAGCAAGAGACAAATATTTAGGAACCAGAATGACTTTGTCTGCGATTTTATTGGTCACAAGGTGAATGATTCACGAACTTTGGAAGTAATATGATGGCATGTTCCCCAAATGAAAGAGCACCACATTTTCTAGTTTCATCATACATTTGGGGGAAGACTCGTCATTGCAAACAGAGAACTGAATTAAGCAAACACATTTGAGTTTCATAAAAAGTTGTTACCTACAGAAGAATATACAGTTCCAATCAAATTACTTTCTCATTTCCTTGATCTCCAAGTCATTTTTTGGAACTTGCTCGTACTCACCAAATGTTGCTCACTTGTTCAGCCTTGCATCTCGTTAGGAATATGTCCATCAGATTATAAATTAAAGTGTCATTGAAGAATAGGAAATTAACTGAAATCGTTTCATCTAACGCTATTTTGTTAACCTTATAACATAATCTCAAAAGGAATATCAAAGCCCAGCAAAATATCTTTACGAAAGCTATCGAGTCGGACACAGAAGTAAATCGTAATATTTAATAAAGTTCTAACGTTTCGTATTAATCACAACATCATCAGAGAGTAATTTACATAACTGCCTAAAGCCTAAGTATATAGTTACAAGGTGTAATAATATTCATGCATTAACCAATCAGAGGACGTACTAAAAATAAAAGTTACAGGTATGAGAACACAAACAACATGGAAGAGTAAAGAAGAATTATAAAAGGAAAAGTGGTGCTGAGCCAATATTGGCATTTAAAGAGGGTTTAAGTTTGCGTATGAGTAGACTTTCTCGTAAGAGAAGTTCGGACTCAAACGGACAGGAAGAAAGGATTTTAAAATCATCAAAGGCGACTGGGTGATCCGTGTTACAGTGGTGTGAAAGAATACTGGTGAGGGGAGGGTTAGTGCGCTTTTTACCTGTGAGAGGTGAGATTCCCATATGGTCAGATACGCGTGTATGGAGGTGCCGGATGGTTTCTTCGACATACGAAGCTCCGCAGCTTCGACACGTAAAATGATAAACTACATGCGATCTTAAGCGTAGAGGAATCTTGTCTTTAAAAGAGAAGAAATGTAAAAGTCTAAGCGACGGGTGAGCAACACACCTGATGTTGATGTGAGGAAAAGCGGATGAGAAAAGTTTTTTTATCTGAGTTCGGATATGAGAGAAATGTTGCCCAGTAAATGGTAAAGAGAGGTAAACAACACGTTTGGGAGCCGTAAGCAATTTAGTTGATTTGGAGAAGACTTTGTCTAGAAAGGAGGCGATACATCTGTCAAGAAGTTTTACCGGATAACTATTGTTAATAAAAATGCGTTTTAGTTTTTCTAGTTCGGCATGAAAAATAACGTAGGTAGAACAAATGCTGAAACAGCGGTTAAGTAAAGAGAAAATCAGACCCCTTTTGTGAGAAAACGGAATAAAGGAATCAAAGGAAGTAAGAAGACCTGTAAAAGTTGGTTTGCGGTAAACATTAGTTGAAAAGCAACCATTGGAACGGACGATATTGATGTCTAAGAACGGCAAGGATTTGTTGACTTCTAATTCATGCGTAAATTTTATTTTGGAATGCCTAGAGTTGAGATAATTGAGGAACGGAATGACGTGATCGGGAGAACGAAATAAAATGAAACAATCGTCAACATAACGACGGTAAAACAACGGTTTAAAATTAGACGGGCAATCATTAAGCCAAACAGACTCATAGTGAGAAAGGAAAATATTCGCAAAGAGAGGTCCCAGGGGAGAACCCATGGCAACGCCATCAACTTGTTGATAGACTTCGCCGTTGAGCAGAAAATGGCAATTTTTTACCGCTAAATTTAAAAGCTTTCGAAACTCAAAAATAGAAAAACCGTGAAATTTGGTGGAGTTGGTAAAAACCTTTTGAATTATTATTTCAATAGTTTCATCTAACGGGATGTTGGTGAAAAGAGATGTTATGTCAAAGCTGGCCATAAATAGCTCATTAGTGTCAAAAGGTAATTCGAGTAATTCCTTAACAAAGGAGAAGCTATCAAACACGGAAAAAGTATTATTAGAAAATGGACGAAGTAAAGAAACAAGAAATTTAGCAATGTTAAAAGAGTGAGAGCGCATAGAAGAAAGAATGGGTCTAAGTGGAACGTTAAGTTTGTGTATCTTAGGAAGACCGTATAAAATACCTGGACGAGAACCGGTAGGACTAAGATCTCGATAGTGACCATCGGAGATGATACCGTTCTTATTCAGTTCTTTTAAAAAGTTCTTAATAATGATTTCACGCTTTAGTGTTAACTTCACGGGGTCTTCGTCAAGTTTCTGGAACTTGGTTTCATCAGCCAGAATGTCATTCATCTTTTCGTGGTAATCCGATTTGTTGAGGATAACCAAACCATTTCCTTTGTCGGGTTTAACGATGATACTTTGATCTCTTCTCAGTGATGTTATGATTTCCCTTTCACAATTTACTCTTTGATAATCTTAACAACTCCTCTCCGCCTTCCCAATCATATCTCAATAATTTTATCTTTAATAACTGTAAGATAATTCATTCTTGTAAATTCAGTAGTTCGAACCGATTACTTATTTTAGAAGCTCTCTTAATCAAACTTAACAAGCCGAGAATGAACAGCGGCCTAAAGGCCAGCAAAGAACTTTCACTTTTCCTCTGATCCGACGTTTCCATATCTCTCAGCCACTCGACAATTGTCTGGCTTTTCTCTCGTCTAGCTGTCAATCTCACATGTGTTAATATCCGACTATGTTAATTTTGTTGTTAATATCTCACATGTGTTAATATCCGACTATGTTAATTTCATTGTTAATAGCCGATGACATCATCCTTGTAATTACATATATATATATAACGTAGTAAGCTTTGTAAACATCTTGGTCTGATGATGACTCTGAAATAGAGCCGAAATATTACCGTTTTTCAACTTGTCTGTTTCTTGTTCCAACTTGAATATCAAGTCACAAGATGATGATCCTAAAACTTTGGTTAACTACTTCATAAGCCATAAATTGGAGGTCAGATGTTACCAGTGGCAGTTGGTTTATTTTTTTATTTCTCATTACTACTGACTGTTAAGTTTACATTTGTCCTTCGTAGCCAAATGCTACATTAGTGTTTCTTTGCTATTGTACCTCAGTTCAACTCCACAACTATTGGAGCAGTTTGGATTCTTAAATGGCAATAATTAACAATTATGATATAAAGTTCTACTCTTTGGCTAAGTTGAATCATCCCTTCAGGCTACGGACGTCATACATTTAGATATGAGACTTCAGACTTCAAACTTAGGACTTTCCGCTTCACTTTAGTAAACAAAAGGATACTTCTAAAGCCCCGGCCAAAAGAATGCAACATCATTTAACAATGTTGAATTCAACTTCGTTGTATAGTGTTGGACTGCGTGGACAAACGAATGCAACTTACTGTGCGGTGCAGACTAATTGTGGAGATTAGAGATCTGAGACGAATAATGATCCCGAATTTTAGGCCAAGCTACCCGTTGCCCCTGCCTGAGAGATGACTTGCTGCGCGTGCGCTGGTACAACAATGTTGAAGTGCGTGGCCAAACCAGTGTAACTTTGTTGTTCACACATGAGAACAAAAGAAATATTGAAAGATGTTACATTAAATGTTTGATCGAAGTCAAACTTCGTTCAACATGATGCAACATGATGCAACATGATGCAACATGGTAGCCAAGCCAGTTCAACATGTTACATTCAACAATGTTGAACGATGTTGAATCGCGATGTCGCATGAGTTTGGCCATGGCTTAAGAACGGTGGAACCGGTGGCTGGAGACTCCGACAATGACGTCTGTAACTTTAGTGATTATTTCATGCATTTTGAACGTGTTGCCATTTTGCCACTAAGTATCCTGATCATTAATTACCCAAGTATAGACTTTTTATTGTAAGATTAGAGCTTTAAAAACGAATTTGTTTGAATAAAGGACCGGTGAAAATGTGCAACTCGTTATTTAAACGGAAACTAACCCCTGAGATAAATTAAACAGATAATCCTGACCGTTTTGTATGTATTGCCAGTTTGTGGACAAAGCAATCATATAGCAACGCAAAACCTGGTAAAGCTAAGATTTCAAAATATTGATTTAAACATGCCCCGGGACACAAGTGTAGACAAAATCCAGGGCTACTAAATGAGTCCTAAAGAGGTTGCGATCGAAGAACCGGGCGGAAGACAAAGTCTTGTCTTGACAAAGATTACGTGCAACTCAACTGAGAAAAGAAGGTATGTGTATTTGCTTTATGTACTTTGTCTTATGCGAAGAAAACGGACTAGACATACGATGTAAAGGAGCAAGGAGGATGAACTAGAATAGACGAAGAGTGACAAGGAGCAGTGAAAAGTGAAGAAGAGAAGGTAGGTGCCACAAGAAGCAACAACAGTAAGTGGGAGCAAAGAGGAGCAATGGAGAGCCTGGGCGAGTAAGGAGGAGCAATGATAACACAGAGTAATTAAGGATAAGAAAGGAAGAGGGAGGTGTGTAGGGTATTAAGATAAATGAGTAAATGTGTGGAGGATAAGGTTTCCTTCTATGACCATAGTCTTAACCGTAATAAGAAACATTGGTATGTACTAGTAAACACTTTGCAACCAGTGAAAAATTAGAATGTACAGCGCTACTTTTGTTGGAGGCACGGGTCTCGAAACAAATTATTATTATATATAAAATATTTATTAACCGAGAGCGAGGTCCGTACGGGAAAGTATTTGCCTGAAGTTTTCGTACAGACCAAGCCACTAAGGAGCGAGGTCTGTGAGACAAAACCGTAGGCAAATACTTTCCAGTACGGACAGAGCAAACGAGGTTAATAAGCAATTTATTAAATGGCTTCTGGTTGATTTTCTTTCCTATTTTTAACTGGGTTTTCGTTGTAGGATGTTGCTGCTTATCTTACCTCGTAACTTGTTCGTTTAGCTTTCTGTTTCTACCGGTTAAATGTTCATTTACTGTTATTTTATACAACTAGCTTTAAACAAATCATCGTCAGTATTCTGTGGTCGATTCAGCACATTCATTTCGAAATTTTTCAATTAAGATTCTTAGTCCTTCTCAAATTTCATCAAACCCATCAGCAACCAATCAGTATGCGTAATTCTGCGAATGGGCCGAAAAACAAGCTCAACCATTAGTAGGATCACGATTTGATGTGGATATATCATATATCCCCCAAAACTGAGTATCTCTCCAGGGAAAAAATGATATAGCATGAAATAACTTCAGTTTCTGTGGTATATCCACGTCAAGTTGTAATCGTGCTTAATGTAGGTAACTTGTTCAGAGCCTTATGCCTCTAAACAGAGTAGGACTTTACATTATGTCTAATATGCATTAAGTTAGTTATATGAATTATTAATTTTAGCATTAATTAACATTCCTTGCGAAATTGCAGTTTCCTGCGGGTTTGTCCATTGCAGTGATACTAAGAAGTTAGGCCACCGTCTTCATCCTCATTAACATCCTCTCCCTTTCTGTTTTCTTCCCCTTGTCCATTCCCTTCCCTTCAGTTTTGCTAGATTTCACGTTGCCACAGGTTTCTTTCTCCATAAAGTAGCAATATATACCAAAAATGGCGCTGATTATCCATTCTATACTCATGTAGGTAAGTGGGAACCAAACGATCATTTAAATGCTTGTTTGCCATTTTACGTATTTTTTCCCCAACATGTAGGTTAAGAGTTTATTACCTGGTTTAAAAGAATCACTGCTCGATCACAGACACCAGGAATATTTAGAATTTTTGATCCTGACTTCAGACTGAGTTTTGCTCTATAAATTGTAAATCCATGAAATGTCTCAGATTTTCTGAGGTAATGGGATATTTGGAGAAGGTAGGAGCACTTGAGGGTAAAATTTTTAGCGCATCCCATACTGGCGTCACCTGGGAGGAAAGAAGATAAAACAAAAGTTTCGTCACCACTCGTAATAAAAATAAAAATAAAAAAATTTTCTTAAATAAAACAATTATACCTTGTTTATAAAACAACTTAAGCGTACAATCATTATCCTAAAATTAATTTTTTGTGTATTTACAACAATAACATAGCATTAGTAGGCAGCAGACTCCCGAAAAGCAAAAAGGACTCTCAATCTTTTTGAATTGGGGGTCCTAAAGACCTTCAACATTATAGAGTAGCTGGAGCTCTGTTTCTGAGTATCAGTTGCATTACTTAAGCCTTTCGTGAAGTCTTTGTTCGTGGGGCTAAATAGATCTTATCTTCACATGTACTTTTCACTCTCATCTGCATTGCTTATCTATAATATTTGCTGAATATGAGTACAATAGATTTTCATTTATAATAAAATTTTGAAATGGGATATATGAGTTATAGGACGACTAGAGATGGGAAGCTCTATCACTCTTGAATTACTGTTTGGGACTTGAAAAGAAACATTAACTTGAAAAGTATTTTCCATGCTAAGTACCTGATTACTGTGAGCAAGTAATAATAATAATAATAATAATAATAATAATAATAATAAAGAATTTAATAGTATATCCACAAGTGGCTCTTCTATACTACAAATATTTAAAAGACTTTAAGTAATACTTATATATTGGCATTAAATTACAATTATTAAATATAACATTACAAATATACAGATGTAAAAAATTACATGAGACTGCTTAATCTATCCATTGCTAACAGTCTAAAATATGCTAAAGAGTTCCTACAATATTCGTTAAAGTTATTGCAGTTCCTAATGTTTTCGGATAGTTTGTTAAATACCCGAGCAGCCTCGTCTTGAAAGGTACCTGTCAACAGAAGAACTACCAAACGACGAGCAGACGACGATCTTAGAATTCTTGAAGACTTATACTCTTCAAGCTGTAAGTAGGACGGCCAGTCACTAAAATGAATCGCTTTGTAAACTAATTTAGAAAGATGGAATTCCCTGCGTTCCAAAATAGGAAGCCAACCAAGAGATAAGACATCTGATAAACTTGCATAGTGACCCAAGACAAAGCCAGCAGCCGTCAATTGCACTCGTTGTAATCGTTTCATCAAGGAATCTGAAATAGAACCAGACACGACATCATCATAATCGATCTTGGATAAAATCAAGCACTCAGCAAGTTGCTTCCTGATTCGATATGGAGCTAGATGTTTTAGCTTTCTCAGAACAGATAATGTCCCGTAGCAACTCGATATCTTACGATTGATGTCATCATTCCATTTCAAGTTGTGCTGCATGACAGTACCAAGAAGAAGTGAACTGTTCGTTCTTTCCAGCTCGACGCCATTGACATTAAGGTGGACAGAATATTCTTCAAGCTGATGGTCACAAGAGAGCTTTGTGGTGGAAAAAAGCATAGCTTTGGTTTTTTGGGGGTTAAGAACGAGGTTGCTTATACTTGACCAACTGGAGAGTTTATCCAGGTTGGATTGTAAGTTTTCTTGACACAAATCAATATTAGCTGGCTTACAGTGAGTGTAGAGGGTAATATCATCAGCATACTGGTGGGAGGATATCATTGAGTAGAAGTTTTCAGAAAGGTCATTGACGTACAGGTTGAGCAGAACAGGGCCAAGTATGGAACCCTGTGGTACTCCAAAGGACACGTCCGTTGTACTGGACGCCATATCGTCTATCTCAACAAATTGTCTTCGTCCAGTAAGATAGCTGGTTACCCATCAGTTCAGGTAGTCTTTTGAAAAACCTTGACTGTGAGATTTTTTTAAGGCGGTAGAATGTGTCACAGTATCGAACGCTTTCGAATAGTCAGCGAGGACAGCAATGGAAACCTCACCTCTTTTCATAGCTCGTTGAATGTCATCAAGCATTGCCAGCATGACAGTGGTAGTGTTATGATCTCTACGGTAGGCACTCACTGATTTATGAAGCACCCCAGTAGCTGTATTGGTTACATAATCAGACATTTGGCGGAGAACAAGGCGTTCAAAAACTTTGGATAGGGTCGGAAGGATAGATATAGGGCGTAAGTCATCATTGGATGTTATTATTTCTACTTTAGGAATTGCACAGATTCGGGCGATCTCCCACGCAGATGGAAATAGCTGTTTTGATATACGGTTGTTCAAAATGTGTGTTAAAGGTGATGCAAGCTGCTCTGCTACCATCTTTATGAATTTCACAGGAATTCCATCAGGACCACACGAGCAATCTGAACGCAATGCGTTTATTTCAACTAAGACTTCACGATGGCTTTTTTCTCGGAGATGGAGTGCACTGTGAGGGTCGTCAGGTAGAGTATTAATAAATGACCACAAATTCTAGGGTGGTTCAGGCGTTGCTCCAGTGACACGTTTTGTTGTGGATGCAAAATACATATTGATTTCACTAGGATCAACTCGCAGTGGTTTAGAATTTGGGTGAAGTATTCTATGGATAATCTTCCAGACGTCTTTAGGTTTCTTAGATGAAAACGCTTTCTGGTAGAAATCACTTTTGGCCGATTTTATTTTATACTTCCGTTCGTTTCTAGCATCTCGATACCGCGACCTGGAGAGTTCATCAACGTCCTTGTTGGCTGAGATAACTCGGAGAACTTGACAGTTTTCAGACCCTAATCTTGCTTGGGAAATTTGGAAAAGAGAATTTTTGAAAGTCTCTGACAAACATGCTCCAATTAGACACCGCAAAGTCAGAAGCGAATATAAGCCTTGGCTCACCCAAAATATTGAGCTAAGTTATCATAGAGATTACCTAAAACAAAAGGCAGTTAAACTTGGATCTTCTGTCTACAACGAAGATTATAAAAAATGCAGAAATTATGTAAATCGTTTGATAAAAACAACCAAATCTAATTATTACAACTCAAAATTACTTAATGCGAAGAACAGCAATGAAAGCTGGAAAATTATTAATGAAATATCAAATCGACAATCAAAAACCACTACGATTAATAATCTACAAGTAGACGGAAACTATATAACCGGCGACAAAAACATCGCTGAAACTTTTAATCAATACTTCTCTAATATTGGTCCTAATCTAGCGAACAACATACCAAGTAATGGTTTTGATCCCTTGATCTATATGACCCCGACACAAAACTTGTTTCACTTTACAACAATAACCCAAGAGGATTTGAACTGTACATTGAATGAAATGAAAACTAGCAAGTCAGCTGGACCTGACAAGATTTCAGCAAAATTACTAAAGGAAGCAGGTGACTCAATAATTGAGTCTTTGGTTTATATTTTCAATTTATCGTTAGAAACAGGGATTTTCTCTGAAGATTTGAAAGTAGCTTGTGTCTCACCTATTCACAAAGCTGGATCTAGATCTGATTGTGGAAATTATCGACCCATATCTGTTATTTCCGTTGTTGCAAAACTCATTGAAAAAATCGTTTATAATCAATTATCCTCTTTCCTAGAAACTAACAAAATCATTTTATGTCAGCAGTCAGGCTTTCGGAAAAAACACTCGACTGAGACCGCACTTCTTCATTCCACAAACCAGTGGCTAGTCAATGTGGATAATGGTCTCGTCAACAGTGTCTTATTTCTTGATTTAAAAAAGGCGTTTGACACCGTTGAACATAACATACTTTTGTCCAAATTCAAAATGTAGGGTGCGCACGGAACTGCCCTCCGGTGGTTTCAGTCATACCTTCACAACCGTAACCAAATTTGTAAAGTGAATCAAGCGATGACGGGAACGAAGACTGTAAGCTGCGGTGTACCACAAGGGTCTAACCTTGGACCGCTGGTGTTTTTAGTATATATCAATGATTTGTCAAACTGTCTTAAAAAAACAAATGCAGCCTTATTCGCCGATGACACTAACTTATCGTGCGAGGGAAGCAATTCTTTACAAATTGAAGAAAAACTTAACTCAGATCTTGAAAATGTCCATAAATGGTTGTTGTCAAACAAATTAACTTTGAATAACGATAAGACTGAGTACATGATTATCGGATCAAGACAAAGATTACAAGCATTCTCAGATAATGATCCTGTCTTAACGATTGGGGAGGAGACTATTAAACGAGTATCAAATAAAAAGGTGTTAGGTGTAATCATCGATGAACAGCTGAAATGGGACAAACAAAATGACGGGCAATGCAAAACTATATCTAGAAATCTTAGCTTGTTAAAAAAAGCTAAATAGTTTGTACCTCAAGATACTTTAATCACCATGTATAATGCACTGGTGTTGCTCCATTTCAATTATTGTTCTACTGTATGGCATGATGGTAACAAATATATTATAAAAAAACCATTCAAACTGCAGAAGCGTGCAGCTAGGATTATTACTGGATCTACATATGAAACTCGGTCAGTCGAAATCTTTAATAACTTAAAATGGTCTCCCGTCATCAAAACTTTGAATCAACGTGAATCGATAATGATGTACAAAATAATTAAGGGTTTAGCACCAAACTATTTGTCACAGTTGTTTAACACATGTGATAACCACTATTATAACTTACGGAGTAATAATACCAAACTTGTACTAAATAAGCCAAGAACGGATTTCCTAAAGCGAAGTTTTTCCTATAGAGGAGCCGTGTGTTGGAACAGGTTAGATCAACATATAGTAAACAATATTAATACAAAGACCTTGAAAAATTTCAAAAATCTGTTAGCCAACCAGTGAATAGTTCACTTATTTTATTTTGTAAATAGCTATATATAGTTTGTAATATAGGCATGTAATATATTAGCTTAATGTTTGTAAGTAGAAATTTACACGGCCCTTTGAAAAGCAGACTATCTGAAAGGCTACCGTGTTTAAATAACATTAAATAATAATAATAATAATAATAATAATAACAATAATAATAATAATGATAATAATAATAATAACAGTCTCTCTGAAGTTGGGCAATATCAGAGTTTTTCATCCAAGGTGCTGGAGGTCGTGAGACTTTAGTGCGTTTTAGAGGTGCATGATAGTCGAGACATTCATGAAACAAAGAGTTGAGTATATCAACTTGCAAAGTCTGGGTCATCAACAGCATACACAAGATTAAGGGGTAATTCATCAAAACTCTTGATAAATGAGTTCTTATTAAAGTTGCGTTCATTCCTTATCATCTTAAATCACGGTAGAAACCGTGGAACTCGGACATTAGCGCATATATAGGGAGCGTCATGATCACTAATTAAAGGAGCAGGAAGAACATCGCAGTGTGTCACTTGTTGTTTCATATTCGTAATAATATGATCAATTAATGTAGTTGAATGAGGAGTGATGCGGGTTGTTTTAGTCACAAGTTGGTCCAAATTTAAAGAATCCAAAACATCATTATACTTTTTTGTTTCAGTTTTATCAGGACGAAGAAGATCTATGTTGATGTCACCAGTCAAAATTAACATCCCATCCCATCCAATCAAAATATCACTTAATAAGTCATTAAAGTTGTCTAGCCAGGTTGAATATGATAAAATAGTATCTGATCGATAAATTATGCCGAGAAGCAATTTGCTATGGCGATTTCGTCCAGGAATTTCTATCCAAAGATGTTCCAGTGGAGGATAGCGTTTCTCAAGGTCTTCTCTCCTCTTAAATTTTATCGATTCTTTGATATAGACACCAACACCGCCACCTCTAATTCTGTCTCGATTTTTAAAAGCCTAGACGTAACCAGGTATTGTGAAATGTTGAAGTAAAAGATTATTTTCGTTCAACCATGTCTCACTCATAGTGATGACATCGAAAGAATAGCGTTCGATTAACATAAATGGTCGAAGGTGGATACCATGCTCTGGGTATTAATATGCATGATCTTGAGATGCTTAACATTACTGTTTAAGCTGATCAGGTGTGCATAGTCCTGGCAAATATCGTCTTCGGGTGGCGTGACGTCGACCGTGACGTCGACCACGTCAATCATCTCTTCGACGGAGATTTTATGAAATGGAAGTAAAGAAAGAGTGCACCTCGAGCAGGTCCGGACATAGTGTTTATCCGTGCGAATGGACTTTATTTGACACTCAGATATGCCGGTACATTTTGCATGAAATAGGTCAAAACACACATCACACAAATATCTTTTATGGTTACTTTGTACCGACTTCTCACAAGATGGGCATTTAGGAGCTTTAATTCTTTTTGTAACTTTTGCTCTCATGTTATTGGCTTCATTATCAGGTCCGGGATTTTCCGCAATGTCGCCACTGAGTATCAGGGGTTGGGATGTCATAGAGTTATTATAATACGGTACGGATCTTTTCGAAAGAACTAAACCTTTTCGCTGTGGCATTTTCCAAATAAAAATTTTGAAAGCAATGCGAATAATGTGCCATTTATCATTTTGTTTACATCGCCAGGAATATAAAGCACAAAGTTTATTTACATCGTTCCACTGACTACCCCCATTGACAGCAAGTTTCCATTTGCAGATTTCAAACTTTTTTGCATGCTGATGCAAAGCCCTGACTCCTTCATGATTCTTGCTCAAAATACAATTAATTTCTGGGCCAAATAACTGCATTCCCTGTTCCTGTATAACTGGAGTAATATCCCATGACTGCCACTCGGAGATGTCCACAAGCAGTTATAGTAAGATGCTGTCAGTTCAAAACGAGTAAAATTCCATATGCAAATTTCCAGTATTACGGTTGTAAACCCCTATCATGATTCTTGCTCGAGGTAAAGTTATTTTCCATAAGCGCCAGTCAGGATTATCCATAAACTATACCAAAAGACTAAATCACTCGGTAGTTTCACTCGCCAGTCACAGTTCAATACTATTGGTTCAAAGCAGTTCAAACCAAATGCAAAGTCGTTTTGCAAGAAAACAACTTTTAAAGCACATAGGTTTATTGGAAGGCAAAAAATTACCAACGTGAGAGTTGATTTAGATGACAAATTACCACAGAGAGACCGATGAGATGCAACAGAGACCGCTACAACACGACTCACCGCCATCTTGCTCATAAATGCACCATGAATTCAAGTGTTAACAGGTCCGTTCTTTTTGCTGGATCTATTGCATTTGTTAGTGATGTTTCTTATACATTTCTTTAAAGTTACTATGAGGTGTGACCCAAACCAAAGCATGCTTGTAAACTCTGTTTGATAGTACAATTTTAGCATTTGTCCAGATAATTTGTTATGGTTACATTTTAAAATATGCCAAAAAAATTGTTCACTAGAATGACGCTAAATCACTCTCAAAATGCGCGAAATCACGTTTTTAAGAAGTTTAATTTTTAAAATTTTCCGAGGTAGCATGCCTCCGGACCCCTCCAGGTGCAACCGTCAAAATTTTCTCTGGATCCGCCCCTGAGTGGAACACGAGACCGACCGTCCGGGGAAGTCTCTATTTCTACGCGAATTAATTGGCGACATGCCACTGAAAGCTCGTCTTGCCGAGTCGAAAAGCCTAGATGACGCAGTTCAGATGGCGGTGAAGTATGAACCTACTGTGAAGGATGTCCAACAAACAACATCTTCAACTCAACGAATCAACAGATCTGGTCAAAGTCCCTCTGACGAAACTATCGCGACAGCACAGAGCCATTCCGAACAAGAAAGCCTTCGTGAGTTAAAGAACTTGCTCGAGAGAAACACTCAGGTCATGAGCAACATGGTCTCCCTAATGCGCGAGATGAATGTAAATCACAGTAAGCCAAGCCGAGGTTGTGGTGGCGGTCGTTGGAATCGGAACACCTGCTGGGAGTGTAGAAAAATAGGGAACCTTTGCGGAAGTTGCCTCAACCTTAAGAAGAATAATGAGCCGGAAAACTAGTTTTGGATGAATCCAAGGGTCGAGCGTCATCCGAAAACATTTACAAAGAGACCCATGATACTAACGATACAGAGGGAGAACAGCAAATAGACACATTGCAGCACGCACTTTATTCAACAGCTTCCATTGGAGGACAGATTGTGCAAATACTAGTGGATACTGGTGCTAGTATTTCCTATTGGGGCAAAAAGTCTGGAGTAAGATCGCGGCCAGTGAGAAGAATCTAGGGAAGGTAACGTCGGCTGTGTAGTGAGTTAATGGAGAGCCACTGAAGATTCTCTGTGAGGCTGAGTTAGTCATTACACTTGGGAATTATAGTTCGAGACACATCTTTCTTGTAACAGCTGAAATTGGCTCAGAATGCCTTCTGGGAATGGATTTTCTAGTGCCACATAAATGTGTCGTTGATTGTAAATCGAGTTCTTCGCTCCTGCCAGGGAATTACGAAGCCGTCAGACTGGGACTCCAGAAAAATACACCTTTGGTCTGTCGTGTGACTGTTTTGTTAGAGGAGACTAAAGCAATCACGTTTGCTAACGATACTAACTTGAGTACTAATAATAAAACGGTCAAAGAGCTAGAATCACAACTAAACGTTAGTTTAGGAAGGTTCATCAGTGGCTTTGTTGCAACAAATTAACGCTGAGCAAAGATAAAACAATATATGATAACAGGATCGAGACAAAGACTAAATAATATCACTGATAATCTAGCATAGGAGTTGGAAATGATAGTATTAAGCGAGGAAAGCAAAGTAAAACTTTAGGGATTGTCACTGATAACAAACTTTTGTTGAGGGATCACATTGATTATATAAAAACTAAAGTATCTTACGGTTTAGGTATGTTAAGACGCATGAAACCTTTTGTCCCAAAAGATTTCCTAATTTTGACCTACAAGGCCTTAGGTCATCCTTATTTTGACTACTGTAGTTTGGTTTGGGATAATTGTAGCAACTATTTACTTGATGATTTACAGAAAATTCAAAACAAGTCCGCAAGAATAATAACAGGCAAATCATATGAAGTTAGATCAATAGATCTATTGAACGATTTAAATTGGAAAACTCCTAAAGAATGAAGAGCATTCCAAAAAACTGTGTTCATGTTCAAAGTTAAAAACCCAGCAAGCAACAAAAAATGTGGCTAGCATGTTTACAGCCTCAGTAATAGGAAATACCAACTTCGCAGTAATTGTAAAAACTAAGTTTTCGATAAACCCAGAACAAATTTTATGAAAAAAAGTATACGTTTCTCGGGCGTTGTTGCATGGAATAACTTACCGATGCATTATGAGGCAGAAGGAGAAAAAATCCAAGAGTTTAAGGCTATGCTTAGGGAAACTGGCAATAGTTAAACATCAAGATCATTTCTAGAATTTATTAAGTTAATTTTAAGCTAATTATACATGTTGTAAATATACTAAGTGATTGTAAATATAGTATAATTTAAATGTAATAATTTGTAAGATTAATTAGTAACAAACCATTGTAAATATAGTGTATGTACGAAATCTATGTACCACATTATAATGTAGGATATGTCCCCTTGAAAATCAGGTACCAATGTGTTCTGAAGGGTTACGGGTGTAAAATATTTTTAAATGAAATAAAAATAATAAAATAATCGTGACAGTGCCACACAATCACTGGATGGTTATACCAGGTAAATTGGAACTACGAGATGGTCAGTAGGCGCTTGACAAAGATTGTGGTATCATCGAAACGACAACCAAGTTTGTTCAGAAGAGCGGATTGGCTGTTGGGCGAGTGCTAGCACAGATGGGAAACCACACAGTCCCCGTTCGGTTAATGATTGTCGGCGAGGACTCTGTCACCATCCACAAGGGAACGAGCGTGGGATTATTTTACCCAGTGGACGGTGAGTTTGATCGTAACGTAGAAAGGACCTGTCAGGTGGAAGATAAAAAAGCCGGTGCTGTCAATCAAGGAAGATAATTCAGAGAACAGAGCGATTTAGGGAGCTTATTCGACTAGTCATGTGTAATTTAAGAACGAAGTCCAACAAAAAGCGCTGGAGAACGCTCTTTTGGAGTATGAAGACGTGTTCTTACGTGGGCCTCATAATATCGGGAGAACCAGCAAAGTCTTTCATCGGATTGTAACAGATCATGCTTCTCCTATCAAGCACGAACCACTGAGCTCTCGTTTGACCCTTGGAGAAAATGGGAGTGAAGAAAACGAAGAAGATTGTTGTAAATTGTTCTTTGGCCAATTATTAACGATTCTAAATCTTTTTATTAATAAAAGAAATATTCAATAAATCTTTAATGTTACATCTATTTCGCTACTGGTGTACTGGCATATCGGACGAACAATCAACAATGTCATTCCATTTCTTACGCTTGGACTTACCCTTGTTTCATTAGACTTCGGCTATGTCAAACTTAAAGTTATCTTGGGGCGGGGGCTATCAATCATTGAAGAATTTCGTTCAGGATAAATTAAACATTACCAGTGAATGGACTTCGCCTTATGGAGAGAAGAAACGATTTGCGAGCGATAGAGTCGTGATATCCTGGTGGAAGAACAAGAAATATTTGGCATGTGAGGGTGAAAATAAGGGATGCATTGTACGAACCTTGCTGTCGTTTGTTGGCGATAACTACTGCCTGAATACAAGTGGTTATGGTTCGGGTGAAGACTGAAGGTTTGTGTGCTCTTGCCGATGTGATGAGCTTTTAACTAATACCGAAGAAATCAAGTTGGACTTAGCTATAGCAGAAGCTAGAATCGAAGCAAATGAAGCAGCGATATCTGAAATTCGCCAAAAATTTCACGAAAGATCAAATAACTTTAAGAACCATCAAGTTAAAAAGCCACGAGAAGAAGATAACACTGAAGAGGCATATAGCATTATGGACGTTGATCATGAGCAAAATCGACTTTCTCAAAGCCAAATTACAATTCTCTCGAAGACTGTTCTGTCCCTAAAACGTGATATGGAAAGAATCAAATATGAGTCTCAAGAAAGAGCCGAAAATTACCGAAAATTATCTTCAACAATAAGATCTACCCTCTGTAAAATCGAAGATATTATTAGTGATTCTATCCTCAAAGGGGAATGTTCTGGTTCAATGACATGAAATAATTTGAGCTCAAGTATTAATGTGCTTTCTCGCCCTCTATCTGATAGTTCGTCTTCAAAATTAAGTTTGTCAATAAAGGAGTTAAATACTCGTTGTAATAAATCATATGCTGAACAGGTGCAAGACTACAGGAAGAAACAGCATGAGAAAATGCACTCAACGATTAATTCAAATTCGCGCAGAATTACTGGTGTGTCTGTCTATCTCCAAGCCGAAAGACTGTCTTTATCAACAACAGAGTCTAATGTCGCTTATAGGTGCTGTAAATCAATTGCCGGGCAAATGCAAGATTATAGGAAGAAACACTATGACAAATTTTACTCGCTGCCTCGTAATACATCTGTGTCAACATCCAAGTCAAGAAGATTGCCCAACTCCGAGATTGCTTGCACGGAACTCACCTAACCATATCACCAACAATAGAGTGAACCGTCAACTGCAACAACAGTCAAAAAGATTGTCCAACAGAGCGAAGCAGAAGATGCAAAGCAAGAAATTCTATCGGGGTCAATTTACCACCAACAGAGCGACCTATCTACAGCGACAACAACGACAACAGTTAACACGGTCGCGCGACAGAATAGCTCGTAGGGTGTACAGACGCAAATCATCTAGAGGCGAATACACCAACAACCAAGTGACCTATTATCAGCGAGAATATCCCACAAGATCGTTTAATAGATGAAACCACAAAACGTACAGCCAAGATTTTTTTCGGGAACAACCTATGAATAACCAGACCAGCAGTTGGTTGAAGTATCTAGAATTTGTTCGTCGTATAACGCGATCATAAACGGGGCCAATCGACCTAGGTACAACAGTTCACTTCCCAACTGATGACGCACCATCTCTTTGTGGAGAAAATGAAAATAAAAATGTCCCAAACCGAATACTTGCCGATATAAGAGGACACAACTCAGGACATTGTATTCCGGTGAAAATTACTCACCGCCCGCATCAGACGCTCACAACGGTCCCTTTAAAGTGTAAGAATTTGAATAATTTGGTATCTATACCCTGCTATGCTCCCAAAAAGAAAATCACCGTACCATCCGTCATTTTGTCAAATGTATGCCACTTAATAAATAAAGTGGATGAACTGGCTGGGTTGCAACTGTCAACAATCCATCGGTGGTCTTAATTAATGAATCGTGGTTATCAGAAACTATTCCAAACACTGCAGTCGCAATTGGAAATGCCTATAATCTTTACCGTCTGATTAGAAAATCTCCAGGAGGTGGAGTCCTTGCGTATGTTAACTCGAGTATTCCAATAGAATGTATAACAAATTTAGAAGAGGAAGGCAAGGAAATACTTTGGCTCCTTTTAAAACCTCATAGGACGCCTAATGCTTGATCAGTATTGTTGTACTTGTACAGTAATCAAATCATTCATGTGAATCAATGTGAAATGTGTTTGAAGCTGCTTTGTGAGTTGGAGTTGAGGGAGAACTTTTGGGTCCAAGTCAAATTAGTTAGGTTTTTTCTTTAAAGTGTTCACAGAGCTCAATCGGCTGTATGGTAGATTCTTCTGTTGACTAAAGTCACATTTTTGCCCTTATCAAGTGCATAGCAAAGTACTACAGCAAAATTCGTTATTGTTGTCTTGAGAACCAAACAAAAGCCAACCTTTCTCATACAAAATCAGAAAAAGTTAAATAAATTTGTCCTCTTCCAGCAACAGTAAGTACCAAAATCTAATCTACAGTAATATTGGATAACCTACTCAGTCACTGCATGCATTTATGTAAGTGTTCACCTGTCCCTGGAAGACCAGTAGAGTCAATTGTGGCGAAAAAATTAAATATATACCCGAAAAAACAGACATGCAAACATACCTCGTGTAAAAACTGGAAAGCTTATGACTTCTTGAGTCAAATGAACCTTACCATCACGGTTATTAGTGAGAATCTCTAACCACTAAGCAACAGCAACTAAGGTGGTCAAGCAAAGGTTACGTGTGTCAACCCATCTATCACCTGAGAAACAGATGTTCTAACTATTGAAGTACAGAGGCGGAGACTGTTAAGGAAAGGTGTTTATCAATGTGTCGCTGACCTGGCCAAACAACGGTAACTCCAAACAAGAATAATTTTTATTTTTTTCATTGTTCTACGTTTCGGTTAAATTTTAGCCATCTTCAGGAATGATAGAATTACACGTGACCGCCCTATATATACTGACTTAACACTATGACGTCATGGTTGTTAATAGAATACTGTTAGTTCTCGGAATGCCTTCGCGTCGTGGTTAAGCATCGGTTTTTGTCGGTGGATCGCGAGTGCTTCTTTAAATAGTAATACCGACCAGTGATTGGCTTTGTCTATGATTACACAATGGTTTAAAATAAAGTTACATACATCAAAACGTTTGTCTGGTTCTAGTTGGTCAGTACTGAATTCCATCAAGTTAGGTAGTCAAAATGTTCGCATGAGTTAATGTGTTTCTAGATCTCGGATTTCGTACAAGTTGTGTGCTCGTTCATTCTAGTGTAGAAGTCATCTGTCTTCCTATATAAGATTTCGAGCATCGGAACAAGAAAATTTGTATACTACAGAACTTTGATATGATAACTTCACAATTAACCTACAATGCCGAAGACAACTGAAAAATGTTGACTCGAGCGGGATTTGGACTCGCACCTTCGGGATACCGGTCCGCCACTCTACCTGTTGAGCTATCGAGTCCACAGAGATTGGAGGCGAGTTTTATCCAATTTAAGTGCACGGGATATTCTCGCGACAACTTAACGCTATCCATGAGGATTGATGAGCAGTGTTTCAATTCTATTTCAGAATCATCCTCAGGGTATGATTAGTACTGATAAAATTTTAGAGAAAACATTCTAAGACATTATTGATCTGTTATTGATCTCATCTGATAACAGAGATTTGCAGCTACAAATTTTGAAAGCTCTGTTGACAAGTGACCTAATCCATGCAATTTTGTGCGTCCAATGACTAAAACTTGTGAAATGAATGTACTGGCCAGTGTGAATGTCTTTTCGAAAAATTGTCGTGCCGTTAGAAGTAATTTTGATATTCAAAAAGTGGATGTCATTGTTATGAACAAGTTCTTCATGCGTGAATTGGATTTGTGGGTGATAGCTGTTTAATTTACGTAAGATAAGTGTAATATCTGACCGGTTTGGCAAGAATTAGTGTATCGTCAACATATCTAATGTAGAATTTTATGCTGTTGTCCAAGGGGTCTTTTACGATTTCGTCTTCTAGGGAAGTCATGATAATATTGGCAAGAGTTGGCTCTAAAGGGAAACCCACAGAGACGCCATCGATTTGGTGGTAAAGTTTGCTGTTAACGGAGAACGGAGTTTTGGTGCAGGCATCAAGTAGTAGCCTTTTTAGTGTCCTTTACCTGAGAGACGTGTTTAGCTTATTCTGTTTGGAAGTCCTATTTAGAATAATGTTAACTGTTTCCTTGAGTGGAATGTTGGTGAACAGTGACTTAACATCAAAAGGTATAAATCTATAACCTTTAGTAAATAGGTGTTCGGGGAATTTTGCATTTTGTCAACAGCGTCAAAATTGTCTCGCAAACTAAATTCATTAAGAGTGAGTGGATTGAGTAGGCAAGATAAATATTTTGCAACTGGTTGATAAGCAGTGCCGGTCGTATCAATTACTGGTCGGAAAGGGGGGTAAATTGTCAAATGTTTTATGGGTTTTTGGAAGACCATGTGCACGGCTGGTTTAGTAGATTGTAGTTGGACAAAATTATACTCGACATTGTTAATTTCGTCTCGGTTGTGAATCGTCCAAAGGTAGCTTTGTAAAGTCGCGAGTTGCATCAAAGTATTTTCTGTGTCAAGTTTACCGAATTTAGAAGGGTCGGCGAACAATTCGGTCATGCAATTTCTATAGTCTACCTTATTTAACAGAACTACACCACTACTTTTATCAGGTTTCAGAATGGTGTATTTGTTGTTCAAGTCCTTGAAAATTTTGATCCGCTTGTGGTCTCCATGCAGTTGTTTGTGATCAAAGTCCAAGAAGTTACACGCCAGGGTTTTGATGGAATTTTTGACCTTTTGTTGTTTGATATAACCATCAGGAAGTAGGTTTTCTTGTTTTAGCTGGTCCCATATTGATTCAGCCGTGACCATGATGTCAGATTCTTTTGGTCGTGTTGCCAGGCCATGTTTAAGTCCAAATCGCAAGATCGATTCTTGTTCACCAGTGATTTTGTCGCCTGTCAAGTTTGTTATTATTTCCTTTTTCGTTATGCCCGTTGAAATGTTATGTTCACGAAGAAGAGATACAAATTTTCGGTTGTGGCATTCTAAGACTTCTAATAGCTTTTTGTCCATTGGTCGTTTGGTGTTGTATTGTAAAGTGATATTCTTAAACCAGGATGTGCAAGTAGAGATCAGTTGTTCTTGTTCGCTTAGTTGCGTCTTTAGTTCTTTTGAAGTATTGCGTTTATCTTGTATTGCCTCTTTAAGAAATTTGTGGTTGTATGAGTTTCGTAATTTCATGTGTTTTGACTTGAGATTCCTCCAGCGAACGAACTTTGGAGTGATGTTATTGTCACGGCATCACAGCAGGAATTTGATGTCTAGATCAGTTTTCTCGGTTTTGAAGTAGAGGGATAATACTACTACCAACTACTTTGTATCATGCAAAGTCATCTGTCTTATATAGGAAAGACAGATGACTTCTACACTAGAATGAACGAACACACAACTTGTACGAAATCCGAGATCAAGAAACACATTAAAGGTGCTGTTACACTTTCAATATTCACGAGATTTTGTTGCGCAATTTTGTTGCGCAACAAAATTGCGAAGGGATGTTACACTTGCAATTCATTTACGTAACGCTTCTGGCAATGTTGCGCGGGAAATGCGAATTTTCTATAGCGCATAGTAGGAAAAGATGTTTTGCTTTATTGATGCTAATAGACTTGCTTGCTGAAGAGGAGTCCACCACCAAAAGAAATCGACTGACATGGGTACGCTCTTGGTTAAGTCGACGACAAAATAAGGGGAATTACCATCAACTGGTTCAAGAGCTATTCATAGAAGATGCAGCAGGTTATAGAGAGTTCTTTAGGATGAACGCTAGCCAGTTTGAATTTATTCTAAAAGAAATATTTCACAAGATATTGAAGAAAGATACAGTATTACGACCCAGTATAAAACCAGAAGAAAGGTTGGCCGTAACACTGAGGTATTTTCTTTTCCAGAACCCGTCCTCTTACTTCCTTCCACCCTCTTATGTTCTCTATCAAAGGTAGTCGTTAGTGTATGCCATTAAACCTTTTATCTCATCAAAGAGAATGAATCACTAGTACATCAGCCAGTTTGCTCAATGCTGCTGCTTTTAGATTTCTGTCTTTATAATCTTGTAATGTGTGGTTCCACAAAAGTTCGTTTTCCTGATAAAAATCAATGAGGGTGTCTATATCTCCATCATTCCATTCTTTTTCTTTCTTTCCGTCTAGGCTCTTGATAATTTCTGACTTCAAAAACTCTAGGTCTTTATAAAATTTCCACCTGCCTGAACTCTTTTTACTTCCCTGGTCATAGATGTCCGTAAACTATGAAGGAGTTTCTTCAATTCTGCTACGCTCACGTTAAAACGTAAGGATAACATTTGGGTTTCTTCCACCTTTTCTGAATAATCCTGTAGGCCGGCAGGGATGTATTCCATAAACTCGGGGAGTCTTTTAGAGCTAAAAACCTTTACCAGCCGACAACTTCAAAAAATATAAGAGAAAACAAATTCCGAAAAAGAAAGCCATCTTTTAACTTAAGATATAAGTTAACGAAAGATGAAACTGTGAAGTAGTGATATTTCGATTTTATTGCAAAATCATCTTCAGACTAAGTGAACTAACATAAGCAGATCTAAGGTTTATATATACATGTGAAAGTGATTACATCATTGATAAAGAATTGAGGAAACGCCTACTCTATTTACAATGATTGATTGTGTCAGTAAGTGACAAGTGTTGACAGTAAGTGATAAGTGTTAGGCGTCAACACTTGTCACTTACTGACACAATCAATCATTGTAAATAGAGTAGGCGTTTCCTTAATTCTTTATCAATGATGTAATCACTTTCACATGTATATATAAACCTTAGATCTGCTTATGTTAGTTCACTTAGTCTGAAGATGATTTTGCAATAAAATCGAAATATCACTACTTCACAGTTTCATCTTTCGTTAACTTATATCTTAAGTTAAAAGATGGCTTTCTTTTTCGGAATTTGTTTTCTCTTATATTTTTAGAGCTAGTTTAACTCTTTCTTTCGATTATCTGTCAATTTACTTTCTTCGTCCCTTCGAGTCGCCATGATCGTTACCCACGTGACCAAACCAAGTTTTCTGATTGGTTATACAAGGAAAACGTTGCGACTGTCGTTGCGAGAAGTTGAAACCAATTCAACTTTCGGCAATGTTGCCCGGAACAAAACGGTTGCGAAGCCCGTTGCTCGTGAGGGCTGTTACACTTGCAATAAACCTCCCAATTTTGTTGTGCCACAAAATCGCGCAACAAAATCGCCTGCAAGATTGCAAGTGTAACAGCACCTTAACTCATGCGAACATTTTGACTACCTAACTAAGTTGATGGAATTCAGTACTGACCAACGTACTATTCGAAACGTAGAATAAAAAAGAAGTTATCCTTGTTCGGAGTTAGGTTGTTTTGTATTGGACGAAAATACTCTGTGGTTCCCGTAACTATTGTTCAAACACCGCTCGGAGACCTCCAATACGAGTCAGAAAGTACAATAAAATGCAGAGTTAAGACCTATATTGTCACACAAACAGTATTGCCAATGTGTTAAGGTGTTAAGTTAAATTTCTAAGTGAGGAGTGCTTATTATGCATTGCCATCAGAATTCGTATATTGTGAAAGTCAGAAATTAAACACAATTTGTTGATGAACGTCATCCTTGGTTGTGAAACCTCGCAAACTTAGGATTTTCTCTTCAGATACGTGTAAATAAGGTAACGGAGTTGAAGTAATACAGTATGATACAAATTAAAAAAACTCGCAATTTAGCACTTTCTAATCAACATGGTTGCTGATCGGTGAAGTATTTCTGGCTTAATTTCCCAAACGAAAACTTTTCGCTCACGACCAACATATAGAGGTACGCTAGGAATCGAGAACATTTTATGGTGTAACTCTTCTACTTCCATAATGGCAAGTTGAATGGTGTGTTTAAGAAATTGACCACATTATTTGCATAATTTCTATTGTCGGGACAGAACATTGAGAATAACCTTGATAACGTTTGACATTTAAATATGCCAGAGAATATCACTGTATATGACAACACAAAGTTATATTGAGGTAAAATTCATAAGGAAAGCCTAAACATTTTACAAACAAAGGTACCACAATATATTGCCTTCCTTGTGCAAAACTTGGTCAAAGAACCATTCATACACATCTCACAGTATTTGACGCATGATGTAACATGATTCCTTCCCTGTATGAACTCTAATTTAGATCATTCCCTTTATATTTGACTTGTTTGTAACTCCTCCTGCGAAAAAACCAGCGAAAAGAACCCAGAAAAAATCAAACGCGGAAGAAAAAACCGCGAACTGCAACAATAAACAGCGACCCGCGACAATGAACGGCGAACCGCGACAATAAGCCGTGAACCGCGAACCGTGACATTTAGATTATCTCTGAGATTTCATTACCAACCTCGGCAACCTGCGTTTTGGTATGCATTAAATTATGCAGTTTGATGATGAGCTATCGTGACGTCATCATGACGTCATTGATAATCGAAATTGAAAATTTCCAAAACTTCTGGTTAGCAAAAGGATAGTTATAAATTTAAAAAACACGAGAATACTTTTCAAAGACATGTTTCGGCAAGACTTATGCCATCTTCAGTTTACAAGATGATGTTTGCAAGGCTTTAAATAAGAATTATAGTATGAATAAATTAACTAATTGCAATGACGATATGTTAGATGATTAATTACAATGACAGTGTGTTGTGTGAGGATTAACGGAGGCGGTATCAGACGATAATTACTAGCAGAGGAAGGTGTTGATATGTTGCATTTGTGTGTTTAATTCTGGTTTTTTATTTTGGATGTGAATAGCTTCTTTCAATTTGAGTGTGAAAGTGGTTTTGGCCGAATCTAAAATTTTAAAGCAGTTAGGTGTGAAAATTCCTACAATCGTTTTCACATTCATAAGTAAAATAATAATTTAATATGGTCAGAGTCTGGATAACCCGGGCCTAAAAAGTATGCATGGACTTAAAGAATGTTTAAACGATCTCTGAAATACCGACCATTAATATTTTTATGCGAAAAAAATACACTAAAGTTGTAGAAATATCGTAATATTTGATTGATGAAAAATAGTATGTACGCACCATTTTTTTTAGGTCGTAGCTGTGGTTGAAATGACATTCAAAAGTATAGAATAAAGCTCAAACTAACGAAAATAGTCAGATATTTAAGTTTTCAGCTGACGTTAGTGTGACCATGATACGACGTCCCAAACCAAAAATTCATCAACATATTCCCACATATACAGTGTCTTTTTATTCCTTAAATCTGTTATCTCTGACTTAAATAAGTTAAAAACTGTTCTGAGAAACTGCAGCATGCCAATGGAATATGTTCGAACACCCTTTAGTAATCGATAAACTATTGTAAATGGCAGGACTTGGGAAGATAGAGAATATATCATGGCTTCCAAAATCGATCGTTCTCACCCGTAATTGAGGACAAACCATTGCTGTGGATCTCTGTCTGTTCAAGACCCTGACTTACATCCTTCAAAACATTACTTGATGGCAGTAAAAATCTCTTCTGGGGGACTGTTGAGTCTTCCATAAAATTTTTTTCCCGATCAAACAAGTGAGGATCATTCCGTTAGTGTCGACATATTCCAATGTACATCGACTGTTTCATATATATCATTGTCGTACAACAGCACGTATCAACAAACGAACTAATGAAAGAAAAAAGCAAAATATAAGAGGAAGAAAGAACAAAAAGAATAAAAATCATACGTAAAATGGTTAAGTTTTTAACAATCTTGCGCTGTATGGCTTTCTCCAGCTAATTCGTGCAGTTAAGAAAGTTGTCGCTCCAGAGCTGCACATTACACTAGTAGCAGTTAACTTAAAAAGTTTTGATGCGGGCAACGATAATTTGAATGTAAATGTCACAAACGGTTTCCTATATTTCTTTTCTTCTTACATCTCACCTTCAACTCGAGCTGGCATCTGCAAAAAAACAATGCTACTCATCTCGTAAAAGTTCGTAAATTTGAATTTGTCGGTTTTTGACAGAAACCTCCTGAAATCTATACAATAGGTAAGTACCCTCTGAAGCCCTTTACCCCAAACTACTTCCAACCATGTTGCCCTTGGCATGTAAAGGGACCGTCAAATTCTGTTCCCCTGCTTGCTGGAAACTTCCTACCTTATTAAACAAAATATAAAAAAAATTTTCTATCTTATGATATATGACTTGCCTTGTCAGATTCTGACTGTGTCATGCCATAGTAAAGAGCTTAAGGGATTAGGGAAATCTCCTAAGAAGTTATCTTCTAATTACACCATGAATATTTCGTAACTTTTGAAATTTCTGCTCGCATCGGAAGACAAAATGACGGGAAGATCAAGGACAGTGGGTCTTTCAGAAAAACGTTTTCTTAAAATAAGAGAGAATTATTTTCAGCTCCGGAATTATTCTCTGGTGACGACGCCAACCTTGAACTACACTGGATATTATTGATAGCATGTACAGTATAAATATATATATCGTCAGTCAACGTATGGTTCAGAAACTCGGCTAAGCTCAAGGTAGCTTACGAATAAAGATGAAAAAGCCACATATTTGTGCTGGAATGGCGTTCATAGCGGACAATTTTTGGCAATTATGGCTCAGACAACACATTGAACCCAAGCGTTTGTATTGACTAATTGTTTGATTATTTTAGATATCTATTGTGTTGTACATAATGATTCTGCATGAAATTGACAAAAAGATCCACCAATGAGTTTTCAGACCATTTCCATCGATTGACGACGATTTCTGAGTTTTCACTCACCCACGATTACCCATAACCCTTTCTAGACAGACAGGAACAGTTAATCTTATGCTCTGTTTATGGATAACGGTAGAGAATTGTGATTTTATTCCACCAAGAGAAAGCCATAGTCTGATATCGTTTTAGCCTTTGTCAACCAAGGATGCAATTCGATTTAGGTCAACTTCCATTAATTGATAGGAATTTGCATTTGCGCCATGGGGAAACAAGAATGCTATTCGTGACAGTAGTTTAGCTGGACAGGGATTGGGAGGTTAACCCCTAAGCACGGTTCTCGCCTCAATCGCGAATCGCCAAGAGTTTTTTCTTAGCAAAGACTTTAATAAGTGAACTTCAGCCAGTGGGCATTCCCCGAAAATAATTTACAGGGCCGCCGAGAGGGAGAGAGCAGGGGCGGGGCAAATTACCCCGGGCCCCAACTCAAAGGGGCCTCAAAAATTGGAATTATTTTTACAGTATTAATTTGCTTTGTAAAAAAATCAGTTTGTGCTAACCGGACGAATATAATCACCGATGTCCGCTATACCCTGAAATAGAAAGTTGCAATGGTGGAAATATATTTTAGAATTGAAGATAATGTCTTCCCCAGTACAAGGTGCAGCTTTCTAAGCCTTTTTTTTCACCTCCGAATACACTGTTCTCTCAGCATACGGTAGTTACTCCCCAGTCTGAAAAAGACATATCGAAATTGGAGAGTAAATATCTTTTTTATGCTAATCTTGGTTTGGATGTTTTGGTTTTTAGGAGGGAAGGAATACGTTTAGTCGTTTAAACACAGTTTTTAAATATGTAGATACCATGGTGATTGGTATTTTAAGATAAAGTAGGAGAAGATGAAGAGTAACATACAAATATTCCTCTGGATGAAACTATAAGTATTTGTGCCAATACTTTATACCACACAGATATTTCACCACCAGAAATTTCTGAAGCCGCTTTCTGTGAACTTATGATTGCCGCTACAAAGGGGGTAGAATTTAGCTTTGGTGACACTATGTTCAAACAGATCGATGGAGTGGCAATGGGGTCACCATTAGGCCCTGTTCTAGCAAAAATATTTGTCGGATATTACGAGTCTAGACTGTTTCAATCTATATCGCACGAACTACCGGAGTGGTACAAACGGTATGTAGATGACACTTTCGAAATACTTAATGGCTACAATGCAACCAATGCCTTT
The DNA here is from genome assembly GCA_030142905.1 of Heliopora coerulea. Lineage (NCBI taxonomy): Eukaryota > Metazoa > Cnidaria > Anthozoa > Scleralcyonacea > Helioporidae > Heliopora > Heliopora coerulea. Next base: position 1,711,830 of record JASJOG010000036.1, on the reverse strand, counting down.
CTAGATACTCTCAACAAAATTCACCCATCATTAAAATTTATTTGTGAGTATGAGAAAGATAATAAACTTCCTTTCCTCGACATACTAGTGCACAAAGAGGACACGGCTTTCTTGACAAATGTTTACAGGAAACCGACTTTTACGGGCCTGTACACAGGATTTGATTCCTTCAGTGCTAGAAAGCAAAAACTCTCCTTGATTAAATGTTTAATTGACCGTATTCATAAGATTGCATCTAAGAAATTTCTTTAAAGTGATCTTGACAAGTTTAAATCTATTTTTATCTAATGGCTACCCGGAAAGTATACTTGATAGGGCTTTTAATCAAAGTGAAAAAGACAAACCAATTGGACTCGCTAAATGTCCAGTCTATTTAAAACTTCCATGGATAAGACAAATTTCCGAAACTTTTGGACAATCGATCAAGCTAATTACTGAGCAAACATTCAGTTTTGTTGCTAGATTCGTTGACATTTTTTTGACGAAAACTATCCTCCCACCCACTCACAAAGAGTCTCTACCTGCTTCTTCATCTAGCTGTGTTATTTACGAATTTAAATGCGAATGTGGACCTCGCTATGTGGGTAGAACTAATCAGAGACTGAGTGATAGGATCAAACATGTTCCTAGCGTCATTAGAAATAAAACTCAGCCATCACGTCAACAACCAGAACGACTATGCCGTTCCAGTCAATTCATCAGTTGCGACTCAGCTGTTGGCAAACATCTTTTGTCCAACAAGTCTTGCGCCGAAAACTACTCAGACGATAATTTTAGAATTCTTTACAAATGCCGTTCCGCCTTTCAATTGAAGGTGATAGAAGCAATTTACATAAAACTTAATGATCCTGATCTGTGCCGGCAAAAGGAATTTGTTTTCCAACTATCCCTATTTTGACCCTCCCACATACCGTTGGGTCGATGTCATCAGTTTTCTTTAGACTATATAAGCAGGTGATATGTTTCTTTAGTTAGCAGACGTATAGCACTTGATAAGTGGTCTGCCGAAATGCATCGTGCTTTTTTTCTAATTCTCTAGGCTTATTCTTTACGTAGAATTTTATCTCTTTAAGTTTCATACAGTTCTTTTAAGAACTAAACTATCCAACAGTCTTTGGTAACTGTGTACAACTTTTTAAGCGTATATTACTCTTCATCTTCTCCTACTTTATCTTAAAATACCAATCACCATGGTATCTACGTATTTAAAAGCTGTGTTTAAATTTGTTACCACGGCAAAATTGCTGTTTAGTCGTTTATTAATTTGAAAATCTCGAGCACGAAACGTTTCTTATTCTTGAACGGTTTTCAATATAATAGCAAGGTAGTTTCAGTTTTTCAAAGTTGAAACTCGTGCCATCATACTTTCTTTTTATAATAAGGAAAATTTGTCTACCTTCAGCAGTACGTTTCTCATACAGTTTATGAATAAAAATTATCTCATTTCTTAACGTCTGAGTGAAATAAAAGCACGTTGACTCCAAAGTGTTATATTTGCAGTAATCGTCTATACTATTTCCCAGAATAACTAACTAAGAAATATTTTTTCTTAATCACTTACTAATCGAATTTGAAGTAATAAAATATCTGTATGTATTAGTGCAGTCATATTCATTATGAAAGGATCGAAATAAGTTGTTGCAAAAATTCTAACATCCATCGGGAATTCACATTCAAATGTCTTTTGAAGAATTGCTTTGATATGGATACATACAATTCGAAACAGCCGTTCGTAAGCGAAGAATCAATAACGAAGAATACAATAAATAACAATAAGTATGTAACAATAAATTTGTCTATTCTCTCTTTTTTAGGTCCACGTGTAATTAAGTGTTACACTTGCGCGAGTGCAAGAGCAAGCTAAAGTAAGGGTCCGACTCATGCCCAGCTGTTTATTGCAGATGTCGCCGTTAAAGCAGGTGGGAAGACTAAAGTGAAAAAGTCATGCAGCAGTTCGCCCGAGTGCTCCTCTGCAAAGGCTAATTGTGAACAGACCAAGAATTGTGAAGCCAGTTGTTGCTCCAGCGACTACTGCAACGCATCTCCTGGAGTTTTGACGGTGACTGTTGGTGTCCTAATGTTCAGACCGTCAACGGGACTTCTGATCAACCACTGAAATTGACAATCGTTCCTTCAAATATATAACTTACGTTTGCTTACTTATTACTATTTCTTAGTCTCAAGGAATATGGTTGTTCGTTGCCTTGTTGGTTGATAAGAATAAAGATATGAATGTCGAAGACACAAACTTGATCTTATTAAAAATATCGCACGCTCTACAATCCTTGAATGAGTTACAAATAAGAAAGGAAAAACATTCACAGACTCATGTTTCCTCACTTGCGCATTCCTCCGATAGCAATGCTAGATCTGGGTACACTGAAACTACTTCCAATATTCCACGTAAGGTCATCCAGTTTAAAATCCCAGGAACTCCAATATAAAGTAGTGTTGGTTTCTGGGATATCAATTTAAGTATGCTTAAAGAGTAAAAAAGAAAAAAAAGGGAAAGTTAAAGATTGAAGTGGTTCTACGCCAGTACTGCATGTTTTCCAGGGCTCAACTAGAGAGGGATTTGGGTTCGTGCCAGTGAAATTTTTATAGATGGTATTATGTGTGCCCCGTTAGCGTCAGTTTTTTTGCCCACCATTTTTTAAAGACATGAAGACTGGTTTCCCTCGAAATTATCAAATTCGCCCTGACCGATCCTTTACACCTACTCTCCGACCCCTTCCCTTTGAAAGCCCAGGTTGCACCAATGTTTTAACATACACATTAAAAGCCTAGGGAGAAGTGTTTTCAAATGTGAAATAATATTTAAAGAATTGAATAAAAACCGATCCCATGACCCTTTAACCCTTTAAGGATCAGCATCCTCTATACAGGACATGAAGAACAAAAGAGCAAATAGGAAAACAAGCAAAAACAAAGAAAGAACAATGACCGATAGACAACGACTTCAACTTTTATAGGTTTGACTTGTTTATGTGCTCACCAGACGATACTTTTTTTGATTTTTAGAGGTTTTTAAAATAAATTTGAAATTTATGTTGTTGGTAATATGAATTCTTGTAGCATTAAAAATTGAGGTATTGTTCCATTTGTTTTTCAACAGGGAGTCAATATTTTATAGTTTAGGAACTTTAGGTGTACATGTAAGCTGATGAAAATGATTTTCTACATTTATGAATAGTAATGTTCTTCAACGTTTATTTGGCTAAAGTACACCTTGAAAGGCGAATATGCAGAGGGTCGAAGGTGTGGTTTGAAACGAAAACTCGTTCGTTCAACCAAAGATAAATAGCCGGTGGTGAAACTCGAAGAAAGTGATGACTTGGAATGTCAAGTGAAGATTGCTTACGATTATTTAGCATAAAGATGGACAAAGACAAGTTAGAGACACAAGCTTTCTTCTTTATGTCCATGGCAAATTGGGGCAGCGAAACGTGAATGGCAAGTAATGAAGGGTTTTCAAGTAATCGGACCCGAAATACTTTTATTAAGTTAAACTGAGAGTTAAGCGTGTTGACGTGGTGGTGTTTGTACTGAATGACATTAGTTATGTTTTTCAAGGTTTGTTATTTCAGTGTGTGTCGGAATTCTGAAGATGTTGCTTGAGCTGTGAAACTAGGATGAAGATAGTGTTCCAGTTTGGTTTTATTCTTTGAATAATAGTCTACCACGATGTTGTTATTTTAAGTAAGGACTGGTCTTTACTAAAATTATAATCCATCAATGATTCATTGAATAGTCATAACAAATGCCTGTATTCAAAATGCAAAATTATAACCCACGGAATACAAAAGAATATGCTCTAATGAGTTTATAAATTATCTTAAAGATATCATGTCAAGATGTAATCATGCAAAGTTTAATCTCGAAAATGATTGAAAAATGGTTGTGTTGCTTTTTGCAAAATTTGAATTTTGGACCCCGCCATTGAAGTAGTAAGACTTAGCAACATGGATTAAGAACCTGTCGTTCGACGCCCCTTCATCAGCAATAACAAATCAACATCAAGAGTGTTAAGGCTATCACCTCAAAACAGGAATTTATTCTTTAATATTTAAAGGAACTCAGGCAGCATCATATCGGCTCTTAAGACTAATCTTTGCACGTAAGATAACAGGTTTATTTAAACAAATTTAGAGGCAAAACTTCGCATGATTTCTAATGGCTACGACATCTTTAAAATTATCGTATAAATAGTATAAGGATTTTTCATCGGATCTTCCAAGGTCAGTAAATTGCTGGCATCAATTTTGGTGAACAACATATTTAGTACCGAAGTAGGCAGAAGGAACTAATATTCATCTGCCTTTCCTTGAATAAGAGAAATGAACGCAATTATTACACACTTTCCTAAATAAACGACTGTCCATGATGCCAGTTTAGGCTACAATTTAGGATCAACATCTCAAGCTAGGAATCACTCTCACTACAACACTATAGCTCAGGAATTAATAAAATGTTTAGATAAGGCAAAATTATGTTATTCTTCGGGGTTTTGATTTCTGTATACAATAGTTTTCTAATTGACCTATTTGTATTGCTATTGAGACCTCCGGCTGTATAATAAGCGTACCACTGATCTGAAAAATAGGACTGGATCGAGTAACCCAGGGGTTGGAGTGCGGGAGAAAATGAAGTCCGCAAAATTCAATGTGCGCCATATTGGAGTGACCTCTTTCTCGGTAACGTTGTTGTAAGGCTATTATGAAAATGAGGAAACTCGTACGTAGGGCTGTAGTAGACGAAGAAAAAATGTGAAAGGAAACGACAACGCATCCTAAAGTGGTAGTGAGGGATCTGACGATGAAGAATCCAGGTTAAAAAGAAAATTTTCACGGACATTTCACTGGTAAGTATGGGGTGTCATTACCGTCAAAACTATTATGTTTCGTTATTATCTACCGGTTCATTATTAGACAGTTTTTCGTTATTATTATTCCCAAGTTCACCATGATCATGCAATGTTTACTTATCAATTTGCATTTCTTTGTTATTATTATACACTGCTTTGTTAGTATTATGCACTGCTGATTTGTTATTATTATGCGCTGTTTCTTTATTATAAAGCGTTGGTTTGTATTGGTACACAATGTTTCGTTATTTGCACCGATTTGTTATTATTAGGCACTGTTTCAGTATTATTTTGCAATGTTTTGATATTATCATGCACTGTGGCATTATTATGCAGTGTTGTACTATTATCATCACCTAGCAAAATTTCATGTGCGTGTGAGTAGCTGGTACATTGAGCAGGGTAGAAAGACAAACGAACATGGTGACAGATTTCACTGCGAAGTTGAAAGACGTAATAACATCCAAATTAAGGGAGATTGTTTCTAGTGTTCATAGTGCTGATAATTTTGACATAGCAGAAGAGCTTCAAGAAATTCAGAAGCTTGTCATTGTCTTAGACTCCTTGACAAGAATACCAGAAGAAATATTCAATTTGTTGAGCTGTGCATGGTCAATTTTAGAGTGCTCAGGGATGAACATCAGAGAAACTGCTGTTTTCACTGGATAACCAGGTAGACCAAAGTATGCAGTTAGCAAGGAACAGCTTGCAATGCTTGTAAAAGCCAGGTTTAGTATCTGTTCAATTTCAGAGCTACTTCATGTGAGTTCGTGGACTATAAAATGACAAATGCAAGAATACAGTCTTTCAGTGCATTCCCTTTACACAGAAATACAAGATAATCAGATGACATAGTGAGAGCAACTAAAAGAACAAATCCAAAATGTGGATTAAAAATGTTGATGGGACACCTTGGCTCAAGGGGTATATTCATCATCAGACATCATATGAGAGAAGCTCTTTCATGAGTTGATCCCCAGGGATTGGCTACTTGATGGTGCATGGCAATTAAATGATGTATATACAATGAAACAAGGCCACTTGGACTCTGGCATTTTGATGGCAATCATAAACTTGTCAAATGGTGTTTTGTTGTTCATGGGTGTGAGGATGGCTTCACAGCTGTGTATTTACCCTGCAATGCTAACAACCAAGCTGCCACAATATTCTAAAATTTCATAAAAGCAGTATAAAACTGGGGATTGCCCTCCAGAACCAGGTGTGATGTTGTTAGGGAACTGAAAATGTGGATGTTGTCAAGAATAAGTTAAACACTTGTGGTCCTGGTAAGGGGTCAGCTCTTTTGGGTAAGAGAATGCACAATCAACAAATTGAGCACCTCTGGTGGGATGTATTTAAGGATGTTTTAAACAATTGCCACAATTTGTTTTCATTAATGGAAGATCTGAATATCTTGGACTCTTAAGCAGAGAATGACTTATGGTGCTTACATTATGCATTCCTTCATCACAAACCATTGTTTGGATGAATGGTCTGCTGCCTGGTTGAGACATTCCATGTCTACAGCAAACAACTATACACCCCTTCAGCTTTGGGTCCAAGGTTCATTGATGACATCTGAAGAAGGTACCAATCCTACTGAAGTAACTGACAAGTATGGTATTGACTGGGATGGACCTATCCCACTTGATGACAGTTCAGTAGACATTCCACGAACTAGTTCTGCTTTAACAAGTGAACAACTTACACAGTTTGAGGAAAAAACTATGGCACTTCAAGAATCAACATTAACAGAAGACAAACTTAAACTTTACAAACTGGCTAAAGAATATCTTCACCCTTAGTTAAATGTCAAATTCATGGCACCCCTCTGAATGAGCTACTTTTCTCACAAACCAAAATGCAACATCAGTTAGAGCAGGGTGGTTGGTTGCTTTTATTGTGTACATTTGAATGAACTTGTACAATTCATTTTATAAATCAACAGCAAAACAATTTCAGCACAATTCTAAACACAATTGCATTGAAAAATTAAAATTACTTCATATAACTAAACCTTTAGACACCTTTAAATGACAAGTGTTATCAAAGCAAAATTTGCCTCAAATACCATCAATATCTATTTTAATGGTATATTTCTTTAAAAATTGCTAAAGCAATGGCATTAAAACATTATATTGGAAATATGTGCAAAGTACAAAGACTTTTTACCAAATGTAATTCTTATCCTGAGAAACATTTTCCTGTTTAAAGTGACTGTGTAGAGCAGTTCATTTAAAGGTTCATCAAAGTTTAAAAATCCAAATATCAATAAAACAAGCATAACTGAAACAGTCAACTGTGAATTGTGGTAAAACTGTTAATAAATTACTTTAGCATACTGGAGATCAGTTTAACAAATTACATGTCATAGTATAGCTCAGGAATCTTCAATCGGCAGCTTGCTGTCTAGATGTGGCCCATGAAACCTTCTTGAAACATATCCTCTCTTGTTTGCGGTTATCATTGACGTCCTGTCGGAGCATCTGAGAGCAGAAAAATTGTAGGAGCTGCTTTTTGCAGACGACCTGGCGATTATGGCGGACAGCGAAGAACAACTACAAGAGAGACTTTTGAAGTGCAAGAGAGTCTGGAGAAGTATGGGTTAAAGATGAACGCTAAAAAAACGGAAACGATGTCATGTAGTAAGAACGGAGAAGTACAGGTGAACATCAGAGATGCACATGGAGAGGAACTAAAACAGGTGAAAAAGTTTTAAGTACTTGGGATCACTGATCGACAATAAAGGAGGCTGCGAAAAGGAGGTACAGGCAAGAGTGAGTGCAAGTTGGATGAAATGGAGGGAGGTGAAAACAGTTTTGAATGACAAAAGGATGCCGATGAGATTAAAAGCAAAGATATACACTACAGTGGTCAGGTCGGTGATGACGTATGGCTCAGAGTGTTGGAGATTAAAGAAGAAAGATGAAAGAAAGTTAAATACAACAGAGATGAGAATGCTAAGAATGATGTTGGGTGTGACCTTAAAGGACAAGTTAAGAAATGAGGAAGTCAGAAGAAGGACAACAGTAATAACTAGTGTGATGACGATTGTTGAACGCAGTAAACTCCGCTGGTATGGACATTTACTGAGAAAGAATGAGGATGATGTAGTACGCCAGGCGTGGAAAGAACCTATCAAGGGTAAGAGGAGTAGAGGACGACAACTAAAAAGATGGAAAGACGGATTGAGAGAAAGAATGGAGGAATTGGGCCTGAAAGAGCAAGATGCCCAGGACAGGTATAAATGGAGAAGAGGGATCATGGCCACCGACCCCCAAGTAGGGGATAAGATTTAGGCAAAGAAGAAGAAACCTTGAATCTATCAAAATTTTGTGGCTTGGGAACGCCAACCAACCACGGCCTTTTCCATCCATAAAACCGGGCACTGTAAAAGAAAAAATCTCTGGCCTCCACAGTACGTAGACTATGTAGTAGATCTCGAAGTGCAGTACACGCCACCAACACGATCACTCGTTGCTCAATAGTCGATTATCTATCACGGGAAAATCAGTAATTTTAAAGAAAATTGGACAATTTTAAAGGCTGTTGTCTCTCCTCGGCATGTTTTCACTTAAAATTTGACAATTATACGCCAAGAACCTACACAGGTTGAAAGTTCTCCTCCAATTTCTTCGATGTAACCTACACAAAATATACGGCGCACCTTGAAAAGTGCCGCCACGGCTGACTTCCGGCTTCACTTTTTAAACAATAGTTGCTCAATCCAGTCCTATTTTTCAGATCAATGAAATGTATCCACAGAGTTTTCATGGGAGACCGAAGCATTTTTGCTTGAAAATATTTAAATTTGCCTGAAGAATTTGGAACAAACAACGATATATGAGAGAAAGATGTAAACTATTTTACTAATTATCTTTTCATTTCTATGAGAACAGAGATCGGATTTCGGACCCTATCTTTCTCTTCACGAAAAATTATTACACATTGTTTGAATTTTTCCATTGATCTCACCAGATATCATTTTTATCACAATTCGCATGAAAAATGTCATAGATTTTCCCGAAAAATTGAGTTTTTCCCGACATAGGGATCTGCAGCAAACCAGCTCCAACCAAAGCCAGTGCACCTATAGGCTATAAAAAAAGGTAATTGAAGTCAATATTTAAATTGCTGATCTTGAGTGAATCAACAAATGGAACCTAGTGGTGGGAAGGCTTGCCCGAATACTAATGATCAATGAATTTGCCATTCAAATTCCAAATGTAATTTACATCCTAAACAACCCAGCAATAACAAACTGAGCATTATTCACTGCATAATGTTGTAAACAGTGATATGTCACACTAAAGATTTTTTAACATCCTTGTGCACACCTCTGGACTGCTCTGATATTTTATAATAAGGCTAAAGCTAGCCAATGACCTACAATCTGTTCAACATACATTTACTTCAATAGCCTTTACATACACACAATAAGACCATATCCCGCTTGAGGGTTATTAGGAGGGTACTTTCCTTGGAATACAATGGTTTGCGCTAGATCATTATATAAATACCAACCAGAGTTTAACCCAAGTTGTTTTTCAACATACAAATCTGTAATGATACAGAGCAGCATTCCGAGTATCCTTGAAACATCCTTGAAAGTAGACTGTCAAATGTTCTTTCAATGTCTGCATCATCACCATCCCTGGGAGATCTAATCATAAAACAATTTCAGTAATGTCTTTTGCTAGAGTACAGGCATATATATATTTATATAATAATAATAATACTGACAATGCCCTTGTGACCCTTGGATGCTTGTTGCAACTCAATCTCAATGAGAATTTACCAATATACAATCAAAACTGAGCTATCAAAGATTGAAATAGTAATAATATGTTTATATTATTTAATAGATTATAAATTTGAATAAGGTAGTATTGTCAGTAGTGCCATCCTACAGGGGTCTCAAAAAGAAGGATAATCCCACAACTCAGATTTATGCTTAAAAAGGCTCTTGTTGAATCCACAGGTTTATATTTTATTTTACCTCATGAACTGCTTGCCTTGCTTGTTGCCCGGAAGGATTCAGGGTAGAAAACATTGTCCTATTTTGGATCCTATGTTTGATTGCCACATTCAACAAGGTTCTACAGTAAGTTGCAATTAGGAAAATGCTCGTTTAGCCTGACATTCACTTCAGCATTATTTACCTGATCATTATACTGTTTGACGTGAACTGAATCTCTGGTTTAGGACATTTTGGATTGTTACATCTTGATATCTGTTTGGTTTGCATTAGATCTCCTAACTTGCTAACAAAGTACTCAGTTTCATCACCGTACAAACCAAGATGACCACTGTAATCATTGGGTACCCACTGGGATACCCAAGCCAAATTTCCCTCTGCCCACTGTCCTTGTGTAAAATAATCATAGGCAGTCGTCAAAGCTATAGCAAAAGAAGAAACCCATTCTCCGAAATTCATCTAATATCGAAGGTTGCATGAGGAATAACTAAAAGAATATGTTCAGCATGTTATCAATTGTACAGGTATTTGGAAAAAATATGCGACCATCTTGAGACTTGCCTCCCCAAGGCAAGCAGTTAGTGAAACTTGCCATTTTTGCAGAGGACTCCAAATTTTCACTGCAGTCATCAGATAGGTCATTAGATGCTACAGATGAAGACTCCACTGAAAGTTGACCAGGTGATATAGCATCACTTGAAGAAGGCATGGTTGATGGAGAATGGCTAACAAGCAAACCACTTTCAGGTTTGGTCTTGTACTTTGAAGTGATAGTTGGTGGAAGAGCAATCAGAGGACCATTGAAATTTGAAAGGTATGCGCAAACCTGAGAGGTCATGCTTAATGATGTACTGCATTTCAGTGGAACTACAGAACTGAGGATCCTAAAATGCTTCATTCTACCAATTGAACGCTCCACGTGAATTCGCAGATAAGCAATTTGCCTGCCACTTACAATTTCTTGCCTTGACAATTGTGCTTTTCCATTTTTGAATGGCGGCATATTAAGGGTTGCCTTTTTTACTTCCAGCAAATCGCTGATGGTGAATCCTCGATCAGCCATTATGTCATCCACTTCCTCCATATAATCTAACACTTGAGACTGGACAACAAATTCTCTATCTGATATGGAACCAGTAAAGAGATCTGAAGCAAACATGATGCCACCAAATGGAGCCACCACTATAAGACCTTTGGCTGTAGAATGACGTTTGTAGCTAGACCAAGTTGTGCTCTGGCAAGAAAGGTCAAATGGCTTCTAGATAAAAATTTCAGTAGCATCAAATATTGCTTATGTGTAGGGATACTTCTCAACAAAAGCTTTGGGCATGAGCTTTCTATTTGCTTCTCGAGAAATCCACCAATCGACGTTTAAAACAAGGCAATTGTATAAGACAGCAATCCAAGTGTGAATAATATGAGACACTAACGACTGACAGATCCAAAATCGAAAAGCTGAATCTTCCTCTAATAAAGCCAAACGCAATCTCATTAAGGTAAGAAAAAGTTCATCATGTGGCTTCAGCTTTCTTGGTGGACCTCTTTTTTGACCATCTGGAAATATTCTAGGCCTTCTCGAGTACTGCAAGTCATTTAATTGCATACCTACATTATCGCACAAAATGAGGAAGGCTATACTGTTTGGCAGTCCTGTGTAGAAGCGGATAAGTTTATCGTTTTCATAGACATGTCGTAACCTCATGGGCTGTTCAGGGACTGGCCAGTATTCATCTTCATAATCACTCTCAACTTTCGTATGTTCATGCACTTTCGTCCCGTAATCGCTCAGTGTTTCGTGCATATCTGCCTTGTTTTCTTGGTCAACTCGTATCGAAGTATCGTCCTTTATGTTTTCAAGGTTTTCAATTACATTTACATCACCATTACTGAACGTTCTAATGACAGGTTTACGAGGTTGCCTTGGCTGTGGAACTAGTGATGGGCTTCTAACATATGGTACATCATTCCTGGATAATTTCTTGCCGTTCCTAAAGTGAGCGCTGCATACCCTTGTGCTTTGACTCACTTCTAAATTTTCGCGCCTGATGGACCGAAGCCAATTTCTTTGCTGCTTTTTATCAGCTGGAAACCGGTGATAAGAAACATTTGTATCACGAGTACTTTTATTAGTGCAGCCAGGAACACAGCAAACGTTTACCATACCAACAGCCTAACATCTACATACTAGCACATAAAAAGGAAATTGCAGACCATATTTACTATAACAGATGGATATTTTCCATAACAAGTTGATCTCCAAGGTTGGCCGGTCACGACAGTGAACTCTCTATCCTGAAGACATTATTCACTGTTTATGTGTAAAAAATGTATTATTTACTAACCTGTTCGAAAGAGTTTAGTTAGAAATTTCTTAAGTGCTGAAAACGTCAAAACGAACGTGCAAAATGGTTCAGATTCAAGATTCTTTTAATATTCATTAAGCGTTGCCGCCATTTTGAATTTTAAATATACAGTAGGATTTCAAAGATACGAACACCTCGGGAAATTGGGTGTTCGTAATTGTGAAATGTTTGTAAGTCTGAAGTTTCATACTGTAATACTGTAATATCGATGATTTTATAACTTGTGAAAACAGGAGTACATGCACTGTAATACTGTAAGAATGAGTTCAAGGGTTACTAAAATAACAATCCATTGTCTTTTGCTTCAAGGCAACAACCCCACTCAGAGGAGTGCCTTTGTGTCGTTCTTGTGTGAACCAAAGGTGCATGGCCTTGTCAAATTGGTCATCATCAGCTCTCCTAACAATGCAACGCTTCTTGAAACTGCTGCTGTCCTGAGCTTCGGCAGCAAATTGAGTAGTTTTGATCCTAGATTTCTGTATATCAGTTACTGTGGATTTTCCACTGCTATATTCAGAAGCAATAGCTGTATTAGAAATACCTCTGTCCAGCTTTTCAAGAACCTTGATCTTTTGTTCAATGGATAAAGTGACTCGCTTTCTCTTACGCATGTTACGCTTGTCTTTTGCCTCCATCTTGGATCAGCGTAGCTACCACGCGCGCGCCACGCGTGGCTACATCACGTGATCGAATTTTGGTCGAGTGCGCCTCGAGCATGCTGTTCGGTTGACCGGTCAGTTCGGTTGTCTGGTGTTCGTATCTTTGAAGTCCTACTGTACCTCCAAAACCAAAATATGTCCCATGATGTTCGAATTCGTGATATGGCTTATTCTGAAAGTTTCTTAAATTCATTACGGGAAAATCCTTCAAAACAATTTTGGTTATGTGAACCGCTCTGAAATTAATTTCACCACCAGTATCTACCGAAAATCCATTTACACCGGTTTACTGACTAACGTTAATAGTTTTATTCCGGACTGCTATAAAAAAGGCCTTATCTTTTCCCTTCTATTTCGATATTTTAATTTATGCTCTAGCTACTCCACCTTTCACTCTGAACTCCAGAAACTCAAACAAACTTTTACCAAAAATAAATTTCCAGCTACCCTGTTTCACAAATGTGTAAAATAAATCCTTTTCGTCCGCTCCCACGATTTCTGTCGCACAACTTTCGTCTGGTTGTGCGGCGCTTGTTCGTGAATTGGGTAGATTCCACTCAAGGGACTGTATCTTTCTTTTATTTCACTCTCTCCGTACGCTTCCCTCTGACTTCTCTTCACACCATACGAATACTTTACAACCTTCTTCGACAGTATCCAAAGGAGCAGTGGCAAGCCTAGCCCTCCGGGTCAAGGTCCAGGTTAGCTTACAGTAGTTCTTTATTGTTAGGCTTAGACACAAGTTGCTCGGAAATTCCTTATAAGTTGCTCGAAAATTGTAAAAAAATATGCCTAAAAGTTGCCATTTTTTCCCAAAAGTTGTTCAAAAGTTGCCAATTTTCAAAAAAGTTGCCCAAAAGTTGATCGTATTTTGCCCTTTTTTTTTCACAGTTTAGGTACTGGCGCAGATTAAATTATACAGAAGTGCTTTTATTTGCGATTCATTTCTTTAGATAGCATTTCTCTTAACAAAAAAATCAACAATCATATTTCTTTCTTATAACAAAACTAGATTACAAACAAAAACTGACCAGATTTCAGTCACAAATAGCCAGTTAGATGTACAAGAATCCTCATTTTTCCATCTTAGCGGACTAGTATCATTAACTGATTATGCATATAGACAGTCATTTATGGGACCAAGAGCTTTTTCCTCTGGTTACCATTGTAGCATAGCATCACTGACGCCTCTACGGTTTCCTCTAAGGCATTCTCCTGTTGGTCCGTGAAAAAGTTTTACATAATGCTGAAAACTCGTTCACAACCGATGACCAGTTAGGCAGGCTAGCTTCATACCTTGCCCACCATTGGATCTTTTCGTCTTCAGTTTCTGTTTGTGTACCATCTGCACTTGCTAGATAACAGGGAAGTTCATCGGGAAGTCCAGTAATGACTGCATCATTGTCAAGGAAGCTAAAATTCCTCAGCTCGTGCAAAGAAGCGGCTGTGGGGCGAAGCTGCTGCACCTGAACGGGGCAGCACAATCTGGCACTTCTAAAGGCACGGACAAGATCATGAAACTCTTGACTAAACTTCCTTTGATAAAACCGTAACCCGGGAGTTATGCAGGCCTTTGCCTTGGCTACGAGTCGATTGTAAACAGGCACGTTGTCATCTGCCTGACGGCGAGCCACTCCCTCAACATTTGGGTATGTATCTATTGCTACAGAATGGGACACAGTAGCTAAGCGTTCATAGCAGCTAAATATTAGGGGTCCATCCCCTTCCAAATAGTAAGCAGCCGAAACAAAGTGGGCTTCTCCATCTAACAAAGCTGCCAGTTCTAGTTCAAGATCTGCAGCGTCATTTGGATTGTCAAAGATCTCTACAAGGTGCCTCCTAGTAGCAGGAACAAGATGCTCATTCTCCCTCAAAAAGGGCTCTACATCTGCGAAGTACTCCATCACTTGCTTCAACACTTCCCACTTGTTCCACCATCAGTTTGGGCTATAGGACCGCATTGCTGTCCCAGTTCTAGCCTTCCAAGCAAGGCTTACAGCAGAGCTATGTGAAAACATGCTCACCCAGTAACGTGCAAATGTATCAAGGACACGGAACTCGAAGTGCTTCCCAACATTATCGATAGTGTGCGAAAAGCAGGTTACATCGAGCAGCTGTGGAAAATAGAATCTCACTTGCTGCAATGCTGCCTGGTTGACAGCTGCCCCATCTTTCATGGCAGCAGGTAAATCATCTGGACGAATAGCGAAATCCGCGGCCAAGGCCTTAATCAGACACTGGGCGAGCTCATTTGCTTTTAAGCTTTTCGCCAATGTTTGAAGTCTTACTCATCTTTGTTGAACATTCCACTCACTGTCCACGAATCGCACTATTATAGCCAGAGCCTCACCCAGACGTGTGCTTCCGTCAAAAATAACGGAGCATGCCTGTGCCACAGAAAGTTCCGTCTTCAGCATTTTCTTTTCTTTCTCGTGGACAGAGGGGATCAACTGTCTTAGGTGAGTCTATGAAATCAGTCTATGTCCGTACTTCTCTAGGAACGAACGCAAGCAATCAATTTTTCTCAGAGGGATTCCGGCTGCCAGAAAACTTTCAACCAAGCCGAAGCGATGAACTCTCATATCGTGAGGCAATGTCTCACCTTTTGGGTTGTTCGCTTTATCATTCCTCGCAAGAAATTGCAGAAGTGACTGGTCTTTCTTCTTGCTTATTTCTACAGCTTTCTTTGCTTGAACGTGTTTTCCAGATGTGCTTTTTAACAGTGCTCTTCTTCTTCCTTATAGTTTCCTTACAAACATTACATCTTAGCCGGTTACCTTCTGTGACAGTAAGATGTTCATTTTTGTGTTGTTGGACTCTTTGCCACGCGCTCACTTTTGGGTCATTTTTGCCACGAGTAGAGCGACTTTTTCCGGCTGGATTCGTCTGAATTTTCCGCTTTCTTGAAATGACAGACTTATCTGGAACACTCCAGTTTGCTCCGAGCCTTTGGGCTTTTCCAATAGGATCATTTTCATCCGAAGAGAGGTCAGAAAGGTCAGAGTTGGAATCAACATTAGCAGCCATTTTGAAAAACGCGCTCTTATTGTGTCTTATTGGTGATACTGCTGACCTTAAAAACCACAGAAAGCCCTTATCACGCACTCTATAAATCATTTATGCGGTTATTAAGGAAATAAAATATGTCATATTAATTAAAAGTAAGCCCTTATATCATATATTTACAAATATTTTCTGTATGTTAAACTAAAGTTGCTAGAACTAAGAAAAGTTGCCGAAATATCACAAGTTGCCCAAAATGTCAAAAGTTGCTCGAAATGTCAAAAGTTGCCAAAAAGTTGCCGAGCAACTTGTGTCTAAGCCTATTTGTTGTCCATTATAAGTGTCCCGCAGCGAGAGTCATGTTTTTACAATTTATTATAATTTGTTACTAATTTAATTAAAACTATTCTGTCACAATTTCTATTGCTCCTAAGTTTTTAATTTATTTTTCTCTACCGTATACTGGTTCACATGGTCTTCAAATCCGCATTCAACTCATCGAACTGTTATCGTCCGCCTTTCCTCAAATTTCATTACGCTTCGTCTTTCGCCATCATTATTCATTGGTTGCCATTGCCTAAAATTACTATATTTCAGCACCATACACCGAATATATTCGGCACTTTGAGCAACATTTGTCATCTTCCCTCCCCCAGGTTGTATTTTTGATTAGTAGAAGTTTGCATTTACTAAAATATGTGGGTGTTCATAAAGTATAATTTACACGAGAGGATAACCAACAGAACCTTTCGCACGATTCATCACTATTTAGCCCAGCTGATAGATCCCAAGTCTCATTTTGATTAGGAAGTGTCGTTGATCAAAATATTTACTTCATGGACAGGTTCATTTGTGGGTGTAGTCCAAAAGTACAGTTTTCTGTTGCAATAATTACGACAATATTCAAGGCACTATATTCTATGCGAGTAGTAAGTAACAGTTTGGTCTGTAACAGTTTGAGCTATTCCTCCATGACTGCGTGGTGAGGGTGGAAGCTGTCGCGAATGCTTACCTCTGCTAAGCCGTACTTCGCGCCACATCACAGAGTTTAGAGGTTTTAAAGATTTATTTCACTTTCTGAACGGATACCTCACACTCTCACTCACCGTCGCACTGAAAAACTACACCTCAACTTGCTCACAGTTCACATACCACACTCCTCCTTGCTTTTATCCGATTGGCCATATGCTACAATCTAATTAATCCAGTTAACCGGTTCATGAGGGCGCGTGTTCCCAATCGATCGTTGCCTAAGTTAACAATGCTTCAGTGACGCTACGGATAAAGTAAACTAAAACCATCTCACTCACAACAACTATTAGCCCAGTCTCCGACAGAAGGTTGATCTAGAAGGCTTTTAGTTTTCAAGAATGTCCAGTCCAGAAGATTGTGTTTTGGGTAAAGTGAGTGTATATATTCTTGGTGATTGTTCGTGAATTAGGTAGATTGCACTCAAGGGACTGTATCTTTCTTTTATTTCACTCTCTCCGTGCGCTTCCCTCTGACTTCTCTTCACACCATACGAATACTTTACAACCTTCGACGGTATCCAAGGGAGCAGTGGCAAGCCTAGCCCTCCGGGTCAAGGTCCAGGTTAGCTTCCAGTAGTTCTTTGTTGTCCATTATAAGTGTCCCTCAGCGAGAGTCATGTTATTACAATTTATTATTTGTTACGAATTTAATTAAAATTATTCTGTCACAATTTCTATTGCTCCTAAGTTTTTAATTTGTTTTTCTCTACCGTATACTGGTTCACTTGGTCTTCAAATTCGCACTCAACTCATCAAACTATTATCGTCTGCCTTTCCTCAAGTTTCATTACGCTTTGTCTTTCGCCCCTCCGTTCGCCTTGGCTCTTTTTTCCCTGTCAAGGACAGGATCTCTGATGGCCTAAAATCGCATGTGGTGTATTTATCTACGTGTCAATGCTGTAAGGCATTGTATGTTGGCCAAATTAACCGACAGTTACACATAAGCATTTCAGATCATATGTAATCTCACCTTTGACAGGTAACAGAAGAGTTAATCCCTCTCCCACTAGTATCTTTTCCCACCACATTGAAACCGGCCATCCCATTTCTTTTTCCGACTTCAAAATGTTATCCTCGTCGCCTTCCGCTTCTGAACTACTCCTTAAAGAAAGTCTTCTAATTAATAAATTAAAACCCATTCTTAACGGGAATATTGGTTCTATGCCTCTTTCTCTTTTCTGATATCACCTTAGTGCTGTCTCCTGTCAATTTCCGTTACTGTTGTAAATATATTATCTTAATTGTCATTCAGTACTGTTAGTTTTATATAAATATATCTCGATGTAATCCCTGAACTCCACTCTGATGATGTTGCTTGTAGCGACGAAACGTTATTCAATAAATGTTTTAAACTCTTCTAGCCTTCTTTGTTTAACCATTTGTTAATGTTTACATATGGCGATACTTCGCACAATTTGTTTGGGCATTGTTATTTATATTAAATTAAATTGTGGAAGGCCATGCGACTGGAAGCGATAACACACATTCCAAGATTTAACTCGGTAGAGTTCACGATACATGATTTCATTTCCAATTAGAGTAGCATTATCCAAGCCACTTGAAGCATTCGAAAACAAACGTGGCGTTTCCTCGAAGTGTAAGCTACGATGTCATGTGATCTTGTCCCAATCTAATTTCGGAATACTTGCAAAATATAAGATTATGAGCGGAGCCTAGAACCACATGGCAGCCATACTTGCACAGTATGAGATTATATGTGACCGATTATATGTGACTGATTATATGTGACCGGAACGGGTAAAGGTCACCATTGGAACTACAAAACGGGTTGCAGGAAAAACGTCTGCATTTCAAGGAAGAGGTTTGTGTTTCAGGAAGGATTTTTGCATTCCAGGAAGGATTTTTGCCTTCCAAGAAGGATTTTGCGTTCCAGGAAGGATTTTGTGTTGCAGGAAAGATTTTTGTTCTCCCGGAAAGAGTCTTGTATTCAGTGAAAGATTTTCGAATTTTAATGCTTATTGTTGTCCTTTACAAACACTGGGAGCTACCTTTCAGAAATGTTAACATGATTCCAAGCAACGGGAGAAATCTAAATGCTTTTAAAAGTATGCCTACCTTTTACCTTTCTATCATCTTACCTACTTAATGACTTGAAATACTTTTCCCAATACCTTTGTGGCATCTCTCTCCAATTCGCTGTCGATAGAAAACCTTTAGAAACCTTAGGAACCGAAGCAAATCAAGTGGATGGAAGTTCTATGTACTCCAGAAATTCGAAAGCGGAGATGTTGTGCCTTGGCTTGCTTTCCTCCTAGGTGGAGCAGTAACGGATTACTATGTCATCTACGAACCATAGAGGGATTAGTAGGAAATTACCAATCCTTAAAAAAAACTTTCAATTAGAGTCAGGAGAAGTCAAGAGAACCACGTTAAGTAACCATATGGAGACTATATACAGAGGGAATAGATATTTGTAAAAGTAAACAGCAACAGGAATTACTTCACTAGATGGTTCAAGTGGTGGAGCAGCGGAAAGTGAAAGTGAAAATAGATGTTGGAATTCTAGGTATGTTAATCTGTTGTGCGAGGCGTGGTTTAGCCTATATTTAATTCCCCTGCGAATACAAAGACCAGTTATTCCACGATTGGCTCTACCAAGCTAAGTTTGAAAGGAGTATATAGAAATTGGTAAGTAGCATTTATTTTCATTGCATTCTTGGTTTGATATCTTTACATTTTGGGAAGAAAGGTTTGGTATGCACTGGTAAATCGTATGGCTGCCGTTCAACGATTTTCGTTTCCTATTCAAACGGGTCTCGTCTTTGTTTGACTAAATATGACTTATATTGATGGTATTTCTATTCATTTTACTTCATGCATGAAGTAACCGCAATACAGCTCATTTTTCGTGCTTTGCGCATGAATATTTCCTTTTCCAACCGCGCTAATCCACAAATGTGCTTTCGTTTTCAAATTCGTATTTCGTTTTCAGATTCATGTAACACAAGCCCTCTCTGGAAAGGCAATGTTGTTAAAAGCAAGGGTAGTGATGAAATCCCAATAGTAAATGTTTACATGTTTAGTGCAGAACAAAAGAGAAACTTTTTTCAGAAATTAATTTTCAGTGAGTGAAGTAACAAGTCAGCATCCGTATTCTTTTACTCCGTAAAATGTTGTCTATTCGATACTGGTTACATTTCCGACTGTAGCTCCATTTTTTAATAACAGTAGACTGTACGTATTCTGTGAAACATCACTTCAATGAATCTTTCCTTAGTTTTGAATGAGATATTGACAAAGCCTTCGATAATTTCTTCTACTTGTGAGTAATTTTGGTTAATCTTGTACGCACACAACATAATGGTGCAACTGCAACAAGGAAATATTCAACATAAAGCACAAAATAGCAATTGGGAATGCATATGAAAACAAAATTAACAAAAAAAAAGCCTTAATTATTCCTGTTCTGCAAAGGACGTTTTTGATTAGATATGCTTTTTGAATTAAAACTATTTCATTTCGAAGAACTTGGGCGATGTAAGAATACTTTGGTTCCAGTGGTATGGCATATTTACAATTATCGTCTACACAAAACCCGAGATTATTTGAGCTTGAAATTGTAGTAAAAATATTCGCATGTATTCGCACAATGACATTTGTTATCATAAGTACTTCTACATTGAATTTTTTTGTCAAAGAATTGCTTTGATATGCGCGTGATCAAGTTGGAACACTTTCTTAACTCTTTGCCTTTCCCGTGCATCACATATGACACACACTGGACGTCTGAGCGATAACATCAAACAAAGGCTAGACAGGCAAAGGGTTAAAAGTCGAAATATTACAGTCTCATACACGAAGAAAAAATAATAAAGCCCAGCAGAAAACACGCAAAATAGGCATATTAACCCTTTGCCTGTCTAGCCTTTGTTTGATGTTATCGCTCAGACGTCCAGTGTGTATCATTTGTGATGCACGGGACAGGCAAAGGGTTAAGGGAAGAATGTGAACGGTGCATACCTGTTAAATTCGAAGGCTTTTAAGTGTGCGCCAATTTAGAAATTCAACAAGTCGTCCTTTTAAATAAAGTTCATCATGTTAAGTTTAAGAAGTTAAATGAGGCTTTATACCAACGGGCGAGCTGCAAAGGTCAATATTTAAGTCATATGAATGCTGAACAAAATTCCAGAGAGTGAGAGAAACCATAGGGAAAGTACAAAATTACTCCACTCCGAACTTATGATTCACGGAATCCAAATCGAACTTTACCTTCAGGTAAGCCCTGTTCAATTTTTTGTATTCTGTGCCATCATTAGTCGTTGGTTGCCATTGCCTAAAATTACTATATTTCAGCACCATACACCGAATGTATTCGGCACTTTGAGCAACATTTGTCATCTTTCCTCCCCCAGGTTGTATTTTTGATTAGTAGAAGTTTGCATTTACTAAAATATGTGAGTGTTCATAAAGTATAATTTACACGAGAGGATAACCAACAGAACCTTTCGCACGATTCATCACTATTTAGCCCAGCTGATAGATCCCAAGTCTCATTTTGATTAGGAAGTGTCGTTGATCAAAATATTTACTTCATGGACAGGTTCATTTGTGGGTGTAGTCCAAAAGTACAGTTTTCTGTTGCAATAATTACGACAATATTCAAGGCACTATATTCTATGCGAGTAATAAGTAACAGTTTGGTCTGTAACAGTTTGAGCTATTCCTCCATGACTGCGTGGTGAGGGTGGAAGCTGTCGCGAATGCTTGCCTCCGCTAAGCCGTACTTCGCGCCACATCACAGAGTTTAGAGGTTTTAAAGATTTATTTCACTTTCTGAACGGATACCTCACTCTCACTCACCGTCGCACTGAAAAACTACACCTCAACTTGCTCACAGTTCACATACCACACTCCTCCTTGCTTTTATCCGATTGGCCATATGCTACAATCTAATTAATCCAGTTAACCGGTTCATGAGGGCGCGTGTTCCCAATCGATCGTTGCCTAAGTTAACAATGCTTCATTGACGCTACGGATAAAGTAAACTAAAACCATCTCACTCACAACTACTATTAGCCCAGTCTCCGACAGAAGGTTGATCTAGAAGGCTTTTAGTTTTCAAGAATGTCCAGTCCAGAAGATTGTGTTTTGGGTAAAGTGAGTGTATATATTCTTGGTGATTGGGCCGGAAAATTGTTCTTTTCCTCTTTGTTAGAATCAGGGCGTTCTGAACCTGCAAAAATTATTACTGGACACCAACGATCGGTTGGCCAACAGGGAATTATCATTGTCCCTGTTGCCTCTTTGACTTGAATTTTGGAAAAAATGTCGTATAAAAGTTGAAAATTTCCAGGATAATAACAAGCCTGAATGCTACAGCTGTGAAGGTTTCTTGCCAGGAATGAGTGATAAATGGTTAACCACAATGGAATTTCGTTTGACCATGCATATGAACTACAGGTGTGAACGAGTCAATGTCAAAATGGTGATCGATACTGCACATATTTGTTTAGGCACTTAAGGTTAGGAATCATGCCTGAAGGGCCATAGTTTCAAATATGAAAATGGATGAGATATGTTTGCCTGGCTCATAATCTGTTGGAACTGCTACTTCCTGTCAGGAACTGGGCTCTAAACGTGCTATATTTCGATGTTATACTTTTATACAACCTTAGCTATGTTAGGACAAAAGTAAGTGCTTAAAACTTAAATTGCTAATATTCTTAGGAATTTAAACCTGATATAATTGTACGTAAAGTAGATTGAGTTGAGAGCGAGATTTGGGATTGTGACAACTGCGAGTGTACGAGCAAATTGACAGCACAGAACTGCTAAAACTGAAGTGTGGAATTCGTTCTTGGTGGCGGAACAATTCTCCATATTCTTGAACAGCCTTCTTTCTGAGAGATTTATTATTTCTTTGTTCACACTGTTCAATAAGCCATTCCTCTTTTAGGAGAAACGACGATACATTATGGTAGAGTGTTGGCGCTTTACTTCGAATGTAAATGGCGAATCGTCAATTGTCATAAGCATTACGTATACAAGTTTTGTAAACAGATTTTCACAATGTTTTCTCACTCCATAGCAGAACAGGATCAAAATCTCTTTAACTATACTCTGGCATACGAACATCATAATTACTTGCATCTTTGCTTAGAAACTAACGAGATCTGAGGACTGTACGGATTGCTGTTCGGAAACAAACATCTTTAATGAAAGGGTCTTTGAAAAGTTTGCAAGTTAATTATCTGGCTTTGTCGTTAATGCTGATTGAAAGATTTTGTCATATATACGTACCTTAATCTTTCCTTTGCCTGATCCCATTGAGCGTTTTGCGATCAATATTTTTAAAATAGCTTTCTTTTGCGTAAAAGCCGAGTTGATTGCCCTTACTTTTAACAACGTTCTTCGCAAAAAGTCACTTTACCCTAACGATGTTTCACAAACGAGTTCTTGTTTCTAAAAAAAGAATTTATTCGACGATTGAAAACGCTGTGTGTCGACCTTTTATTAAATCCAATTAATTTTCGGTAAATATCACCGCAAGTCTTGAAAATCCAGTCTAAGGTGCATTTAATGTAAACGCGCATTGTAATGTGAGAACTTAACCCTTTAGATCCCAGGTTTTTCTGAAGAAATTTTAAATTATTCAATCAATTTAAAATTCTTTTGAAAATCAATTGAATTCTGTTTATGAATCTAATCTGCATATATCAGATCGTACAGATATGTACTATTGTACACAAGGTTAAACAATGGCGTAGTTGACCTTGACCAGGCGCGTACATTCAAAAATATTTTGAGGGGTGCTCTTCGTTCTCGGACCGACTTTCTTGATATTTCTATTTGATAAGATTACCAAGTATATATCAT
Organism: Heliopora coerulea; assembly: GCA_030142905.1. NCBI lineage: Eukaryota > Metazoa > Cnidaria > Anthozoa > Scleralcyonacea > Helioporidae > Heliopora > Heliopora coerulea. The sequence continues at coordinate 1,688,095 of JASJOG010000036.1, read as the reverse complement.
ACCGTACGTGCACGCAGCAAATCCTTGCCCACCTTTCCAATATCTCTCTCGAGAATCCGAGTAAGGTTGATAATTTTTCAAAAAATTGTCAAAAAGACACATCGTCCTTGGTATAACTGGAAGAGGGAATAAAATAAAGAAAACACAACTTAGGCCACAACTATTAACAACAACCCAAACTGGAAATTATTTTATATTTAAGCTGCTTGTTATCATATTTACGTTTAAAATTTCGATTCTGTTTTATTAAAACAAAACGTAAAGTAAGAATAACCTTTAACGGTTTAATAAAAGATAAGAGATCCATTCACACAATTCTACTGCTAATCAATGGATGTTGGATGGATGGATAGGTGAAATTTTATTTGAAGAGGGTAAACCTGGTAAGCTTAACGCTTATCTTCCCCAGGGCCCTCTCACAAAAAGCTAAAAAATTACAAATAAATTGCATATGCATAGGTTATAAGAATCAAATCAAAATAGAGAAAGTTACATTACATTATTATAATAATATCTTAAGTTGGAAGCTTTAAAACTGTTTAATGAGTGGCAGTTTTGTATTTGGAAAACTACTAGTAAATATATTCTTGTTTCGTGCTTCACCTAAACACAAATTGTTTTTAACTGATGATCGTGTTGTTCTTTGATGACTTTCGTGTACATGCTTAAATAAATTTCTCATATACTGTGGCGCTAAGTTATTCAGTCTACTATAGACCATTATTACTGTTCTGAAGTGTAACTGATCCTCCATTTCGGCAATCGAGATACCAGGCGGAAATCGAAGTCTAGTAATAAAGACTATTGCCCAGCAAATAATTTTGAAGAAGCCCATATTTCAAATAAACATATCAGGATACTTTGAAGGATACTTTAATGAGGAACTAACGTTTCGTCAGTTTACAAGCAACATCATCAGAGTGTCTATTTACATGAAAATTTTCGGCTTAAATAACCTACACGATTACAAAAATAGAGGTGAGAAAAGGAGAGAATGATGAATGAGGTGTAATAACAGGGATTAAGGTGGAGGAGTAAAGAAAAGAAAAAACAATTAAAATAACATGAGAGGAAATGACCTTCGAAAGAAATTGGGTGTCCAGTTTCTCTTTTATGTGCTAAAATGCTAGACAAAGAAGAGGGGTGAAAGATCTCATTTCCTGTGTATGCCGAAATGCCAATGTGTTCATAGATCCTAGTGTGTAAGTTTCGGGTTGTTTCACCCAAATACAACGCGGAGCAGCGTTGGCACGTAAATTTATAAATGACATTGGATCTTAGGCGCATAGGAATTCGGTCTTTGAAACGGAAAAAGTGTAAAAAACGGCAAACTGGTCGAAATATTACTCGGAGGTCAATGTGTGGGTGGGCCGATGATATCAACTTCAGAAGCTGTTGGGGAATTTTGAGACCGTGACTACCAGTAAAAGGCAGTGCAATGGATAACTGCAATTTAGGTGCTGTGAGAGGTTTATTAGGTGTGTCGGAAACTTTATTTAAAAACGAGCAAATACAATAGTCTACTAGAAATACGTGCACGCAACAACCCCTCGCCCACCCTCCAAAAAAATCTCTGGAGACTCCAACTAACAATGACAAGTTTTCAAAATTCTCAAAAAGACAAATCCTCCTGACTATAACTGGAAGAGGACATGCAATAAAAAAAAATCCACACAGAATTTGGCCGAAAATGAACAACAATCCAAACAGACTTTCCGTCTTAAAAGTGGAGCATTCTCATAGATTATTAAACGGATACCGGCATTACGGAAAGCTCATGATTGAATATTTTTCTGACATTTTTTTGACTTAAAAAATTGATAAATTATACATTATCTCAAAGTTGGTTACAAATGTCTTTAAGATCTGCTATGATAAGGGTTTATGCTAAGTATTCATCCGGAAGTACAAGACTTTGGTGACGAAGATGAAACGAATTACGAAATCGACGAAGTAAACAAAGAAAACATGAACGAGTTCTGCAGTTTTATCGCTGACCAAATATCGGAAAATACAAAACATAAAACAAAATACGACAAGCAAACCTTGTGCAAGTTTTGTCGAAAGAACGAGAAGAGGGAAGTAAAAGACGTACTTTTTCCAAGGCAAAACATTAATAAAAAAGAAAAATGGCGTATAAACCTGCAACTCTTGAGTATTTTCAACTAAGCATTCAGTGGCACCTCAACACAAAGGATTCAACAGTAAATTTATACACAGACTGCTTTAAACTCTTTTGAGAAGTTTCAAAATCCTGATGAAAGCATTACCGATCGAATACGGTAAAGGTCATCATGCACAAATCACTCTTGAAGTGAGAAAGACTGAAGCGGACAACTGTTTTGCCGAAGGATAATTTGGTGACCAAAATCAAGTAGCTTTGCAGCGAGTTACCTGGTGGCTGTTTACCTTGCATTTTTGTTTCGAGCCAAAAATACATCCTAATGTCTTCAATGAAGTGACATATCATAGCAAAAAAAATCCTGATTTAGGCAATGAAATCTTTGTGTGGAAAGCGGAGAAAGCATCCAAAGACTGTCATGGCCTGGACAACTCTTCTGGATGACGAGTGTTCTATCCCACTTCTCAAACAATTGACCATGAACGCTGTCCGCTTAAATACTGCAAAATGTTCAAAAATAATTGTCGTACAGAGATGAATGAACCAGAATCTTCATTCTACTTTACCAATAAACACCAGCAAAATCCAGGCGGTAATATTTCGTACAAGAAGTCTCCCCTAGGGAAGAATGAAGTCGGGAAGCTACTTTTGAAAGCTGCTCAAAACAATTCCGTTCCCAGAACTTGTACTTCAAAGCTACTCGATTCAGACTTACCTGCGATTGTGCAACTCAGGTGATTGGTTACCACAACGTGAAAAGTCCTAAGATTTATACTAATCGACATCTATTCAACTTCAGCGAAGAATGTCGTTTTAATACACTTAGTCGCTTAGCAAATGTCCTGACAGCAGGCGAGTTCCCTTACGTCTTTTGTTCATATAAATCAGAAAAAACCAAGACAAAGCGTTGCTGCAAAAAGTGAACAGTTGGCAAATGCATATTCCAACGAGCTAACTTTGAGAACTGCTCTGTCAAGTCATAAATTGTCCAGTTACTGAGGTGGCGAAACCAGCCGCAGGCACCAAGAAAGCCATTTCCTTTGCCGGTCTTAAATCATTTACTTGCTTCAATGTTCAAATAATGTAAACAACTTGCGAGAGATCCATACAAGGGAAAAAATAACGAGACCAAATCGATTTGCTTCAATACGGTACCTAAGTACGCTTTGTTCAACAACATACCAGTCCCCGAGCTGGCACACGGCATTTTTGAGTGACAAGACACCATGGATATATATATATATAAAGATACATACACAAAGCGAAAATTTTTCTCCCCAGTAATCACCACGCGTGTAAAAGGACTCCACGCACGTCAAGATTAGTACCCTCGCACCGCGCTTCGAGCGGTGGGCGAGGGGATAAACCGTTGCGGATAATCATTTTGAAGTAACAGGCTGTTAAATTTTGCAAGTTCTTGAAAAATTGAATACGACGAACATATATTCAAATATCGAAATAAAATAGTGTATATTAAACCTTTCTTGTAAATGACAGGCAAAAAACTCTCGAAATTTGTGGAAAGGCCGGTAAATGTAGATTTTCGATAGACAGAGGTGATAAATGAGCCATTAGATCGAGAAATAGTGATGTCAAGAAAGGGTAGCGTTTTGTTGAACTCCACCTAACAGGTAAAGTTAATGTTGGGATGCTGTGAGTTTAAATAATTTAGAAAAGGTTCGATATGCTCATGAGATTTAAATAAAAGAAAAGAATCATCAACATAACGTCTATAAAAAAGCGGTTTGAAATCAGTGGGACAGTTTTCTAGCCAAATTTTCTCATGTGATAAAAATATGTTGGCAAAAAGTGGGCCGAGCGGTGAGCCCATGGCGACGCCATCGATTTGGTCGTAAAGTTTACCATTGAAAACGAAATGACAATCTTTTACTGTTAAATTTAAGAGGTCTTTTAGTTCTTTGCGCGAGAAGCCTTGGAAAAGACGGTTGGTAGAAAATAGCTGGTCAAGAATAATCTATATGGTTTCATCAAGAGGAATATTAGTAAATAAAGACTTAACATCAAAAGTGGCCATAACTAAATCGTCGGTATTAAGGTCTAAGGAAAACAATTCTTGAACTAAGGAAAACGAATTAATAATTACGTAAGAACTTAAAGAAATAGGATGGAGAAGCGAGACTAGAAACTTAGCTAGGTTAAATGAATGAGTTCCTATTGCTGAGAGAATAGGTCGAAGTGGTACGTTAGCTTTATGAATCTTTGGCAGTTCATATAATATACCTGGTTGAGATCCTGTGGGGGCTATTTTCTTGAACTGCTCGTCAGATATCACATTGGCCTTCTTTAGTTTTCGAAGGAATGTTCGAACTTTGGTTTCTCGTTTCATTGTTGTTTTAATCGGATCGTCGTTGAGCGGGACGAATTTTGAGATATCTTGAAGTAGTTCTTCCATTTTTGATTCGTAATCAACTCGATCAAGGATTACCACCCTATTTCCTTTTCAAAGACCGAATTCCTATGCGCCTAAGATCCAATGTCATTTATAAATTTACGTGCCAACGCTGCTCCGCGTTGTATTTGGGTGAAACAACCCGAAACTTACACACCAGGATTTGTGAACACATTGGCATTTCGACATACACAGGGAATGAGATCTCTCACCCCTCTTCTTTGTCTAACATTTTAGCACATAAAAGAGAAACTGGACACCCAATTTCTTTCGATGATTTTTCAATTTTAGCTAATGGGCGTTCAGAATTCGTTACTCTCATTCGAGAAAGTTTGTTGGTTGCAAAAATAAATTGTTGCTTGTAAACTGACGAAACGTTAGTTCCTCATTAAAGTATCCTTCAAAGTATCCTGATATGTTTATTTGAGATATGGGCTTCTTCAAAATTATTTGCTGGGCAATGATCCTCCACCTTAGATCAATCAGGCCAAGCAACATTAGTGTAAATTATAGAAGCAATGATTTTTTTCGAACTGTCCAACACTGGCAGAATCGCCCAAGAGACTGGATAAACCATCTGAAGAATGTTTACCACATTACCAGGAAATAGGCAGTGAAGTATTAGAAACAAACATAAGTAACAATTTTCCCAATGATATGAAATCCTTTTATGATAATATGAATAATGTGAGCAGCAACCTTTCCTATTGCAATGACCTATTAAGCAACCTTAAATCTTTTTCAAAACAACGGGGATTTAAAATGGCATTTCTGAATATTGTGAGTTTACCCAAAAAACTCAATGAAATTATTTACATAATGTCACAAAATTACCTAGATTTATTTGCTCTCAATGAAACCAGGCTTAGTCCAGCTATAACTGATAATATGATTAATATACCTGGCTATGATATTGTCCGAAATGATAGAAGTAGAAATGGAGGTGGTGTATGTATCTACCTGCGTAGCTCTTTAAACTACCAGATAAGACATGACATTGTACCAACAGATTTTGAAGCAGTTTGTATAGAAATAACCAAACCTCACAGTCGGCCTTTCATAATTGTCGCTGTTTACCGAACACCAAATGCTTCCCCTGAATTTTTTACCCATTTTGAAAATTTGATACAAACTATTGATAATGAAAGTAAAGAAATTTGTATCCTTGGAGATCTGAATTGTGATTTGATCAAAACAAATTTAGATCAACCAACTAAGACACTAATATCATTATTAGAAACCTACCAATTAACTCAACTAATAAATGAAGCCACACGAGTGACTATGACCTCCTCTACCCTCATTGATCATTTCATAACAAACATGTCAGAGAAAATTTGCAAGTCTGGTGTAATCCACACAGGAATAAGTGACCATAGCCTTATTTTTGCTATAAGGAAAATCAACATCACTCAGAGCGAAAAACAAAATATCACTGATATTAGAAACATGAAAAACTTTAACAAAAATCTGTTTCTACAAGACTTATCACATCAGACATGGGATTATGTATATTTCTTTGCAGATAGCCCAGATAGTATGTGGGATGTTTGGAGAGAATTATTTTTAGAAATTCTTAACAAGCATGCTCCCATCCAGAAGAAGAAAATCAAATCAAAATCAGTTCCCTGGATAACAAAAGATATTAAAAAACTGATTAACATAAGGGATAGGTTAAAAAGAGTAGCCATGATCTCCAAACTTGAAAAAGACTGGGTTGCTTATAGGAAAGTGAGAAATGAGACAACCACTCGACTTAGGCAGGCCAAAGTTGATTATTTTTCCAGTAAAATTTCAGCAAATAAGAAAAATCCAAAAGCTGCTTGGAAGGTAATAAATAGTCAACTAGGTAAATATAATAAGAAAACAATAGTAAATGAATTGAATATAGATAAACAGAAGTTGACAAACCAATGTGATATTGCAGAGGCTTTTAATGATTACTTTTCAAATATTGGACCAAATCTTGCTGAAGAGATTGGTACAACCAATTACCATTATAAACAATTCATTAAGACAACTAAATCTGAGTTTACTTCATTCAAACCAGTTACTGTAAATAACGTGTGTCAGTTACTATCTCAATTATCGGGTAATAAGTCTACTGGAATTGATAAAATATCCAGTAAAATTATGAAAATTGCAGCACCCATGATTTCAGATTCGCTAACATACATTTTCAATCAAAGTATTACTTTATGCACCTTCCCCAATGACTGGAAAATGGCAAAAGTAATTCCACTTTTTAAAAATGGTAATCGAAACCTACCAGGTAATTATCGGCCTATTTCAATTCTACCTGCCATAAGCAAAGTCATGGAACGAATTATCTACAACCAATTACACGATTATTTACAAACAAATAATCTGTTTTCTGAACATCAGTTTGGCTTCCGTGAGCTCCATTCAACTGCTACAGCCTTACTAGATTGTACTAATGACTGGTACATAAACATGGATAGAAAATTGTTTAATCTTATTGTATTCATAGACCTAAAAAAGGCCTTTGATACTGTTAACCACCAAATTTTACTGGATAAGTTATCACTATATGGAATCAAAGGTAATGCCTACTCCCTTCTTAAGTCCTACTTAACTAATCGTAAACAGAAATGTGAAGTGAATGGATCTATCTCATCTGAATGTAATATTAAATGTGGAGTACCACAAGGCTCTATTTTGGGTCCCCTGTTCTTTTTGCTTTACATAAATGATCTGCCATCATGTCTTGCTCAAACTAAACCCCGGTTATTTGCTGATGATACAAATATTACAGCAGCTGGTAACTCACTGAATGAGGTTGAGGATGCAGTGAATTCAGATTTAGAAAGACTTCGGAAATGGCTTATATCAAACAAACTCAGCCTGAATGTTGCAAAAACTAAATTTATGTTAATTGGGACTAAACCAATATTAAATAAAATTTCTGATAAACAACCTATAATCAATATCGAGGATAAACAAATTGAACAAGTCTCTGAAAGCAAAATTCTAGGCGTAATTCTTGACCAGCATTTGTCTTGGAAAAGCAATACTGACAACATATGCAAGAAAGTATCATCTGGAATATATGCCCTTAAACGTTTGCGAGATTTTGTTGATCAAAACACAATTCGGTCAGTATATAATGCTATTATTCAACCCCACTTTAACTACTGCTCTGAAGTTTGGAATGTATTTGGAGAGACACAATCCACACGCCTTCAGAGACTTCACAACAGAGCTGCTCGAATTATAGCAAACGTACCTAATGAGGTAAACCAAGAAACTGTTCTGAGCATGCTGGGGTGGGAACCTCTAAAAGAACAACGAATTAAAACTATAGCCAAAACAATGTTTAAAATATTAAATAACTTTGGACCACACTGCCTCAGTGAACTCTTTACATTCAAAAATGAATTGATAAAATACAATCTTCGGAACAACTCAGGCACACTTTGTTTGCCTAAACCTTGTACAAACAATATGAAAAAGAGCTTTATGTTTAATGGGGGTTCGATATGGAATTCATTACCAGAAGAGCTTAGAGCGACAAAATCATTTACTTTTTTTAAAAAGAAAACTTGCTGCTCATACTATTCTCTAGCCTAAATTCAGAGGATACAACTGTAAATAGAACAATCATAAACTTATAATTATATTACTTTCAATCTTTGAACTCTTTCTCTCATGAACTTTTTCTAGTGTAATAGTAATCCCTAATGATTTTATCTTCTGTATTATAATAATTTCTAAAACTTTTGTAACAATTTACTACACTTTTGTAGTAGCTTATAATGTTCATGTGCACGCCCATCGTGGAAATCAGTTTCATACTGACGATGTTAGCGTGGGTAAATAAAGTTCTTCTATTCTCTTCTTCTATTGTCATCCATTTTAAGATTTTAAATAGGTTTTCACTTGGATATCTTGTATCAGTAATATCAAGTATTAAACGAGCAGCTTTTTTGTATAAGAGTTAGTTCATGAATACGAGGGGAACCTCCCCAAATAAACGAACAATAGTCCATATGGGGTTATAGATGAGCGTTATAGAAGAGTTGTCTTGTTTCAATTTATAAAAATTTCTTTATTCTTCCCAGTAAAGCTAATTTCGAATGTATCTTAGTAACAATATCCTTAATATGGTTCTCCCATGAGAGGTTCTCATTAACACAAAAGCCAAGCTGTATTCCACCCATGAAAATTTCAGGAATTTCTCGTATTTTTTTAAGATTTGCCTTTTTTGTCTTGAAGTAATTAACATGGTTTTAGTTTTCTTTGGGTTTGCTAACATATGGTTGTTTGTACACCATTGCCGAACATGATCCAAATCACAATTCAGTTTTTCGTTAGTTTCTTCGGTGGTCTTACCAGTTGCAGTGACTGTGGAGTCATTTGCATACATCTGAATTTCACAGTTATTTAGTGACATTGGCAAATCATTAATAAAAAGAATATAAAACAGAGGTCCTAAAACAGAACCTTGCGGGACTCCAGTTGAAACTGGTAATTTGTCAGATTCCTTTCCTTGAAATGTTGTACACTGAATTATATTAGTGAGTAAAGATTCGAATACGTTTAAGCACTTGAGTGAGCACTTGTAAGTTTTCAATTTTGTCAAAAGAATTGTATGGTTGATCAAGTCAAAGGCTTTACTCAGGTCTAAATATACAATACTATTCATTAGGTTTTCATTAATTGCCACAGACCAAGAGTTTATCATATTGGCCAACACAGTTTTGCGTGAAAAAAATTTCTGAAATCCAAATTGAGAATTAAGTAACAGGTGATGTAACTTCAAAAATTTAAGGAAGTTTGTATATATATGTCTTCAAAAATTTTTTATAATGTGGGCAATATTGAAATTGGTAGAAAATTACCAAGTTCCCGAGTAGACCCTTTCTTGTGTATGGGAATAATTTGAACTGTTATCTATTCTTGAGGACAAATTTCAGATTCAATTGATAAGTAAGGAAATGTAACGAAAGACATGGAGACGATGGACGACAGACGAAAATAGACGCAAAAAATTGTTAAGATTTACGTGGACAGTACTCCTGTATGTTATTTCATTCAAACAAAACAACTACAATGAATATTTTAACGCGGTCATTCGAATATGGATCATGTTCTACTGTCTTCGCAGAAACCACTGCGACAAGGCACTATTGATATGGATATCAAACATGGTATATTGGTCCAGAAATTATCACCTGCTTTACAAAACACTTAAAAAAAATATTTCATGCACAGATGAATATCCAGTTGAAAACACTCACTCCATAATGAGGTCACACACTCAATCTGCAGATAGCTGTGACAAAATTTCAAAAAAGGGAAAAAATGGTTTTTACATCCAAAACAGAACTGAAAAATTTTAAAACAGCATTTACTCCGCCAAAAGTTTTCTCATCCTCAAGAAATGTTCTGCTAATCCTAAAAGTCAAAGCAGATGAAATAATTACAAATATTTTGAAGTCATTCACTAGCTCAGAAGGAACATGGACAACAAATTTACCAACCAATCTATTGCTTACCTCTGGAAATGCAAAATGTTTGCCTCTTGGTTTCCATACAAACAAACCTCCTAACCACCCTCTCTGCTGTGATATGCCAGCATGTCTCCTACGAAATACAAATTCAGAATGGAAAAAGTTTAATGGTTAATACTGGAGCAGATTTCAAAAACTTGATTAATAAAAATTGCTTTATCATATAATCATATATTACATATGTAGTATACTGCAATTTCGGTTTAGTTCTAAATTTTTGGAGATGAATTAGCATTTACTGTAAACTACAGCCACTCCTCTATTATTTATGTGTACTACAACATATTATAGAAAAAGAGATGGATATTAAAAGGTTACTTACCAACGTTCTATTCTTAAATTCTATACAATCGTTATTTTCTCGAAAGAAATCGTCATACCAGAAGGTCACATGGATCGGAAAATCAAAAGTTTAGATTAGACGAATTTAAAGAAACATAACGGAAAAACAGGGACGAAAACTAAACAGCAATTTTACCGCCAATTTCACAAATTTAATTGTTTATTATAACGCATATTACCGCTGCTATCTTACCTGACTGTCATAATCATCTGCCAATGAAGATCAGAACAATACACAAGACACTGCAAGTATTTGAATCTCTTTCCAGAATTGCTCCCTCGTAAATGTGCCATTGCCACGCTTTAAGCTTTGAACCGCCTACTTTCGCGCATGCGCAGGCAAAATGCACCTATGTTATATATATATATATATATATATATATATATATATATATATATATATACAGAGAATTTTTCCCTCTAGTCACCACGCGTGTAAAAGGACTCCACGCACGTCGAGATTAGTACCCTCGCACCACGCTTCGCACGGTGGGCTAGAGGATTAACATTTAGCATAGCTGTGCAGTATCTTTGTAGTTGAAAAGAATATACAACCAGAATATTTCTAAAAACGAATTATTACAAGCAGTTGAGGGACAAATACATGATATTACGTGCATTGGTTATAACTAATCTATCAGTTCTACATCAGTCAAAAATCGTCAGAAACGTATTGTGGCGAGAGTGGGGACTATAGTTCTTTGCTGAAGTTTGTTACTTAACCTTAAATAAAAATAGCATACTCAAATTACTCCACTCTGATAATGTGTCGGATTTTTGGAAGCTCTACCCAACGATCAACAAGTTTTTCCAGATCAATCGAATCCATCATATCTTTACCACATCCTAGTATCAACAAGTACATAAGTCTGTCACGTTTCATCACTAAATGCATAAATGTCTTGATAAATTTTAACTTAAAGAAACTGCGCTCACTTGATGCCGATGTGACGGGTGCTGTCAAGATCAAGTGGTAGCACCTGCTCGTTAATGGAAAGATGGACTGCAACTCCTTGGTGCAACGCGCTGATTCTGCGATCGTTTTTACGTCTGGCTTGTTGGCTTGGGAGGGATGTCTAAATGTTTTAAGTTCAGGATTTAGAACCCCTTCATCAGGCTGCAGTGATTCAGGAAGCATCTTTACGAGAGGCTTGAGCTCTCCTGGTTTAAGATTTTTGTCGTAAGGTGAAACGAGATCCCCAATAGCCGGGGTAAGAATGTTACAGGCAACTTTGACATTATCTGAGAGGGTATGGATTTGGTATGGATATAATATTAAATAATAATAATATTAATCATAATTATTGAAGGATTGGTAGGTTTTACGAGTGACTTGTCTAGTTATAGTCTGCGAATGCGATTTTATATATGCCATTCATTTCTTAGGTAATCAAACACTCATCGAGCCAGTGGCGTAGCGTGCAGAAGTTCCACTGGGGACGAATTCCCAAAATGCCGCCCCCCCGGCATATTCCGTGGCCCATCAGCGTGGCTTTCTAACAAAATTTTGGAACATATTCGCAAAAACGAGGGCAAAAAAGAGCTATCAGGCAAAAGCTAAACGCCAAAATCGGAAAATTATTATCATAGCTGTAACTTGTAAACAGGAAGCTCCACTACAATTCAAACATGGAACCCTAAGTGCCGCCCGCCAAAAATGTGCCGCCCGCCAAAAATGTGCCGCCTGGGACAACCGCCCCCTTCGCCCCCCCCCCTCGCTACACCACTGCATCGAACTTTACCTTTGTGTTAAATCGAGTTAAGGTCGGAGTTGACTCCCGCACGACTGGTTTCAAAGTTTCCTAGTCCACGTTGTTTACATGCGGCTCTGCCATTGCCCTTTGACTTAATCAACTGGCTGGAGAACAGCGTTTGACGAAAAGTACGCGAAATAAATGATTCCTGAATGAAAAGTTGATAAAAATCAGTCATACTTAACCTTTTGACTTTGGCATGTTTGTCATTCAAGCTCAGCTCAGAGCCTTAGTCGGTCAGTCTTTTCAGAAATCAGAACTTCGTAAATCGTGGTAGCTCATAAATCTATGAAAATTGTGTTGTTCACCCTTCGTTGAAACGGAGTATCTGGTAAATGAACTTCAACAGATGACGACTGGATGATTTTAAGTGAGAACTAAAGTAATTTGAGTGACTGGCCTTAAGTTGTTCAGAACAGCTTCTCTACTAAAATACACGAACTGAGGAAGAGAGTTCAAGCGACCTTTACGTAACGTTAGGTTTATTGAACTACAATCACACGATTCACACTGTTGTTTCATGGGGAAGGATTTACCCTTTTCAATATTTCCCTCAATATTGTCGTCTTCTGATGAATTACTTGTCCATTACCTTTGCGGTTTCAAATTGGTCGATACAGACATCGGCCTTTGCAGTTGATGCGCAGTAATCTGATCTCCTCAAGGTGCCACATAGTAATGATCGTGTGTGTTTTTCGGAAGCTCTGTTGGCTATGTACTATGTTGTATGGCAACTGAATAAAATAGCCGGTTAGTAATTTAGTCCGGTTAGTCGCTAGGTGTTAACTCAATATATCATAACTTTAAGGTTGCTTAAATAGGTTAAGAGGCTTTTAATTTAACGAATTCTGAAAATGCGCCTGTATTTTTTATTTTTTATTTTTTTTATACTGGACACTGAATTACGAGATATTTATATCCGACCGTCGGGACCGAAATACACTGGCGATCAAAAAGAACTGCTCACCTGTGGTGTAGATAGTAACTTGGTTTGCGGCCGTTGGGATCAGCCTCTTTCAGTCTTCGTCGGGTAGTGGAAGTGGAGATACTGTCACCATGTTCAATCTGCATCTCTGCTTAATTTCTCAGTGTAGTCTTAGAGCGACTAGACATGCTTTTCTCACCATGATTCTGTCCTCTCTCGTCGTAGTTTTGCTTTTTTTTGTCCAGGGATCTTCAAATCTTTATCACGTCCATTAAGTCTCGGCTTCTTCAAAACATTGCGGACACTTTGGTTACAGCCCACTTGATCCGTAGTCTCCCGTTATGGGTAACTTTCCCTCAATTTTCAAGGCTGATCCATGGTCTTAGACGCATGATCTTGCATGTTGCTTGAAATTCTTGTTTTACTGACAATTAAAAAGTAATCTCCTGAGGAACCAGAAATACATCTTGACTTTCCCATAAAAGTTACTTAAAATGACTGGAGCTCTATCAAAAATTGTGGGGGATACGTTAAAATTATCCGAAATTGACTGTTTTGGCATAGGAGTGAGCAAAAACCATTGCTGCAACCCTTCATTACCCAAGAAATGGAGCTTGAGCAGTTCTTTTTGACCGCCAGTGTAGTATTCTGATAAACAAGTCGGGACTGACTTTTTTGGCCCAACTCGCAAATGTTGGGGGGTGTTACACCCCTCACACCCCCTTCATGTGCGCCCCTGACCTTGACTAAAACACAAAACTGATGGAGTGAACTTGCGCCTTATAGGCAAAAGTATGGAACAAAATTTCATTCCAGACTAGTAACTAATTTATACCGTATTGTAAAAAACAAACAGTTTTCATGATAATCTGACACTTCCAAAGTCAACTGAAAAATTCGACAGTGTCAGATTATCATGAAAAATCTTTGTTCATGTATCTCTGAGGATGATTCTGAAACGTAAAAAACAATATTGGTTCAAATTACGAAATAAAAAAAAAAGTCATGTCGACCACAAGATCAACGGCATTCACTGTCAACATTTCTTACCTAAAGAGATTTCTTCCAATTTGGAGCCACTATAAACCTAAAAGTCGCGGTCCAAGACATTGTGTAAGCCATGATCGGAAAGAGAAATATGCTTTCGAAGGACAGAGGATGGGGAGATTTTCAGGCATTGTGCAAAGAATCACGAGTGGGAAATTTGTGATGGTGCCAATGCGCGTTAGAATTTAAGATGAAAAAAAAAAAGAAAAAAAAGAAAATTCTCCTACTGTCCAAAAATAAAGAACGATTCTCTTTGAGTTTGAAGCATTGAAATAACTAAAGAAGAACAGCCTTGATTCATTAATTTTTGTTTAAAAATGATGTCCGAAAAATTAGAGGAACATCATGGTTTACAAGCGTTATATGATGCTGCATTAACATCATTAATTTCTACTTCAAACCATAGCAACGTGAAGAAAAGATTATAACCAAGATAAGAAGCTTAACCACGATATGTAGCAATACTGTTCTGGTAATTGGGTTAGAATTTCAAAGTTTTTAACTAAATTCACCCTTTCGCCGCGGGATTTCTCCCGTTAACGAGTGAAAGTGTTTAGACTGTTATAAGGCGTTTCATTTGATTTTCTTTTCTTCACACAGATATATCCATGATTTAGAAGGCAATTCAACGGCCATTATTGACTCAAGACAAAACTTAAAAACTATCTCCCTAACCCGTTCCGTTCCGCACCCGACTTCTTAATTTTACTCTGGCAAACGCCAGACAATTTTATTCTGGCCGACGCCAGACAATTTTACTGTTAGTATGAAACAACTACTGGAACATTCATATGCCTAAACAGATTGGTGTGTATTAGCTGTGAGAGAAGTTGCAGTAAAATTACCAATTAAGAAATTGTGAATTTTCCACCAAGCATTTCTTAAGAGAAGACACGCTAATCGTCTTCTTTACAAAAGATAAGAATTTTCAAAATATTGATCGCTTAATATTTGAAGGGATTTGGCAAATGGAAAGTTTAAGTACATTTGTGCAACAAAATCTTTCAAGCAGCATAGATAGCTGGTCCTATTCACGTGAAGATGTTTAGAAGATCCTTTTATTGATGATGTTTATTTTAGATCAATTATTGATTTTGTTATTACTTTTGATCTAACTTCTCAACAAAAGATAAGTAATGGTCGCGTACGTCGGTAACCATATATTACCCTGGAAAATGTACTGAGTTCTTTGTTCTAGGATATCAAAATCAGTTTACAAAACGGGCTTACCAAATGTTCAGTCGATGGTGTCGACCATTTTGTTTCGAAGACGAGCGTTTCCCCTATACTCCATTAGAATTTTCAGGTGTTTGATCAGTGTAATGTATCTTCGCTATAACATGTCAAGGATTGCTCACAAAAAGTGAACTTCCCAGCTCGCAAACATTTCTCACGTGACTCTGTAGCAACCTATGACCAATTATAAAACAGAATTACAATTTTCCCGATATGTCATGGCGGTGGTTTGTAACGTTTTCATGTCGGAGGATTTGAGAAATTTGCAAATACAGGTAGAACTATGACAAGAAAAATGGGAGTAAAACATAGATAAAAAAGAACTTGGAAAATATTAACTAATTGGCATTCATCGTAAAAGCAACAAGTGGTTTTACAGCAAACAGAAAATAGAATTCTTTAAGGAATATTGCATCGTGAATTTGTTTGCAATGTTTACTTTCACATGAGCATTTGCAAATTGAACTATTTTTTGATAAGAATAGTAATCATCAGCCCAGCGATTGGATGAAATACGATAAGTTTCTAAAAGCTGGTATATATACATGTACTTTTCCTTTTGATTTCTTTTCCTACTTAATGACTCGAAATGCTTTTCCACCAATCATAACGGTAATTCTCTCGAGTTGGTTGTTCATAGAAAATCATTGAGAAATCTTAAAATGGAAAGTAAGCCCTTAAAATTTTGTCAAATTAACTAAATATTGCAAGGTATTATAAATTAGAGATTGGTTACGGTATTGGCCGTACGATTGCTGAATTCTTCAAACATGAAACAAAATGAATTTTTAAAGCCAATCTAAATGCGTTAACTCAGGCGCGTTGTAAAGTTTTCCCTCGTGAGGATAGAAAACCAATTGTAAAAAAGTAATTTAACACTCTCTTTTTGCCCTCATGAGTCAGATTAATTTTCCGTGAAAAACTGAGTTGCAAAGTGTAATATCCACATGCATAAACTGAAATCAGTGAAACCGATTAATGTTTAGGAGAACCAAGTAAAAGATTGCATCGACTTGAATATACTCGGCTTGATTGCAAACTGAAAGTTTAAGCTGTTTCTTCGCCTGAACACTCTTACTATAACTTTTCAAATATTAATCAGGTATTTTACTGGTCAAAATGTTCCAATTCCATATGTGAAATAAGAACCTAAAATGGGAAATTAAATTTCTTTGGTTCAGCTTTAATATCTTATGTGAAATACACATTGCATATTGTAAAGCTTCTCATTTGAAACTTTTTATAGCATATGTTGTCACATGTTCATCGGGCATCTTATAAGTGCATGTTGCAATTTTATTTGTGAAATGAAAATGTATCGAAAAATTAATTGAATAGGAAGCTTTAATTTCATTACTTCATTAAATTTTTAATGTATCTAGATTTCAATAGATGTAGATAAGGAATTTGATATGTAAGGTGAAAATTTCTCGTGTCGAAATTTTGCTATTCCTCTCGATAATAGCATGTAAATTGACGCAAGGGATTAAGAAGGCTTCCCTGTGTTTTGTTTATCATTTGATTCTCGTATACACTTCTGATCATTTGAGCAAATAATCAGGATAGTTCGCACATTGTCATTACAATTTTGAGTAATTACAGTTTAGCTTTACGATAAAATCAATTTTAATTTATATTCCTTGATGTGTAGTAAATAATGGGTTATACGTCCTTTTTTCTCTTATTAAGACCCCAAACGTGAATTCGGAAACTAAAATGAAGACATTCTTAATCTTGGCTATACTGTACCTGTTCATGTGCACTCCAGGTAAGGATTTCGTCTTCGTTTAGGAAATTCTGTTCATTCGTTTCATCCTTTTTATTCAGTTGTCTGAGAATCATGCACATGATTTAGGCTTAATACACTACTATAACTGACATAGTTCGAAGCAGTAGGAGTAACAACAGTTGTTCCAGTTGTAGTAGGGAAAGTAGTGATAGAAGTGATAACTTCAATTTAAGTAAAATTAGAGAAAAAAAATCATTGTGATTACATGTTAATTTTAAAATTTTCAGTGTCCTTTTGTACCATACGGGTTGTATGCTACATATAATTGATGCAGACACACTTGCTTGTCAGAATAATACAATATTAGATCAGTAAAATTCTACTCTTCATGTGTGTCATTGTAAGCCATACAGAGTATACCACAATCTTTTCTGTTTTAATACATAAGAGCGGATGTCAGTAAATATTGAGAACTCGTGGACAAACTTGAAATTTCGGATACTTTGTCTGGATGATCCTTTTGGCGAACTATTATTGAAAACCACGGTAAAACTTTCCAAAGGAATTTCGTTTTGAGGCTAAAGGTGAAATACTACATCGAGTTGGAGACGACGTTTCATTGGTCGAAAATTAGCAAAATATAACACGCTCGTGACGTGAAATGGTTCATCGTATCTGCATGAAACTGAACACTTCAATGATTGGACATTAGGTGAACCAGAAAGTTGAATAAAATCAGAAATAAGGACATTTTTATAAACGCTTCAGTAAGCATAAAGTTTGTTAATTTCAACACCGTAACAAAACTATATAAATGAGGAAGGTTCGAAGACAAAACTCTTAAATCATGTTTTGACATATGTAAAGTGGCAAGAGCCACTTGCCTGAAGTAATTCTTGTGTTTAATGAATGTGTAAATGAACGAAACACACAAATTCGAATTTAACAAGGTAAAAAACTGTTCTAAAGGAAGAAATTTCGATATTCTTTGTGTTTTAGGTTCACGTGGAATTAAGTGTTACAATTGCGACACCATAGGATCAAGTTGTCATGAGGGTGTAAGAACATGCCCAGCACCATACAACTTATGTTTAAAAGTCGTCATCCAAAACGACGGTCAGACTGGGGTAGCAGAATCATGTGGCAATTCGAAGGCGTGCTCGGTTGCGAAGACTCGTTGTAAAAACTACCAGCATTGTGACGTCACTTGTTGTTCTAGCGACTACTGCAACGCATCACCTAGAATCGCATCTCCTAAAGTTTTGATGGTGATTGTTGGTGCTTTATTATTCAGCCTGTGGGCAGGTTTTTGATGAACAATTGAAATTAACAATCATTTGCTTTAATATATTGTTTACGTTAGCTTAGTTATCACTATTTCTTAATCTCAAAAAATGAAGTTGATTTTAGCGTTTGGGGTGATAAGAATCAAAATAATTATGTCAATATATGTTCAGCACACAAACTTGATCATATTAAAGATATCACATAGACATTAACGTTGTATAAGTGGCAAATGGGAGGGGGTAAAACAATATCGAAAAACTCTTGTTGCAATACTCGCACAATCCTTGGTATGCAATACCTGATCTGGGTAAACTGAAACTACCGTTGATTTTACATGTAAGGTCATCCAGGATAGATTCCAGTAACTCTAAAGCCGCATTGCTGCCCGGAATAACAATTTGAGTGTAATTAAAGTATCATGAAAACTGAATAGATCTTGAATATTAAAATGGCTTTCCAATGAAAATTCCTCTGGTACTTTTTCGAAGTAATGTTTACAACACGAGCAGCTGTGTTGTATTCAAATATTAATTATTGATAATTTCAACGGTTTTAGTCGAGAAAATAGCGCGAAACGTTCATAAAATAGTTCAATACGACTACTAGTGGTTGCATCACATTTACAACTAAACTTTCAATTCTTTTGTTTTTTTCTTCATAAATTATTAATTAATGAGCGGCCGAATTGTATGGGATTTACAAGGCTAGCCGTAATACTGTAAATCCCTTACAATTTGGAAGTGAATATCACATCTTTCTTATCATATGAATACATTTAAATGGCCATGTTTACTGGCTATTTTGAAGTTTAAGTAAATTTTAACGTAGAAAATAGAAGGGAAAAGTTCATCATTCTAATTAGCATTCTGTATCCGATTTGCAGTATACTAATTTCTTTTGTGTTTTCTTCGTGAATTATTAATGATATTTTAAATAACCTTGAAGATATCATCTTAAAAAACCCCTTCAAAGTTTCATTAGAAAACTTGTTGAAATGTTATATTGCTTTTGCAAAATTTGAAACTTGGTCGTCGCCATTAAAGTGCCAAAACTTTGCAAGATTGGTTTGAACCATGCTTTGATGTCATTTCCTGAGCACGAACAATTTATAACCTGGCTTCTTGAAGCTATGACGTCAATGCAGCTCTTAACTCATTTCTTCCAAACTCAGCCAGTATCGTGTCGCCTCCTAAAATTAAGCTTTACACGTACGATACAATGTTTATTTAAAAAATGTAGAGGTGAAACGTAACACGATTTCTAATTGCCAGGACATCTAAAGGATTATCGGAAAAAGTATGAGAATTTTTCATTCATATTTCCCAAAGTTAGTAAGTTGCTGTCATCAACCATAATGAGATATATATTTAGTACTGAAGTGGACAGAAGGAGTTCATATTTACTTTTCTTTCACTGAATAAGAGAAGTGAACTCTATTGTTTTGTTTTTAAATAAAGGTAGTGCATTATACCAGTACACGGGTTCGAAGATCTGCTACTTAGAATAAACATAACGATTGAAGAGTGGTACGAGTTTTGAACCACTGGGAAAATGCGTGCCACAGCATAACCGTAACCGGAAAATTTTGATGTTGAGCCTAAGCGTTTTTGCCTGAAAATATTTGAATTTTCTCGTAAAATTTGGAACGAAGTCACATTTGGAAAGAGATAACCTATTTTACCACTTATTTTTCCATTATCGATGAGAAGAGATTTCGAACTTCGGGCACTATGTTTTCCTCTACGATAAACCATTAAATATTTTAAAATGTTTTCCCCGTAGATCTGACAAGAAAATGTCGAAAATTCTAATTGCCTAAAAGGTGGCGTTAATTAGCCTGAAATTTTGAGTTTTTTTCCGACTTAGAGGGGGGTAGGCCCCAGCTCCACCAGCAGCTGGTACGCGTATGAGTTACGATAAAGAAATGGTTCACGATTTGGCGTGCTCCATTGAGTTATGGATACACGCGGAAGGTTGGGAGAGCACGAATCTCCCGCCAAATCATGGACCATTTCTTTTATAAGATAAAATCAGACAAAATATTGGAAAACAAGCTTTATTTGGCTGATTAAAAATTGCTTTCTTCTAACTGAATCCAAAACTTCCAAGCTTTTTGATTGGCCCGTTGAACATCGGGTAATTCTCAAATTGATGTAAGTCACGACAAGTGCTGCCTTGTATTTTCTTGTTTACAATTTGTTGTCTGAACCGTTTGTGTTTATTTTAAGCATTGCATAGCCTTTACCTTCGTTGAAATGTTGTCAAATGCTAGTTGTTCTTTCTGTTTTCACGGAGTGTTTTTTTTGGGGGTTTTTTTTCTTAAACTATATGCATTTCTTTGGGTAAAGAGGCCAAATGTTTCCTTGCTCGAGTTGATAAACTGGTTTGCTTGTTTACATTAGGCTAAAACACTTCTTGCTTACTAAAGTCCAGCCCAAATGTTAGTTCAGAATCTGCGGTTACCCACCTCCACTCCATAATGTTTTCCTTCGCCATTTAAGAATTCGCTTTTTGGACCGTTTAACAACAATTTTCTGAAGAATTTTTTTCTTTCGGAATGTTTTCTGCGGTTTTTCTCGTGTTCCATCGAGATGTGGAGCACGCATGGCAGCCAATCAGATGCGGCGTTGTATCTATGTTATAATTTATAACATTTTGTATGGGGTTCCTATATGTCATATGGTCACCGCAAGGGAAGTCAAAAGCGGGGTGATCGGGGGCCTTTGTTTCCAACATTTTTTTGGTAATGGGTCATCCTACTTTTCAACTGGCTAGTAACTACATTACAACCTTAGATAGATAGATAGATAGATAGATAGATAGATAGATAGATAGATAGATAGATAGATAGATAGATAGATAGATAGATAGATAGATAGATAGATAGATAGATAGACAGGCAGACAGACAGACAGATAGATAGATAGATAGATAGATAGATAGATAGATAGATAGATAGATAGATAGACAGACAGACAGACAGACAGACAGATAGATACATAGGTACATAGATACATAGATACATAGATAGATAAATCTTTATTTTACCAGAATAATTCATTCAGTTTACAAGCAAACTGTTATCAATCGAAGCCCTGGGTATTACTTAACTATAATAACGTAAACGTAAAAGTATATTACAAGTATAAAAAGTATATTTCAAATATAAAAACAATTGAAGATTAGCCATTTTTTACAACAGTTAAAAACAATTAAAAACAGTACAGCTATGAAAATAAAATGCACTTTTGGCTGACTCCATCCGTACCTTTTGCAAGTGAAGTAGTTCAGACTGTCTGGTGGTTCTACGGACCAAGGTCTTATTAAAAACAATAATTACTAAGAAACTGTGAGACTTTTCCCGCAATACAATTTTGGACTAGTTTATAGACATATTTTTCTCGTCTTTTTGTTGAAATATCATCAAATAATATTTCCAGAGCCTCCTCACTTCTAGCACCCCTAGTAATGATACGCGCAGCTCTCTTTTGCAGATTTTCTAATGTTTCAGAATTTACCTTTCTGCGGCACTTCCATACTGTGTCACAGTAATCAGACACTAGTAGGATAAACGATTTATAGAGTATACTTGCTGTACTTGATGTTATAGTTTCTCTTAGTTGTCCCAGCATACCAATTTTCTTTCCAGACTTTGTCAGGATATAATTCACGTGAGCATTCCAAGATAGCGCTTCATCCAAAACAACGCCTAGATATTTAAACTCTAAAACAGACTTTATGGGAGTTCTTTTAATAAAAACTGTAAAACTTGAAACAGAGTTTAGTCGGATACCACTCCCAAACAGCACACATTCTGTTTTCTAATTATTCAAGAAAAGCTGTTTTTTTCATTTAGCCAATTTCTCACTACCTCCAGCTCGTTAGTCACCTTACGATTGCCAAATGAGACCACTGTTGGATTACATATTATTTTTCTTTACAACCTTTAGAAAATCACAAATTAAGCCCTGGCCAAACGAATGCAACATCATGATTTAACATCGCTCAACATTGTTGAATGCAACACGTTAAGCTTATTTGGCCAACATGTTGCATCATGTTGCATCATGTTGTATGATGTTGAACGAAGTTTGATTTTCATCAAACGTTTGATGCAACATCTTTCAGTATTTCTTTTGTTCTCATGTGTGAACGACAAAGTTGCACTCGTTTGGCCGTGTACTTCAACAAATTGTTGCACTTGCGCACGCGCAGCAACTCATCTTTGAGACAAGGACAAAGGGTAAATTGTCCCAACATTCGGGATCATCTCTAATCACTACAATTCGAGTCTGCACCACACAATTTGTTGCATTCGTTTGGCCACGCAGTCCAACACCATGCAACAAAGTTGAATTTCACACTGTTGAACGATCTTGCTTTCGTTTGGCCGGGGCTTTAGACTCCAAACAGCATTCGAGTTATCGTTTTTGGCACTTGCATAATGAGGACAACTGGGCGTTGGCGTTTTTACCCTTGGAGCACACTGTCAGACACGCCAATACGAAGACCGGACCTTGCCGACCCTCCACTTTTATTGTCTTTCCGCCGCCTTTGTGGTTACACGCAGTCCGGCAATAAAATCGCACCGTTTCAGTGTCATGTGTTCCATGAACTGTTTTAAATGGTTCAACTGGTGTGATTATAGGGGATAAGTATTAATGTGTGAGTTTTGGTTACCCCATAGCATACTACGTATCCCTATTAATGAGAAATAGAGCATGCTAATCAGTTTCAGGTAAATCACTTGTAAGCCATCGTCATCAACATTAACTTGCAAAAAGATCTAAGGCATGCACTCATTTCAATTAACGCAATTTCAGACCCTAATCTTGCTTAGGAAATTTGGAAAAGCCAATTTTTGAAAGTCAGAAGCGAATACAAGCCTTGGCTTACCCAAGATATTAAGAAGCTAAGTTATCACAGAGATTACCTAAAACAAAAGGTAGTAAAACTAGGATCTGTCTACAACCAAGCTTATAAAAAATGCAGAAATTATGTAAATCGTTTGATAAAAACAGCCAAGTCTAATTATTACAACTCCAAATTACTTAATGCGAAGAGCAGTAAGGAAAGTTGGAAAATTATTAATGAATTACCAAATCGACAATCTAAAACTACTACGATCAACAATCTTCAAGTAGACAGAAACTATATAACCGGTGACAAAAACATCGCAGAAACTTTTGATCAATACTTCTCCAATATTGGTCTCAATCTAGTGAATAACATACCAAGTGGTGGTTTTGATCCCTTGATCTATATGACCCCGATACGAAACCTATTCCACTTTAGAACAGTAACCTAAGAGGATTTGAAAAGTGCACTGAACCTTATGAAAACTAGCATAAAGGTCAAGTAAGAAAAATTGTTTCCTAAGGGCTTGAATAAAGCATGAACTTATTGAGTGAATCAAATCCAAGAAAAGCCTATTCTCCTGAATTAAATATTACTAAATTTTCTTGATGTCAATGAAAACCAATTAATGTTGTTGAGAAAAAAATGGAAGAAGCACGGCCAGGATGATTGCATAAACGCTTTCTAACTATTTTACAAACTTTCGATTGCTAGACTACAAATTTCCCAACAGGTAAAGTCATGTTGAAGGTTCATGTCTGGCAATCAGAGAGCGTTTGTCTTATTTGATGTGATCTAATTGGGCTTGTAAGACTGATTAATTCATTAGATTCCATCCCAATCATTCCTCACATGGGCAATACTGTAAATCCTGAATAAGCTCGTGAGACTTCATCACTCTTAGATAAGAATACTAATATGGGGTTATTAACTGTATCTGATATGGATTTGCATGGTTAAAAGCAGAAGAAGTTTATTGTTTGGGCTTGCTTGGTACTTGAAATTGTCGGCTTGCAATAGCCTATGGTCGTCGTGAAGCCTACTGATACCAACTAATCGAGTACGAGTAACACAATAACGACTCTTTTAATGAACAAGCCCAGGAGAGACGAGTAAGTGGGCGCGAACATAACGAACAACAATAACAGGAAGTGAGGCAGGTGTCACCTGACACATCCCTACGTGTGGTGCAGAAAAAAATCCTTTTCATCGTACTATCACAACAATTTCACAAAAAATGTTTATTAAACCAAACAACGATTAATCCATGTAAACACATTTAGCTCCATTTTTCTGACAAGCTTAAAGTCCGGAAGACATTTTCGTAAGATTTCCCTATCGTAGAACTCGGCAAGAAGGAAACAAACAAACAAACGAACAAAAAAAACCCCAAAAAAACTTGTGATATGAAACTAGACTACACTGTGAAAGGTGTTCAGACAATATCACTTTCCTGGCCATTCACGCATTGCTAAGGTTAGAATCGACGTACGTAAATATTCATAGGAAGTATCAGATTTCGAGATAATCTAAATGTCGCGGTTCGCGGCTTCTTGTTCCGCGTTAAATTTTTTCTGGATTCTTTTCTCTGCTTTTTTTACTGGGGGAGTTTCAAACAAGTCAAAATGTAGAGAGAATTATCTAAATTAGGGTCCACACAGGGAAGGAATCACGTTGCATCATGCATCAAATACTGTGAGATGTGTACGAATAGTTCTTTGACCAAGTTTTATACTAGGAAGGCAATATATTGTGGTACCTTTGTTTGTAAAATGTTTAGGCTTTCCTTATTAATTTTACCTCAAAGTAATTTTGTGTTGTCATATACAGTGATATCCTCTGGCATATTTAAGTGTCAAACGTTATCAAGGTTATTCTCAATGTTCTGTCCCGACAATAGTAACTTCTTATGGTCAATTTCTTAAACACTCTATCCAACTTGCCATTATAGAAGTAGAAGTGTTTTGTTGACAAATTTATCATGGACAATCGTTGGTGTAACGAACATAAGATTAGTTAAATATTAATGATGATTGTTAGTTAAGGCTATAAGGTATATCAGATATCAGATTTCAGACATACGGGGAATGCGTATAGAACAAATTGCAAAACACGTAGAGTTATTTTGAGTGAACGAGGACACCCGTCACAGAAGTACGTAAGAAATTATTATATTGAACGACTGATTGACCATTTACACCAGAATACCATATCGTTTTAAGTTTACATTTATATTTAATTTTAAATCGAATAATAAAAGGAATTAGCGTTATTACATTGGCGGTCAAAAAGAACTGCTCAAGCTCCATTTCTTGGGTAATGAAGGGTTGCAGCAATGGTTTTTGCTCACTCCTATGCCAAAACAGTCAATTTCAAATAATTTTAACGTATCCCCCACAATTTTTGATAGAGTTCCAGTCATTTTAAGTAACTTTTATGAGAAAGTCAAGATGTATTTCTGGTTCCTCAGGAGATTACTTTTTAATTGTCAGTAAAACAAGAATTTCAAGCAACATGCAAGATCATGCGTCTAAGACCATGGATCAGCCTTGAAAATTGAGGGAAAGTTACCCATAACGGGAGACTACGGATCAAGTGGGCTGTAACCAAAGTGTCCGCAATGTTTTGAAGAAGCCGAGACTTAATGGACGTGATAAAAATTTGGAGATCCCTGGACAAAAAAAGCAAAACTACTATGTAATTATCCTTATTTCTTATTTTCTCTTTTTAACTTCTTATGTGTGCAACATGGCCTAATGAAAAACAACTGAACATTTTTCCCTGTAAATATATTTTATTATTGGTTGATTAGTTACCGTGTATAAATAAGATTGAATAAATAAATAAATAGGAGAGAGGACAGAATCATGGTGAGAAAAGCATGTC
The DNA here is from genome assembly GCA_030142905.1 of Heliopora coerulea. NCBI lineage: Eukaryota > Metazoa > Cnidaria > Anthozoa > Scleralcyonacea > Helioporidae > Heliopora > Heliopora coerulea. Next base: position 1,661,966 of record JASJOG010000036.1, on the reverse strand, counting down.
CAGTCGCTATAAGACTGCACCGGAAAATTAAGCAGAGACGCAGATCGAACATGGTGAGAGTATCTCTACTTCCACTACCCGACGAAGACTGAGAGAGGCTGATCCCAACGGCTGCAAACCAAGTTACTATCTGCACCACAGGTGAGCAGTTCTTTTTGATCGCCAGTGTACAACGCATATTATACGATTCGTGGGAGCTCTCGTTCAACTGAAATATGGTCAATCTCCTGCGAGCCAAAAAGAGTTAAACTATAAAATGTTCTCGATTCCTAGCGTACCTCTATATGTTGGTCGTGAGCGAAAAGTTTTCGTTTGGGAAATTAAGTCAGAAACACTTCACCGATCAGCAACCATGTTCATCAGAAAGTGCTAAATTGCGAGTTTTTTAATTTGTATCGTACTGTATTACTTCGACTCCGTTACCTTATTTACATGTATCTGAAGAGAAAATCCTAAGTTTGCGAGGTTTCACAACCAAGGATGACATTTATCAACAAATGAATATTTCTGTGCATCTTCTTGTGTTTAATTTCTGACTGACACATCATACGAATTCTGATGGCAATGCATAATAAGCACTCATCACTTGGAAATTTAATTGAACACCTTAAAACATTGGCAATACTGTTTGTATGACAATATAGGCCTTACCACTGCATTTTATTGTACTTTCTGACTCGTATTGGAGTTGTCCCAGAGATGTTCGAACATTTTTAAAGGTTAGCTTTCTATAAGTAATTTTTTTATTGGTAACCATTTCGAGACGCCTGTACAGTAAAGCTGTTGCAGGTAGCCCTAATCATTCACGAGGTTCACGAGGATCTACAAGACTTTTGTACTTTGTGGCTTACCGCCCTCCATCGATTCTCATTTCGAATACCATTATATGGCCGAAGATTTACCCATGGCTATGGTATCGTCGAGCATTTTATTTGTATAAGATAAGTGTTTTAAAAGCACGTTATACTAACATTCAAACTAAATACACATGCGTTTGGGACGACAGACAAATTTATACGTTTTTGATGTTACGAGTTCTGATTGTCGCTTTCGACTAAGAATTAAGTACGCGCAAAAAAGCTCTTGCTATGTTCATATCACCCGAGGGCGCAACTTCTGCATGCATGTTTGCTATTTACTTTCTAAATAGCGACGTCCTCATCCTCCAACTGATACGTAGCAAGCCAGCTAACTTCTGGATCATCGTGAACTTGACGTTTGTCTTTCTCTTGAAGCAGTGTAGGAGCAAAATAGTCTAACTCCGAATCGCTAGAGCTACCTGCAACAACTTTACTTTAAAGTCGTCTCGAAATGGTTACCAATAAAAAATTACTTATGGAAGGCTAACCTTTAAATATGTTCAAACACCAACTGCATTAGCAGTAAAATCTAGGATCCAAATCAACATATTGACTTTAAGACAATGAAGGCAACAGTGGCGTGCTGGCTACTGATTATCTAGGGGGGCAATCAATCAATAATGTGCCCCCCTAGCCCGCGAAGTACGACCATGCCGTAAAGGGTAATTTCTGTCATGAAGTGACAATTCAATAAATGATTTCTGAAAATATCCTACAATCTGAAATAATGTGATGTTCACAACATCATACAAGAGCGTATAATTGGTCCAAACGTGAAAAATTCGTTGAAGTTTTTTAACTTGTTAAGGCTTTTTAATATCTCTCTAATGTATGTAATGTTTCTCAAAAATCAAAATAGTAAAATCATTTATGGTTATCCAAATTATCCTAATCACTATATGTTTCATATAAGTGCCTTCGACAATTCTGATGTCAGACTTCCGAATCCGAACGCGGTAATAATCTGCTCATTATCCAGACACACTAAAATCTTACTTTCAATCGCCATGAGTAGCAACGCTTCAAGTCTTGCTTGGGACATACGGACGAACGTATGCGAGTTATGACTCTCATACGAATTACGAATATTTATGAGTAGTACCAAAATAGACATATTATGTATAAATGAAACTAAGTGTGACTCCACAATCGGGAATCATGAGGTCGGATTACCAGGTTTCGAAATTGTTAGAAGAGACCGAGAAGTTAATGGTTGACATGGAGGGGGAATCTGTATGTATATTCGATCGAATTTAAATTATAACATACGTGATGATTTACAATCCGAAAACCTCGAAAGTTTGATTGTCGAGATCAAAAAGCCACGATCTAGGTCTATCTTGGTGAGTACTTGGTACAGGCCTCCTGATTCCCCTGTGACTCATTTCTTAGACTTTGAACAAATGATCGGCTTAATGGACGCTGAAAATTTGGATTACTACCTGTTGGGGGATATAAATGTGGATTTTACGCCGACAGCTAGGTCTCCAAACAGGGTAAAAATAACAGAGGTATCGGACATTTATGGCGTAGAACAGTTAATACAACCGACCCGAGTTACTGCTATATCCAGTACCCTGATTGATCTATGTCTTACAAATACGCCTTCTAATATTGTAAAATCAGGCGTTATACATCTATCAATTAGCGATCATTCATTAGTCTACATGATTCGTAAAGCTCATTATGTATGAGAAAGCCCTAGAACAATACATATTAGGACAATGAAAAACTTTAATAGAACAAATTTCTTGAGTGATTTAGAGCAAAAACAGTGGGATAATGTCTACTGTTCCGAAGACCCAAACGAGATGTGGAATGCATGGAAAAAATTATTAATGAAACAATTAATCAACATGCACCACTTAAATCGAGGCGAATTAAAAATAAGAAATCCCCGTGGATTACAAATGAATTAAGGCAACAGATATTTAATAGGGACTATTTGAAAAGGAAAGCTATTTCATCAGAGGATTCCCAAGTTTGACATCAATACAGGCAGTTACGAAATAAGATTAATAATGAAATTAAAATAACCAAGCGTGATTACTTTACAAAAAACCTTGAATTAAACAAAGGAAATATGAAGAAAACTTGGAAAATAGTAAATGAATTGAGCTCTAGAAATCCTAACAAATCGAAAAGAATTTCAAAAATTGTTGTAGGGGAGCAAGAATTGACTTCACCCAGCGAGATAGCCGAAGGATTTAACAACTACTTCTCTAATGTTGGGAAAGATCTTGCTGCTCAAATAGCTTCGCCCGAGCATAGCCCTGAACATTATCTTACACGCACAGATAAAACATTCTCTCTGCAAACTCCTACTATTGATATAGTTCGTCAAATGTTGCGTACAATTGATGAAAAGAAATCTGAAGGATTAGATGAAATACCAAGTAAATTATTAAAAATAGTGGCTGACGTGGTTGCGCCTTCCTTGACGGTAATATTTGCTACATCTATTCGAACAGGAATATTCCCGTGTGAATGGAAGCAGAGTAGGGTATCACCAGTATTTAAGAATGATGTTAAAAGTAACCCAAGCAATTACCGGCCAATATCCGTTATTCCGGTTGTCGCAAGAATTTTCGAGAAAATTATATTTGATCAGCTGTATCAATATCTAAATACCAACAATTTATTAACTCCTTGTCAATCTGGTTTTCGATCTTTTCATAGTACTTTAACAGCATTACTTGAAGCTGCAAATAGCTGGTCTGTAAATATTGATAATGGTCTAGTTAATGGAGTTGTCTTTATTGACTTAAAGAAGACATTCGACACAATTGATCATCGAATTATCTTAAAAAAACTTAAAAATTACGGAATTGACCACAACAATTTGAGATGGTTTGAATCATATCTCGCCAATAGAACTCAAAAATGTTGGGTTAATGATCAATTGTCGGGCTCCGTTCCAGTCACCTGCGGCGTTCCTCAAGGCAGCAATTTGGGACCATTATTGTTTCTTGTTTATATTAATGACCTCCCAAACTGCCTTAATTATTCAAGGCCAAGAATGTTCGCAGATGATACAAATATCAGTTATGCGACAAAGTCAGTTGACGAACTCCAAAATGTCATTAACTCTGAATTAAAAAGTCTCAACGGCTGGCTTATTGCAAATAAGCTGAGCTTAAATATAGCTAAAACTGAGTTTATGAAAATTGGATCTCGGCAAAAAATGACAACTATAAATTATGAGCCAGTCATAAAAATCAATGATTAGAGATTAATAGGGTTGATTCAGTTAAGGCCTTAGGGGTATATATTTGTTGTGTACTATCCCAATAACGTGCTCACACGCCCGTCTACTGACTACAATTGTATTTGTTTCACTTGAACTTCAAATATGAATTCATTAGTCTGGTTATCTATAAAGTTAATTAAGTTAGTCATTATTACTGTATCACGTTACTACAATATTGACCAACATCTTACCTGGGCAGTTCATATTGACAAAATATCTAAAAAAATTGCTTCTGCTATTGGCGCTGTAAAACGCATAAGACCGCTTATAACAACTGACACAGAGGTCCAAATCTATCGAGCATTAATTCAACCTCATTTCGACTATTGTTGCTCGGTCTGGGATGGTCTCGGTGAAACACTTAATTGTAAATTACAGAAACTCCAGAACCGAGCAGCAAGGGTCATCCTGAGAACTAATTATAATACCAGTGCAGGCATACTTTTAGATACCCTGTGTTTAGATAATCTTTCCTTAAGAAGGAAAAAACACAGGGCTATATTAGTTTTTAAGACAATAAATGGAAACATGCCCACTTATCTACAAGATTATTTTTCTGTTCATGGTTTGGGCTATAATATACGAAATTCTGAAATTAGATTAAACTTGCCCAAGCCGCGAACAAACTACTTAAAACGAAGCTTTTGTTATAGTGGAGCACTATTGTGTAATAGTCTTCCTCAAAACGTACGAAAGCTTCAATCGATTTCGCAATTCAGGAAAGCAATAGACGAGTATTTAGAAACTTAAACCGACTCCCACATGGCAATCTTGTAAACCAGTATTAGACACTTTAGGTTATTTTGTTAATTTTATATTATTTGCTTGTAATTACTGAAGATTTTTACCGTGTTTAAATAAATTGTATTGTATTGTATTGTATTGTATTGAGAACGAGCGCTCTGCGGTTGCAGAACTGATTGGAATTGCGACTAAGATTGCATAAACTTGACAAAGGGTCGGAAACGCATCAACTGGATGGTAATCAGGACGCAACGAAATTCTCAGAGCCTCTAGAAATGATGGTTTATCCTTCTGCTTTGGTTCTGTAGTAGCTCCATCGCCCTCTTTGCCGTCTTCATCATCGTCATTCTCATGCTCCGAGTCACTTGAATCATCATGATGGTCTTCGCATTCTGATTCAGACCTCGATTCAAAATCAGGAGTCTATTCCTCTTCTTCGTTTTCATCAAAAAGCACGGAGCGACTGAATTTCTGAAATGATTGTGCAAAGCTGAACAGTTCGTCTGCACAGCGGTTCGAGTCGATATGGTATATTGTGCAGAAAGTCCTAACTTTGACTTCCAGATCGTGAGCAGTTAGAACGTTTTTGACAAGACTCGGAAAACCATGTGGAGAAAATAGAGCTAGTGATTGCAACATTGGTCGGTTTTTCTCAAAATCGATTTCTCATCGAGTTGATCACCATATCCGTGGCAACATAAAACGTGTCACGTTTCCATTCATCTGCGCAATTTGCTGGTTCATCTCTACCCATATCTCCATCCATTACTCTTTGTCGGCGAACACTATTTTCTTTCCAAGCAATCTTTCCGCATTGGCTTTCGGTAATCTGGATCCAACGCTTTGCCAAGATCTACGTTGACACTTTGTAAGTAGCGACTCAGTGTACCAGTAACAGCAAAAAGTTCACGAAACAGATAAGCTGTTGCCAAACTTTGCTTGGTTTCAAAACAAGGTCGGATTCCCTCTGCTGTTGCTCTGGCGTGAGCGGAAAGTGACCGATCTGCTTCAACTTTCCAAAGAACCTGCATTATACAATCGTATCGCAAAAGAAAGACTTTAAGACTGAACTCACGAGAACACCCACCACACAGTATTCATTCGCTTTAAGGAAAATACTTTCAGATTTTGGTTTTTTTGAACTGTCTCAAACAACTGGTAAATTCCTTGAGACTTGCTGAAGAGCATATACATCTTTTCAAGATTGCTAAAAAGGGAAACAACATTGATAGCGGCACCAGCTGAGTCAGAGAGGACCAAGTTTAAAGTATGAGCATAACAATGTGTGTATGCCACATGACTGCCAATTTCTTCTTGCATAATTGCCTGTAATCCATTATAGCAGCCACTCATGTTGGAAGCTCCATCATACGTTTGTGCGACCAGTTTATCAAATGTTACTCCTTCAGACTTTAACGTATTCACGATATCATCGAAGAGACGTCGCGCTGTATTGCTGGATGCTCTTATACAACATAGCAAATGTTAAAAACAGTAGCAATACCGATCTACTATCCTGGCACAAATGCTAAGTTGCTCATAATGACTTACGTCTAGCGTTGTATCAGCTATCAAAGCCCAAGCTTTGCACTGGTTGATGTTCTTACTTTACTTAATGATCTTGCCGATAATTTCTATAACGTTGTTTTGAGTTCGGTTACTGAGAAATGTAAGTTTTAGAAACCTCTTACAAATTTAGCGCCCTTTAGTCATGTTTGTGCCCCCCAAAAATTGCCAGCAGGGGAGGCAACGGCCCCCCCTGCCCCTCCAGCCAGCACGCCACTGGTTGATGTTACAACAAAACCAGTAAATGTTGGAAAGCCAAGAGTTCTTATGCAGCAGCAGCAACAGATGAGACAAGCCTTTCTGGCAGCACTACAAAGGTTTATTGATAAGTAAAAATATTAAAAATATCTTCTTTTCATTAAGTTGTTGTATTCGAATTGAAACCCAATAACCCGTTTACACCAGGACTTAAACACGCTTAAAAACTGTTTAATTAAACAAGGTTTGAAACATAACTCTTTTACATGCGATTTAAATTTGAGGATTTGGCCAACGTGAAACTTCGGTTTACCAAAAAGCCTTCGCTTTCTATATCTAAGAGTGCAAAACTAAACTCAAAATGTTAGTTAAAAAACTTTTTAAAGAACCGTAGAAGAATCATTTTCTTACGAACATGTTTTGTTTGTGTGAACGGGGTATGATTGAGTACCTTTAATACAACTTTCATAATGTTGAGGAAATGCATGAAAGTAGTTAACAATGACTGTCTGAGAGGTTGACTAATTTAAAAAAACGTTTTGTCTTTTAAACTAATTGTGTTAAAAATTTTTCAAGTTCATCTGGAACAATAAATTGCAAAGCATGGCTTGCATGTGTTCATTTTCGACGTCCTGGACGATACTTTTAATTCACTGATGGGTGAAATATCGATCTAAAGAAGGTGGATCGACCTTAAAAAAATTAGACGTTCTATTACCATATAAACATGTCAGAGCGTTTCTTAACAGTGCACATACAATGCACATTTTCCCTACGCTGCTCATCCCTACTTTTAGATTTTTTCTAAAATCTAGAAATCAAAATGAATTTATTACATCTCCAAATAGCCACTCCACGGTCACTCGAAATGAGCTCATTGCGGCATTAAATTCTTTGATCATCGGTGTTAGGTTTGCATTTCGAAACGGCACTTGAAGATGAACTCTTTGAGGATAAGCGGGATCCCCATAGATGCACATTAGATTCCCATCAAGGGAAAAGGTATTTGCTTCCGATTCTTCCAACCGATTAGATTCAGCTAGCATACGTGCATTATGTTTTTTGCCTTCTATAAAAGTAACATGAAAAACATCAGAGGAATAACTGCTGAAACATGATTTGCAAGTCTTTGGAAACATTTAAAAACATTAGACTTACCTACAGGTCCGAATATATTCGCAATAACTCCGTATGGTAAAACAATGCACTGGAATTTTAAGGAATGGACTCTTTTATATCCATTGTAGACGACTCTGATGCTGTCCAGGCCGAGAAATCGATCTTACCGTCCCGTCAATAAAACCAAAACCATTCTTGGGAGGTGATCCTGCTTCGTGAATGGCATCTGCAAAGATTTGCAAATTTTGGGTACTCAAAACATCATTATCCCACTCCAACAGTCTGCGCCCATGATTATCAAAGATATAATCGACGACTCTGTTTACGATCATACTGAGCTCAGGTACTGGTCGTCCAAATCTTTATATCATAGCTGACTAACGACACGGGTAGGAGAGCCGATTAAGCAGCATAAGCAGACCTTTAAGTCCAGTACAAATTGTTCCTTGCAAGCATTTTATCGTGGCTGGAATTTGAAGTATTTGTTGCAAAACGCGAACATCACGTTTCTCGACTCTAAAACAGGCTAAACATTCTCCCTCATTCATTTCTTCAAGACAAAATATGGAATAATTGCTGTATGGAAATTCAAGGTTTCCAGAGTAGTAAGTTTTGTATAGCAAAATAAACTCTTCTTCTGTTATATAACCCTCGTCGAAGCAAAGAAGACACAGCTCCCTAATACAGTCGCCGCCACTTTAATGCAAGTCGCATATATGCAAAAATCGCTTATATGCAAAGATTTTGAAAATCCAAAACCTATTCGTATTAAAATAGGTCTTTTTGCTCTGCTTATATGCAAAACGTTTATATGCAAAAATCGGTTATATGCAAAGGAAAATTTGGTAGTTTTGCGTAGAAAGTCGGTTATATGCAAAAAAAATTTGCAAAAGTACTAGTTTTTCCACCAATGTTTCAAAGTTTTGCAATTTTTTTACCATGATTCGTCATTTTATTAACAGCACTTAAACAAATCCCTATGATTAGCATCTTTTCTTCTATTGTTTTAATTATTTGGGTCTTTGTTTTTATGAAAACAAAGCCTCGCTGTTAATGGCGTTTCTAAACAATATACAACAGCTAATTAGCGTCATTATTTTTACACCTACTCTTCTTAGTAAGTTAAAAAGTTAAACAAATGCAATTCTTATTTAGTTTTGTTTCGCGTCATTAAGTTGAAACGGGATTTGATTATACTGTATTCTCATGTTTGGCATACAAATCACCGGTCATTTACAATTATGTAAATATGAATTTTGCTCCATGCGCGTCCTAGGAACGAATCCGCTTATATGCATAATCCGCTTACATGCAAAAATGTAGTTGGCAAAAGCATTTTGCATATAAGCGGCGGCGACTGTAGTTCGAAATGATAACTTTTTAAAAATGAAAACTGTTTGCCCTCAGCCGTTGATGTCGTAAGTTTTCTTAACGTTTCATTTTGTGGCGGGAGTACGGCGTACTCTTCCCAGCCCTACTCAGTCAATGACGTTGCCGTCTTCGAGGAATGGACTTTTCTTAAGTTTCTTACTATCAGTTGGAGGATGAGAACGTTGCTCTTCAGGAAGCACTATCTCAAAACCAGGTAATATATTCAAAGAACTTTATGCCTTTAGTATTTTGATCTTAGCTACAAACATAAGGTTCGACGATAGTATAGTCATCGGTAAATGTTCGGCCATATAATTGTATACCAAATGAGAATAGACCTTTCCGACAAAATATTGCATCATGGGTAATCATGATCACGTTTGGCCATCTGGAACAGTAAACAAATAGCAAAGATTGGAAAGGCGTATAGAAAGTCGTTTATATTTTTGTTTGATTCAGAACAATCGAATGCAAACTAAGCCAAGGCAAATCGTATGTACGTGGTGTTGCATTTATAGAGTAACTGTGAGGCCAGAACGTGTTTAGAGCGCAAAAATCTGATTGGTATGGACTTGGCAACAGCGCGCCGTTGCAATATTGAATTCAGAATCCCCTTTTTCGCTATACATGATTAGTTGTCTTATTTGGAAGACATATGGAAATTTTACATGTCATAGTACTAAATAAATGTTCTTTAAACAATTACCTCGTCGTAATAAAAAATCTTTCTTTAAAACAAAATGAATGAAAAGTTTGATTGAAAAACGACTCAAAATACCTCAAGATCGCAACTAGAACAGGGTCTTGATACGAACATCCATTGTATCGAACATCCATTGCATCGATTTTGACAAGATGGATGTCTTATCATTTATTAAACCGTTAAAGGTTCTTCTCACCAAACGTTTTGTTTTAATCCGGTCAATTAATCAGTTGCGACTCAGCTGTTGGCAAACATCTTTTGTCCAACAAATCTTGCGCCGAAAACTACTCAGATGATAATTTTAGAATTCTTTACAAATTCCATTCTGCCTTTCAATTGAAGGTGATGGAAGCCATTTACATAAAACTTAATGATCCTGATCTGTGTCGGCAAAAGGAATTTGTTTTCCAACTATCGCTATTTTGACCCTCCCACATTCCGTTGGGTTGATGTCATGAGTTTTCTTTAGACTATATAAGCAGGTGATATGTTTCTTTCTTTCTCTTTAGTTAGCAGACGTATAGCACTTGATAAGTGGTCTGCCGAAATGCATCGTGCTTTTTTCTGATTCTTTAGGCTTATTCTTTACGTAGAATATTACCTCTTTAAGTTTCATACAGTTCTTTTAAGAACTAAACTATCCAACAGTCTTTGGTAACTGTGTATACCTCTTTAAGCGTATATTACTCTTCATCTTCTCCTACTTTATCTTAAATTACCATTCACCATGGTATCTACGTATTTAAAAACTGTGTTTAAATTTGTTACCACGACAAAATCGCTTTTTTATAAATCAGAATCGAAATTTTTAACTTAAATATGACGATAAGCAGTTTAAATATAAAATAATTTCTAGTTTGGGTTGTTAACATTTGTGAGTAAATGTTGTGTTTTCTTTATTGCACTCACTCTTCCCGTTATAGTAAGGACAATTTGTCTTTTTGACAATTTTGAAAGATTGTCATCTTACTTGTATTCTGATGCAATACGAAACATCGGTAACTCCGAACATTATCATCATATCTTTCATTGAAAATCCACGTTTCGACTAGGTTATAATCATCATCAGGAATGCTACAGGGGAAAGCGGTGACAGGCAAGGACGACAATTGCTTCCTGAAAGTGGGGGGATGGAGCCGGCCAAGTGATGTGGAAGCATTCCCTCTGAAAGTTTTTTTTTTTTAAATCTAATGTTTATGAAATGCTCTTTCCGGCATTTTGAGATTGTTTCTTTGGAACAACATTCATACCTTGTTTTTCAATCGAAACGAACCGATGCATTTCCTCCAAACAGCAATAAAGACGTTATAGTATGACTAAACAAAGTATTTCTGATTGTTTACAAATGGCGTCTAAAGAAGAACGATCGGATTGTAAAATAACTTGGCAAATTTTCATAATTTGTCATGTATTCGAACCAACAATACCTAGGTAAGAATTGGGACTGAAAAAGGTTATATCGGAAAATAGTAAAGGTAAACATGGAACCATAGGCGCCGAGGGAACAGAAATTAGGCTTCAGTTGTCATGAACTTTGCAAAAAGTGGGGGGGATAATTATATATGTATCCCCCTCTGTCTAAAAAGTGGGGGGATATGTCCCCCGATCCCCCCAGGATTTACGTCCTTGACAACCATATTGCAACCACTAACCAACAAGTCCCAAAATAGACTACAATCGATTGAAATCTTCATCAACAATCTCAAAACAGTACAAATACCACACAACCACAAGCTAGTGTCTTTTGACGTGAAATCACTGTTTACCAGTATTCCGCTTCAACTGGCGCTAGAATGCACCAAAACTGCCATCAACGAATTTACTGACGTACTTCCTTTACCTACAGGGGACATCGTGGAACTACTGGAACTTTGCCTTACATCAACTTACTTTCAACACAACGGCAAAAAAATACAAACAGTTACATGGCACAGCAATGGGCTCACCCGTTTCTGTTGTGGTTGCTGAAATTGTAATGCAATCCATAGAGGAACGAGCTCTTGCAACTTACAAACACACGTTACCTTTTTGGTTCTTTACGTTGACGACACGATTACTGCACTACCCGAAGACGAGATTGACGAGTTTCACAAACACATTAACGAACAGAACAGTCACATACAATTTACCAAAGAGATTGAAGAACACGGAGCTATTCCGTTCCTAGACTGTTTGGTAAGTCGTGACAAGAACAAACTACAGACCACTGTCTACAGGAAACCAACGCATAATGACAGACTACTGGACCAATCATCCTACAATCCAACCTCACACAAAGCTACCACCATCAAAACATTGACGAGACGCGCACAACTCATTTGTAACTCACCCGACGCTCTACGCCAAGAAAATGACTACTTACAATGCGTTTTCCACAAAAACAACTATAACTCTGACTTCATCAAACTTAACACTTACAAAGACAATGAACGCGACAAAAACAACAGTCTGACAACAACTACAGCAACGATACCCTACATAAAAGGTACGTCTGAGATTATCTCGCGTATCTTACGACCATACAACATACGAGTAGCGCACAAACCGATCACAACTTTACGACATGCACTGACTAACGTTAAGGACAGAGAACAACCGCTCGAAATACAAGGTGCAGTTTACAAAATTAATTGCTCCGACTGCCAAGCCACTTATATAGGTGAGACTAGCAGAAACTAAAATATATGACTCACAGAACACAAACGAGCGACAAAAAACGGAGACAAAATCAACCACATTGCCGAACACCACCGACAAACCAAACACAACATTGACTGGGAATCGGCAAAATGCATTACGTACAGCACCAACTACAAACAGCGACTCACGCTAGGAAGCTGGTATACGAACTTAAAACAAAATCCATTAAACCGATCACAACAATTACCGGGACCTTACAAACGACTAATTCACAAAGTCAAACGTGCGAGCAACCAATAGACTTACACTTCGACAAACCGATAATTAACGCCTACACAACCACACCCATTGCTTCTCCCCAACTATCACACCTCCATGACTAATACGACCGCCCACTTATCACGCACAAGCCAGATACAAATACAGGCGAACCTGACATTTACTCTCCTTTTGACTTTGAAGATGACCGCCGCTAAGGCTGTCGAAACGTCAGTCACTTCCACCAACAGTCTTTCTCAAGACTACACTAACCTGAACGATCAACCTCCTCAAACATGTCATAAATTGTTCAGATACTAAGATGGCCTCCAAAAGTGAAACCAGCCACAAGCACCAAGAAAGCCATTTCGTTTGCCGGTCTTAAATCATTTACTGGCTTCAGTGTTCAAATGGTGTAAACAACGTCTAAGAGATCTATAAAACGGAAAGAAAAAACGAGACCAAACCAATTTGCTTCAATATGGATCTAAGTAACCTAAGGTTTGGTCAACAACATACCAGTCCCCGAGCTTGCACACAGCGTTCTTGAGTGACCAGAATCCATGATATATAACTATATATATATATATATATATATATATATATATATATATATAATTATATATATAAACATAAATACACAACACGAAAATTTTTCTCCTAGTCACCACGCGTGTAAATGGACTCCACGCACGTCGAGAGTAGTACCCTCGCCCGCTAGGGCTTTCGGCCCTCACACCGCACTTAGCGCGATGGACGAGAGGATAAGCTTCCATCTTATAATCCTTAAGATCTAAAACCACAACAGCAAAACTCTTATCTGCTTGTTTGACAGGATAAACTTTAAAAGACAAACTTTAGAGGCTGCAAAATACACCGTTTCGCATTATTTGCTTCGAAGCTTATAAACATGTTCGGCTGACATCTAAAAAAATAAGGGACTAGTGAATTTACAACAAAGAAGAATGCAGCAACTATCTACTTTAACATTTAAGGTCAAAAACAGTGTGTCCTTAAGCTGTTTGACAAACCTTTTCACCCACACAAATGAAGGTCATGATCGGAACACAAGGCAATGTTCTACTGTACTTCATCATTACCAAAACCAAAATCAAATTTCACGAAGAAATCATTTGTCTACAGAGGAGCGGACGTTTGGAATAGCCTCCCAGCTGAAATGAAATCACTGGCTAGTCCACCGCAATTTAAATCAAAAGTTAAGCAACTTCCTATGAACCGAAATAGTTTTTTATATGTGTCTGGTTTTGTATGATTGTTTAATTTCATTTATGTGAGTTCTTATGAAAAGTGTGGTAATCTTAACAGTAGATAGACACGATCTTTTGGAAGATCACTCAATTTATTTTAGATAAACAGTTAGTTGGTGAAACAGAACGGTGATTGAATAAAGTCAATTAAGTCGGAAAACAAGAATGGTAAGGGGAAGGATAACGAAGATGACGATGATGATATGAGAAGTATCGTGGAAGATAAGAACAGGGAAGAAGAAAATAAGAATAAAGAGGATTTTAAGAATGACAAGTTGTTAAGGGGAAACTATATAACCATGAGCACTTCAAATTTGTATTTGTATTCCCATTTTACCAGTCTGCCTCCTCACTATTATAAAATTCCATTTCCTTCCAGTAAGAAATGACTGCTATACCTCGACAGAGTCTGAGTAAGGTGTTTTATGAAGAGCCCCCTGACGTCCCCCGAACTCAAGATGAAATAGAAAATCTCGAGAGATGGGAATTCCTCGTCAGACTGGTCGGAGAAGAAGGCTTAAGAGCTTCAGCCCTAGGTCCAGACGTTTCTTCATGGCCTCCTCTGGCAAACCAGGAAGAGGCGCTTGCTGTGATAGGCTCAGGAATTAAGGTTGTTTACGATTTCACTAGTGAAGCGATTTCGTTGATCAAGTTGATCATGCTGGTAAAGTATTCTATTGTGTTGCGGACCCGGTTTCTGAAGTGTATATAAAAAGTCTTCACCCAGATTTGTATGTTTTGATGCCCAAGATTTGTATGTTTTCTATTCCAATAATAAGGAACGATATCATACTTACGTCCAAATGGCTGAGGTGCTTTTGTATGATGTTCGTCAAGGTCTTAAAGTTGCTGCTGTATACTACGGTCATCCAGGTTTCTTCGTCCTTCCAAGTCACCGTGCGGTGCAAATCGCTCGTAAGCAAGGTCTTCGCGCTTTCCTAGTTCCAGCAGTTTCCGCATTAGATTGTCTCGTGGCCGATTTAGACTTTGATCCTTCCTATCCGGGACTGCAGATTCTCGAAGCCACTGACATGCTGTTACGCAGACGTCCAATGCTCACCGACCGTCACGTGGTTATTTGGCAAGTTGGTTGAGTTGGAAATCCGGGATACCTCGTCAAGACTATCTCAAGGAGAACCTTTGTGTAGTTTTGGACTACCTTGAAGAGTTTTACAGCCCCAGCTACGAAATAGTGCACTATATGGGATCCCAGTTTCCCACCGTATCTCCAGTGATTGAGCGCGTCCCGTTGAGTGCATTCCGTTCACCTGAAGTTTCCAAAAGAGTCGCTGGTATATCAACGTTTTACATTCCTCCCAAAGACGCGTTGGAGTACGACCAAGAAATGGTACAAAGAATGAAAATAACTGTTCAAGCACATCCAACCATGACAAAGTCTTCAAACACTAGCGAATACACCACGTATGACAAAAGAGAGCAAGATGCCATCAAAGCCTTAGATGATTTTAAAGTTCTACAGGCACACGCCTTTACACCGCTAACTGAAGCATCTAACTACATCGAGGAACTGAGCTTGAACCCTGGAAAGCTCGAACGACATTTAAAGGATTCCAAAAAAGAGCTGCAGAAGCATCCTGAGATCTCCACGCCTGACGCACGCAATTTAGAAAAAGGACAGCGCGTTCTTGTGAGAGGTGCTGTTAAACCCAATTCGATTTCTAGTGCGGAGAAAGCTGCAATTCGGATTTTGACTGACGTCGCATTTGCAGGTCAGTATAAAGAGAAAATGAAATCTCTACCCAAAGATCTAGATGTTGATAAGAAACTCACGAAATAGCTTCAGCTACATGGCTGCAATACAAACCCTGAAGAGGTTCAGAAAGCTTTGAAAAATCTTCAGAAGACATCAGTCCTGCTGTGGACCAACCAGTACAAATCTTCCATCGGGCGACTTGATATTCACGGAGTTGCTTCTTCCGGAAAGAGCACTGTTATGTGGAAAGATATCCCTATCAACAACTTTACGATGAAAAGCTCTGTGTTAAAGTGGTCGGCAGATGATGACAACGATTCCAGTGGAGAAATAGTATTCAGTCTCCAGAACTACCAGGCCTTAGCCAATGGGAAAATTTGGCCAAAAAGTGATAACAAACCAACGCAAGACAATTTTCATGGTACCACTCCAAGCTTCCATTCACCCATCCACTTCTGGGAAGGACGATATAAGACGGTTCTAAAGTTGAGGAAGGCCGTGAAAACCGGAAAAGAGCTGGAAATCTCCTTTCCACCAACAGCACCAAGTGGAAAAGTAACACTGGGGGGAAAAGAAATTTCGCCAATTTCATTTGAGAAGACAACACTGTCCTGGTCCAATGGGACATTAACCTTTTATGTGCAAAAGAAGACCGTCAGCAATCCATCCATTGCTACGTTTTACGGAAAGCTTTGGGAAGAGGGTGAAGAAAAACCCAACTCAAACAACTTCTGAGGTACTCTTGATCAGTTGTACTTAAAACCATGGAGTGGCGTTTATAAGACGTACGTCGACAAAGTCGGTGCCGCAGAATTGACAGCTCAGCCAGCTATCGGTCTTCAGCCTGATTCACTCAGCCATGGCAGTCAAGTTCAAGATTGGCAATTTGATAACCCAGTTGTTTCCTCGTCTGCCAGCAAAGGAAATGAAACCAATGCTGAATTAAAGTTCGTTGTCTATAAAGATGGATGTCGAGGCTTTGAAGGCAAATTATGGGTGCATGGTTCAGCGAAACCCGAGAAAGGCAACACGCAAGGTGTCATAGATAAGACATTCCTAACTTCCTGGACGTCAACGTACTTCACCAAGATCTTAGCCAAAAATGATTCAAAAAAGGCAAATCCAGGTGACTTGCTTCAAGTTATTGGTGGGCGCGATATGAAATCAAGCAACATAATCCTTCAAGGAGTTGAAGTAAAAAACTGGAACTTCTCAAGTACTAAGAAAGTCTTGTCTTGGAAGGATAGCGATAACAAGACCAACGCCATTATTACGTTTAAAGTTGGTAAAGCAACCTCAGCCCAAGGACCTGGCCTAGAGTTTTACGGCAAGTACTGGAAAAAAGGCGAGTCAACGCCATCAAAGACAAACTGGTGGGGAAGTTTTCGTTCTTCTGATCAAACAGGCAGCAGTGGATCTTCAAAATCAACTAGTCCGTTTACCGCAAAGAATATTGGCTTTAATATTTTAATGGGCTTGATCGTGTTTGGCATTATTGAGGCCTTGAGATTCGGTATTGAATTTCTGAAGAGACACCTTTGGGACAGATATCGACAGCAACAAGAAAGAGCAAACGAGTTAGACAATGAAGAAACGAGAGCAAGAGAACAACGAGAGCAGGCTGACCGACAACCCGGCCATGAAGACGATGAACCCGAGCCTGACGACCACGATCCAGATGATGAACCCCCCGATGACGATGCCCCTCCAAATGACGATGCACCTCCAGATGACGATGCCCCTCCAAATAACAATGCACCTCCAGATGACGATGCACCTCCAGATGACGATGCCCTTCCAGATAACGATGCACCTCCAGATGACGATGCTCCTCCAGATGACGATGCTCCTCCTGATGACGATGCTTCTCCAGATAACGATGCTCCACCAGATGATACAGCTAATGACGGTTTTGATGTAGATGTCTAACTGCTCTTGTTCTAAAATGTTAATCGTTTACAACTGTTACATTTGTTAGCTTGTTATATAATTTTATGTACGGTTTTGGAACGAAATGAAATGAAAACGAAATGAACAATTAGCTTATAGAACATTAGTTTGGAGTACTTTTGCCAGCCGATTGAAAAAAGAATATTATCGCTACCAGTAGGGGCGTCGGAAGCGAGGGAGCCGGAGAAGCCTTGGCCTCTACCATTTTTGGTCACGGGTCTAGGGTATGTTTGTGGTCCCGACTTTGTAACTGGCTAGTAATATTAAACCTACAAAGTTTATGATTGTCGAATGAGATCGCAGTTGAATTAAACGTTATTTTCGCTTAGGATCTTTTGAAAATCACAAATTCGACTTCGAACAACATCCAGGTTATTGTTTTTGGTACTTGTGTAATGAAGGTAACTTGCCATTGAGGTTTTGAACTCTTGGAACACACTGTCAGACACACCCATACAGACATTGTAATCTCACCGGACCCTCCACTTTCGTTGTACTTCCGACGCCTTTGGCCACCAGTAGCAACATGTGGTCCAGTATTCATTGATTTTTTAAATAAAATAGTTCTTTTTGAAAACAAAAGATTTTAGTAGAACAAGTTGTTTTATGTATGGAGATAATAACCATATTTAAATATAAAGAAAACTTGGTCTGAATAAATAGAAATAGTGAACAAACTAACTAGTAATGGTTACCGTTGACAAATAAATATTTCATAGACATTTGACAAAAACTGCGCAAAGATACGAATGTGCATGTCTGGTGTAGAATGTAGAGCTGTCACTTCGTTGGTACTTGAATGAACCTAAAGGCTTGGTTTAGTTAAATCCAAATAAAGAGAAGAGTCGAAATTCAACAGGAATGTGTGAAGAACATTACAGGTGGTTCGCAATCAATCCCTTTAGATTTAAAAGACAATGATTAGGCGGTTATATTGCACGGGGCCATATACTATAGAAGCTAATGAAATCTTTTGTTAAAGCTCCACCAGCGTGACTGCCATGACGTCATGTGCAACCCAGCTATTCAACAAAAAGGAACATTTATTCGATGTTCTAACAATTATGGAGACCCGATGGTCATCGTCGGTAAGATGTTCGTGGGATTTTTAAGCATCGCCCTTAAATAGGCCGTCTTTGTATGTTTAATTCGTTAATACATCCAGTGGCGTAGCCAAAGCTGGCCTGGACCGGCAAGTGCCAGGCCAATCACGCACGTGATTGACGTCATCGGATATCCCACTACATACGCTATATTGGATATCCCACTCTGTTAGTACTAATTATAATATATCAACTTGATCTATCATCAATTTATCAACAAATTTATTTTCACTAACAATGTCTGGTGTGGGTTCCTGAACAACAGCTAGTTCAGAACTGGGCAAAGTTGCTCTTAAAATGCAGGAATTGCCATTTTAGACACCCAAGAATTCAGAAACTTCCTGGAGGCCAAGTCCTCATACCTCCCAGAAAGCTTGAGCTTCTCACTCGGCTGTCATGTCCCCTCAGTAATTTCATGGCTATGTACCTGTGCCCGCGCAAAACCAATTGGCAGGCTATGCCGGTGAATACATCCATATCGATTTCTATCAGGACCCTGCTTTGGCGAAGCGTAATTCGCGTAGTCTTGCATGTTTTAAGAGGTCGTTTTACCTCACAGTTATTCAATTTTTTCATTGCTTCTGTCATGTACAGTACATTGTTAATGTGGCTGAACACAGTTTCAGGTCGTATCAGCAGCGTTAGCATTTAGGAAAACATCGCGAGTAAACGCGAGTGATATCGTTGCTATTTATTTTCAGGGCGGAAAACTTAATCTCAGTATAAATATTAGTGTCCAGCATAGGACTTTAAAATGGAGTTCCATCAATGATAAGAAATATAAAACTTTATTAAAACATGATTTACTAACGTTTCGTTGCTGCAAGCAACATCTGCCGAGTGGATAAATTTATTCATCATGTTTTAATATAATTTTGTATTTCTTACTGTTGACGAGACTCTATTTTAAAGTCTTGTGCTGGGCACTAATATTTATACTGAGATAAACGCGAGTGAGTCATTGTCGTGAGATCGACGCATGTTTCGAACGTGGAAAAAACATGGCGTGGACTTTCATTTTTCTTGTTCTTGCCAGGGTGTGAAAGTAAGTCTTAATCTTTGCATATTTTGTCAACATTTGCTTACTTTTTTTATCAACATTGTCTGGCGATAAAAATATCTGCTTTACTGTATATAAGAGAAACTGATCGAATAAATGTAATAAATGTAATAAATGTAATAAATGACCCACAATAAATGTAATACAACTTTAGCTGTAAATGTAGAAATATGAACTCACTATAAATATAACAACAGTCAAGCATAAATGTAATAACAATAGATTTTAGAACAAACTATAACAAAATAAGACTCTCTTACATATAGAATTTCCCTTCCTATATAGATATACAGTACATGGACGAAGTATCGTGTTAGGTCTTCATCAATCACGTGACCGTGGGAAAATCACTTATAATTCTGTAATAAACGCATAGATCACAATTTTATTCGTATACATGCACTGATCTCTAACCGAACATGTAAACATTTTATATGGTCAAGTCTCCTTTATTAGCACAGTGATCACCTCTTGCATTCAAATTGGTACATAAATGTCTTTCAAAATATGACATAAAAAGTCTATAATTATTGGTAGCAAAAATAGGAAAGGTATCCATGGGATGTATCCGTATTACCTTAAGTAATCGTCTGTTGCAAGTAACCGCCCCTTACATATATCACAATATATCTTATTCTGAAGGCACAGAGTGCAAATCCATTCAAAAAATACCTAACTAAAGAATGCTGAGTAACTAATAAAATAAAAGAAGAAAAAGGAAATATAAATTGTTTAGTGCAAGTTAGTTTTAATACTTTTTCCGGGGTTTATTGACTCGTTTTATACACTAGTAATGGATATAGTTAATTCACGCAATTTCATTTCTCAAATGTCCTTTATTTTTCAGATGCTCGTTAATCTCTCAAGTGCAGACAATAAACCTCTGAAAAAGTATTAAAACTAAATTGTACTAAATAGTTTAAATGTCTTTGTTTTCCCCTGTTGGTTATTCAGTCAGCATTGCTTAGTTAGTAGGCTTTTTGTGAATTTATTGTCTTTAAAGCCAAGTTCATACGTCGAAGTTCCGTCGCATTTAATTCGTCTGAACTGATTTTATTCAACGGGTCGAATTTAATTCGACGCTATCGAATTATGCGACCAGCTCTGCCGCCTAATTCGACGGAAATGCGACGTTGATTCAGACGTCGTATAAAATACAGTCGAATAAAATGCCTAAATTAGTAAATTTGTTTTCTATCTAATGATACAACGTTTGAAGCTTGGTGGACCTAACGAGTATCATTTTCAACATGACGCCGGAGAAGAACACTTGTCCAAGTTGCGGAAACGAGAAAACACAAGACTGTTTTCTTTGTGCTATGTCAGTGTAAAGCTGTTCTGACTGCTCTGTGGCAGAGTAAACTAATGCTATGCGCGGCTGGGAGCCTAATAAAAGAGTCGCCTGTTACAGGAACTGAAATATTAGACCCGGGTAAGATCTGTTAAAGCAGACGAAGATGATATTCGAAGTGATCTAAGGCGCGTTTCTCTTCTTATTTTGAAAAAGTTTTGTCTGGATGACCTCTTTCCGCCTGGTGAGATAATCAACAAGGGCATTGTTTTGTGTGATATTTCAAGCTTCGAATTTAATGCAACCCATTAAATTTGACGTCTGAACTAGTCCTAACTCCATACCTGCAAAATAAGGTACATTGTAACATTTGATAGGGGGCGTTTACTTGTGAGAGACGATTACGTAGTACGGATACATGGCGTAGATACTATTTTATTTTTGCGACCACTGTAATAATATAAGATAAGATAAGATAATTTATGCTTTATTTCCTCCAATTCTGAAGATTCTTGTGCAACCACAAGGTCGGGGAGTAAGTTGAAGCAAATACAAAATAAAACATATTGTGAAAAATGTCGATTGAAGTAAAAAAAGAATTGACAGGAAGTAATACGGTAATATTTCGACACTATATGAGGGTCATTATCAAACCAAATGAATTACAAGACTTGCTGAACGTTATATATATACAAGAATGACATCATCAATAAATTATTCAACGACAAACAGGATTATATTATAAATATGCAATAATTAAAACAGAGAAAGTTCTTTGCTAACCTTTATACCACTGTTCAATTTAGACTTATGGATTTTGATTAAAAGTGCTTCGTTTATAAGTAAACAATTAGTATTTTTGATTTACAAACGTGAAGAATTCTAAAGTTACTGAAGACTAGGTTTTCAATGTTAGGAGGGATGAGATGAGAAGAATGGAGATTGTCATAGAAGACGTTGATGTGTGAAAGGTGTTGTGGAATTTTGTGCTACCGCACTGGGGTTAAAGTGTTTACAGTGTTCGGTGAGTCGAGTTTCAAGGCGACGTTCCGTTTTACCAATATATTTTTTATCGCAACCTGGGCAAGTGATTTCATAGATTACGTCGTTGCGTGAATGGTCCAAAATTTGGTCTTTGTTAGACAAAAAAAAGGCAGTTTTCTTAATGTCATAAGTAACGATAAAATTGACTTCAAGCCTGGTTTCCATTAAATCGTTAGAATCCCAAGAATCGCAATCGCAATCGCAAAAATCACAATAATCCTATATTTGCGATTAGTCGCTTGAGTCGCAAGAGTCACTTCGACTCACGTTTCCATTAAATCGTAAGGGTCGCGACGACTGCTACGACACGATTTTTACGATTCTTGCGATTTAATGGAAACTAGACACGGTAGTCTAAGCCAAATTTTAGGATTAAAACCGTTAAACTGACATGACAGAGTTTTGTAATCGGAAGACAGGAATTTGTTTTTTATTTTAGAAATAAATGCGTTTCGAAATCTGCGAGGAAATCCATTCCAAGACATAAATGTTTTGATTCTATTTAGTTGTTTGTTAAGTAGTTCCGCAGTGCTACAGATTTTGATGGCACGAAAAACCAAAGAGTTAATCTATGCTGTTTTTCGAGAGAATGGTTCGAAACTTGAACAGTATGAATATTGTCCTGTATGAGAGTCTTTACGGTACACATCAATACCATCATCGGAAATTTTTAAATGAAGAACATGCACGTCACTCTTAGGGAAGGAATTAAAAGTAAAATTTAAATTTCTGTGAAAGCTATTAAATTTGGATCACACAAATGGAATGTCACTAAGTTTCATAAGTATCAGTATGTCGTCAACATGTCGGCGATAAAATTTTATTATACCTGAGTTGATTAGACCGGAAATAAGTTTTTCGAACTCTGTGAGGATTATGTTTGTGAGTACAGGGCCCAGTGATGAACCCATCGAAACACCGTCAATTTGTTCGTAGAGTTGATTGTTGAAAGAGAATGTAGTTTTGGTGCAGGAATCCAAATTAAGTTTCTTCAAAGTGCATTTCTTCATGGTGGTTTGGATAATTCTGCCCTCAAAAATTCGCTTTAAGATAATATTGACAGTCTTGCCTAATGGAACGTTAGTAAAGAGTGATTCGACATTGAAGGAGACAAATCAAAAACTCTCGGAGAATAAATGATTCGGAACCGACTTAATATCTTCAACGGCCTGGCAAGAGTCACGAAGGGTGTATTCATTAGACGTTAAAGGATTTAGTAATGAGGATAGAAATATTCCTAAATTATAATGGGAGTATAATGTTGTATCGATGATAGGTCTAAATTGTGGTATGTTTGAAAAAGGTTTGTGAGTTTTGGGAAGTCCATGAGCTTGTCCGAAATGAGCAGCTTTAAGTAGCATAAACTTAAATTCATCTTCCGAAATTTTGCCGCGTTTGAGAAGCGAAGAAAGATAATTGTGTAGAGAGACCAGGTAGAAGTGTGATCAGGTGGAATTTTCTTAAACTTAAGAGGGTTGTCAAATATTGAGTTGACAGATGAAATGTAATCGAGTTTCTTCATAATTACTACACCGTTTCCTTTGTCAGGTTTGAGAATGGAAATGAGCGTATTCATATCTTTAAGAATTAAAATTCTTTTGCGGTCTAAACTAAACGGTTTTAAATCTAGATCTATATAATTATAAGTAAAGCAATGTAAAGAGTTCTTAACTTTATCTTTAGTGAAGTGTCCATCTTTGAACTTATCGAGGCGGTTAAGCTGATCCCAAACATCTTCAGCGACGCTTAACATCTCTAATTGGTTAGGTTGAGTTGCCAGGCCATGTCGAACACCCAAACAAAGAGCTTCAATTTGTCTGTCAGCCAGTTGTTGTCCGGTTAGGTTGAGGATGATTTCGTTCGGACTTGTTTCAAGTCCATCAATTGTTTCTTTCAAGGAAAGCAAGTGGTCAAATTTCTTTTTGTGACGGACGATAACCAAACATTTTTCACGTCGTACTAATCGGTGGATGGAGTTGTTGCCGGCGATCAAGTGATGATGTTATTCTTGCATACCGTAAAAGCTCTATTAAGCCCCTCTCTATTTAGCTCTCCCTATAAGAGGTTAAAAATTAAGTAAACCCCCCTCTCTTTTAAGCCCCCCCAAACAATATGCAAACGAGTTGAGGTTGTAAACAAAACAAGTAATTTGAAGCGGCTTTAGAAAGTGTACATTTCATTCCTTAACACAACGTTTAGTTTCATGTAAGCTAATTTCAATTTCTTCTCTTCAAGTTCAGTTTTTAATATAAGTATAACCTTCTTTGCATGTGGCTTGTCGGCATGACATCTTGCAGTGAAGTTCCTCGGAGCAACTAGTCCGTCTTCAAGTATTTAAACACAACGTAAATGACATATGTGATTTTAAAGTTTTATTATAGAAATTAAACATGCACCGGGTATGCGTATACAGATCAAAGAACAGCACTTTATGTCAGTTTTTTTATATTAAGCTCCCCTCTCTATTAATCACCCCTCTCTATTTAGTCCCCTTCTAGAAGGTTAAATATCAAATAAGCCCCCGGGGGGCTTAATAGAGCTTTTACGGTATATATAGCACTCAGCAAGCCTTGTAATTCATTTGGTTTGATAATGACCCTGAAATAGTGTCGAAATATTACCGTATTCCTTTTCCGTGTTCCTACCGTATTCCCAAATGAATATGTTTTATTTTGTATTTTCTTAAACTGTCGGTTGGTTATGGTTTTAATGGTTTAAAATTAAAATATCATATTTACAATTAGTAAAAACTTAGCAGAGATTTTGAGATAAAAATACGTCACTGAAACGTGAGTTTTCAGTGTTTATACCATGATACAACCCCGCGGAATGATACGAAACGACTGCCTTAATGGTCCGCTTACTAGCAAAATTTCCTGTGTACATAGGACAACAATTGCCAAGCTCCGTCAGTCGTCGAAAATGTAAGAAGATTTTATGCGGATTTAAAGTTGGTTACTGAAAAACATTGTAGCTGTGAATTAAATATTATATTAAATATCATGTGAAAAGATCTCGTTAATAGATTTTTGGTTACGCTATATCAATCACACGATGACCGCACGAACCCAACACGAAGAACGTTCACCTAGAAAAAGCTTTTCTGCAGTTCCCCCAATCATTTCAAGTAATTTAAGGAACGATGCAATGGTTTAAAGATATAATGATTACATTCTAATGAGGCTAGAACAGGAAACGAATCGCGGTGGGTTTTCAAATACTCGAAGTGAATTGTAAATTTTATTTCCTTTTGACACTTCAACAAATTGCTCCATCCTGGCCGCATCATCATCGGGATTGTGGTAGGAAGACAGCTTTAGGGCACACTAGCATGTAAAATTAATCTAGTGTGGTTGAATGTTGAAATGTACAGCGTTTTGGTAGACCTGGCAAGGAGAGCTTTAGTTGCGTGGGATTGCTCGTTTGGTCAGTATCATTTGCATGCGATTGGTTGCTTGGCTATTTAGAAACTCTATACGATTTGAAATTTTTTCTTAACAAACTTGAAAAAGTGTTTCTCATCTGGCGCATATTTTTTTAAATCATGTTGACATTCAAATTGTCGAAGAACTCCGAAATGTAGTAGTGATAATAGAAAACTCTTGAAAAGGCACAAACTTTTGGCTTGGCAACATTGAGACAGGTAAAGGAAAAACTCTAATTCTGTAAACTTGACAAAGTATTTCTACTGTTTAAGGAGTAGGATAACTTTTGAAAAACATTGCACAAGTGATCACTTGGGTTGAAAACACATAGAATTAATCCTTAACGTAACTCAATTTTATGTCATTATTTCATTTGCTAATTGGTATAAAACGTCATGGTTTATTTTTCAAGAATTGGCTCTTTAATGAACTCAACATAACAATTTTCTGGCAACAAACAAGGGTTGCTATCAATTTCAAACAACATGACTTTGTTACTTAGGCCTGCATTATGGTGGAATGCACTTGCAGGAACATATAAGGTTTCTTGCGGTCCTTTTGCTGGCCAATATATTCCAATATTGAAGGTGTTTATAAATGCTTGTCCCTGAAAATGTAAAAATGTAGAATATGTAGTATAAAAGATTATATTGTGTAGAAAAACGTATATTGATGAATGAAGAAAAAGACATAAATATTTAGGAACCAGGATAACTTTGTCTGCGATTTTAATGGTCACAAGGTGAATGATTCGTGAACTTTAGAAGTAATATGAAGGCATGTTCCCCAAATGAAAGAGCACTATATTTTCGAGTTTCATTATACATTTGGGGGAAAATTTGTCATTGTAAACAGAGAATTGAATTAAGAGAACACATTTGAGGTTCATAAAAAGTTGTTGCCTACCGAAGAATTTACAGTTCCAATCAAATTATTTTCTCATTTCCTTGATTTCTATCAAGTCATTTTTTGGAACTGTGCTCGTACCCGCCAAATGTTGCTCACTTGTTCAGCCTTGCATCTCGTTAGGAATATGAAGTAAAACGTGATGACAGTTTCTCTTCCTCCTGTTGCTATCATTAAATGATATAATTGAGAACATTTTCTCATTAAATGAGAAAATTGAATTGCATTACGTCTTACAATGCTTCTTATTTTTTCGATACGGTTTTTGGAAATTCCCTGTTTTCACAACCAAGTACTGTTTTGCAGTGGCTTAGGAGCACTGAACGTCCCTATGTCGTATACTTCTAAGTTCGACTAGTAAATATCTGTCAAGATGACAGTAAAACTCACCTTAGACCATTGTTTCAGATAAAGAAAGGAATCAAGGACTGGTCTACCATCAGGCATTTCGGGTATGCTGCCAACGTAAAATGATACGAGAGATAATAAATCCGATGAGCGGTCGAAGGTCTCCGACTCATCCAAAATCTTTTGCACGTCATCAGCGTCAAGACGTAATGGGAAAATATTCCAGTCTGTTAAAACAGTCGTGTCTAATGTAACGTTTTGTATGATGCCTTTGGGATCATTTAACAACGCGAAGTTAATGTGTCCTTGATTCTCGACTAAAATATCTAAAGTATCATTTTCGTTATAATCAATTTCAATCTGTCCCAATCCATTTCTATCCAGAGCGCCTTTTTTGACCTGCAATAATGAAGAAGTAATACCAGTTGTTATAATCCTAAAATTTTGATTAACTACTTCATAAGCCATAAATTGGAGGTCAGATGTTACCAGTGGCAGTTGGTTTATTTTTTATTTCTCATTACTACTGACTGTTAAGTTTACATTTGTCCTTCGTAGCCAAATATTACATTAGTGTTTCTTTGCTCATGTATCTCAGTTCAACTCCACTATTATTGGAGCAGTTTGGGTTCTTAAATGGCAATAATTAACAATTATGGCATAAAGTTTTACTTTTTGGCTAAGTTGAATCATACCTTCAGGCTACGGACGTCATACATTTAGATATGAAACTTCAGACTTCGAACTCAGGATTTTTCACTTCACTTTAGTAAACAAAAGGGTACTTCTAAAGCCCCGGCCAAAAGAATGCAACATCATTTAACAATGTTGAATTCAACTTCGTTGGATGTTGCTGGACTGCGTGGACAAACGAATACAACTTGTTGTGCGGTGCAGACTCAAATCGTGGAAATTAGAGATATGAGACGAATAATGATCCCGAATTTTAGGCCAAGCTACCCGTTGCCCTTGCCTGAGAGATGACTTGCTGCGCATGCGCTGGTACAACAATGTTGAAGTGCGTGGCCAAACAAGTGTAACTTTGTTGTTCACAGATGAGAACAAAAGAAAATGTTGAACGATGTTACATTAAATGTTTGATCGAAGTCAAACTTCGTTCAACATCATACAACATGATGCAACATGGTGGCCAAACGAGTTCAACATGTTACATTCAACAATGTTGAACGATGTTGAATCGCGATGTCGCATGCGTTTGGCCAGGGCTTAAGAACGGTGGAACCGGTGGCTGGAGACTCCGACAATGACGTCAGTACTTTTAGTGATTATTTCTTGCATTTTGAAGGTGTTGCCATTTTGCCACTAAGTATCCCGATCATTAATTACCCAAGTATAGACTTTTTATTGTAAGATTAGAGCTTTAAAAACAAATTTGTTTGAATAATGGGCCGGTGAAAATACGCAACTCGTTATTCAAACGGAAACTAACCCCTGAAACAAAATGAACAGATAATCCTGACCGTTTTGTGTGTATTGGCAAAAGAAATCAAAGAAATCATGTAACAACGCAAAACCTGGTCAAGCTAAGATTTCAAAATATTAATTCGAGTATGCCTGGGGACCCCGAGTATAAACAAAATCCAGGGCTACTAAATGAGTCTTAAAAAGGTTGCAATCGAAGAACCAGGTGGAAAACGAAGTCTTGTTATAAAAATAGTTATTAAAAAGATTACGTGCAGCTCAACTGAGAAAAGAGGGTATATGTATTTGATTTATGTACTTTGTCTTAGGCAAAGAAAACGGACTAGACATACGATGTAAGGAGGAACAAGGAGGATGAACAAGGAGAGAAGAAGAGCGACAAGAAGCAATGAAAAGTGAAGAGGAGAATGTAGGTGCCACAAGAAGCAACAACAGTAAGTGGGAACAAAGAGGAGCAATGGAGAGCGAGAACGGGTAAGGATAAGAAAAGAAGAGTGAGATGTGTAGGGTATTAAGATTAATGAATGAATGTGCGGAGGATAAGGTTTCCTTCTATGATCATAGTCTTAACGGTAATAAGAAACATTGATATTCATTAGTAAACGCTTTAAGTTTGCAAAAGGTGAAAAATTAGAATGTAGAGCGCTACTCTGGTTTGAGGCACAGGACTCCAAACAAATTATTATTATGTATAAAATACTTATTAACCGAGAGCGAGGTCCGTACGGGAAAGTATTTTCCTGAAGTTTTTGTACAGGCCAAGCCACAAAGGAGCGAGGTCTGTGCAACAAAGCCGTAGGTAAATACTTTCCAGTTTGGACAGAGAAAACGAGGTTAATAAGGAATTTATTAAATGGCTTTTGGTTGGTTTTCTTGCCTACTTTTAACTGGATATTCGTTGTAGGATGTTGCTGTTCATCTTACCTCGTAACTTGTTCGTTTAACTTTGTGTTTCCATCAGTTAAACGTTCATTTATTGTAATTTGATACAACTAGCCTTAAACAAATCGTCGCCAGTATTCTGCGTTTGATTCAGCACATGCATTTCGAAATTTTTCAATTGAGATTCTTAATCATTCTCAAATTTCATTAAACCCATCAACAACCAATCAGCATGCGTAATTCTGCGTACAGACTGGAAAACCAGCTCAGCCATGAGTAGGATCATGATTTAATGTGGATATATCCCCGAAGAAATATATATCTCCCCAAGAAAAAAATGGTATAGAATGAAATGACTTCAGTTTTCTGGGATATATCCACGTCAAGTCGTAATCCTACTTAATGTAGGTAACATATTCGGAGCCATGTCTAATATGCATTAAGTTAGATATATAAATTATTGATTTTAGCATTAATTAACGTTCCTTGCGAAATTGTAGTTTCCTGCAGGTTTGTCCATTGCAGTGATACTAAGAAGTTAGGCCATCGTCTTCATCCTCATTGACATCCTTTTCCCATTTACTTCCTCCTCCCTCTTACCGTTTTCATTCCCTTCCCCGTTCCCTCCCTCTTAGTTTTCCCAGGTTTTACGTTGCTAAAGGTTTCTTTGTAAATAAATTAGCAATATGTATAAAAAATGACGCTGACTATCCATTCTACGCTCATGTAGGTAAATGGAATCAATCGATCAGTTAAATGCCTGTTTGCCATTTTACGTATTTCTTTCCTAACATGTAGGTCAAGGGTTTATTACCTGGTTTAAAAGAATCACTGCTCGATCACGGACACCAGGAATATTCAGAATTTTCGATCCTGACTTCAGACTGAGTTTTGCTCTATAAATTGTAAATCCCTGAAATTGTCCCAGATTTTCTGAGGTAATGGGATATTTGGAGAAGGTAGGAGTACTTGAGGGTAAAATTTTTAGCGCATCGCATATTGACATCACCTGGGAGGAAAGAAGATAGGACAAAAGTTTTGTCACCACTTGTTATAAAAATAAAAATAAAAAACCACAAAACATTCTGAAATAAAACAACCATACCTTGTTTGAGATATATATTTTGAAAATGCTTGGAATTATCTTCAATGATAGATGAACGTTCGTCAAGCTCTATCCCCAGAAAACGATTTCTGAGCCCCAGATGGGGATCGAGCTCGCAACCTTCTGATGACCGGTGAGATGCTCTAACCATTGAGCTACCAAGACTAAAATCGCGAGCTAAAGTGTAAGTTCGACATATGCGCGACCTAAACGGAAGCCACTACATATGTTTATGTCGCACATATGTCGAACTTACACCTTAGCTCACCATCTGAGTCTTGGTAGGTCAATGGTTTGAGCGTCTCACCGGTCATCATTAGAAGGTTGCAGGATCGATCCCCGTCTGGGGCTCAGAAATCGTTTTCTGAGAGTAGAACTTGACGAACGTCTATCTCTCATTGAATATACCTTGGTTATAAAACACCTCAATCGTACAGACATAATCCTAAAATTAATTTTTACACAATCAAATGTCCTTAATTAATTCAATGAGTTAACTTATTCAAGTCGGTCAATAACTAACCTAACAGCAGAAAACGACATGGCAGCGAATAAAATCATTACAGTAACAACTTACTCATGACAACAAAATGGCGGTGATGCAAGCAAAGTTGAAGAATAACAAACCCAGAAAGGTATACCTTTTCCAAGTACACTCTTCCATATTCGTATTTGGGTAAGGGTGGAGGTACTGGACTAGGAGGCTCAGGTAAATATTTGGTAACAACATCTCGTGTGACGTAGTATTTTTCATTTGGATCACCAGATTCAGAAAGTGGAGCATCGTAGTCATAGCTTGTAATAACAGGGAGATAGAATAAAGCCCATGTTGCCCCTGAAATGAAGATAATTAGTGATTTATTTATTGGAAGCCATAGTTGTGAAAAAGTTGCCTGAATGTCAGCAGTCACTCGCATTTAACATCCCTCTGTCAATAGTGGTTAAAGGCCAAATTGAAAACAACTCACTTGGGAGATTTTTAGGGAATTCACTTGAAATTCAATTCAAATGGGGGATTTTTTTGTACATGACCAGCTGAATTCCAAATCTACAGTGAATATACCGCCTCGTGAAAAATATACCTTTGCTGTTATTATAAGAAACCGAACGACAAAAAAATGTGCTCACGTTTGTTATCTTACCTTGGCAGACTAACAAACTTTGCATGGGAGACTTCTCCAGTGAATAAAAACAATAAATTGATTCGAAAAAAGATATCGTCTCGTAGAAGAAGGGAAACTCGTCATAGTGGATGAAACATTTAAGGCCTCAATTTTCAGAAAAATATGACGTTCAAACTATTTCTCCTCCTGGTTAAGTTTTTTGTTCTCCTTCGCTCCCTCAATTCCCTCACTTTTCTCTTTCTCTCCAAATTCAGAATCACTTGTAATTTTAGGTCACTGAATCATCGTTTTAATTAGTTACCATGCATAAACCTGCTCGGGCACATTTCATACTGTGTGACCAATATGAGACAAAGTGCACTTCACCAACACGATCTGAACCAAACCCGAGTATCTGGAACCCACTGGGAGAGCAAAGCACGACATCGGAGCATTTTGACTTTGTGGTGAGCCTATTCGAATTACAGGGCCGTGGTATTCGATGCGACAAGTGCGACATTTGTCGCACCAATAATTTTTCAGAACACAATTTTGTCCGAAATACTTCAAGTAAATACTAAATAGTGAGTGATGTTTAGATGATAGACTAAGTCGTGATTGGTGTCTTGATAAATTCGCATTTCAACCTTTTAATTGCATACAATTGTTGTACAAGAACAAATTAAAAAAAAAAACTAATGAAAGGACAAAGCAAAGCGTAAAAGAGAACAAAGAATAAAAGAATAAGAAGTCATTTATCAACTGATCTAACTATAACTCTGACCGCGACATTTGAGAGACATTGGCCAGTCAGTAAAAACGAGAAAAGGAGAGAACTCACTGATAGACTCTCTGAAAGGAAAAATAATGCTAAAAGGCCGATTACATGGAGATTTTCAGCCAGGCTTTAAGATAAAATACTTGCATGAGATACGCATGATGAAAGTTTCAGTCCTATTCGAGCTGAAAATTTCAGTCTGGTCAATCGCAGGCAAAGCTTTCAGCCTGAAAAGACGGGCTGAAAAGACGATTTAAGACGATAATAGACTAATTTATTGAACGAGTAATTTTTAATTTGCAATTCTTTTCTTCTTCTTGCTGCAATTTTCAGTTTGTACCCAACAAATTTTCACTGTCGTAATTTGTAATTTGTGATTTAGATAATTGATTTGTAATTATTAGAAAAAAATATCCTGTATATTTCCCTATCCCTGGAATATCCTGTATGAAAAGCAAGGAGAACGAAGCATTTGATCTTGGATGTATTCACATGAATTTTGAAATAGACTCTGAAAAACCCTGAAATATATCATCATGACTAGCAATAAAAAATACTTGCCATTGTAGTAGCCAAAATTAGTCCCTCCTTCATACATGTACATATTAACGGAAGCGTTCATGGATAATATTTTATCCAAAGCCTTTGCAATAATGGTTGCATTTTTCCTTTGAAATGGTAGGTCCCAGTTATCAATCCAACCAATGTAAAATTCAGTGTTCACTAAAGGTCCTTTTGGCTGATATTTTCTTTGTCTCTCGAAAGCAATCTGTGGGTCAGTTTCTGAGGAAAATAAATAAACTTAAACAGTAAATGCAACTCGGAAATTATAAGAACAATGATGAAAAAAGTATTCAATAAATAATACAGCAGTCATGAATACAAAATTCTATATATTATCCCGATCGGACTACGAATGATTCTGATAATAAGTCGAACAAAACTTTCTCTCGCCAGTTAAAACGCTTACTTAAACCCTCGAAATTTGTGTGGCAAAAATCAGCACGAGTACCATAAATATTATACTGTTAATTGTGTTGATTATAAAAGAATTAAAAATTTCAAGATTTTAATGAAACATGGAAAAAATGTCTTGATGATACATTTTTTGTTGATTGTACACAAAATTGTAAGATTTTTGAGTACCGATCCAGACGTAACAGATCAACATGACATCAGGCTGACAAACCTAGATAAACACATATCCATGTGAACATATCATTGCACGATGATCAGATAATTCTGATTTCATCAACCGTCCTTAATAATCA
The DNA here is from genome assembly GCA_030142905.1 of Heliopora coerulea. NCBI lineage: Eukaryota > Metazoa > Cnidaria > Anthozoa > Scleralcyonacea > Helioporidae > Heliopora > Heliopora coerulea. The sequence goes on along the minus strand of JASJOG010000036.1, from coordinate 1,628,566 downwards.
GCCAGCGACTATCAAAACATCGGTCCGATATTTCACTAGTACAGAGCTCACGTTCGGTCAATAAATAGTGAGTATGTTGAAGTAACGTATCATAGCAATCGCCGTATTGGTTGAAGATAATTACTTTATTTCATTTGATTTTATGTTATTCTCTCTCATTTTACATGATATATCATATATCATCATATTATATTATATTATATTATATTATATTATATTATATTATATTATATTATATTATATCATATTGTTATGTTATTTTATTTTGTTTGTTATTATCTCGGATTCAAATAGTTCGGTGTTTAAACTAGTTATCAAAGGAAAAATTCAGTTAAAAAGTTATTCATAATGTACCAGTAGACTTAACAAAGTTTTCCTTGTGACCCAGAAAGTGGAAGATGATTAATTCGTTCTAACTATCAGATTCATAAACCTGTAAATTTTAGTCCTACTGGAGGGTCGTTTAGCATGTCCCCCTGGAAATTTTGAAATCTGAAGATGGCCACTTTCAACATTTTTGTGGAAAAAATTGACATTTGAACCAAACTTTCATGTATATCCAATTCTGGGAAATACCTCCTAAATGTCATGAAATCATGTTAAATCAAATTCAGAAAGATTTTAAAATCTGAGGAGGGCAAGATTACTTTTTCTTGTCATTTATTACAAATTGAAGTTTGTGCCCAAGCATCGAGGTCAGAGTTTGCTGGACCAGCTGATGAATGACTGCAACGTTAAAGAGAGGGAGTGATCTTCCTGGATGTCTATTAAACACCGCAAACTGATTGCACAAGATGTTTTGCGCTAAACAATCAAATCCTTTGGTTCTGGTTTTTAATTTTCCAGAAAGTGTAACTTGTTAAAAAATACAAATTATGCTGTTAAAACGTAACTGGTTGCAATTACAAATTGCTCTGTTATAAACATGATTCGTTACTTTAGTAATCGTCCAAAAAAAGGAATTTTTTGCTGTAATTCGATACCAGTAATTCTTTACTGCCCACTTTTGGTCAAAACCGATTTAAAATTTCGATCGCACGATGGCTGAGAACTGAAAATGGAAGGTTTGTCAGGACACATGAGCTAATACGACATTACTCATGAAAAAAACTGATGAAAAAGTTTGACAATGAAGGTTCAATTTAACTTCTAATGAATGTTAAATTAGGGCTAGTTAATTTTTAATGTAAACTTATTTTTGCAAAAGGCGCTATGTTTGCAAGATATTATGTTTTTTAATATGCATGCTCTGTAGCTATTTATACAAAAAAAAAAAAACAAAAAAAAAACTTTTCCTAGTCCTTGACTATTTGGATTCCTATCCAACCCGCAACCCTCCAATTGCTGTTACACAGCTCTAGCCGTTCATGGTGAGAGTGAGTAACATTTGTAACTTGTTCGTATAATGATAGGACATATGTACTTCCATTCTGTCATGTCATCAGAAAGTGTTAATGATTAGTTTTGGTAAATGTAGTAGTTTGGTAGTGTAATAATTAATGTAGTAGTTTTTAATGATAGGCATGCTCTCAAGTTCGTTAACTGAGAAAAACATTTTTTAAGTCTCTGACAGTGTTCAAACAATCAACCACCTGATTGCGAGCGAAACGATCCGACCATTGAGTAACGCGGACCCTGCTGGTGAAAGACGGTCACATTTGGTACTGGGTCGTATAACAGTAGGATATGTGTCGATATCTCGTGTGTGTTAATGGTTAATGATTAATACAAGTGGTAGTTTATTAAAATAGTTTGAGAAAATGCGCTCTAAAACAGTATTAATTACCCACAGATAACATATTCTTAGAACAATTAATACTAGTAACTTAAGTAGCATTAATCATTTTCAGAATATGTTATCAAAGAAGCCCAATATACCAACAAAAATCGTGAATGTACCAGCCAGAGATTGAGCAAGTTCTTCGCACGAAAACTTGAGAGTGTAACTGCCTTCTGCCCTCTCCCAGGCACGTTTCATCGTTTATGGTGAGCGATCAGTTATCCATAATTAATGATCTATCAATCAATTAGATATTTACCACGATCAGTGATATGGGAGCCATTATTTGTGATTTGTCGAATTATTAGTCATCTGTCAATAACTTTTTCTCATGAAAATTTTTATTTCATTGGATGCCAATCTTGTAGAATGTTGTGAAAAAATTTAATAAAATAATTTCTGGGAATTTGTAATATCTTTTTCGTCATTTACAATTGTCTTTTCTCTGTAGGCAACATTAAATTAAGTTATTATGTGTTTAAATATTTTGATAAAGTTTAGGAATTATTTTAGAATATCCACTGTCTTTGGAACGAAATTCTTGATAAGGGGGTATTATCCCCGAAACATTAGATTTTAATTACATTTTAACCGTTTCCGGTCCATTTCCGACTTTGGTATTTTATTCTGGCTGACGCCAGACGATTTTACTCGGAAAGACACCTTGCACAGGAAAGGAATAAAAAGAATTATAGTTATTGATGATCTAAATACCTGGTTCAAAATCCACAGTTGTAAAAAGTGAAGGAAGAGTTCCGCAAGTGATGTCTGATTTGAGACCAACTGGATCAACTGTAAAGAGAACCACATCATCGCCAAGATACTTTTCAAAAAGATTTTTTAGGTAACTCATGTATTTATGATCGCAGGTATAGTAACTTCCATATTCGTTTTCAACCTGAAAATAGAAAAAGATTTAAAAAATTCTAACTTTCATATAATCAAAAACAATTAGAATTGATGAGAATTGAAACTTCGGTTGACGTTTTGCTTCAATGACTACATTTGTTTAATCCTTATCATATTTTACTCGCTTTGTAAAAGAAAGGTAACCATAGCATCAATTTTTCAAAGTTTAATCAGCCGTTCGGCAGAGCTCTTTGTCATTCTCTTTCACTTTCCTCCGTCTCATGACCTGTGAGACGCCCTGACGATTGAGCTACCGAGATTCAGATGGCGAGCTAAGATGCAGGTTTGACATAAATGTATGAACTGCCTATGCGTTAGCAACAATGTGATAATGATGTTGACCAATGATGTGAACGTTATACTTGATGTGCATGTGCACATCAAATTTTCCTTCTAACCATATACGAATTCCTTGCTAGCCAGTGTCAAACTCTGGTATCAAGCTAAAACATTGCTAGCTCCCATTTGGTCGTACTAGTTGTATGTCCGAAAGTGATTAATCATCAGTTTACTTTCCTTGTTTCTATCTTCCGTTGGGTACCACTAGCCGAGAAAGTAAGCACTGGGCGCCGTTCACAGCAGAACGTTGGTCAATAACGAAAACCATCTTTCAATACTTGTTTTAGATCGTGAACTATGGTTCACTCGGAGAATTCAAACTGCATCGCGTCAGTAGCGTGGTCTGTTTTGTATTTTTGGGAGACTTATTAGGCATGCAAAGTACGGCTATGGAGAATTTTGCGATTGGAAGTCAGCTTAATGAATGGTTTGCTACCAGCCCTTTCAGATTCAAAAGTCAATGATACGACGACCACGTTCACATACAATTGAAGTTAATGAGATTCTTTTGTTGAAGTTCTACCAAGATGGCCGCCATGACGTCACGTTCAAACTACCTACAGAAAAATTTTGCATTTGAACCTTTTGAGACTGATTGTGTGTTATTCAATTTTTTGCAATATTTCTTTTATAAATGTGATCAGTTCATTGAAATTTGGGGGGACACCGCCTCCCCAGCTCCCGCTAGCCAGGGCACAGCCTCAGGCAAAAATGAAAAGAAATCAGGCAATGAGCAAATTGAGTTAATCTTGTAGTAGGTATTTTCTCCCTTAGACATCGTACAAATTCGAAAATGGTCTTGCCTTGGGAAGTTCCCAAACTCAGGCAATAATTCTGAACCGTGGACGGGGATCATACCCATAAAGTTACCACTGCTTAAATGTTTGTTTACACTTGACATCTTGTCGTATGTGTTGCACTCATGAGAGCATTGACGACGAACTGGAGCGAGTCAAAAACCGTATATCTTGCTGCAAAGATTACCATGGGTTTATTGCATACACCAGGAGGACAATCGCGACGTACGAAATTGCTGGTGTAAGCGGGTCTTAAACCAGCATATATTTGAAACCTTCGCTGTCCATCTAAGGTTTGGCAGCTCATTGCTTGGGGATTCATACCGATGGTGATATGGTAACTGGTTCAATACCAGTCTGAAGCTAAGAAATGGTTTCGATGGATTTGAATCAATGAACGTTCTTGATCGTAAACATTTGGCATTACAAAAGAGGTATCATAGTTCAATGGTTTTGAAAAAGTTCACTTTGAACAAAGTGGTATCCTTGCTATAGTTATTTTACCTGAGCAGCAATAACTGGACCTCCATTAGAGTACAAGTGCGGCTTTAATCTAGGTAAAAGGATACTCATCCAAGACGTTACAGCTGACAGGTAGGCTAATCAAACAGTCAAAAAGAAATTAAAATCAAAACAATGTATTACGTTTGCAAAATCCACCAATAATTCCCGTATTTCAATCGCGAATTCAGACTACAGATGCAGGCTGCCAGAAAATTTTGAATTTTACAACAATGATATTTTTAAACAAGGATACCAGTGGCGTAGCAAGAAAGCAAATGTTACGTGGGCACAACATGGGCACAGGTGTCAATATTTCCTGGTAGTTTTTTAGTTATAACATTGCTAGCTAAAGGTAAGCGGCACGCCCTTCAAGATATTTTGCAGTACTTGAGCCCAATAACACTTCTGTACTAACTGCTACTAGTACTGTGTTTCCCCTGGCTTCTCAACATCACCCCTAGGCTTGCTTGACTGGGGCTCGGTGTTACCACTTTCTGTCCTTCTCTTTTTATTCGGATTCATTTCACAACAATCGAACGACAATTGTCTTGATGTTTGAGAAACATGAGAGCTTGGATATATTAAGGTAGATGAACGATCTTCAAGCTCGATACTCAGAAAAGGATTTCTGAATATCGAGCTTGAAGATCGTTCATCTACCTTGACAATTGCCTTGCAGCCATATTTGTACTTGACCATTTACTGGTCAGCGCCCACTGACACATGCCTTAGCATTGACAGTCAAAAACATTGTTTTTTGCTTCATCTTGCAAGGATATATTTTTACGAAATATTTAACATTTATGCGGACATTGAACTAATACTTGGACTTTAGGTAAACAGAATAATTATATTTAATCTTTGTAGTGACTATACTCTATACTTTGCCAAATGAGAGGTAGATTTGTAAGCAATATTTCACCCGGGCACAGACCTGGGTAGGCCCTGGTGTAGCTACGCCATTGCCAGATACTATAAAAGAATTTACACTCTCACGTCATTAGTCAGTTATTCTGCGAACCTTTGACATAATTTAAAAAGCAATAGGTCCCTATATTTCAAGTGAATGGCAAAATATGAAGAAAAAAGAAAGGCCATGAGTTTAGAAGCAAACGTGCAGACAATACGTTCTGCAAGTCAATTTTCCAATCTCATTTACTTTGCCTTTACCCAAGTCCTTTTGGCAACAAGACTTGTATAGTTAAAGTAACGATCTGTAACATGTCATAAGTTGATTACTCATACCAAAAATTCTTAAGGCTTTATTTTAAATTGCTTTCTTCTTCCGAAAAGATAATAACCAGAGAAACTTAAAAAATTAGATCTAATTTGTCTCGGCTTTGCCAAAAGCTTAATTTAACTGAGTTTAACTGGAAATGTTTGATGTAGACCATAAGTATACTTATCTTAATACCTTCATCTGAAGAACGTAAAACTATCGAGCTATTCTGTAGTAGCCAAGCCGGTAATCCTCCCTAAATCAAGGTATACCAACAATAACTATTTTTGGTACGCTCCTGACTTTTCAATTTTATACTTTAACGTTCTTTAATTCTTTACTCTAATTTTGCTTTTGGGTCTGAAACATTGAGTTGCTGACCAAGACAAAACAATAGTCAAGTGTTTGGACTCCAAGTGAATAATCCTGCGAGATCCCATGCAGTATTCACAATTAGTTTCAGCTGCATACACCACCACCACAGCTCAATATTGATAGCTAGAGTGATGAAATTCTTAAAACTTAATCCATTTCACATTTTAAGTGAAACTGAACCAAAAGAAATCACCCTTGGAAATGAGCAGCTGACATCTTTGAGAGACGGGCACTTCGTTACCTGACTTTGGGAACAAGACTGTAACCAGTGAACTTTATAATAATTGGAAGAATGAGTGCCAATAAAGAAGTGAAACGGATATGGAGGTACTTAATTTGGGAAGTCAGTTTCAGTCTCCAACACGGTCATTTTGGATCTCAGTTTTAATATCCTACGAGGTCATTTTGCAAGTCAGTTTTGGCCTTCCGCGGCCATAAAATTCTAAGTCACGATTTCGATAGATAAAAATCAATGATTGCCGTATCTTGTTTTTAAAATAGCGCTTTCAAGTCAAATATTTTGCTTTTTCTTAGTTTTGTCACATGTCTTCTTTGAATATCTCCATTAAAGTTTCTTGAAATGTTTGAATTATTTAAACTGACTTCTTTCCAGTAAAATTTTCTTCTTCGTTCTGTTTCTTATTGAATATGAAAATTTTACCAACAAAAAAGCAAATGCCGTGTGGAAAAAGAAACTGACATCCAAGATGACCACGTAGAATTCTAAAACTGACATCCAAAGTGGGTTCCTAAGTTCACAGTCTGGTTTCACGATTTTAGGCCAGTTATTGGCTTCTAGTTATAAAAGAGTTCAGTTTCTACGACCAGAAATAAACGAAAACGATGAAAGTCAACAGAAGAATGGCTGCGATTTGCGAAGGACAAAACTGCTTAGAGCTTTACCAGTTTCCTAATTTACGATCATGCACTTCCGACGATGAAAACCCAAAGGACCAAGCGCTGAGAAGCAAAGTTCGAGTATTCGCAAAATTTTGAGCTCAAGAACGAAGTACAAGTACGAGAGTTTAAGAAACGTCGCTCGAGTGGTAGCCCGGCTAAGTATCGTACTTCAATGTTCTGGGCCTTTTGATGTCCTAGTTCAAAACTCGGGAAAACGTCATGACGATTCGACTGAAAAAGTAAATTTATGGCGATAAGCCAAGGACACAATCGTTAAGTAAATGTGACATACCAAGTCCCATTCTGCACAAATATAAGGACCTGTAAGAGAAATATTATTGACTCGTAAACTGTTATGGGCGAGATGTCCTTTTCAATGCATGTTGGAAAAGCAGTTTAGTAACAAAGATAAGTTCCCAGAAAAGAATTTGAATAAAAGACAAGACCAAAACAAAAGGTAATTTTAAAGACATATTTAACACCTCGGGAACACAATGAAGAAAAATTATGAGGTAGGGAACAAACGAAATTGAAAGCAAAATATCAAAAAATCATCTGATGGTTTATGAATATAAAGCGAAATTGTAAGAAAATCACTAAGAATTACCTGGTCTAACAATCATTAAAAGTCCCAGGCTGTTTACAAGGTTTATAAAACCCTCTATATCAGCGCCATCATTGAAGTTAAATTTACCTCTTTGAGGTTCATGCACATTCCACGCAATATAACTATATAAAAAAGAAACATTAATTTTATTTCACTTACACTGACGGTAATGGTAGCTTGGAAGAAACAGTACGTGTGCCTTTTGTGGGATAATTTTTCTCTGATAGCGACTCAACTTTCTCTAATTTTATATTAAGAATTCGTTGCCTCTCAGATTTCCAAGGAAGATTCTGTCTCCTAAAATGCGCGCTGCTGCATTTTGGCGATCGTGCCTAAGGATTTTATCCTCCACTTGCTCAGGTCTTCATTTTCCATTAATATAATAGTGAATGGATTTGGAATTCAACGTCAGATTTTTTGCCTACACTCAAAAGATTTGCCTATTGGACGAAAGTTGCTAATGTTTTATCATCGAGCGTAAACTGAAGCCTAACTGACTGAAATTAAGGGTCTTTTTAGGCAGCGGCGTAACGATACCTTTATTAGTTGGGGAGTATGGTAGTCATTTACATTTTGAAAATGGAAACGTACCTGAAATTTAATTTGTATATTTGGGAGGTCTAACTCCCCGGCTATCATTTCCTACTTTTAGTTTTAACAAAAGACGTGTTCATGTACCAGGATGCTAAAGCGAAATAAGCGCGTTGTTGAACTGAATAATGCTGTTACTCCGCACACTCACAATGGCAGTGTATCGCATTTGTTAAAAAATAGCAACTGACGTTTCTGTCCTTTGAAACCTGTCACGATATCAAGGTACTAAAGAGCTGTTTGTCAAACATCGCACTTGCCTTTTATAAAATTTATTCACTTTGTTACGGTAGCGAGGAAAAAACAAATCTTTTTTTCGATTTCGATGATTTTTAACGAGAATTAGTACAATCTTTTTCTTTATTTTCATTGATATCCAGGTCGCTGCACTCTCCCGTTTTTGCGACTGTATCTAATTTTATTTCGTCTCATTGTCATGGCCTTTACCTTAATTTTTATTTGATGTTATCTACATAGGCGTACGGGGCCCAATCATTTTGGGGGGGCAGAGACGATTTGCCCGAATCGCTCTGCTCGAATGTTCAGTTAGAAAAAACCTAGGAATAAGAATTACATATTGCACACGGTATATATATGGCAACCTGAATGCACGCTAATATCCAAACTCTTGTTCATCGTTATCGATTTTTGAAAATTTTTCTGTTTTAATCACCGTCACATGACCTTACACGAGAGATCAAACAGCAAAGCTGTGCAGATTTATCTACGTCAATGTGTAAGTGCAACAAAGACTTGAACACCGGCACTAAATCCATGTCGTGAACATATTGTCGGCTGCTCTAGTGTTGTTTTACTTTCATTTATCATTCAGTGAGATGCCGGAAGCTACAGAAGTCGTACTAACAATTTAGTAATCCTTTTTTTCGGTCAAAGCAATTTTGACGTTTTGTTAAACAGCGAATAGGGACACCTAGGCAATTGGTAAGTCTGAAAGTTCAACTTACGTTTGCACAGTGTTTAGTCCAGCTGCCTTCATTTTCATCAAACGATCTTTCCAGTAAATACGCGGTACTCTAAAATAATGTATTCCGCCAGACATATATCGAAATATTTTGCCATCTTTAAGGAATACAGTGGAACCCCGTTAATACGGTCACCAACCACGGGGTGAGATCAAATTTCACAGCCGACCTCCTACGTCATGAAAACCTTGTTGGAGACGTCAAGAAAGCCTCGTTTAAACAAAAATTTGCCCCCTCTCCATCTTTTTGTGTCGCTGCTGGCATTAGCCTCGGAAGCTGCTATGATCTCTTCACTCTTGTGTAGAATACATTGAATTTGAGTTCTTCCACAACTAAATTTTTCAGCCAGTTTTCTTGTACTTATCTGAGGATTTGCATCCCTAAATGTAATCACTTCATATCGCGTTTTCAAGTCAAGTTCTTGCCGTTTAAGTTTGCCTGACACGACAAATTAAACTTTCTCACTCGATTCGAGTGAATAGAAAGTCTACTCTCCAAGCGGCGAAATATTGAAACCATACACCTTGCTCACGACTTTCTCACATTTTCTGCCATAGTAACCGACAAATTTTTGACGATTCTTTGTCTTACACTTCCCACACTCACACAGAGACATCTGATAAGCTGTTTGCTATACTGTATGATCAACTCATTGAGCTGTTGACAAAAACGTGTTCTTGTTTCTCGTGTTATGTCGGATTTAAGTCCAGTCGAAATCGAACTTCCATCATGGATTCGGGGGTATCATGCGTACAAGGATTACTGGCAGATCAAGAATGGGGAAGTCTTGACCTTGAGGAATGACCCAAATAATGAACACGACAAGAGTGCTATTGAGGTAGTAAGAGACGGGAGGGTGGTTGGCCATATACCAAAGGGCTTAGCTAACACAAAACAAGGGACAGGCATTGTGAAGCATTTTCTAACAAAAACGAGCAGTAAAGCTGACGTTGAGGTGGTTGGAAAAGCTGTTAATCGAGGAGGTAGATATGGTATGGAAGTCCCCTTGTGTCTACAAATTTCAGGGACAGAAAAAATATGTCGACTTACTACAGAAACTTTTGGACATTGAACATAATTTATCTGTAAGAAATGAAGCTAAAAAAAGACACGCGGAGCAGGAAAAGTGTAGAAGTAGAAAAGCTAATAAACGTTAAATTAAAAGCTCCATATTTTTTCTATTGCTTTAATGCTTTGCGCATTTAACTATAGCGCATATTGTTAAGATTCAAAATTCAAATACCATATTGTATTAAAACTAAAAGGAATGCATGCCTTTGATGTTATAACAACAACACAAGCACAAACATGATAACATTTGTATGTACGCTCACTAATAGTATCAAATTATATTTCCACCTGTCGACACTTTTAGAGTGACCGTATTAACGGGGTTATTTCTTAACTTTGGAACATTACAATGTGGCCGTTGGCCGTATTAACGAGGTGACCGTATTAACGAGGTATCTTTATTGGGAAATGCATTGACGTTTTGCCGGGACAAAAAAAAGTGACCGTAATATCGAGGTGGCCGTATTAACGAGGTGGCTGTAAGGCAGGGTTCCACTGTACGTTGTTTTCGTAATCAATAGTAAATGAACGTCCAAGACACCCGCATGTAAAACAACCAGGTAAGAAAAACGACCACCACATTAGAAATTTAAAACAAGCCATTCCGTGATTCTGATTTTAGCTTTTTTGACGAAACTAGAGACGAGTCGCAACTTGTGACCACTAAATCACAACATTACGAAACAATAAAAATGGTGTTGTATTGCACAATCTTATCTTGGAAGTTAAACTTCTTAAACACCTTGGGTAAACAATAAAAATCAACAACCAGGCGGAAATCTTAGACTAATCATGAATACTATTAAGTATATTGACCAGCAAAAAACGAGATCTAAAGCCCTAGCAAAATAAGTTTTTAATGATATATTGTCCAGGGATCTCTTGCAAGGTAAAATTTGCTCTTTTTGGGCGAAAGTTGTACTTAAAAACTTTCACTTATGCTTATGGTCGTGCGGTAGTTAATATTAAACAAACCAGACAAAGATTAGACTGATCTGTCGAAGTAATATTGAAATGTTTTTGATGCCATTTTGCAATTATTACAACGAAAGTTAATATTTTAATGAAAGTTTGGGTAAAGTTAATGACAGAGAATTTTTGGACTGCAAAATAATCGTCATGAGCTAGTAGTGATCTGCTTTTTCTCGTCATGTCATGCCTGTGTGGCTGTATTACGACAGTTTATCACGTACAACAACGCGTCGATTGAGCTGGGTAGTTAGGTCTTATCAGGCGTGATTGGATCACTTATTTTGCTGTGCCTAATTTTTGTGCTTAATTAAATATAATGTGCGATTATCGACCTCCACGTCGATTATTGACGAATATAGTCAACGAAATGTCTCCGTAGATGTAATAACAAGTTTCATAAAACAGCTAAAGGTTAATTGCATTTCTCATATGCCAGTCACATTGCTCAGTATAATAACATATTTTAAAATTTTTCACTTAACCATCTCCTTTTCCCCTAATAACAAGGGAAATAGCTGCACAACAACAGTTTGCCATTCGAGACAAGTCCACTCCAAAGTCTACAACGTCAGTCACTTTATTTCCCTATGAGAGAGACTAAAATTCTCTACTTAACCATCTTCGTGTCCCCCAGCAAGGGAAACAGATCAACAACAAAATTCTGCCATTCACGTACACTCCAAAGTCCTACAATGTCAGTCACTTCGTGCCACATGAAAGAAACTTTAAAATTCATTACTTAACCATCTCCGTTTCCCCCTATAACAAAGGAAATAGCTGCACCACAAGTATGCTATTCAAGTACACGCCGAAGTCCCACAAGGTCAGTCGCTTTGTGCCACATGAAAGAAACCTTAAAATTCTATTCTTAACCATCTCCGTTTCATCCAGCAACAAGAGAAATAGCAGCAAAACCGTGCCATTCAAGTACAATCAGCAATCCAAGTGAAAAACACAACACACGAGGAGCAAATTAAGCAGCTATGTCGTCGACCATTGGTAAGTAAAATCATTATGACCAATAAGATGTTGTATGGTAAAATTTCCAGCCAAAAAATTCATTAAAAATTGTGCAATCCATTTTACTATTCACGCAGTTTCAGTCACTGGAAATCCATAAACAGTCATAACTGGCAGTCATTACAATGTTTTATGGATCCTTTACCCATTGAATGGTTTGAATTCGGGAATGCTGCAATTGTACATTTATGGTTCGTTCTGCCAGATTTATTAAACATTAAAAATTTAGAACTGTTTGCTTGTCCGACGTTTCGGCTTTCTACTCGGAAACCATCTTCAGGGATCCTTTACTCTATATTATTTGTAGTGAAAAAAACCTTGTGAGGATCCCTTGCGAGGAGGAAGTTTTGAAACTGGAATGTGGACAGTGGGTCCATCTCTGATCCCTTCACGTATTCAAGGTAAATGGTGCTGTCCGATATTTACAAGTGAGACGCATTATATAAGTAAACTTCATTTGCCTATATTTCAATAGGCTTGTTTACAATCCCGTCTCCTCACGCACTAACTCCATTCCATTTTGCTTAGTTTTAGAGAACCGTTTTTAAACCTCGATGATCATTTAAATAAAACATCCTTTTGGGAAAAGCTCAAAAGTGAGAGATACGAATGTCTAATTTCACATAACGCTTTACTTCATGGTGCTACTCTTTATAGTTCGTCATACAGGTGTATATACAACACCGGAAAAACTAACTATATTTTAATCCAATTTCTTCCTTGTAGATTTCTTAAATGAGTCGGTTATCGTACACATGTAGACAATAGGCAATCGTTTAAAGATGTTACTGTTACCCATATTCATGACCCATTCACTTTCCTCTTTTCTCGTTTCAGGATTTTTGAGTTTGTGAGTGCAACTGCATGTGTTCGCGGGTCTTTTCCTTTTCTTTTCCTTACTCTTACCTCCCTTGTTTGTTTTGTATGCGTGGATAATGGCTCTTTTCAACGAAACGAAACGAGTCACTTGATTAAAACAGTTTTATTTGAACACGATTTTGTTTAACGTGCATGATATTGTTCACTGCCGTAGGAAGATGTCCAAGGTAAGGGGTGCTGGCCGAGCGCCGAAGCCGCAAGAACCCTCTATGCTCCCCCGGGAAATTTTGGGGGCGGTTTTACCACAAAAAATGTTGTAGACCTTGTGAGGTCAGAAGGTTACGGGTTCGATTCCCGTCAGGGACTCAGAAAAGTTTTTCCTGGGAGAATAGCTTGAGAGCGTGCGTATTAAGAACATTAAAAACTATCAAGCTACTACAATTACATCATTAAGATAATTATCCCATAGACAATTTAACCTTTGTGAGTAAACATTAACTTAGCAATGACGGCTCCCAATTTATTAATGGCCTGGAACGGGACCATTCAATATCGGCGTTGTAGTGAATTCAACATAACAACTACTAGTTTGGTCGCAAGGTGCTCCGTCCAATTCCAAGACCGTAATCGTATTAGCCCCGCCGTCTGATCGGAAAACAGATGCAGGAACATACAACGTGATTTGAGGGCCTTCTACAGGCCAATATCGTCCAAGGTTAAATTCATTGATATACACCTGACCCTACAAGAGGAAAAGAAAGAGATCTGTTAAAAATCAGTCCATAAGTAAGATAAAACAAGTCCATTATTGACCAGATGATTTTGTCAAGGAATTCAGTGAAAAAATTCTCAAACATCTGAAGTCGAACGTTTTGTTTCAGTAAAATTTTACCTGAGGTAGGCTCTTGTTATAACTGCTCCAAATGCCTCCTTACTTTAATGTTAGCTTTTCCTTTTTTTTCAAATCCAAACTACACAGATAAGATTACAAACAACACTGTCTTCTTAACACAGCAGGCTCAACAACAGATACCTTCTTTAATTTCTCTGATGCGATTTTTGAAATTTTGCCATCGCACTAGACCATCTTTAAATTTCATAATTCAGTTCCCATTTTACATCGCGTCATGTAACGTTGGGTATTTGTTCGTTTTCATCCATTTTAGTCATGGATGAAAGCTTGGATGCGTTTCCTAGCAACAAGTTTCAAAAAACAACTATCCATATAGTGTCAGAGAAACAAACCCTCGTGTTCGACATGAAAGTTAGTTTGGGAACATTCGAGCTCTGATCATGTTTAAGCGCGGCTCAGCCAACTATGTCTAGCTTTGCTAAAATATTTCCGCCGTTTTGTATTCCAGTCTTAAACAAATAGGCATCCAGCGAGGTTGAAATATCAGTTTAAACAATAAATTTTCCGAACAATTTTCATATTTCAGGATTGGGTGGTCAAGGTGGACAGCGAAACAGTTTAGATGGTACCCAGGTTTAAGTATTATGGGCTCCATCAAGGCGGCCAACGGAGATTGCATGAAAGACATTAGAGTTTGGGAGCTATGGGTAAGATAAGAACAATACATTTGACGACTATGAGAGAAACGCCTAGGAAACTGATGAGTGTGGAATGGATTGAGGAGTGTTGTGCTGTGGGCGATGACCAATTACGTGGAGAAAGCTCCAAATTCAAGCATACAGGGAAGACAATGTAAGAAGCCGAAATGTCGATCTGCAAGACTCTGATAGTTGCGAACTTGATGTAGTAATGAAGGAATCTTTAAAGGCATCTTTTGAGACCCGTGAAGGAAAGCAAGCTGAAATATTTAGGTCAGTCCGTACGAGATTATGAACAGTACCTGATAAAGCAAACGTTCAGAATGTACCCAAGAGGGAGGGAAAAGAGTCAAGATGATGATGACTTTAAAACTTCACTGACAATATCGAGATGACAGGACAGGGGCGAAACTAGAGAGGGGTTGGGAGCGGGGGTTGCCCATTTTGTGGAAGCTATTATACCTACCCTTTTAGTGACAACTTTTTGCCCTGATTTTTAGAAGCTACGTAGATCTGCTTCCCTGGAAATGAAAAATTCGCCCCCACAGTACCTTGACACTACCATTCGACCCCTGCCCTTCAAAATGTCTAGTTGCGCCCCTTCAGCAGTCGGTAAGAAGGCGTGCGAACTGGAAGATAGTATGAGTTAACTTGCTGGAGGCAGAGGATGGCGAACTTCGATAACGAAGATGCCACAGAAACAAATCAATTTACAATTGTTATCCTACGGTAAACCAAAGTCACTTGTGCTAGTGTTCTCGGAGGTTAGTTAAAGTAACTGGTTCACTATTTCAATGATCACTATGTATAAAAAAGCAATTATGGTGTCTCTCAAAGGCCAGTGTACAAGAAAATCAGTTATATAGTGACTAGTATACCTCCGCAATAACTAGTGTTCATGAAACTCAATCAAGGTATCTCGGGTTTCAGCCGCACACAGAGTCAATTATATAGACTGGTACACTGTACCTTTCCAATTACTGGTTTTCCAAGAAAGTCAATCGAGGTAACATTTGTTCTTTCTCGAACGTCAGTTATGATAACTTACACACTATCTCAATTGCAGTATATGTAAAAGTCAGTTATCATGATTGGCAAGGCTTCTGCGAGGCTTTTAGGGACGCTAGAAATCGTCTCCATGAAATTTCTCAATTGCAATCTTTTTCCCCGATTACCCCAGAAGTTTCGCTCCAGTATCAACTCTAATAAACCTGGTGACCCATATTCGTGGCATATTTATCGTTAAATTAGCGTTGAAAACATGTTATGCTATATATTCTTGCCCTATGTGCCTGTAATAACTTTAACACGATACAGCAGTAGTTTTGGTGGGGTACGCGCCATGGGAATATTTTTTGGAATCAATGCTCTATGTCCTCTCCGGCGGAAATCCTGATTAATATAGTACTCTAATTGCCAGTGGACACAAAAGTCAAGGTGATCACGAGTATGATGGTCCAATTTAATTTCGTAAGGTAAAATTGACGATTTCAGATGAGGTGATTTTTTTGTTTTTATCATGTTAACCGTTTAACGCATACAGTAACAGATACATAGAACACCCAAAACTAAACAACAAATGGCAGGACAAAGCAAGAACAAAAAGAAAGCAAAGAACAAAAAACAAAAAAATTAAGCATTAAAAAGTTAAAATGCGGATCTGAATATAATTAAATTTCAAAGAAACAGTTAGACTGCCTTTACGCTTCATTGGATAGGTTTTTGTGCCAGTATAAAAAGTTTTCTGATATAGTGTAAACAGGACGGTTCTGTGCTGTTTTAAAAAGGTATCAGGCATGACGTAAATAACGGACCTGGGAAGGGTAGAATATAATCCGCCTTGAAGAAATTTGCACCTGCAACAGCTCTCCTTTCCTTCTCCAGCTCGCGAACGTGCTAAAAATACAATCTATTGCTGTGGTTGTACTATGAACCCCAAAATTGTTTGCAATAATTCAACAATAATAACATACAAACGCTCACGTGACTCCATGTAGAATACAATCAAAGGCTCAAAGTGTCCCGAAAACCTCTTATATGAAACGTACCCCTTTCAAGAGCGGAGTGCAACATCTCCCCAGTAGGGGATTTAGGATTTTTATCACCTTAGTCAAACTTTTGAATTTTTTTTGCAGGGAGGAGTTAGTACAAAACACGCACTATGTTTCTCATATGGTAATTTCATGCACTTTACAATAAATCATAATTTGAATTTGAATTACCGAGTTAAATTTAAATCGGTTCGGACCAATCAAAGGCGAGTACAAGTATATCTAAACTTAAATTAGAACACTGTGCACATACGACAGGCTGAAGTAAGAGAATAAGTAGAGGAACCGAAGAAAACTTTTGATTTGGCTTTTTGTTAACAGTTTTGTGAAATCACAACACTTTCCTGACAGACGGACTATAGTGCGCCAAAGTCTTCAATACATGTATCAGGCGAAGTATACAATCTTGGATTGAATAACAAGGTCTTTACACATTGCCGGTATCGCAAGAACAAAAGGCCTATCTCATTCAATTTTGTTACGGCTCCATTTCATACGGTATCGGGCGAACATAATCTAGATCACTCTTTAGTATTATCGAGTATTATAATATCCTCAATCAATGATAAGTCTAATTTTCCTGTTTAAATTTTAATCTGATCATATAGACCAGTCTTCCTGAAAGCAATGCGTGTCTTCTTGCCAACTGCATAGTACTCGGTGGCAAAGTTACTGTCATTCAGACGTTTACTACCATCAGCAGAACGACTGCGAATGCTTAAAGTGCCTATGTCATGGTTGGATAATCCACATATTTGGGATATTTAGACCCTTCTGAGAAAATTTGTAATATATCTTCTCAGGCGAAAATTTCATCTTCATGGACGTTTTTACTGTTAAAGTTGGCTATTTTGGCCTCTGACCGCGTGACAAAAAATCTGGAACTAGTTGCCGGAAGTGACATCAATTCAGGGAGACGTTAAAACTGTTTCAAGATATTTACATAACGAATAGAAGCCAAACTGCAGAATCTGTCGCTTTTTTTCCACGGTATTATTGTTCGGAATCGGTTGAGAGTACACTGTCGTATAATTCACAATGTCCTGTAACTCCTCCAACGCAAACATGTCTTTCACAGACGCTTTCAGAAATGGGCATGAATGATTTTTCAAGCCTTATCAAGACAAGCCAATAGCCGATGTAGATTGGATTGCGAAGTATAATTAGCAAAAATGACCTGAAGAAGATAAATTGCAAATGCAACAAATTCGCTTGGAAGGACGCGATAAAGTCGAAAGTAGGGTAAGTTTAACAGCATGTGTAGTTGTTTATTACTGTTTACCGACTGCTGTAGTATTTTCAAAATTTGTATCGTGTGTATGTATTTATGGGTTTAATTTGGTCTTTCGCTAACGGGTTTAAGTACGTTAGAGGTCGATGCTTGTGTTGAGACAATTGACATCGATCAAGTTCTCTTCGAGGTCGAATCTGTATCAACAAGCTGCGTCACATTGACAAACCAACGGCTACTCCGTGTTTGTCGCCATTAAAGATATAAACCTGGTCATTCTAGCTCCGCTTATCTCTTTTACAACAAGATACGTCTCTTAAAATCCTGACTACATCCCAGGCGAGAAAATAAATTTATTTTCTCAATAGTTAGCTGCTTACCTGTACCCTGCATTATTCTTTTTATTTTATTATTTTTTTTTGTCAGTCTTACAGTATTTTCATCCAGCAAGACGCAGAAACCATACTCCCAGACAAAAACCTAGGATGCAAACAATGGCCAGGTTTATATCTTTAATACCAACAGACACGGGGTGACAGTTGGTTTGGTAATGCGACACAGCTTGTTGAGACCTCGAGGAGAACTTGATCGCTGTCAGTTGTCTCAACACAAGCATCAATCTCCATGCTACCCTTAATTTCTTTGCATTCCGAAGCAGTTGTGTGCTGCAATTGATGCACTTAAACACGACATAAACCAGGTTCATAAAACTATTATATCTTTAATGGCGACAAACACGGAGTAACCGTTGGTTTGTCAATGTGACGCAGCTTGTTGATACAGATTCGACCTCGAAGAGAACTTGATCGATGTCAATTGTCTCAACACAAGCATCGACCTCTAACGTACTTAAACCCGTTAGCGAAAGACCAAATTAAACCCATAAATACATACACACGATACAAATTTTGAAAATACTACAGCAGTAGGTAAACAGTAATAAACAACTACACATGCTGTTAAACTTACCCTACTTTCGACTTTATCGCGTCCTTCCAAGCGAATTTGTTGCATTTGCAATTTATCTTCTTCAGGTCATTTTTGCTAATTATACTTCGCAATCCAATCTACATCGGCTATTGGCTTGTCTTGATAAGGCTTGAAAAATCATTCATGCCCATTTCTGAAAGCGTCTGTGGAAGACATGTTTGCGTTGGAGGCGTTACAGGACATTGTGAATTATACGACGGTGTACTCTCAACCGATTCCGAACAATAATATCGTGGAAAAAAAGCGACAGATTCTGCAGTTTGGCTTCTATTCGTTATGTAAATATCTTGAAACAGTTTTAACGTCTCCCTGAATTGACGTCACTTCCGGCAACTAGTTCCAGATTTTTTGTCACGCGGTCAGAGGCCAAAATAGCCAACTTTAACAGTAAAAACGTCCATGAAGATGAAATTTTCGCCTGAGAAGATATATTACAAATTTTCTCAGAAGGGTCTAAATATCCCAAATATGCGGATTCCCCAACTATGACATAGGCACTTTAATGTCGACAACAGTGTCTCAGATGAAAAACAAGGTCTTACCATCATTGCTGTTAAGCGCAGTAAGAAAGGGTTACTAAAAGCTCGTAGACAACATGTTGAAGGACCGTAAGACTGTCACTGAAAACGATCTCCACACGCTAGTTAAAGCATTTCAAAATCAACAAAACACTGTTTACGATAATATGATCAATCAGAAGACGACCGATGAAAGGTGATAGTTTCGGCAAGGTCCCATACCTCGGCAAACTCGGCAAGATGACATCACAAATTCGACCAAAAAGCTTCAAAGTGTATACCACTAAGCCAATAGCTGATGCTGTTAAGAAGCATCTTAAAATGTTGAGCCAATCAGAGCAAGTGAAACAAAATGAAGATTTGACAAAGGGGCGGCGAAATTGGTCAAACCAATCACGGCTAACGATAAATGGATTTTCAACAAACCAGCCAATTGCAAAGACGAATACAGCTGAAAGATTCGGCAAACTGGTTGAACTTGACCGAGAAACCAGCTAGAACGTGATTCCGATGTTCGCCAATGTTACCAGAAACGACAAACGCACTAGATCTAAATACGACGCCGGGAATTAAGCTTCGGCGATGAAAACAAAGCTATCTGACAACTTTACAGCGGCAAATATGCAACGCAAAGTCAATCTGATATCTTAGGTTAGTGAGATAGTCACCTCAGTCGGCTGACCTATTAGACATACCCTAAATCCGCCACTGCTCCCCGTTCCAAAAGTCGCTTTGGAAACAGTGTTCCTAGTGTAAACGTAAGGCCGATCCGGCATGGTTTTCTAGTCGCTAAGGAAAGCTATCTAGTATAGTGTAACGTAGCCTTAAGGACAGGATAACGTCACATGGTCTGAAATGCGGCAAGAAACAGTGTAGCTAAGTTGGTCAATTGCTCAAGCAGTATAATCTAAATTACGATACCTTTTGCCATCCCTTTAACAAAAGATATGAATCTTGAGGCGCCTTTCCATCAGGCATAGGAGGCACAGTTCCGTAAAACAATCCAGCTTTGTCGGAGCCATTTTCATCCGTTACAGTAGCAAATTTACTCTTTCCAGGTTTCTCAAACGATAAATTATTGGTACCATTACCAGAAAGTACTGGTGCCATTTCCCAGTTCACTAACATTTGTCCATTCAACGTGACATTTTGAATAATTCCTTTAGGATCGTTCATTTTTGAGCCATAATTGATCCGTCCTTGATTTTCAACCATAATCAACAAGTCTGTACAGCCATCGACGTTGATTACCAACTGGGTTTGATCATTACGATCAATAACACCTTGTCGGATCTACAAAAATGAAAAGCCATTGCTTAATGCGAACACACTCAACAGATGCAAGGTTTTAATACACATGCACATCAACAGAGAACACCAATTCTACATAGAAGTCAACGTCATGGCATACTTCTGGCATACCAATCGGCACAAAAAAGTGGTTGCTGTGTTGAAAAAACAAATTGTTATTGAATGACTTGAAAGAAAAGCTTAGTAATATAATGTTTTCTAAGTTTAAGATAATATTTTATAAGCACAGTCCTGGATAAGCTAACTTCAAAAGACGACAATGTTTCGAAACCTGAATGTAATATTGAATAAAAACGACTCTAGGTCTATTACCCTCAAAAGACAGAAGTATGTACTTTTTGTCGGTTTATGTTACAGTAACAATAAATTAACACTACTGTGGGTAGGTTACTGTTGAAACATGCGTGGTAGTACACCTCGAAAAGATGGACAATGAGTTGGATACTCATATTATAACAGAAGAAGTATAATTTTTCCTCCCATTCACACCAACTTTGCAAGCAAAAAGAGTGTATTACTACCACTATTGTTTTCATGACCATTTTAATTAGCTTTATCCCAAACCCTATCCTTATTCAAACAAGGTACCATTTCACGCAGTATTAAAAACTATAAAAGTAATGTTAGTCCAACATTTATTAACCGGTTTATCATACAGTACGGATGAATATTATACAAATCAGCCGTATTATAATGAGCTTATAGGTCGAGTCAAAATACAAATTAATTATGAGTAGAGTATATACCTTATCTGTCCCTTAAGCTGTTTAATAAGTTATTTATTGTTCATTTTATTCAAAAATGTGCTTTTTTACCGTCGATTTTCTTCAAACAAATCCTAATAGTGAATATATGTGAGGAAAAACCCGGTTCTTAACAGGAGTTTTGCAGCCCAGATAATCTGCTCTGAATATCACGGGATATTTGAATTTGTCTGTCGCGTCATTTACACCGGTCGAAAAGGAATGTGGAATAAATTGATGTTATCGTATTTGTTCAATTTACCGCCCCGTGCGCTTAGTCAAACTATTCAAAGTTAAGTGGGTGGGCCTGATGAGAGGCATGCTTACTTGAGATGAATGAATAAATGAATGATTTTATTAAACTGTCGAAGGCATTTAGCTTACAGAACTAACAGGCCACACTATAATAATATTTTGTGATCTATAAATATACATATACATGTACATGCTCAATACAATTTTTTGATTGTTTAATAAACGCCTCCCCCTAATAAACGCCACACCAAATTGCTTCAAAATTTAATAAACGCCGGGGGCGTTTATTAGAGGAAATACGGTATTTAGCTAACAAAACGAACCAGAGACACTATAATAATATTCTGTGATCCATAAATATACATACATGTGTGTGCTTAAATTAGCTTATTGAAACCTTGAGAGTGAGCATATTCAAACTTTGAAAAATTAAAGGAGTTCTTAATCTCAAAACAGTCATCTGAAACATTGAAATGAAAGAATCGAGATAAAAGATAGCAGTTGTTGATACATGAAAATTGGAATGTTGCGTATACAAAAGTAGACTGTAATCTCGATGACGGTCGTTTCATTAATTCCTTGAATATTTCAATGCCGATGAAAATACATAGTATGATTTGTCGTATACACCAAGTACAGTAAATATATAGACAGCACTGCTTTCGTGCTGTTGACTCGGAATGCAGCCAAAGCATCGAAACACAATAACGTAGAGAAAGTTTTGAAGGCAGTACTTTGGCAAAAAAAAACGAGAGACCTTGTTCTCACGTTGTTTGGCAGGTGACAAAATCACTATTGTATAATCTGATGAAAAATAAATTTTAAGTTGTCGACCACAGAAATCTTTTAAAATCCTAGACGTAGACTATACATTGAAGCAACTACTTATAATACTTCTGGAATTTGCAAATTTTGGTTGTAATAGGCAAAATCGATGTGTTATCATGATTCTCTCTTCTCTTTCAATATATACAGTAAGTCCTCTTGCATGGTAGTTACTGTTAAATGTTGATTAACAATAAAAACCAATGACAGGTTTGAATGAAATGCTGTATTTACTGTATCGTACGAAAAAAAACAACCACGTGGTGGATAAGGGCTGCTTACACAAGAATGAAAGGATCTTTTCTCATGCTGGCCTTAAAGGATGCCACTGTGGTCACCCAAACTATTTAGTTCATTTTTTCGTAACGATAGGGCAGATGCTTCTTTTATTACAAGGGCTTATTACATTTATTGCGAGTGTGGTGTGAGTTACGTCGGTGACACAGGAGCAAATTGATCTACTCGTCTGACGGAATGCAGACATTTTGTTCCAACGTCAAGTTTGAAAAATCCGCTGCGGCAAAAAGATGTGCCGCGACTGTACTGCAATGCAAAATAGGAGGAATGGTCACTTATTACCGGTGACAACCAATAAAAACTATTGAGATATATAGTTTGAATTGTGGGAGTTTGGAGATATTTTGAATGAGAGATGAACGTTCGTCATGCTCTATCCTCAGAAAAACGATTTCTGAGTCCCAAACGGAGATGGAACCCGCAACGTTCTGATGACAGGTGAGACGCTTTAACCATTGAGCTACCAAGACTCAGATGGAGAGCTAAGGTGCAAGTTGTAAGGTGCAAGATGTAGCGGTCAAAACAATATCTCGCAAATTTCTGTGAATGTGAACACACATGATTACTTTTAAGATAGTAAGGTTTGCTTGTGCAAAGCCTTTTCTTATACATATAACTTTGAGATAAGTGGCGGATAATTACCGCAATCACGCACGAGTTTTGGTCCTATTTTTATTTTGCGACATTAAAAAAAATTCAATCAATGATATAAAAATAGAATACTGCGTAGACATTGTTAATTAAGGTAAAAAGTTGAAAGGTTAGTAGCTGTCGTGACTGATCTGAAAGAATTTCAACGTTTCGAGGAAAGGCCCCGCGCCATGAAAGAAACGTGTTCTGAAATACGAGCAGCAACTAGGCCAGGTTTTATACCAAAAGGAATCATGCGGTAAAAGTTAACCAAAATGTTTACCGACAGACCACTCATGGCAAAACCCTTACATTTAATGTTATCATTACAAATAACACGGTTATAAACACACATCACAATCCTAGATTTTTTTCGCAATAGGTTGAAAACTCTGACCTTATCACAATAAACAACAGCTCTGTCACGAACTCCAGGTACATTCAAGGTAGCCTTGCCTTGCAAAGAAAGGGTTGTTTTATACAAAGCGAAGCCATAGTAGTAGCCCAGCTGTTCCATTGTGAGAGGAAATTTCGCTTTCACCCAAGAATACTGTTCATTCAATAATCCTCCAAGAGAAGCCCTCTGAAATTTTGAGAAAATAGAAAACATCATATCGCACATTCATCTAAGAAGTTACGGAAGCTCGGGAGCTTAGAGCCACTGATGACTGAGTCGACTTTGCATGAATCCGGCAAGTGCTTTTTGTGAAATGAGTGGTGTGATTTCATGATGATGTGGTAACAGTTTGGGTAGTTATGCAACAATGCTTGAGCCACGTTAGAGCAAGGAATATGAAAATTGTTTGACTGCAAAACACTTACACCCTTTTTTCTTATCTTGAAAAAAGAAAAAAATGCATGTTTACCAATCAAGAAATTATTAGTTTTTTTTCAGGACAACGAAACATGTTGTTATAGGAACAGAAACACTTTTCCCGTCAAAAAATATTTTAAAGAAACTAATCCGTTGGTTGCTATGCTGAAGTTTGGGGATGGCTACTTTCTGCCGTTCAACCTTGTCGGATTCCATAAAGAGATCGGTGGAATTTTTTTTCCCTTGAGACCTACTTTTTTTTATAAGAAAAAGCATGATTTTTCCACATTAAAAATGAAATAAATGGGGCTCACAAAATCGTCAAGATAAACGAGGTTGAACGGCAATTATGGACTATTTAAAGCATCACCATTGTCAGAGCGACCGGCGGATCACTTTTCTCTGTAATAGGTGTCAAGCCAAAAATGTTTTTCCTACTAATCAGAATACGATAAAATACAAGGCTAAAAATAACAAAAGTTTGTTTCTTCAATAGACCAGACGTAGTGGATATATGTCGTTTTTTAAATCACTATATGTTTCTCCTTCCTAAAAAGATTTAATTACATTTTCTTGCTTGTCAGACTTGCATTCTTCCACTTTTCAAAAACCTTTACGGAGACAGTCTAAAACTAAAATGGCAACCAAAGCAAGTGGTGAGAGCATGAAGGGCTTTTGCTCGCAAAATCAGGTGCAACCAACTGACAAACCAACCAGCAGAATTAATAAAAACCACCTTAATAGAAACATGACTTGTCGATAAGTTCTCAAGAACGGTCTTCATTGTGCAGTTGGCAGAGATTCGGAGATTCGGAGGTCAGCAGGACGCCTTAGTGATGCATTTTTACCATCTGGTCCTGCTTAGGTCTTAAAGTGAATGATTCAAAAACTATCTTCCATTCAACATAGATTTCATTTTATATAATACAATAAGTTTTGTACCATAATCCTTCAAGTGAGCCTTTCACTGTAGTGATCTTATAAAGGATTTGTACGAAAGGCTTTATGTGTATATAAAATATTTCTAAAACGGGATTCTGAAATTAACTTTTGTCAAAAAGTGAACATCAGGTTGAATGTCATCCACGGAAAGTTTAATTTGGTTGCTAACCTGAGTTAAATGAACTTTTCCGTACGCATGTTTAGGAGTGGAGGGAGGAACTGGGCCAGACGGGAGAGGTAAGTACTTTCCAATTATTTTTCGCACTGCGTAAAACTTTTCAGTGATGTCCCCTGCCTCTGACAAAGGTGCGTCGTAGTCATAACTGGTGGGTTGAGATTGGTATCTGTCAGGATTGTAGTTATAATTGGCTCCTAAATCCAAAATATAACATCATCAGTTTACGTTGCACAAATCAAATTAGCTGGTAAATAAAAATCAAGAAAAAAAGTCAAAGTGACATTACATACAGTATATACAGACAGACGAAACTAAAAATAAAAATGAAAAAGAAATGAAAATCAAAAACTCTACTTTTATTATGTTCGTATCAACGACCAAACGGCCGACCGATAAACGAACCAACTAAACGAGAAAATGTAACATATCAACGTCAGTCTAGACAGTGAAGGAATGTACCGTTCATAAATCCAAAGTTAGTGCCTCCCTCAAACATGTACATATTGACAGAAGCATTTAATTTTAAAACTTGATCCAAATAGTCTGCAACTTTCTCCGGCTTTCTTGTCTGGTGAGGCTTGCCCCAGTTATCCAGCCAGCCTGTGTAAAACTCGGTATTTACCAAAGGGCCACGCGGTTGGTATTTTCTTAGCAACTCAAACGATGCAGCAACGTTAGCGCCTGAAATGAAATACAGTCCAAGAAAGTTTCAACGCCACATTGGCTTCAGAAATACGTGAAAGCGCCCTCAAAATGGTCTTGATTGTTTTTTAAAAGATCTTCAAATCATGGAATATCGAATTTTTCGGAAAAAACGGCCTGGGCGCTTATTAAATTCTGGCATATTTAGAGGGGCGTTTGTTTTGAGATGGGGTGTTTAATGGGGAGAGGCATTTATTCGTAAATTCTCGACAAATAAGATTTAAATCTGTTAATAATCCAAATAGTTTTTAATCACTAACAAATACTTTTTAGTCACAAGCAAAACATCAGCATACAGGGTTTTCTATGTACTTTATGCATGCGCTAACAACGCCATGAAATCTACATATAATTCTTCAGACTAGAAGAAAATAACAATCGGCACGTCTTCATCCTATTCAGTGACTTTTGTTGTATTCTGATCTCAAACTCATCACTTTGTGCAGACTTGGGTATGAAAAGCGACGTATAAACCGCTGTTAAAGGAAGTTAGTTCAAAAAATGATCATTCAAGAACACCCCAGAACATTCGATTTATTGTTGGTGCAATAGAATGTTGTCGAACCGTAAAGGAGGTGTTTCTTTTTCAGTATATTTCAACATGATGAAGGGCGCGCATGCGATACGAGACCTCTCCTCGGAAGAGGCGTTTAGGCACAGAAATCGTTTTTCTGAGTTTAGAGATTGACAAACGTTCATCTATAATCTAAAATATCGTATGGACTTTACAGCGCTTTGATATTTGTTTTCGCCTTGGAGAAATCAGTTTTTTGTAATATGCAACTTAAATAAATGATAACCTTAATTCCGACAAATAGCATTATGACATTTCTAACTGTTTTGATTGCCTTCAGAGTTGATCTAGTAAAATTAGTTGAAACTTTGCACATGGCCACAAAGGCACAAAACAAAGAACTCGGGTTCAAGTTATGCTGTCGCCATAGATACAAATTAGTTTCCAGACCTCTTAGTTTATTATATAAAACTATTTGTTTTCTCTTGAGCCCAGGCCAAACGCTTTAAACATTTTGTTCAACACCTTTCAACATTCGTATATTTCAACATTGTTGAACGATGTTGAAGTCAAGGATGATCAAACGCATTCAAGATATTCCACCGCCAGCAAGATCAATAGAAATGTTGAACGCATATTGAACAAACATTTGAACATGTTCAAATTTCTTTCAGCATTGTTCAACATCGTTCAACAATGTTCAACACCATTCAATATGGGTGGCCAAACACGCTCAACATGTTGCATCCAATGATGTAGAACGATGTTGAATGAAATGTTGAAAGCGTTTGGCCAGGGCTTTATGTGTACAACATTCTGAGTTTGGCATCTGAACTAGTTTGTTGCTATGGCGACATAACTTAAATCATGTTCGTTAGATTGTTTATCAACATATCCTTGTGCAAAATTTCAAGTGATAACGGCGGATAATTTCGAAGATACCAGCAATATTTAGACTTGCCACAATGCTGTTTGCTGGAATCGGAGTCATGAAATGCTGAAGTTGCATATTAAAATAAAAACCAATAAATTCCAGGACGAAAATAGATATCAAAAGGCCGTAAGCATCATATTCCACCGTTTCAAGTGTACTTTCAAACAAAGAAGACATAGGAGGCAATTACGCTAGCTTGTCTTAAAACTGCAAACTATAATCATTGCCAGAAGAATAATATATAAACGGGAATTGCTGGAAGAATAATTTAGCACCCAATTAAAAGGACGTAACGGAAAATTGTTAAAACACAAAACCAAGCTTACAATTTTCCGTGTTTGGATACTGCAGTCATGCACACAACTTATTCCTCCGGTACTTTACAAATTTGTTCCGTTAGTTAAAACTTCAGCAAATCTACATACACTTAGAAGAAACGACTATAGTGTACTCTTGAAAGGGTTGAAATGCGAAGCTAATATTTCGTGGCCAAAATACATAAAGCCTCTCTCAATTTCACGTCTTTAACTAGAAACAACGTACCTGGTCCAAAGTCAACGGTATTAAACAAAGTCTTTATTGTTCCACACGACATAGCATGGTTGGAGGCTGGGTTAACAGTAAAAAGGATCACTTTATCCTTTCCAAGAATTCCTTCAAACAAGTTTTGCAAATACGCAAGGTAATCATGGTCACACGTAAAATATCCACCGTATTCATTCTCGACCTACAAAGAGGAAGAGTTTACCAAATATATGTCGCTGTACCTTATGTGAAATTTAAGTGGATTATTTAATTTGTCGAGACTGCAATCAGCAGTACATATGTTAGATTACGAACCAGCACAATACTGTAAGTAATCTTCGCTCTGTCACTTGAGTCCGTGTAACTCAATGGTTAGAACATCATACAGGCAATCAGAAGATTACGGGCTTGATTCCTGTCCTAGGCTCAGAAACTTTTCTGACTTCATGAGCTTCAAGAGTTCCGCATTTGAAGTTTATACTACACTGGATTTAAATATAGTTTTTAAATGCATAGTAGTTCAAATTTATCATTTGCATACTGTACTTATTATTGTCACTTCCATCTGGCACATCTGTGCTAAGTTTTATGCATAAATTATTAATGTTCGTCGTTTAGATCGGATGTTCAACACATGACGTAGATGGAGCCATATGATTGGCCAAATTGCTGTCAACATACACGTAACAACTCAATTCTGTTTGCAAGAAGAGAAAATACTTTTTGCCAGGAAATTAAGAAGCTTAATCTCGATTTCTAAAAGGTATTGCAAATGTTCCTATAAAACATCTATTGTTGCCACAACTGTAAATTAGCTTCCAGATCTCTTAGTTCAGAAAAAAATATGATTCTATTTTCTCAAGTACAAAGCCTTGAGGTCGGGTATCAGTCGTAAACACTTTTCCTCACTTTAAAAACGTGAAAGGCAAGTTTGAAACGGAAAACGTCATCTTCCTTTGCTAAAATAGACTTATTCTGAATTGAGGAACCTAGGTGTTAGCTTACTATGGCGAAAATACAACTTGAACCGTGTTCTTTTGTTTCGTCGTCTTTATACATGCAAAAAGTTAGAATTGATTTCGGCCGGTGATTCCTGGGGTACGCAGATTTGTTACTTGCACCTTACAAGAAAGCCCACCATCGCTATCAAAATAGACATCGAAGAGCTGTAAACGTCATTGTCCATTTTTAACGGTACTTCAAACAAAATGAAGATCATTTTTGGGTTAGTTCCAACTTTAAAACTACCATGTTATAATACGTTAAAATTAGTGGAGTACTTCTTAAAACAACTGAAGAACCATGGCTCCATTGTCCCTTTATTGATGACTGTTAGATTCAATAAATTATATATTGTTGCACGCTCGTTTCATTAAAACATACCTTCGATCAAAAACACCCAGGTACTTTAAATTTATCGTTACATCTGTAGTGAATGAATGATAAATAAGTTTACAAGAAAAGCATTTCAGTTTTCCTGACGGTTGTGTTAGGAGGCAGATTTGTGAATCCATCATCCAAATAGATTAAGTAACCAATATATTAATAAGCCTGATATTTTAGACTTAAGTTCAGAAGACCGTATTCATTCATTTATTGGCCAGCTCTATTTAAACCTTACATTCCCCTCCCATTTGAGAACTTTGGTTTTCTCTTCTTTGAAACGACTTCAATCGATTCTTTATCTTGAAGAATGAATCATTTTGACGCACAGCTTTTACAATAAATGGTCTCTCGTTTCTTTAACGCACTCTATTTCTGACAGTTAAAGTAGTCAGAAACTGAAGATTTTCTTCGCACAAATGTTTGGTGGTCTGCAGATTACGACAGATCAACAAGAAACGTCGAAGTAGAGTACAATGAATTTGAATAGTTTACCTGTATTGATACGATTGGTCCTCCATTGGAATAAAGATATGGCTTTATTTTGGTAAGAAGAACACTCATCCATGAAGAAACAGCACTGATGTACACTGTTGAGTAAAAAAGAGATTTAGTTGAGTTAAGAACGGTCATCTTGGCTTAAAAACTGACCTGATCATACATTCAACGGTGAGTACATTTTTCGGACGCTGTTTTCCATTCTTTTTATGTTAATTAATCATGAAACAACAAAAAAAGTGCAATTGGTCGAATAAAAAGAAACTGCGGTTTGTTCATTACCAAACGGAACCCAATACTCACATAGAAAGATACTTATATCAATCCTTTGATAATTGTTTTTACCACTATTTTGTAGTTTAAATTTAATAAAACATTCCCCAGAAATATGAACTACCTTTTCCTTTCAAATGCTAAAGCAACATTCCATGTTGACTACATCACACAATCTCCAGGGACTGCAACCCTTGTCTTTCTTGAAGGTTTTTCAACTGCCCGATGAAAAGGTAAGCTTGATTTCACATTTGAAATGTTCTTCCTAAACGTCCTCTGAACTCATTGCAAAGTCGTAGTTTATCTTTGTGTCTAACTATTTACTAAACTTTGACGAAGTAACAAATATTTTTTTGCCATTACCTTTCCTACATTCCTAAAAACTTTACGGAGGACAACGGCTCCAGCCGTCACCATTCACTGCTCCGGTGGGCAAAGAATAAGACAAGAATGCCGCCCTAAGTATTTAAAAATTTTGAAGATGCCCAATAAAGAGGATATTTTTCATAATATTACATTAAAAACTTATAACGTTGACGCGAGTTTAACAAAAAAATTTGTAACGCACTTTTTACAAATTTGACTGCAACAAACCTTTGTCATGAGAAGATCGTAGAAGAATTGATGAGTTTTTTAACAACCAGGCAGGAAAGCCACCCTAAAAATATTGACATTCAACGGTCGAATAAAAATTCAAAAATAACAAACCGTGCAACAAAACGACCTCGCGACCAGAAACACCACTTCTTACTTAAGTAACAGAGTGCACGTTTAATGAAACATATAAAAGGAAAAGCATGCAATGACTTGGGCAGTAGGCCCTAAGGAAAACAAGAAAATATTGTTGGGGAAACACTGTTTCCCTGCAATGTCTTCGGAACATGATTGAAAAGAAAATATTTTACGAGAAACATTCGCAAGTGGTGTAAATTACTGTTTACAGAGCAGTGAATACAGGGAAGTCCGGGACAACTACGTTGCTTCTTGGTTGGGCAAATTGAGAAACAATGTTTTAGAAACGGAAATCAAGGCCCGTGTGCAAAAAAAAACGTTTTCGAATTCTCAGAGAAACGCATTATTTGCTTCCCAGGAAGCAAACTTTGCTTCCTTAGTGATGATTCCACGGTTGGGTAAACGGACAAACATTTGAGGAAGCAGCGAAAATCCAAAAAGTTCCCGCAACAATGTCCCCTCATTGGGCACATCGCTGCAATTAACAGCGAAGAGATTAAACAGCAAAAATAGTGAATGAAGCAGCAAAATGAGAGCATGTTCGGCAAATCAATTGAGAATGATTAGAAAAGCATGAGTTTACGAATTTCGTTCGAGAGCTCCTGAGACGTAAATGACCACGGCATTTGCACTCATTTGTCACCCTTAGGTTTTAAATTACTGACACTCAGCTGAGAATATAAGTTGTTTCTACACTGTACTTTTATAATCAACACAAAATACAGTCAAACTTGTATGAAGCGATCGGTTTGGCGAATTTACGGAATGACAGTTAAATACAGGTTGACTGTTTAATATAGTTCTCACGAAATTTCACTATACACTTATACGTATAAACTCGTATTCACACGTATACACTCGAAAAAGTGCACTTTACGCCGTAATTGATCAGTTACATGTACACTTCTTGGTCCAAAATAAGATAACCAAGTAACAATGTCCCTTAATGTGAATACAATAAAGATGATAACTGAACAAATGACGATTCCGTTGTCTTTGTACAATTTATGATAAATATAACTGTCATTTAAATGAAAAAACGAACGTTCAAAAAGACTTTCATCGTAAGATAAAAAAACCTCAGTTGTGCTCTTTTTCTGATCCCGGCCTTGGTATTTTTGTTCCACAAAACAGATTTTTTACTTTGGTGATGGCCAAAGACGGTTCTCTGTGCCCATGAAATTGTGCAAAGTGTCTAAGCTATTTTCAGCTTACTCTTCTGTCTTCAAGACCGACATGATAAAGGGCTGTTATTGAAGATATATCGCCAGAACAAACGTCAAACTAAAGATTCCAACGCCGTTGAAGTGGTACAAGAGAAACCCGACCGCGGTACAGTAATCTGATGCTAAGCTAATTTCTCAACTGAGCAACTTGACTGACTCCTACAATATCGTGGAGTAGGAAATTTCTCTAAACTCATGTCAAAATGGTCAGCCAAGTTTCTGAAGAGGCCAACAAATTCAGGAGAGGTTGTTATGAGGCAAAACAAAAAACCAGAATTGGTGTGGTTATGTTCTAAAAGTTCCGCACAAATACCATTTTCAAGGAAATAGCTTTTCCTGCAAATACTAAAGAAAAAAGCCGAAGAAAAAACATTTGACGCGCAACATATGTGTTCTCTTCAAGAAGATTCATGTTCTTATATTAAATACAATTTTTTTTGCGATTTTGTCATAAACGGTGAAAATCTAAACTGTAAATTTACATGCCATAATCACGCTGTAGTTTATTTTGGAAACTATAAAAAGAAAAAACCTGCTCATTGGGACTTGTGAAAGGCGACCGCGTCCGATTGAAGCAGATACCGTAGAATCCAGAAAGTAGCGGTCCCGTTACTTTCGGGTTTATCCGCCATTTGGGGCCGCTACTTTCGCGAGGACGTTACTATCGAAGGGCCGTTATTTTTGGGTAGTAAAGTACATCAACGTACCATGTTCTTTGCCTGTTTAATGTCTTTATAATTATTTACAACATTGGCCTTTTTCTTCATTGCAACTTTGACAGTTTTACTTTACTTTTAGGGGGTCGAGACTTGAAACTTAATACTGAAACAACACTGTCAAGTGTTGAGTGTTATCATCATCTTCATCAATCGTATTTTCCTGTACCACGGAGAAACGCAGTATTATCGAAAGGGACTCTACTTTCGGGGGCCCACTACTTTCCGGGAAATTCAAAGACATCTCAAATTTGCCTTTACTTTCGGGAGGCCGTTATTTTCTGTATTCTACGGTAACTACTTAACACAAGTCAAGTCTGAAGAAAATGATAGAAAACTCAAGAGTTTGACAATTTTTCCGCTTAATAAAGGATGACCGCTGAATACAGGGCTGCTTAGTACACGTTTGACAGTACCCAAGTTTTCAGTGAATGTCAGATGATGAGAATTCTATGATAACCGTAGCGATGAATTTTCCGGGCGGAAAACGTAGTCTTTGAAAGAATATTTGAACCCAGCTCAATATCTTAACATGGAGACCCATGATCAATTGAGGCTAATGGTAAGTTTAAATAATAATTTTACTGACGTTTCGTTGTTACATGCAACATCTCCCGAGTGGATGCATGTAGGAATAAAACGTTGACTTGGCCTCATTTATTCATGGTCTCCGTCCTAAGATACTGACCTGGGCTCTCACATTCTTATTGAGAATTTTGTGAAAAATTGCGTTACTTAGCAACACATTTGGTATCAGCAAATCACAATAAAACGACTGGGCTGTCCAAGGTCCACGTTCCACATGTCAAGTTACCAAAGCGACAAGCGTCTGCCATTTAAGCGGTTAACTTGGCCGATGCTCAAAGTGATCTACATTTTAGATTAATTTTCCTTGTTTAGAGCTAAAATTTCTAAATTTCCTCATTAACACGGTTGAAGGAACTCTAGAACAGGATAGGAGTGCTGTTTCGGGACATTTAGATGTCCAAAACACAGCGGATTCGACGTGGCGACGACGTATCACAAGCAGATATCCAGTTAATCGAACCCTTTTCCCTGTGGTAAAACTGCCTGGACGCGAAGTCACCAAGTCATATTTCATGCGGACGAGCACTAATGGCTCTGATGTACATCCTCGCTTTTACTTCGGCAGCTACATTGCAAATTAATATCAAGATATATCAGTAAACTAGAGATTAAACGTCCGTCAGGCAAAGGAAGGAGTTTCACAAAACCATGCCTAGGCTTTTGGAGACTCTTGTCTCTAATTCTCTCTTGTCAGGTTATTGCAATTGCAATAAAATATACTTACAAAATCCCATTCAGCACAAATATAGGGCCCTGAAATAAATGCAGTTTTAATAATGAGTGGATGTTTAGGAGTGAAACACCTCTTTATGGCCCAAACAAGGCCTGCTAGAAATTTAATACTTCAATTACAATATAAAAATCCCAAAAACATACTTAATTGACTAAAAATGCCAATATGATAAAGATAAAAACAAGTCAACCAGAAAACACGAGAAACTCTAAAAGCAATCAAAGATTCATCGGCAAGATTTTCACGTCGTCTAAAACTCATTTTACGACAGCACATTTCATGAATGGCGCCGCTTTTTTTCAAAGCAGCCGCCAAAAATGAGGCTGAAGTGTGGTAGAATATGAACAAAAATTAAGAGAAGGATATGTGAGCTTTGCAGACAATTAATATAATTAACTATTAGATATCTAACGTACCGCTGGAAGCAGGAACGGATTAAGGATGTTTGGAGCCTGGGAGGTTCTAGAACATGGGCCCTTTTACTCTCTACCCTATCGTCCAGATTTTTTGTGAGCGCGTTTCCTCTTGTGTTTTGTTTTTCCCATGCGTGAGAATTATTTCAAAACAGTGATTGCACATCTTTTCAACATTGTTGTTTATGCATCAGCTTACAGTTAGGGCTTGCGGAAGGTTATCGTCTCAGATCAGTAATTAACGTTTCATTACACTTTCTAAACAAAAGTTTGACAAAGATTTCACAAAATATGCGCCAAAGGCCTTCGAAGATTGTCCATACACGGGTCATTTCATTCTGGCAACGGTAAATTTTCAATAAAGCTAGGAGAAGGAACGTCATCCGTACTGCACGCTCGTGAAGTATTTCAACAACACCGAGCTAAACACAAACAACTGCACCGTTCGTAACCTCTAACTGTGAAGTACACATGTAAAGTTTATCTCACAAGAATAACAAACCGCGAATGTATAAGTCATGTCACATAGTACGAAATTTTCAAGTAAAAAAAAACATTCAGATACTTTCCGTGCGCATTGTCCCTCCATGGGTCCCCTTTCAGGATGGGCATCGCGCGGTCGCCCCAACTGCCTCCCCCTCAATCCCTCACTGGCTGGAAGATAGTAGCAAAAACTATTGATACATCTGTATGAGCACAAAGCAATACATCTTCTCCTGGTCGGAGGTTCTCAAAACTTTTAACTCCGCGGAGTTGGGTTGCGAGCAAGAATTTTGTTCGAAGGGAAAAAATCGAAATAAGATTCCCTAAATAAGATGTAGTACCTGACAAGATGTTGTATTTCAAATTTCCAAAGTCGCTGTAGAAATTCATTTTAATCGTAAATATTGCAAAAAGACACGACTTGCCAGAATCTCCTCCAACCTGATTTTTTCCGTAAAAACAAAACGAATGTAATTCCCAGAACAGTGTGCATAATCATAGTTAGATTATTGAAACACATTCAACCATCGACTAGCCGAACACAGCATCTCGTCCTAATTTGTAATAGACAACTGTAACGTATGACTATCATGATTTAATCATTCTGAAGACGACTTAGTTAAAGTCAAAAATTTACTATTAAAATTGTGTCTTTAACAATCTAACTGTATTTATGCGCATATTCTCGGAATTACATTTATTCTGTTTTTAGATACGAGTTTCCAGAGGTAAAATTTAGTATTTTGTGGAGACAAAGAATTATTCCCTCCCATGGGTGGAGGGAACAGTTGCCATCTTTGTCCTCTTCGTGCCATCTTTAGTATGGACCCGACTTATCGTTCGCAAAATTTCCAAGAACTGAGTAAGGGAGGCGAACGGGCCCAGTGTGGGTTATAACTAGATTATTTCGGTGATTTTTACTGATCTGTTTTTATTTTTCATCCTCTCAAAGCAAGCTAGCAAACGCTTTGCGGGTCAGCACTGTTTCAAAACCTGTTGGTAGAAAACAAAAAGTCCAGTACTAGTACGTAGAGCAAGACTTTTCAGACCATGTCTGTTGACCCAAAAGTTGGTCGAAGCTCTCTTTGGCGAGGATCACGAGAGTAAACGTGGGTTCCAAGGTTCGTGGGGTGTGGTAAGAATTTAGGACCTTCCGAAGTGATCCTCTGGAGAGAGTAAACTCCGTTTAATTTGATTACCCAGTGACAAAATCTCGAAGTAAATAAACGTTGGGTTATTATACATCCGAGTAAACAGTCATAAATTCGAGTTGCAAACTTGGATCAATTATTGAAATATCACCTCCCTATTAATGTACTGCGCATAAAAAAATTTCTCGGTTCTGATTGGCTTAGAACAGTGCAATTTCAAGTTTACGGGGTGCAGAATTTAGATTACACTGATTTGCACTGAATTGCTGTTTTGGTGCTGTATTATTTTTTTCATATATATATATATATATATATATATATATATTAATTGGTAATTGCATGGTATCTCGTGCAGTCTGGAAAAACGTACACTTGTGGGTTTTCCAAAGACCTTTTTGAAAAATTCACTCGTGCGTGGTTTTTCCTAAGTGGACTTGAATTTGCTATTCCCTATACTAAACCATCCGGAATTGCATACTCTTAACTGAGTCCTATCTGCCTATTTTAAGAAATACTGAAACTGTAACCCCTAGTTGTTTTAAGATTTCCTATATCTGGAATCTCGACCTTTGATATTCACGCACCAAATTGTGATGCCATTAAATTTTTTGATATAAATTTTATAAATAAAATAATAATAACCACATAAAAATATTATCACTAATATTGTCATATCAATGTTGGATTCAGTGGGCAACGGGGAGAGGGACGCTCCTCGTGAAGTTTGTCCCTGGGTACTACTCACAGTTCTCACTACGCTACAGCACTCTCATGGTGAACATGTCTCGTAAACAATTTGTAAATTTGGCTCGCCACGTATTTGGCTTAAAACTGGTGACCTACAGCTTTTAGTGCATTTATACTAAGACCTTCACAATGCGCAGTACCTCCAACTTAATATTTCTGAACCAAGTATATTACAAACCTGCTCGCAAAATTAACAGCAGTCCAGTATCATTAACCATTTGAATAAAGCTTAAGAGATCTGCATCTCCATCAAAGTTGTACTGTCCAGGTGAAGGTTCATGAATGTTCCATGCCACGTAACTAATAATGAACAAACTATCATGATTACTGATACATTTATCATGAATATTTTCGCCTTATCAAAGCATATTGGTTACAGCCACACTAAGTAAATTGTTTTATGCTGTAAATTAAAGGTAAAGGTCCAGTAAGGGCCATCCCTCATGGGTCCAGTGTTAGTACAGGAGGAAACCGGAGTTCCCGCAGAAAACCGGCGATGCCTTGGTAGAGTTAAACTGCACTACACTCTTCTCACATGTGATTAAGGTAACTTTAATCAGATAACTGAACGAAGCCGGAATCCAACCCTAGTCACCAGCACTACGTAAAATTACGGCTTCCGCAAAAACTTGTACCACTTTATTGATCCCTTCTTCATCTTCTTCGTTCCACTCTGTGGCTTCAATCTTTTGTCGACGTGTAGTTACGCTATGTAGACTTCGTACAGTTTGATGTCATCGTCTTACGTACAAAAGGACTGAAGAGCTTGATGTAATTTTTATTGGTCTGATGATAGCTTGGAAATAAAACCGCACATTACCGATAATTGTTCGTCTTGATTTTGACTCGTATCTTGAGTTCTCGAGATGTTCTTCTTCCAACGTTGTTTTATTTTGTATTTTTTAAAACTTTCGATTGCCTCTGGGTTATAGTCAAATTTATTTTCATTATAAGAACATTGCATGAAAAATAACCAAAAGTTAACATTCCACAGTAAAATCCGCCAAGACT
Source organism: Heliopora coerulea (assembly GCA_030142905.1). Classification (NCBI taxonomy): domain Eukaryota; kingdom Metazoa; phylum Cnidaria; class Anthozoa; order Scleralcyonacea; family Helioporidae; genus Heliopora; species Heliopora coerulea. Next base: position 1,590,715 of record JASJOG010000036.1, on the reverse strand, counting down.
ACAATATGAACAGGATAAGACGAATTGGAAGTTGTTTAACATTTCATCTTCTTGCTCATGTATTGTTGTTTTGCAAACCCGACCAGTTAAACTAAAAGCAACGTTCTGTTGCCGACTCTCAGTGTAGAACTTTATAGAGGCGGTAGGATCTAGATTATTTTCTTGTGATAATTATACGACCTAGTAGTAGGCGGAACCCAACATTGGGTTAACCGAAGGGCAACCTTGTTACTTTTCCTGTTAGTGTTCTATACGTTCACAACAGTTCTTTATGTCTAAAGATTCTGTATTGTATTCGCCGGGTGATTTTTTTTTCTTCTTATTTCCAGTTACCTGACGTGTATGAGGCAATGCTTTGTCATCATCTGGGACTTTGTTCGTATTCATGGAGCTACTGGATTTGTTTTTATTTGGTCATGCTATACTCGTTTCTTTGCTTTTAGCACTACTAGTTTACATGATTGTCAGTTTCTGATACTATTATTGTCTTAAGTCAGTATTGATATTGTAGAGATAGCCAAGAAGTATAAGTCAGTCAATATTACTGAAATTGGTACGTCGCTCGAAACGTCAGTATCTATTTTAGTAAGTTTCGGCAGTTCCTTCACCTTTTGTCTTCTTATACGTCGTTCAACACAACCTACGTAGCACTTTACTGTTATAACATAGACACAAGTCTTCACAACAGGATGGGTAAAGCTCTCTAACTAGTCAGTAAATCTGAAAATTGTAAAGCACCTTAAACATTTTGATTGACCAAAAGCAGTGCTGTACAAGCCAAGGGCAAAACAATGTTGAGAAAGTCACAAGAAGACATGAAAAACATTACATTATTTTATAGGTTTATTTCAGTAATTGGCCAGGAAATTAAGTTAAATCTTTTATCTGACTAGTTATTTTGAAATAGGTCTGAAGGCTGTTGGGTTGCCTGGGTGACTAGAATGTGGGCAACAAAATTTTAGTCCCAGGTGGATGAATGGGTACCTAGCAACCTTTCTCACAGTAATGGCTTTAATTGCCACAAAATTACTTTTCATTAACTAGACTTCAAATGGTAGAACCATTGATTTATTCAGTGAGGAACATATATGCAGCAATTTCTGCATTTAACCCATTTAAAACCTCAGGCTCACCTCCATAACTAGTAAAATTTTCTGGCATGGGTCAGAGTAAAATGTTTACATGTGCCTCCTTGACTCTTAATGGATTAAAATGCCAGCATGTCCCTACATCTTTCACTGAAATGCCTAGTAGTATACAACTCATTCTTGTCATACTTGCAGTTAAAGACTAGGCTAAAGATGTAGCTACTATAAATATGGATGACTCTGAGGAAAATCATGTGTGGTTGCTCAGTTAATGAGATTAATCTGTTTGTCCACAGTGCGGGTTAAGCAATGATGGGATAAGGTTATCAACTGGCCATGCATATAATTCTATATGCAACATCCAATTGTGATAAATTTTCACTGCAAACTTTTCCCAGTCCATGTCTTTCCCTAGAACCTTGCAATGGTTTGAGAATCAAATTTCTCAGTCAGCATTTCATTACTGTATGTTTAGTATATTTCATGTGTGACTCCTTTTTTCCACCTAATACTCATTACAACTACAGCAGTCAAAAAAGGTATTTCCTTCACCCTACAAAATACAGTTCAGCCTAATTTTTATAATCAGCTCTGTTGCCAGCCAAATGTGGTTATTAAAGACGGACAGTGTATTTGAAAATATACATTTATTGGCTAATTACAACCGTACATTGTCAAGTTACCAAGTCTTAATGACTTGTGTTTGTAGTAATGATGTGAAATCTATTATCTCTCTTCTATGCAAATATTTGATACCATTTTTGAACTAATAATGATCAACATTTTGGTGGTCAGTTTCTTTACATTAAAACAATTATATATTCCAGTGAATTAAGTTGGTCATCAGGGGTTAATGTCTGACATGAGTGGTTACACCTTGAATTTATTTTTACACAATTTGTCTCAGCGTTTTAGCAGAATGTCTACACGTTTGGCAGTCATTACATGGTGCTTCACCATTAATTTTGGTACTATGTAGAGTGATGATGTTTTTCACTACCAGAACTATTTGTAAGGCCCCTTTCTGACTTTCATGCTATTTTAACTTTTAATATCTAGAACCCAAAGAACTCTCAGAAATGTCCTAAGGCAACAGATGTGGGTCTATCAGTTTTTGAAAATATTATATTTTGTAAAAAATGAGAAAGTGCTGCACCTTCATGCAACCCCCTTCTCTTAGACTACAGCTATGTTACAATGTTTCTGTAATGCAAAAATTAACCACTCATTTTCATTTCACCCTGTATCACTAATCCACCACTATTTTCACTTCAGTCTGCCAACCCGGTAAGTTTGTCAGAGGTGTATTAGTTTGACTCAACAGACCAAAACAAATATGTTCTGCAGAGAATTGTGGCAGTTTTTCAAATAGATGTGATAAAGCAACATCCCTGACAGTATAGGCTGGCATTAGTTGATGTCAATTCAGCAAGTCTGATTCCACTGTCCAAACCATGTTTCAATGCAATCTAACATGATCTAGTCACAGCTACATGTAGCTCATTTCATCACGGACTGCTGACATCCGACCTGGTGCAGTCAGTAGCCATCACGCTGTAATTTGCATCGCTACAGCTCTATGAACTGTAGTGTCTGCTACATGTCTGCTAATGAGCTTCACGTCGTCGTACTAATATCATGATCTGCTCCATGTAATTGCGAAATAAGAACAAACAACATTTTAAAGTGTCACTTTCCTTCGCCAAACAATCAAGTATTGCAAATAAAAGAATTGCATTCAAATATTTTAGGTTTATAGTTTAGATTTAAATTAGATTAGATTTTGAATTAGAATTAGATTAGCTGGTTAGTAAAGAAAAAGGTTACTTAATACTTGCCTTTGCACTGCGTTCAGACCTGCAGCTTTCATTTTTAAAAGCCGATCTTCCCAGTAGAACTTTGGAACACGGAAATAATGGAAACCACCAGAAATGTAGCGAAAATGTTTCCCATCTTTCAGGAAACAATCTCGTTCGTAATCAATCGTGAAGGACCTAAACTCACCAAGACTTAATACAGAACAAACGAAAATCACTCGAAGTAAAACTGTAGCCATGGTTCTTGTTTTCAGTAACCAGCCTAAGCCACTGTAAAAACAGCTCAGCCCACTTTTCCTACCCTGATCCTACACTGAGCCCACACCAGTGAACTCTAAAAAGACTGGAACGATTACTCGACGTGTAATTTTGGAGCGAAAAATGGGCGGATATGGAGGCCGCCATTAAATCCTCAATTAACTGGGGCAAAAATTTTTGCGAGGTAAATAACGAAGGAAACAGTACATACCTCAATAACACAGCTTTTGTCAAAGCTGTTTCCGGCGACCTACGATAGCGAAAAGGATGAATTCTTTGGAAAAAAAGAGCAAAATTTGAGTTCGAAACTGCGCGGAACTTTCACGTTATTCTTATTTTTCAACGGTGTCCTGAGAGATTAAGGATTTTAAGCCAAAGATTCAGCTAGTTCAACCTTATACCTAGTCTCGAACTTAGTTTTCAGGCTCGGCAATTCTAATTCTAAAGAATAAATTAACAATTTAATTGGTAAAACTACAAGATCACTGCTCCTCAGTGTTTTTCCATGTCTGCCCAGTCCCTTTTCAAGAAAAACTTTAGATATCATTGATCTAAACCAGGCTACCAACATTGGTAATTTTACTTTTTTCTGTTAATTTTAGGGATAGACGTAGGCCAAGTTTCAGATTAGACTAGAGTAATGGTTAGAGTAAGGTTTAGGATTCGGTTTGGATTATTTTCAGATTTATAAATGGTTAATGCTTGGCTGACCAGGTTTAAGTATGTGTAATTTAGTGCGAACGAGTTTTGTTTACCAAGGCAAGTAGAAACATCTTTAAACGAGAGAAAGACGAACGTATCGAATCCTTTAAGGTTTACAACCAACTACCTTCGAATTTTAGAGTATATGAACTCATACACGATCAATGAAGACCAGAAATACAGTGAAATATAAGGCTCAAAATTAAAGTTTGAAGATGTTGTTCACATCGAAAAATGTTAGGGTAGAGTTTACAAAAGTGGAACAGGATAAAGCTACGATGTTAAAATAATGTCTGTAATTTCTGACATGAAAATCTTCGAAAACCAAAGTATGAGAGGAAAACTTCCCAATTAACCTACACTGCCGAAGTCAACTGAAAAATGTTAACTCGAGGAGGGATTTGAACTCGCACCTTCGGGATACCGGTCCGCCGCTCTACCTGTTGAGCTATGGAGTCCACTGTAATTGTAGGCGAGTTTTTATCTAATTTCAGTGCACGAGATATTCTCGTCACAACTTAACGCTATCCATGAGTATGGATGTGCAGTGTTTCAAATCCTTCGGCAGTGTAGGTTAATTGGAAAGTTTTCGTTTCATAATACCCTGAGGATGATTCTGAAATAAAACCAAAGTATAAAACGGAAAAACAAAAAACAAAACAACAACAACAACAACAACAAAAACCCCCAGAGAAAAACAAGGACAACCTGCGCACTTTCGCCACGAGTTTCGGGTCAAATTTTGCTATAATTTGGCAAATAATTCGTTTTTCAATGCATTTTCGTCGCTGGAATTTCTTCTGACAAAAGACTTACTGGTCTAGCACATACTGGTTTATTATTACGTGTTTCAGAAATCGATAATTTTCTTGTCGGCTACTGTACTGTGTTTTTCACACTTTGGACGTGTATGGCTTCCTTCAGTCACACCACAAGCACAGAAGGGTCACTCGCGTCGGAACCTACGAAGTTTTTGTCCACACTTTTTGGAAACCGTCCCCAGACCCTTTGCTCCGCCAAAATCGTCGCTGCCAGTAAACCGCAGCCAGCTGAACAAGGATTTAATCTACGAAATGCGGTATTGGCTCAGTAAAATTGGATATATCTTGAAAAGTATTTGACCGATTTTCATTCTACGAAGACAGGTTGATATGGTGGCCCACAAGTATCACGGCAAAAACTTTTGAAAACAACGCAAACATTAAGTTTTACACGGCCCGTAAGTATCACGGCAAAAGTTTGTGGAAACATCACGGCAAAAGTTCTCACTGAGGAAGTAAATTTTACGGCGGAAATTGGTTCGGAAGGCCGAGTATTGCTTTGTGGAAACATGGATGATATTATTTAAGTACACATTCAAGTTTACTTTTATTTTTATCATAAATGGGGTTTAATGAAGTAAAAAGTTTGTAAAATATTTATAAAGTCAGATACTGAGAAAAGGAAACAGAAGGCGAAAAATCCGAAAGCAAACAACTCCATGTACAGACGGAATTTGCCGTTGTCGATTACCATCAAACAAAAGTATCCGCCCTTAGCCATGCTGGTTGTTTTGTTTGAATAGCAGAATTTTGTTCGTACATTTGTAACGATACTAAGGCTAAATAACTTGGGGATGCCTAAGGATATGATTACTACTGTTTGCCAACAGAATTCTGAGGACGTATGGGAATTATGAAATCTTGAGATACTTCTCAAACATAATCATGCAAATTTGTGCAGCTCTTGATGATTATTGTTCGTGACAAATCAATTGCCAAAGCTAAATATCAGGATCAAGGCTATTGGAGGTCATGGGTATCAAAGAGGATATAGATGTCCCCTACCTAGACAAAGGTTAACCATATGCTTGTCTTAATTTTCTATGACCTGAAGTATAACTATTTATGAATATGCTGTTGTTAGAATGTATGGATACTCAAAAGCCCAAGGCTGTTGATCTTTCAATCATTATTGATGTCTGGACAAAATTTGTCCTGAACTTTTCAATATTTATTGGTGCATATTTTATAATCCTTCTTGGGACCAAATAGGTGTTTAGAGCAAGACAGCTTGCTGCAAGACATATAATTTGACTGGCAACACAGGTCAGATAAGGATTTGTGAGGTAATTAAATTAATTGAATAGTTCATAGCCTAGAGAACCTGATCTAGGGATAGGGGTAGGAGCCCTAATGGTCAAGAATGTTGCAACATATCATTAAATCCTTAAAAATTAAATGTGTAGGACAAATTAACCCTACTATATCTTGACTCAAACGCTGTTTCTCCTAAACAGAAACTTTTCATGATAATCTGCCACTACCGATGTCAACACTTGCTCTTTTTTTCCAAAGAATTCATCCTTTTCGCTATCGTAGGTCGCCGGAAACAGCTTTGACAAAAGCTGTGTTATTGAGGTATGTACTGTTTCCTTCGTTATTTACCTCGCAAAAATTTTTGCCCCAGTTAATTGAGGATTTAATGGCGGCCTCCATATCCGCCCATTTTTCGCTCCAAAATTACACGTCGAGTAATCGTTCCAGTCTTTTTAGAGTTCACTGGTGTGGGCTCAGTGTAGGATCAGGGTAGGAAAAGTGGGCTGAGCTGTTTTTACAGTGGCTTAGGCTGGTTACTGAAAACAAGAACCATGGCTACAGTTTTACTTCGAGTGATTTTCGTTTGTTCTGTATTAAGTCTTGGTGAGTTTAGGTCCTTCACGATTGATTACGAACGAGATTGTTTCCTGAAAGATGGGAAACATTTTCGCTACATTTCTGGTGGTTTCCATTATTTCCGTGTTCCAAAGTTCTACTGGGAAGATCGGCTTTTAAAAATGAAAGCTGCAGGTCTGAACGCAGTGCAAAGGCAAGTATTAAGTAACCTTTTTCTTTACTAACCAGCTAATCTAATTCTAATTCAAAATCTAATCTAATTTAAATCTAAACTATAAACCTAAAATATTTGAATGCAATTCTTTTATTTGCAATACTTGATTGTTTGGCGAAGGAAAGTGACACTTTAAAATGTTGTTTGTTCTTATTTCGCAATTACATGGAGCAGATCATGATATTAGTACGACGACGTGAAGCTCATTAGCAGACATGTAGCAGACACTACAGTTCATAGAGCTGTAGCGATGCAAATTACAGCGTGATGGCTACTGACTGCACCAGGTCGGATGTCAGCAGTCCGTGATGAAATGAGCTACATGTAGCTGTGACTAGATCATGTTAGATTGCATTGAAACATGGTTTGGACAGTGGAATCAGACTTGCTGAATTGACATCAACTAATGCCAGCCTATACTGTCAGGGATGTTGCTTTATCACATCTATTTGAAAAACTGCCACAATTCTCTGCAGAACATATTTGTTTTGGTCTGTTGAGTCAAACTAATACACCTCTGACAAACTTACCGGGTTGGCAGACTGAAGTGAAAATAGTGGTGGATTAGTGATACAGGGTGAAATGAAAATGAGTGGTTAATTTTTGCATTACAGAAACATTGTAACATAGCTGTAGTCTAAGAGAAGGGGGTTGCATGAAGGTGCAGCACTTTCTCATTTTTTACAAAATATAATATTTTCAAAAACTGATAGACCCACATCTGTTGCCTTAGGACATTTCTGAGAGTTCTTTGGGTTCTAGATATTAAAAGTTAAAATAGCATGAAAGTCAGAAAGGGGCCTTACAAATAGTTCTGGTAGTGAAAAACATCATCACTCTACATAGTACCAAAATTAATGGTGAAGCACCATGTAATGACTGCCAAACGTGCAGACATTCTGCTAAAACGCTGAGACAAATTGTGTAAAAATAAATTCAAGGTGTAACCACTCATGTCAGACATTAACCCCTGATGACCAACTTAATTCACTGGAATATATAATTGTTCTAATGTAAAGAAACTGACCACCAAAATGTTGATCATTATTAGTTCAAAAATAGTGTCAAGTATTTGCAAAGAAGCAGTGGTGTAGTGAACAGAAGTTCCACTGGGGACAAATTCTCAAAATGCTGCCCCATGGCATATTCCGTGCCCCATGGGCATGGCTTCCTAAAAAAATTTTGGAACACATTCACAAAAATGAGGACAAAGAATTGCTAGTTAATTGTTACATTTTACTTTTGATTGTTACATGACCTATACTGCATATGTTAATAAAACAAAAAACAAATATGTTAATATTATTTATGTCTTTTAAGAGCTATCAGGCAAAAGCTAAATGCCAAAATCAGAAAATTATTATCATAGTTGTAACTTGTAAACAGGAAGCTCCATTGTGATTCAAACATGAAACCCTAAGTGCTGCTGCAATCTAAATGTGCCACCCTCCAAGAATGTGCCACCTGGAGCAACTGCCCCCTTTGCCCCCCCTCTTCACTCCGCCACTGCATAGAAGAAAGATAGTAGACTTAACATCATCACTACAAACACAAGTCATTAAGACCTGGTAGCTTGGCAATGTACGGCTATAATTAGCCAATAGATGTATATTTTCAAATACACTGTCTGTCATTAAAAACCACATTAGGCTGTCTGTGAAGCTGATCATAAACTTAGGCTGAACTGCATTGTGTAGGGTAAAGGAAATACTTCTTTTGACTGCTGTAGTTGTAATGAGTATTAGGTGGAAAAAAGGAGTCACACATGAAATGTACTAAACATACAGTAATGAAATGTTTGCTGAGACATTTGATTCTCAAGCCATTGCAAGGTTCTAGGGAAAGACATGGACTGGAAAAAGTTTGCAGTGAAAACTTACCACAATTGGATGTTATCAATAGAATTATATGCATGGCCAGTTGATAACCTTATCCCATCATTACTTAACCTGCACTGCAGACAAACAGACTAATCTCATTAACTGAGCAACCACACATGATTTTCCTCAGAGTCTTCCATATTTAGTTGCTACACCTATAAAATAATGTAATGTTTTTCATGTCTTCTTGTGACTTTCTCAACATTGTTTTGCCCTTGGCTTGTACAGCACTGCTTTTGGTCAATCAAAATGTTTAAGGTGCTTCACAATCTTCAGATTTACTGACTAGTTAGAGAGCTTTACCCATCCTGTTGTGAAGACGTGTGTCTATATTATAACAGTAAAGTGCTACGTAGGTTATGTTCAACGACGTATAAGGAGACAAAAGGATGAGGGAACTGCCGAAACTTACTAAAATAGATACTGACGTTTCGAGCAAAGGACCTTGGTGAGCTACATACATGACACATGTGGGGGCACAGTTAACTCATATTGATTGGGGAGGGTCCAGCTTAATTTGCCCGAACATTGTGTACTTTCAAAAATTATCCAAATTTAATTTGATGCACATTCAGGCCATGTGTGGTGTGCCCTCACTTCCTCAGCTCCAATGTGTAAATTAGATATAAACCGCTGACCGAAAGGGATTTTGACCCACTTTACCGTACCAAATTTCGCCCAAATTACTATCTATTTTTTCTTTTATGTGTTTATTTCTTTGGGTGGCTGAGAGAAATGACATTTTTTTGTAAGAAATTTTTATGGCTAATTGCACTAATTGCGATGTTAGCAAAACTGTACAATTCAAAATATTTATCCAAAATGGATAAACAAAAGATTTCAGTGAAGATAACTTTGTTCTTCCCATCGCCGTGTCAATTCAATTCCTAGATCTCAATACCTGTCAAACCTTTCCCCGAATTTAAGATTTTTCCACCGATGACATACCAATTTCAGTAATATTGACCGACTTATTCTTCTTGACTATCTCTACAATATCAATGCTGACTTAGGACAATATGTGTTGGCATGCATCTGTCACGAATGACAATGCGTGGTTTCTTCACTTTCAACTGTGGCGTTTGAGGCGCCTTTCTCTGACTTTTGAGAGGTTTCTCTCAGTGTCTTTTATGCGTCCAGCATGAAGATTCGCTCTCCAGTTGTCTCGATCTTTGGAGAGAGAGGTCCAGGATTCTGGCTCGATATCAAAGTCTTTGAGATCTCTCTTGATAACGTCTTTGAATCTTAGCATTGGGCGTCCGGTTTAGCGTGTTCCTTCTTGTAGTACTCCGTGAAGGAGAAGACATGGGATGCGCTGTTTCGGTATTCGATTGACATGGCCTGCCCAGCGAAGCCGGAAAAACTTAAGTCTGGATGATAGTTGGCCGGAACCAGTGATATTAAAGACATCCTCATTCGTCATTTTGTCCTCCCAGGTTTTGCCAAGTATGAATCGTAAATTTCTGGTGTGGAAAGCACTCAGCTTGGACTCCTGAGGTCGGTATGTAGCTCAGCTCTCAGCTCCATATAGAAGGATGCTGAGGACACATGCCTCATACACCCTTACTTTAGTACGAATGCTAAGATGTCTGTTTTTCCAGACGCGCTTGGTCAGGCGACCAAATGTGGTGGAGGCTTTACCTAATCTTGTGGATATTTCTTTATCAAGTATCGTGTTCTTCGAAAGAGTGGAGCCAAGATATGTAAACTTGTCGACATCCTCAAGTTGTGTCTTTTATGGTGAGGCGGTGTGTGTCATTTGACTGTGACATAGTCACTGTCTTCTTCAGGCTTATGGTGAGTCCAAACTTATCACAGGAGTCAGCAAAGCAGTCTAGCAAATCTCGAAGCTGTTCAGGAGAAGATGCACAGAGAGCAGCATCATCTGCATACAGCAGTTCTCTGACTACGACTTTTTGAGTCCGAGTCTTAGCTTTAAAGCGTGTAAGATTGAAGAAATTACCGTCGTCTCGTGATAGTAAGGACACTCCCACATTTCTATTGAGGTTGCAGTAGGCTGTCTTGAAGACAAAGGAGAAGTATATCCCAAACAAGGTTGGCGCAAGCACACAGCCTTGTTTGACGCCTCTATGTATTGGGAACTCATCAGATAGGTCACCATCAAACTGCACTCTTGCCCGCATGCCGTCATGGAAAGACTGAATCAATGCAAGCAGAGTTGGAGGACAACCAGTCTTAGTTAGTACAGTGAACAGAGCCTTTCTATCAACCAGATCAAAAGCTTTGGTCAGATCAACAAAAGCAAGATAGAGAGGTTGTCGCTGTTCACGGGACTTCTCCTGCAGTTCGCGAACAGCGAATATCATATCTGTGGTTGATCGTTTTGCCCTGAATCCACATTGTGATTCTGAGTATATTTGTTCTGCTAGTTGTTGGAGACGCTTGAGAAGGGTTCTTGCGAGAACTTTACCAGTTACACTCAACAAGGATATCCCACGGTAGTTGTTGCAGTCCCCTCTTTCACCTTTGTTCTTGTATAATGTAGTGATTTTGGCATCTTTGAAATCTTGAGGCACCATCTTTGAAGACCAGCAAGTACTTATAAGATGATGTAAATGATTGGCTTGAGGTTCCAGTCCGGCTTTCAGTAGTTCCGCAGGAATTTCATCATTTCCAGCTGCCTTTCCTTGACGAAGGCTCATGATGATACTGGTTATCTCTGCCGAGTATGGAGGGTCATCAAGATGGTGCTGAATAGCTGAATCAGGTAAGCTGTTTATGTAGTCATGATTGGCAGTGCCTTCTACTCCATAGAGCTCACTGTAGTGTTCTATCCACCGATCTAGTTTTTGTCCCTTGTCCTCAATGACAGATCCGTTATTCCTCTTAAGCACTCCAGCTGTCTGAGCAGATGGTCCGGTCGCAGTCTTTATTGCATCGAACATGTCTTTGATGTTTCCCGAGTCTCTTGCAGCCTCAATCCGAGCACACAGACATTCCCAGTATTCTCGGACACACTGGCGAACAGTTTGCTGGGCAGTGGACCTTTTCAGGCGATACTCTGCGAGGGTCTTCCTTGTTGGTCTTGCTTTAACCTTTAACAGAGCTTCCCGTTTCTGTTCCAGAGCGGGCTTAAGAGTGTCTTGTGATTCCCGATACCAGTCAGGATTTTGCCTCTTTCTAAGGCCAAAAGTATCCAACGCAGTCTGATGAATGGTGGTTTTGAGGGTGTTCCAGTATGTCTCAGGATCATGTGCTCTCTCCATATCGCCAAGCTTTTCTTCCGACTTCACACAGTACTGCTCTTGAAGTTCAGGTAACTTAGCTTTGCTTACATCGATCTTCTTTGATTTCCTGAGTTGACGGTGGTATGGGCGTGGATGTAGCCTCATGGATGAGACAACAAGGCTGTGATCAGTGTCACAGTCAGCGCTGTGGTATGTTCTGGTGTTCAGAACTTCTGATCTGTGTTTTTGACTCACGATGACAAAGTCCAACTGATGCCATGTCTTTGAGCGTGGGTGACACCAGGACATTTTCCTGTGAGGTTTCCCAGGAAAGAGTGTGTTGGTTACACATAAGTTGTTTCGAGAACACAGCTCCAGCAAACGCTGCCCGTTCTCATTAATTTTTCCTACACCAAATTTTCCGATACATTCAGGCCAACTAGGGTGATCAGCTCCAATCCGTGCATTCATATCTCCTAAAAGAATTGTACGTTCAGAGCGAGAGACTTCCCTGATTGCGCCTTCTAGTTGGTTGTAGAAACTATCCTTGTCATCAGAGGATGCTGCCAATGTTGGCGCATATGCATTAATAACTCGAATGTTTCCTTGTCTTGTCTGAAGTTTCATCATTGATATGCGATCACTGAGAGCGTATGGCGTTTGGGTACTATTTATCATCCGGTTAGACACAGCAAAACCAGTACCATAGATGCGAGGCTCTTCGGGGGCTTTCCCAAACCAAAAGAAGGTGTAGTGCGCTTATTTCACTGTGCCTGCTCCAGCAAGACGTGTTTCCTGTAGAGCTGCAATGTCAATCCCTCTGCGAGAGAGCTCTGTATCTATGACAGCAGTCTTCCTGATATCAGTATTATAAGGATCAAGATCATGTGTCGTGTTCATTCCGGTCATCATGGTTCTAGCATTCCAAGTAGAGAAGTTCATCTTTGTTTTCAGAGATAGTATTTAGGCAGGTCCATCAGAACACCTCCTCCAATAGCCTGTTGGTGAACTGGAGCACCTTATTGGCCAGGGGCTGCCTGGCTTAAGCGGGCAGTAGCTACCATAGGGTTAAAAAACCCTTCCCACTCTAGAAGGAGGTCCCTGGCGCCCGAGCGCTATCACCATAGCTCTAGGCTGAAAACCGGCAACTACCTCCTTCCGGGTTTTTGTTTTCTGCGCAAAAGCAGACGCAGCTTTCCTCTGCGGGGTCAGTGTGGTGGCAGACAGATGTTCAGTGAAGATACCGCCAGGACTAGTCAAAGCTTCCTTGGGTGGTCCTTTCACTTATCAAGGGCTTCTCTTGCCTGGATGTCGCTGTCACTAGAGGAGAGGCACGGCCAATACGTCTGTAGATACATCCAGGTGCAGAGACTGCCAAAAGTGGTAACAAAGCTAATCACAGTTGCCTCGATGGGATCCCAGCTCCATTTCAATAGATGGCCGTTGACTGTAGAAGTTCATCTGCCCTTTGGGATGTCTACCCATCCCCAATGATGTTTTCTGTTGGGGTCATCTCCCTTAGCCTTAAATCCTCACAAAGATCTATCCCGCAAGGCAGCAGGTAACCAGTTTGGTAGATGGACACAAGACCCATGGTGCAAGGGCCCTTAGAGATAGGTATTGTGTTTATCCTGCCAGGGTGTCCACCCACCCTCCCACCCCCGAAGGGCCAGTGGGTGTGCCAGTTTAGTCGCCGGCGGTTCGACCATGGAACAGGTGGTACTGGTTTACATGGTACCAGTAGCAGGCCTTTCCAACCAAGCCTGACCTGACCTGAATCAGAAACTGACAATCATGTAAACTAGTAGTGCTAAAAGCAAAGAAACGAGTATAGCATGACCAAATAAGAACAAATCCAGTAGCTCCATGAATACGAACAAAGTCCCAGATGATGACAAAGCATTGCCTCGTACACGTCAGGTAACTGGAAATAAGAAGAAGAAAAAATAAGAAGAAAAAAAATCACCCGGCGAATACAATACAGAATCTTTAGACATAAAGAACTGTTTTGAACTTATAAAACACTAACAGGAAAAGTAACAAGGTTGCCCTTCGGTTAACCCGATGTTGGGTTCCGCCTACTAGTAGGTCGTATAATTATCACAGGAAAATAATCTAGATCCTACCGTCTCTATAAAGTTCTACACTGAGAGTCGGCAACAGAACGTTGCTTTTAGTTTAACTAGTCGGGTTTGCAAAACAACAATACATGAGCAAGAAGATGAAATGTTAAACAACTTCCAATTCGTCTTATCCTGTTCATATTGTAGTCTTGGCGGATTTTACTGTGGAATGTTAAAGTTTGGTTATTTTTCATGCAATGTTCTTATAAAAGTAAATTTGACTCCAGAGGCAGTCGAAAGTTTTAAAAAAATACAAAATAAAACAACGTTGGAAGAAGAACATCTCGAGAACTCAAGATACGAGTCAAAATCAAGACGAACAATTATCGGTAATGTGCGGTTTTATTTCCAAGCTATCATCAGACCAATAAAAATTACATCAAGCTCTTCAGTCCTTTTGTACGTAAGACGATGACATGAAACTGGACGAAATCTGGATAGCCTAACTGTGCGTCGACAACGGATTGAAGTCACAGAGTAGAACGAAGAAGATAATAATAATAATAATAAATTCTTTATTTATACTGTTAAAAAAAAATCCCATCGGCATAATGGAAGAAGGGATCAATAAAATAGTACAAGTTTTTGCGGAAGCCGTAATTTTACGGGATGCTGGTGACTAGGGTTGGATTCCGGCTTCGTGCAGTTATCTGATTAAAGTTACCCTTGTCACATGTGAGAAGTGTCGTGCAGTTTAACTCTACCAAGCATCGCTGGTTTTCTGCGGGAACTCCGGTTTCGTCCTATAGTAACACTGGACTCACGAAGGATGGCCCTTACTGGACCTTTAGGGAGAACAGCTCAGGCAGCTGATAGGGTTATCCCGTATAAATAAAGATATTGTGCCTTCACCTTTAATTTACAGCATAAAACAATTTACTTAGTGTGGCTGTAACCAATATGCTTTGATAAGGCGAAAATATTCATGATAAATGTATCAGTAATCATGATAGTTTGTTCATTATTAGTTACGTGGCATGGAACATTCATGAACCTTCACCTGGACAGTACAACTTTGATGGAGATGCAGATCTCTTAAGCTTTATTCAAATGGTTAGTGATACTGGACTGCTGTTAATTTTGCGAGCAGGTTTGTGATGTACTTGGTTCAGAAATATTAAGTTGGAGGTACTGTGCATTGTGAAGGTCTTAGTATAAATGCAGTAAAAGCTGTCTGTCACTAACGTTAAGCCAAATACGTGGCGACCCAAATTTACAAATTGTTTACGAGACATGTTTACCGTGAGAGTGCTGTAGCGTAGTGACAACTGTGAGTAGTATCCAGGGACAAACTTCACGTGTAGCGTCCCTCTCTCCCGTTGCCAACTGAATCCAACTTTGATGTGACAGTATTCAAGGGGATAGAACTGCAGCGGCTTTATTAGCGATTATGTTTTTATGTGGTTATTATTATTTTATTTATAAAATTTATTTCAAGAAATTTAATGGCATCACAATTTGGTTGGTGAGTATCAAAGGTCGAGATTCCAGATATAGAAAATTTTAACACAAAAAGGGTCACAGTTTAACGTATTTCTTAAAATAGGCAGATAGGACTCAGTGAAGGGTATACGACACCGGGTGGTTTAGTACAGGTAATAACAAATTCGAGTCCACTTTGGAAAAAACACGCACGAGTGAATTTTTCATATATATATATATATACACAGCAAATTGCAAAAATTATGGCACAAAACATATCAACATATAAACATATCAAGGCCATTGTATCTCCATTTTATTCTCAATTCAACGGTCAGCAAATATATGCTATTTGTTTTTTGGTACATTCTTTGGCCTGTCTAATGTATTAAGGTTGATTAAAGCATTCATAGTTGCAGATTTTCCTATACATCCTTTTTTTATGATATGTTTAGGTTTGCCAAAATTTATGCAATTTGCTGTATATATATACATATACATATATATATATATATATATATATATATATCTGAAAAGTTACATCGGCGCAACAGAACGTTCATTTAAAGACAGACTCTACAAGCACAGAAACTCGCTACGCTACAAGACGAAGGCAACGAGCACGGAACTCTCAAAATACGTATGGGCCCTGAAGGAGAAAAACACTAACGAAATCAACATCCAATGGTCGATTTTGGACAAAGCACCACCCTACAGAAACTGATCAAAAACCTGCCACCTGTGCCTCACCGAAAAATTCCACATAATTTTCCGACAAGAACGCGACTTACTAAACAAAAGAAGCGAAATCCTTTCAAACTGCCGACACAAAAACAAATTCCTTTTAGCGAACTTCAAAGCTATACCGCCGGACAATTAAGAGATAATGGGCGAACACGTCATCGCGTGGTCACACTATTAATAGCGATCAATAATTGTTTGTAATCAGTCGTTTGATGATTGCCACGGGGCATGAAACACCGTGTAACGACGTAGTTGTTAAATCATAGATTATTAAATAAATGAATATTGCTCTACTACTTGTAATGAGCACTTTTTTGCCAAGAAATCAACACCTATGTATATATATATATATATATATATATATATATATATATATATATATACCAAGAAGAGCATGCAACACAAATGTCACACAAAAGGCGTAAGGTTTAAGAGCGCTCAATACTATGAGTAGAGCGTAATATATTATTTATTTTACAGTAAAATGCTGTCGCTACTCAGAGTTTCACGCGGTACGCGATCATCAGGCAACTGACAGATTCGGTTCAACTATTCTTATTTACATAGGTTGTGACGTTAATTAATCAATAAGGTGTTTCGTTACATGGCGACACCTTGAGAAAAGTTTGGTTCGTCTGTTTAATAAGTTATTATGTTTTCCTTTCGTCAATTTATCTGACCCTTTTGGTTGGATACCCAACCAAAAGGGAAGGTTTTTGGGCATATAAATTGGATTCTTTTGTACCTAAAGGTTTGAACCTTAGGGACTTCTTTTGAGTACTTTTTAATGGAATTTTTTGAATTTTTAAGTTATGCTATGTATATAAGGAGCATCTTCTATCATGTATTTTTTATTCTTGACAAAGGGGCAGCGCCCCGAAACGTTGAAATAAAGTTTTTTTAAAAGTTTTATCTTCTCAGATATAAATGGTTTTAAAACTTGGGATAAGGAGGTTTTTGATAATTTTTATATATATACATATACATATTACGTCGGCTAATATAGGCTACTCCATCCTGCTCATCAGCACTACACTGATGAGGCCCAATAGGCCGAAACGGTTCCGTCTGTAGTTAGATATCGCTCTATGGCCTCTTGGTTCATATTGAGCGCTCTACAGGATGAGTCATGCCGCTAGTGTATTTGCGCACGCTCACTAGTCTCTAGTTAGAGCGCTCTGGCATGGCTTAGATGTACCACATGCGTGGGACATTTGAGTTGCCTATATAATGTAGGCTACTCCATCCTGCTCGTCAGCACTACACTGATGAGGCCCAACAGGCCGAAACGGTTCCGTCTGTAGTTATATATATAGTCTATTTGGTTAATGTGTAAGCTTTAAGCAACTGCCGTTACACGGTGTTCCACGCTTACGCGATCATCAGTCGCCTGATGATCGCGTAAGCGTGAAACACCGTGTAACGGTAGTTGCTCAAAGCTTACACATTAACCAAATAGACTATTAAAGCTCTAAACCTTTGTATTGAGCACTCTCCTTTACAGAGATCCTACAGCTACATGTATATGTATATATGTATATATATAACATAAACTTAAAATGTCTTGTGTCGCTACTCCAAGTTTCACGCAACTATGCGATCATCAGGCAACAGGTTGATAATGATTCCGGTATGATCTTATATAGACGCGGTGACGTAATAACTATGGAATGCTGTTTTTCTTCCTTGGACGGCTGAAGTTTTTAATCTTGAATTTGGTCTTGTGTCGGCACGTTGATACAATTTCGTCTCTTTTGTTCAGCAAGGTCTTTTTGTCGGCTATTATCAATTGTAACTTCTCCCCTAAGCATAGCTTGCATTTTGAGGCACCACTCTGGTATGCTGGCGCACGGCTCAAAATAGACCAACTTAAAGTAAAACGACGCTCTTTCAGTTTAAGTTCCCAAATAAATTTCGAAAGTTCCGTTTCATTTTTGTACTCCTTGTTAATGAAAGATTTCTGGTGATTCCTGTGTCTCTGTTTAAAGCTATTCGATGTCATGCCGATGTAAATCTTCTTCTCGTTGCTATCGCTTGTCGAAATTTCTGCCTCATAGACTACGTTGGATGCTAAACAGTTACCTTGCAATGGGCAATTAGAACTTTTTCGACAATCGCACTTCCTTTCCGCTGTATTACTAGGCTGCTCCTTCTTTGATAAAATTCGCGTGTTATGTTGATTGATTGCTGACTTCATGTTACCCATGCAGCTGTAACTCACTTTAACTGTATTGCGGTTGAAGACCTTGTGGAGTTTGTTTGATGCCGGAAAGTGTTTGTCGATTAGTGAAAGGAGCGTTCGTCCGACGTTCGTTTTCACGTTCCTACTGAATGGAGGATTAAACCATGTGATTTTTCGCTCCCGGGTTCACTGGCTTGAAGAGTTGTCCTTGGGCACTGTGTTTGGGAGATACCGGAGGTTTTGGTGGAAGTCGCTGCTTTTAAGCGCTTTTTTATAAGTCGGGATGGCGGATTGGTAAGTTTCTTGGTCAGAGGACAGTTGTGAGATACGTCTGTTGATAGAAGCAGGCATTTAGCGCAGTATTGAAGGTGGGTGGTTAGAATGGCTGTTTACGTAGAGAGGTTCGTTGTCGGGTTTTCGGTACGGCTGGAAATTCTCTGTTGTGAGGTTAAGTGTGATGTCAAGGAAGTTAGTGGTTCTCTGGTTGGTATGGGCCGTAATTTTGAGGTCGAGGTCGCTGAGAATCTTTATAAGGTCTTTTCTCGCTTTATCACCCAGTCGTGCGGTTGTATTCTTTAGCAGGGCTAGACCGTCATCGCGATAGAGGCCTACATTCCCTCTTCCGAATCTCGGTGCGAGAGAATCCAGGATATAGAGACCAACTAATTCGCAGATTTCTGCACCATCGAAGCTTCCCATGGTTACGTCGAATAATCCGCCACTGCTGTTTTTGATCCAAGGTCTGCCTCTGTTGAATAAAATCGACTTTCTTGCATGTTTAATAATGGCGATTTCATGATCGGTGATTTCAGTATTTGTTTTTGCCCAAGATATTGATTTGTCGAGTAGAGATTCTGAGATAGAGGGATAAAAGTCTACAATGTCAAAGGATAGGAATGTGTATTGTTGCTTGTTTGGGATGCGTTGAAACCAGTTGATGACTTCAGTGGAATTTTTCCATTGGTTGACCAGAGTGCGGGAGCGGATGTCATTGTTAATTTGATCCAAGGTTGATTTACTCACTTTGCCGAGTTCGCTTTTTGCTGGGTTTATCAATCTGCAAGTTGGTGATTGTCGAAGTTTTCTTTATGGTCTTTCAAGACCATAAAGGTATCTCCGGTATCTCCCAAACACAGCGCCAAAGGACAACTCTTCAAGCCAGTGAACCCGGGAGCGAAAAATCACATGGTTTAATCCTCCATTCAGTAGGAACGTGAAAACGAACGTCGGACGAACGCTCCTTTCACTAATCGACAAACACTTTCCGGCATCAAACAAACTCCACAAGGTCTTCAACCGCAATACAGTTAAAGTGAGTTACAGCTGCATGGGTAACATGAAGTCAGCAATCAATCAACATAACACGCGAATTTTATCAAAGAAGGAGCAGCCTAGTAATACAGCGGAAAGGAAGTGCGATTGTCGAAAAAGTTCTAATTGCCCATTGCAAGGTAACTGTTTAGCATCCAACGTAGTCTATGAGGCAGAAATTTCGACAAGCGATAGCAACGAGAAGAAGATTTACATCGGCATGACATCGAATAGCTTTAAACAGAGACACAGGAATCACCAGAAATCTTTCATTAACAAGGAGTACAAAAATGAAACGGAACTTTCGAAATTTATTTGGGAACTTAAACTGAAAGAGCGTCGTTTTACTTTAAGTTGGTCTATTTTGAGCCGTGCGCCAGCATACCAGAGTGGTGCCTCAAAATGCAAGCTATGCTTAGGGGAGAAGTTACAATTGATAATAGCCGACAAAAAGACCTTGCTGAACAAAAGAGACGAAATTGTATCAACGTGCCGACACAAGACCAAATTCAAGATTAAAAACTTCAGCCGCCCAAGGAAGAAAAACAGCATTCCATAGTTATTACGTCACCGCGTCTATATAAGATCATACCGGAATCATTATCAACCTGTTGCCTGATGATCGCATAGTTGCGTGAAACTTGGAGTAGCGACACAAGACATTTTAAGTTTATGTTATTTGATACCGTTCTACTTTTTGAAGTATTGAGCTCTCTTCATGCCAAAGCCATCCCTTGTTTTGGTTTATTTTGGTATGTATATACATATACATATATATATATATATGTATATATATCAAAAAAATAATGCAGCACCAAAACAGCAATTCAATGCAAATCTGTATAATCTAAATTTTGCACCTCATAAACTTGAAATTGCACTACTTTAAGCCAATCAGAATCGAGAAATCTTTTCAAGTGCAGTAAATTAATAAGGAGGTGCAATTTCAATAATTAATCCAACTTTCCCACTCGAATTGATGACCGTTTACTCGGATGTATAATAACCCAACGTTTACTTACTTCGAGATTTTGTCACTGGGTAATCAAATTAAACAGAGTTTACTCTCCCCAGAGGATCACTTCGGAAGGTCCTCAATTCTCACCACACCCCACGAACCTTTGAACCCACGTTTACTCTCGTGACCTTCGCCAAAGAGAACTTCGACCAACTTTTGGATCAACAAACATAATCTGAAAAGTCTTGCTCTACGTAGTAGTACTGGTCTTTTTTCCATCAACAGGTTTTGGAACAGTGCTGACCCGCAAAGCGTATGCTAGCTTGCTTTGAGAGAGTGAAAAATATAAACAGATCAGTTTACATCGCCGTAATAATCTAGTTATAACCCGCACTGGGCTCGTTCGCCTCCCTTGCTCAGTTCTTGAAAATTTTGCGAACGATAAGTCGGGTCCATACTAAAGATGGCACGAAGAGGACAGAGGACAACTGTTCCCTCCACCCATGGGAGGGAA
Organism: Heliopora coerulea; assembly: GCA_030142905.1. NCBI lineage: Eukaryota > Metazoa > Cnidaria > Anthozoa > Scleralcyonacea > Helioporidae > Heliopora > Heliopora coerulea. The sequence continues at coordinate 1,569,660 of JASJOG010000036.1, read as the reverse complement.
TAATTCTTTGTCTCCACAAAATACTAAATTTTACCCCTGGAAACTCTATCTAAAAACAGAATAAATGTAATTCCGAGATTATGTGCATAAATACAGTTAGATTGTTAAAGACACAATTTTAATAGTAAATTTTTGACTTTAACTAAGTCAAAATACAGATGAAGCGCGATCAGGTATAGACATAATTGAAACAGTGAAAACGGCGTTTTTCTGATCAAAGTATTTTATTTCGAGCTTTCATTTCTTCCTGACGAAGGTCACAGCCTGGTGACCGAAAGCTCGAAATAAAATACTTTGATCAGAAGAACGCCGTTTTCACTGTTTCAATTTAACTAAGTCGCCTTCAGAATAATTAAATCATGAAAGTTATACGTTACAGTTGACTAATACAAATAACGACGAGATGTTGTGTTCGGCTAGTCGATGGTTGAATGTGCTTCAGTAATCTAACTATGATTATGCACACTGTTCTCGTAAGTACATTCGTTTTGTTTTTATGGAGAAAATCAGGTTGGACGAGATTGTGGCAAGTCGTGTCTGTTTGCAATATTTACGATTAAAATGAATTTCTACAGCGGTTTTGGAAATTTGAAATACAACATCTTGTCAGGCACTACATCTTATTTAGGGAATCTTATTTCGAATTTTTCCCTTCGAACAAAATTCTTGCGCGCAACCCAACTCCGCGGGGTTAAAAATGTTGAGAACCTCCGACCAGGAGAAGATCTATTGCTTTGTGTTTATACATATGTATCAATAGTTTTTGCTACTATCTTCCAGCCAGTGAGGGATTGAGGGGGAGGCAGTTGGGGCTACCGCGCGATGCCCATCCTGAAAGGTGACCCATGGAGGGACAATGCGCATGCAGGGTGACTGAATGGTTTTTTTGCTAGAAAATTTCATACTATGTGACATAACTTACACATTCGCGGTTTGTTATTCTTGTGAGATAAACTTTACATGTGTACGTCTCAGTTACAGATTACTAACGGTGCAATTGTTTGTGTTTACCTCGGTGTTGTTGAAATACTTACTTCACGAGCGTGCAGTACGGTTAATGTTCTTTCTCCTAACTTTATTGAAAATTTGCCATTGCCAGAATTAGATGGGCCGTATATGGACAATCTTCAAAGGCCTTTGGCGCATATTTTGTCAAATCATTGTCAAACTATGGTTTAGAAAGTGTAATGAAGCGTTAAATGCTGAGCTGAGACGATAACCTTCCGCAAGTCCTAACTATAAACTAATGCTTGAACAACTATGTTGAAAAGATGTGTAATCACTGTTTTGAAATACTTTCCACGCATGGGAAAAACAAAACACAAGAGCAAACGCGCTCACAAAAAATCTGGACGATAGGGTAGAGAGTAGAGGGGACAATGTTTAAGAACCTCCCTGGCGCATAATAGCCTTAACCCGTTCTTGCTTCCAAGGGTACAGTAGATATCTAATACTTGATTGTATTAATTGACTGCAATGCTCACATGTCCTTCTCTTAATTTTTGCTCATGTTCTACCATTCGTCAGCCTCATTTTTGGCGACTGCTCTGAAGAAAATCTGCATCATTCATGAAATGTGCTGCCGTAAAACTGAGTTTTAAACGACGTGAAAATCTTGCTGACGAATCGTTGATTGCTTGTAGAGTTGCTCGTGTTTTGTTTTAAGCTTGTTTTCTCTTTATCATATATGTGTTTATAGTTACTTAAGTATGTCTTTGTTATTTTTATATGATAATTGAAGTACTAAACTTCCAACAGGCCCCGTTGGCCATAAAGAGGTGTTTCACTTCTATATATCCACTCATTATTAAAACTGCATTTATTTCAGGGCCCTATATTTGTTCTGAATGGGATTTTGTAAGTATATCTTATTACAATTACAATGACCTGACAAGAGAAATTCGAGACAAGAGTCTCCAAAAGCCTAGGCATGGTTTTGTGAAACTCCTTCCGTTGCCTGAGGGACGTTTAATCTCTAGTTTCCTGATATATCTTGATGTTAATTTGCAATAAGAGAGGATGTACATTAGAATCATTCGTGTTCGTCCGCATGAAATATGGCGTGGTGACTTGGCGTCCTGTCGCTTTCACCACATTGGGGCATGGGATTTGATTAGCTGGATATTGGCTCGTGATGCGTCGTCGCCACAAGCAAATTTTTCCGACGAAATTTTCTGGGGGTCAAGTCGTCCTCCTTGCCCCCCCCCCCATTAGTTACGCTTCTGCAAATTACCAAAAAGACAAGCGTCTCAAACACAGCAGTGTTTGGAACATCTAGATATAAAAGTCCCCTAACCAGCACTCCTATCCTGTTCTAAAGTTCTTTTAACCGTGTTAAAGAGGAAATTTAGAAATTTTAGTTCCAAAGAGAGAAAATTAATCTAAAATGGTGACCTCTTTGAGTAGTGGCCAAGTTAACCGCTTAAGCGGCAGATGCTTGTCTCTTTGGTAACTTGCAGTAGCGTAACTAATGGGGGACAGGGGGGACGATTTGACCTCCCAGAAAATTTCGTCGGAAAAATTTGCTGTGTCGTGAATAACCGAAATGGTTATTTCGTATTTTAGTAGCTAGGTTTTATAGAAGCTCTTTTCAAGAAATTATTTATATTGCTCACGGTCTCGGTATTCAAAGCAATATACCTTAATTTTATTTTCAAAATTGAACTTAATCGAATTGCCTTTCGCCGGATTTTATGAGCCAGACAGCTCAGCTGCGTGCTCTTTTTGTGCAAACAGAATGAAGCAGTACGCTGATCGTGTTGAATTGTTTACAATGCGCTAGCAATCGGTCTCACTTCTGGGATACCAGACACGCTGCAATCGAGAGAACGTTCGCAGTTTAACTTGATCAATCCGTTTAATTGTTTAAGAAATCATAATACGAATAGATAATACGAATTCATAATTACAAAATCTGATAATTAGCGGCCCAAACAAAGAATCGTTCATTACCACATTTCTTAATTATAATTTCAAAAAAGAAACAATTGAGAGGCTATTTCACAAACGTGTGTCTCGTGTTTTACCAGGGTTTACAAATATTTGACAACAATAAAAAACATTCAACCTACCTCTTCTTCATTTTCATTGTTTTCTCGTGTTTTACAAGCGAGAAAAAAATAGTAAAAATCACTCGGTCTACGGCCTCGTGATTTTTATCTTTCTCTCGTATTTGTAAGCCCTAGTAAAACACTCGCTCTCGTTTATGAAAAATTACACATAACATCGTAGAGGTTGAGGGCAATAGATAATTCCAAGGATAATCAATCTTAAACATAATGTTATAAAGTATGTCGGGAGAATTAGATCCCCCCCCCCAAAAAAAAAAAACCCACCAGTTACGCCACTGGTAACTTGACATGGGGAACTGGGATCTTGAACATCCCAGTCGTTTTATTGTGATTGGCTGATACCAGACGTGTTGCCAAGTAACGCAGTTGTCACAGAATTCTCAATAGAAATATGAGAGCCCCGCTCAGTATCGCAAGATGGAGGCCTTGAATAAATGAGGCCACGTTTTATTTCTACTTGCATCCACTCGGGAGATGTTGCATGTAGGAATGAAATGTCAGTAAAATTATTTTTTAAACTCACCGTAAGGCTCATTTAATCATGTGTCGTCACCTTAAGATACTGAGCTGGGGTCTAATATTCTTACTAAGACTACATTTTCCGCCCGGAAAATCCATCGCTACGGTTATCGCAGAATTCTCATCTTCTGACATTCACTGAAAAGTTGGGTACAGTCAAACTTGTACGAAGCAGCTCTGTATTCAGCGGTCATCCTTTATTAAGCGGTAAAGTGTTCATACTCCTGAGTTCTCTATCACTTACTTCTGACTTGACCTCTGTTAAGCAGTGATCTGTATCAAGTGGACGCGGTCACCTTTCACAAGTCCCAATGAGCACGTTTGTTTTTTTATTGTTTCCAACCTGTATTGAACGATCACCTAATAAACCACAGCGTGATTATGGCATGTACATTTACAGTTTAGATTTTCACCGTTTATGACAAAATCGCAAAAAGCAATGTGTTTAATATAAGAACAAAAACCTTCTTGAAGAGAAGACATATGTTACGCGTCAAATGTTTTTTCTACGGCTATTTTCTCAAGTATTTGCAAGAAAAACTATTTCCTTGAAAGTGGCATTTGCGGGGAACTTTTAGAACATAACAACACCACCTCTGTTTTTTCGTTTTACCCTCACAGTAAGCTCTCCTGAATTTGTTAGCCTCTTCAGAAACTTGGTTAACTATTTTGACCTGAGTTTGGAGAAATTTCCTACTGCATAATACTGTAACTGCCAGTCAAGTAGCTCGGTTGAGAAATTGGCTCAGCATCAGACGACTGTATCACGGTCGGATTTCTCTTGTACTACTCCAACGGTGTTGGAATGTTTAGTTTGATGTTTGTTCTAGTGATAACTCTTGAATAACAGCTTCTTATCATGTCGATCTTAAAGGTAGAGGCGTAAGCTGAAAACAGCAGAGACAATTTGCACAGTTTCATGGGCACGGAGAACCGTCTTTGGCCATCACTAAAATAAATAATCTGTTTTGTGGAACAGAAATACCAAGGCCGATATCAGAAAAAGAGCACAACTGAGTTTTTTTATCTTACGATTAAAGTTATATCTATCATGAATTGTGCAAAGACAACGGAATCTTTATTTGTTCAGTTATATCATCTTTACTGTATTCACATTAAGGGACACTATTACTTGGTCATTTTATTTTGGACCAAGAAGTGTACATGTAACTGATCAATTACGGCGTAAAGTGTGCTTTTTCGAGTGTATACGTGTGAATACGAGTGTAAACGTATAAGTGTAGAGTGAAATTTCGTGAGAACTATATTAAACAGTCAACCTGTATTCAACCGTCATTTCGCAATTTCGCCAAACCGACCGCTTCATACAAGTATGACTGTATTTTGTGTGGATTACAAATGCAAACTGTAGAAACAACTTATATTCTCAGCTGAGTGTCAGTAATTTAATAACTCAGGGTGACAAATGAGTGCAAATGCCGTGGTCATTTACGTCTCAGGAGCTCTCGAACGAAATTCGTGAACTCATGCTTTTCTAATCATTCTCAATTGATTTGCCGAACATACTCTCATTTTGATGCTTCATTCACTATTTTTTGCTGTTTAATCTCTTCGCTGTTAATTGCAGCGATGGGCAAACGAGGAGACATTGTTGCGGGAATTTTTTTAGATTTTCGTTGCTTCCTCAAATGTTTGTCCGTTTACCCAACCGTGGAAACATGACTAGGGAACCAAAACTTGCTTCCTGGGAAGCAAATAATGTGTTTCTCTGAGAATTCGAAACCGTTTTTTGCACACAAGCCTTGATTTCCCGTTTCTAAAACATTGTTTCTCAGTTTGCCCAACTTAGAAGCAACGTTGTTGCCCCGGACTTCCCTGTATTCGCTGCTCTGTGAACACTAATTTACACCACTTGCGAATGTTTCTCGTAAAATATTTCCTTTTCAATCATGTTCCGAAGACATTGCAGGGAAGCAGTGTTTTCCCAACAATATTTTCTTATTTTCCTTGGGGCCTACTGCCCCAGCCATTGCATGCTTTTCCTTTTATATGTTTCATTAAACGTGCACTCTGTTACTTAAGAAAGAAGTGGTGTTTCTGGTCGCGAGGTCGTTTTGTTGCACGGTTTGTTATTTTTGAATTTTTATTCGACCGTTGAATGTCAATATTTTTAGGGTGGCTTTCCTGCCTGGTTGTTAAAAAACTCATCAATTCTTCTACGATCTTCTCATGACAAAGGTTTGTTGCAGTCAAATTTGTAAAAAGTGCGCTACAAAATTTTTTGTTAAACTCACGTCAACGTTATAAGTTTTTAATGTAATATTATGAAAAATATCCTCTTTATTGGACACCTTCAAAATTTTTAAATATTTGGGGCGGCATTGTTCTCTTATTCTTTGCCCACCGGAACAGTGAATGGTGAGGGCTGGAGCCGTGGTCCTCCGTAAAGTTTTTAGGAATGTAGGAAAGGTAATGGCAAAAAAATATTTGTTACTTCGTCAGAGTTTAGTAAATAGTTAGACACAAAGATAAACTACGACTTTGCAATGAGTTCAGAGGAAGTTTAGGAAGAACATTTCAAATGTGAGACCAAACTTGCTTTGTCATCAGACCGTCGAAAAACCTTCAAGAAAGACAAGTGTTGCAGTTCCTGGAGATTGACTGATGTAGTCAACATGGGAAGTTGCTTCAGTCTTTGGACGGAAAAGGTAGCTCATTATGATGTGGAATGTTTTATTAAATTTAAACTACAAAATAGTTGTAAAAAACAATTATAAAAGGACTGATTTAAGCATTTTTCCATATGAGCTATGGGTTTTGTTTCGTGACGAACAAACCGCAGTTTCTTTTTATTCGAGCAATTACACCTTTTCGGTTGTTTCGTCATTAATTAACATAAAAAGAATTGAACAGAGAGTCCGACAAATGTATTCACTATTGAATTTATGATCATGTCAGTTTTAAACCAAGATAACTGTTCGTAACTCAAGTAAATCTTTTTTTTTACACAACAGTGTACATCAGTGCTGTTTCTTCATGGATGATTGTTCTTCTTACCAAAATAAAGCCATATCTTTATTCCAATGGAGGACCAATCGTATCAATACAGGTGAACTATTCAAAATGACTGTACTGTGCTTCGACGTTTTTTGTTGATCTGTCGTAATCTGCAAACCACCGAAAATTTGTGCGAAAAAAATCTTCAGCTTCTGACCGCTCCAACTGTCAGAAATAGAGTGCGGTAAAGAAACGAGAGACCATTTATTGTAAAAGCTGTGCGTCAGAAAGATTCATTCTTCAAGATAAAGAATCGATTGAAGTCGTTTCAAAGAAGAGAAAACCAACGTTCTCAAATGGGAGGGGAATGTAAGGTTTAAATAGAGCTGGCCAATAAATGAATGAATACGGTCTTCTGAACTTAAGTCCAAAATATAAGGTTCGTTAATATATTGGTTACTTAGTCTATTTGGATGATGGATTCTCAAATCTACCTCCTAACACAGCCGTCAAGAAAACTGAAATGCTTTTCTAGTAAACTTATTTATCATTCATTCACTACAGATGTAACGATAAATTTAAAGTACCTGGGTGTTTTTGATCGAAGGTATGAGTTACAGCAATGAAACGAGCGTGCCACAATATATAATTTAAATTATTTAACTGGAGGTGGTCAGTATTGAGACTCACAGGCATCAATAAAGGGACAGTGGAGCCATGGTCCTTCAGTTGTTTTAAGGAGAGGTACCCCACTATCTTTCACATATTATAACATGGCAGTTCGAAAGTTGGACCTAACCCAAGACTGATCTTTATTTTGTTTAAAGTATCCTTAAAATAAACAATGACGTTTACAGCTCTTTGATATCTATTTTGATAGCGACGATGGGTATTTTTTTGTAAGGTGCAAATTCCGGCAGACAACAATGTGAGAAATTTGCGTAACCCTGGAATCACAGGCCGAAATCAATTCAAACTTTCCCTATGGATAAAGACAACGAAACAAAAGAATACTGTTCAAGTTGTATTTTCACCTAAGTAAACTAACTCCTAGACTCCTCAATTCAGAATAAGTCCATTTTTAACGTTTTCCGTTATAAACTTGCCGTTCAAGTTTTTAAAGTGTGGAAAAATGTTCACAACTGATACCAATCATATTCCTTTGTACTTGAGAAAATAGAATTATATTACTTTCTAAACTAAGAGATCTGAAAACTAATTTACAGTTGTGGCAACAATAGATGTTTTATAAAAACATTTGCAACACCTTTTAGAAATCGAGATTAAACTTCTTAATTTTCTGGCAAAAAGTATTTTCTCTTCTTGCAAACAAAATTGGGCTGTTACGTGTATGTTGACAGAAGGTTGACCAATCATGCGGCTCCATCTACGTCACGTGTTGAACATCCGATCTAAACCACGAACATTAATATGCATAGAACTAAGCACACTTGTGCTGGATGAAAGGGACAATAAGTACAGTATGCAAATGATAAATTTCAACTAATATGCATTTAAAAACAATATCTAAATTCAGTGTAGTATAAATTTGAAATGCGCATGCTTTTCAAGCTCTAAACTCAGAAAAGTGTCTGAACTTCTGACAGGAATCAAGCCCGTAATCTTGTGATTGCCTGTATGATGTTCTAACCATTGAGTTACATGGACTCAAGTGACAGAGTGAAGATTACTTACAGTATTGTGCTGGTTCGTACTGCTAATTGCAGTCTCAACAAATTAAGTAATCCACTTAAATTTTTCATAAGGTACAGTGACATTTGTTTGGTAAACTCTTCCTCTTTGTAGGTCGAGAATGAATACGGTGAATATTTTACGTGTGACCATGATTACCTTACGTATTTGCAAGACTTGTTTGAAGGAATTCTTGGAAAGGATAAAGTGATCCTTTTTACCGTTAATCCAGCCTCTGACCATGTTATGTCGTGTGGAACAATAAAGACTTTGTTTAATACCGTTGACTTTGGACCAGGTAAGTTGTTCCTGGTTGAAGACTTGAAATTGAGAGGTTTTATGTACTATGACTGCACAATTTCAGCTTTGCATTTGAACCTTTTGAAGCGTGCACGAATGCCGTTTCTTCTAATTGTATGCAGATTTGCTGAATTTATAACTAACCGGACAAATTTGTAAACTACCGAAGGAATAAGTTGTGTGCATGATTACAGTATCCAAACAAACGCAAAGTGCAACTAACCTCCTTTGTTTGAAAGTGCACTTGAAATGGTGAAGTATGGCGTTTACGGTCTTTTCATATCTGTTTTCTTTGCGGAATTTATTGGTTTTTATTTTGATATGAAAATTAAGCATTTCATGACTCCGAGTCCGGCAAACAGCATTGTGAATAGTTTTAGAAATCGCTGATATCTTCCAAGTTATCCGCCGTTATCGCGTGAAAGTTTGCATAAGGATGTTTATGACCAATCTAACGAACGCAATTAAAGTTTAGTTATATTGTCACCATAGCAACAAACTACCCCAAAGGTTGTGGGTTCGATCCCTGACTGGGGCTCAACAACTGTTTTTTCTGAGGCTAGAGCTTGACGAACGTTCGTCGATCATCTCAGATCTCTCCAAGCTCCGACATTCACAGTATATGTCACATACTGTATTTTTTCCGAATAAACACCGCAGCTCGAATAAAAGCCTCTACCAGAATTGACGCTTCCCTAACTTTAATAATTTTGAATAAACGCCTCTTCCGAAAAGACGTCTCGTATCGAATACGCGCCCTTCATCATGTTGAAATATACTGAAAAAGAAGCACCTCCTTTACAGTTGGACGACACTCTACTGCACAGACAATAAGCCAAATGTTTTTTTTGTTTTGTTTTTTTTTTTATTTTGAATGATCGTAACCTACTTCCTTTGACATCGATTTACGCATCACTTTTCTTGCAAGAATCTGTTCAAAGTGATGAGTTTGAGATTAAAATATAATGAACGTCGTTGAAAAGGGTAAACGAGCTCAGTGATATTGTCATCTAGTCTGAAACATATGTGCATGTTGTGGGGTTGTTAGCGTATGTATGAATTATATGCTAAACTGTATGCTGATGTTGTGCTGGACATAAATAGGTTTGCTAGATTTAAATCTTGAGGGCACTTTCACATATTTCTGAAGCGAATGTGGCGTTAAAAACCTATTTGTGCTGTATTTCCTTTCAGGCGATAACGTTACTACATCGTTTGAATTGCTAAGAAAATACCAACCGCGTGGCCCTTTGGTAAATACCGAGTTTTACACGGGCTGGCTGGATAACTGGGGCAAGCCTCACCAGACAACGAAACCGGAGAAAGTTGCTGACTATTTGGATCAAGTTTTAAAATTAAATGCTTCTGTCAACATGTACATGTTTGAGGGAGGCACTAACTTTGGATTTATGAACGGTACATTCCTTCACTGTCTAGACTGACATTGATATGTTACATTTTTTCGGCCGGCCGTTTGGTCGTTGATACCGAACATAATAAAAGTAGTGTTTTTGATTTTCATTTCTTTTTCATTTTTATTTTTACTTTTGCCTCTTTGTATATACTGTAAGTAATGTCACTTTGACTTTTTTTCTTGATTTTTATTTACCAGCTAATTTGATTTTTGCAACGTAAACTGATGATGTTATATTTTGGATTTAGGAGCCAATTACAACTACAATCCTGACAGATACCAATCTCAACCCACCAGTTATGACTACGACGCACCTTTGTCAGAGGCAGGGGACATCACTGAAAAGTTTTACGCAGTGCGAAAAATAATTGGAAAGTACTTACCTCTCCCGTCTGGCCCAGTTCCTCCCTCCACTCCTAAACATGCGTATGGAAAGGTTCATTTAACTCAGGTTAGCAACCAAATTAACCTTTCAGTGGATGGCATCCGACCTGATGTTCACTTTTTGACAAAAGTTAAGTTCAGAATCCCGTTTTAGAAATATTTTATATACACATAAAGCCTTTCGTACAAATCCTTTATGTCACGACAGTCAAAGGTTCACATGAAGGATTATGTCATTAAAATTATTATATTTTATACAGTGAAATCTATATTGAATGGAAGCTAGTTTTTGAATCATTCACTTTAAGACCTTAGCACGGCCAGATGGCAAAAATGCATCACTAAGGCGTCCTGCTGACCTCCGAATCTCCGAATCTCTGCCAACTGTACAGTGAAGACCGTTGTTGAGAGCTTGTCCACAAGTCATGTTTCTGTTAAGGTGGTTTTTATTAATTCTGCTGGTTGGCTTGTCTGTTGGTTGCACCAGAAGTTACCAGCAAAAGCCCTTCATGCTCTCACCACTTGCTTTGGTTGCGATTTTAGTTTTAGACTGTCTCCATAAAGGCTCTTGAAAAGTGGAAGAATGCAAGTCATCAAGCAAGAAAATGTAAATAAATCTTTTTAGGAAGGAGAAACATATAGTGATTTAAAAAACGACATATATCCAAAACGTCTAGTCTATTGAAGAAACAAACTTTTGTTATTTTTAGCCTTGTATTTTATCGTATTCTGATTAGTAGGAAAAACATTTTTGGCTTGACACCTATTACAGAGAAAAGTGATCCACCGGTCGCTATGACGATGGCGATACTTCAAATAGCTCATAATTGCCGTTCGACCTCGTTTATTCTGGCGGTTTTGTGAGCCCCATTTATTTCAATTTTTTATGTAAAAAAATCATGCTTTTTCATGTAGACAAAAAGTGAATCTCAAGGAAAAAAAAATTTCACCGATCTGTTTTGGGAATCGGATAAGGTTGAACGGCAGAAAGTAGCCATCCTTAAAAGTTCACTATAGCAACCATCGGATTACTTTTCTTTAAAAGATTTCTTGACGCCAAAAGTGTTTCTGTTCCTATAACAATATGTTTCATTCTCCTGAAAAAAACTTATACGTTTTTGAGCGGTAAACATGCATTCTTTCTTTTTTCAAGATAAGAAAAAAGGTGCAAGTGTTTTGCAGTCAAACAATTTTCATATTCCTTGCCTTAACGTGGCTCAAGCATTGTTGCATAACTACCCAAACTGTTACCACATCATCATGAAATCATACCACTCGTTTCACAAAAAGCACTTGCCAGATTCATGCAAAGTCGACTTAGTCATCAGTGGCTCTAAGCTCCCGAGCTTCCGTAACTTCTTAGATGAAAGTGTGATATGACGTTTTCTATTTTCTTAAAATTTCAGAGAGCTTCTCTTGGAGGATTATTGAATGAACAGTATTCTTGGGTGAAAGCGAAATTTCCTCTCACAATGGAACAGCTGGGCTACTACTATGGCTTCGCTTTGTATAAAACAACCCTTTCTTTGCAAGGCAAGGCTACCTTGAATGTATCTGGGGTTCGTGACAGAGCTGTTGTTTATTGTGATAAGGTCAGAGTTTTCAACCTTTTGCGAAAAAAAAAGAAGTAGGGTTTTGATGTGTGTTTGGCATTACCATGTCGTTTCTTATGACAACATTAAATGTAAGGGTTTTAAACATTTTTGAATAGTGTAATCCATGTACAAGAATATATTCGATTGGACTTTAAAAAGAGCTAAATGTTGATTGTATGATGAAATTTCATAAATGCCGAAAAATAAGTAGAAGACCGAAATTCGAGTGCGATTGCGGTAATTATCCGCCAGTTGTCTCGAAGTTATACGTATAGGAAAAGGCTATGCGCAAGGAAACCTCGCGGTCTTAAAAGTAGTCGCAAGTCTTTACATCCACAGAGATTTGTTGGATGTTGTTTTGACCATTACAGCATTAATGACAAAACTGTGGCGGCTTCAAAACAGACCTTTTGGAATTGTAATCCGAGTGGGTTTGGAAAGTTCGTTAATTATGTGTACTAAAATCCTTAGACATTTCAAATCTTCACCAATGCTGAATGAGACAATTGTCAGTCTAATAAAAACATGTAAAAAAAATTTATCCTCAGAAATTATCTATCGAGAGTTCACCTAAGAATAAACAAGTGCATGATTTTCATCGAAGGAGATATTTCTCAAAAAAACATAGGATTTTTTATAGTTTTCATAAAAACGTATATAATATTATATATATATTATTTAATAATGTTTGCATAATTTTTATAAATATTTATGACGTATTGATATTTTAACATTTTGGATGTTATTATTAAACATGTACTGTTTTCACTTTATTATTCAGAGATGTCTCTTTCCATCAAAATTTTGAGCTAGGCTCTTTCATACGATCACTTTCTTTCCCGCCTGGTAAATCGTTGGTAAATATTTAGTTAAAACAAATATGATAAAAAAATTTGTTTAGCTACCGGTTTTCAGTGGTTTGGAACAAGTTGACACTAAGTTCTGTGAAACGTTAAATAACTTTATGAAGAGGCTAAGAAAATTGTCTGAAATTTGATTAATGTATATTCTGTAACGTTCCATACGTTGTTTATGAATACCTAGTTTGTTAATCTCTGCCTTATTCGATTATAAACGCGCACTGCAATAAAAACACTCTTAGGATCCAAATACAGAGCAGGCAAGAAGAAGCAATAATACCATCAGATGTACAGCTCGATAGTAAACATCGTGTAAATTTTCTAGACAACTTAGCTTTCTTCTCGTTGTCGTGGGACTTCATCAGAACGTCGACACACATTAATGGCTTAGACATCTATTTTTTAGAAAAAGCCAACTGCAGTCTGTTTAAGGATTCTCCCTCCTGGTCAAACGTGGCAATTTAGTCAATCTCAATTGAGAAGTATTGGTTGTCACCGGTAATAAGTGACCATTCCTCCTATTTCGCATTGTGGTCCAGTCGCGGCGCATCTTTTTGCCACAGTGGATATTTCAAACTTGACGTTGGAACAAAAAGTCTGCATTCCGTCAGACGATGAAGTCAATTTGCTTCTGTGTCACCGACGTAACTCACACCACACTCGCAATAAATGTAATAAGCCCTTGTAATAAAAGAAGCATCTGCCCTATCGTTACGAAAAAACGAAACTTAATAGTTTGGATGACCACAGTGACATACTTTAAGGCCAGCATGAGAAAAGATACTTTCATTCTTGTGTAAGCAGCCCTTATCCACCACGTGGTTGTTTTTTTTTCGTACGATACATTAAATACAGCTTTTCCTTCAAACCTGTCATTGGTTTTTATTGTTAATCAGCATTTAACAGTAACTACCATGCAAGTAGACTTAATGTGTATATACTGAAAGAGAAGAGAGAATCAGGAAAACACATCGATTTTGCCTATTACAACCAAAATTTGCAAATTCCAGAAGTATTATAAGTAGTTGCGTCAATGTATAGTCTACGTCAAGGATTTTAAAAGATTTCTGTGGTCGACAACTTAAAATTTATTTTTCATCAGATTATACAATAGTGATTTTGTCACCTGCCAAACAACGTGAGAACAAGGTCTCTCGTTTTTTTTTGCCAAAGTACTGCCTTCAAAACTTTCTCTACGTTATTGTGTTTCGATGCTCTGGCTGCATTCCGAGTCAACAGCACGAAAGCAGTGCTGTCTATATATTTACTGTACTTGGTGTATACGACAAATCGTACTATGTATTTTCATCGGCATTGAAATTTTCAAAGAATTAATGAAACGACCGTCATCGAGGTTACAGTCTACTTTTGTATATGCAACATTCCAATTTTCATGTATCAACAACTGCTATCTTTTATCTCGATTCTTTCATTTCAATGTTTCAGATTCATGACTGTTTTGAGATTAAGAACTCCTTTGATTTTTCAGAGTTTGAATATGCTCACTCTCAAGGTTTCAATAAGCTAATTTAAGCACACACATGTATGTATATTTATGGATCACAGAATATTATTATAGTGTCTCTGGTTCGTTCTGTTAGCTAAATACCATATTTCTTCTAATAAACGCCCCCGGCGTTTATTAAATTTTGAAGCAATTTGGTGAGGCGTTTATTAAACAATCAAAAAATTGTATTGAAATGTTTCGTCAGAGGGAAATTATTTTGCAGATAGGCTAGGTAGATTTGCATTAAAGAAGTTCGAGTTAGATTCGAAAAGTTTCAATGTCCATTCCCTATGGCTATCTCAACGTATAACCTATATCTCAACGTCAATATCCTCCTCGTCATCTTCATCGACAAAATGAAATTCTTCAGCCGCTTAAAAATAAAAAATGAATCTGGCAATTGTAGCATCCTTTTCCTTGCACTTTCTGTATTTTTCCTAATAAAACGCCACTCTGATGTGTGCGGCGTTTAGTAGAGGGAGGCGTTTATTGCCATTCTTGTGTGAAAAGGAAAGAGGTTTATTAGAGGGAGGCGTTTATTTGAGGCTAGGCGTTTATTCGAGGAAATATGGCACCCTCGACACTTTAGTAAAGTCGTTCATTCATCTTAAATAAGCGTGCCTTTCATCAGGCCCACCCACTTAACATTGAATAGTTTGACTAAGCGCCCTGGGCGGTAAATTGAACAAATACGATAACATCAATTTATTCCATATCCCTTTCGACTAGTGTAAATGATGCGACAGACGAGTTCAAATATCCCGTGATATTTGGAGGTGATACATACTTCTGTCTTTTGAGGATAATAGACCTAGAACCGTTTTTATTCAATATTACGTACAGGTTTCGAAACAGATTGTCGTCTTTTGAAGTTAACTTGTCTAGGACTGTGCTTATAAAATATTAACTTGACCTTAAAGTACATATTACCATCTTTTTCTCCCAAGTCAAGAATAAGCGTATTGTGTTGTTGAACAATATTCAACGTCATTCGGCCAAAGAAATTTGATTTCATTATGCGTAGCCGAGGTTTATTGGTATTTTTCCTGTTAAAACAAAAATTGTCTTTAAAGTTTGAAAAGACTCTTCCGCCCTTCGACTGCTCTTATCAGTAATTGTTCACTATTCTGTAATATTTTTTTTTTTCAACAAAGCAACTGCTTTTTTTGTGTCAGTTGGTGTGCATGTAGTATGCCATGTCGTTGACTTCTCCGAAGAAAGTGGTGTTCTCTGTTGATGTGCATGTTTATTAAAACCTTGCATCTGTTGAGTTTATTCGTATTAAGCAATGGCTTTTCATTTTTATAGATCCGTCAAGGTGTTATTGATCGTAATGATCGAACCCAGTTGGTAATCAACGTTGATGGCTGTACAGACTTGTTGATTATGGTTGAAAACCAAGGACGGATCAACGGTGGTTCAAAAATAAACGATCCTAAAGGAATTATTCAAAATGTCACGTTGAATGGACAAATGTTAGTGAACTGGGAAATGGCGCCAGTACTTTCTGGTAATGGTACCAATAATTTATCGTTTGAGAAACCTGGAAAGAGTAAATTTGTTACTGTAACGGATGAAAATGGCTCCGACAAAGCTGGATTGTTTTACGGAACTGTGCCTCCTATGCCTGATGGAAAGGCGCCTCAAGATTCATATCTTTTGTTAAAGGGATGGCAAAAGGTATCGTAATTTAGATTAAACTGCTTGAGCAATTGACCAACTTAGCTACACTGTTTCTTGCCGCATTTCAGACCACGTGACGTTATCCTGTCCTTAAGGCTGCGTTACGCTATACTAGATACCTTTATGTCGTACCCGAAAACCATGCCGGATCGGCCTTACGTTTACACTAGCAACACTATTTTCGGAGCGATTTTTGGAATGGGGAGATGTTGTTGCTCTCTGCTCTTGAAAGTTGTACGTTTGATATCGCATAGGTTTTCGGGGCACTTTAAACCTTCGATTGTATTCTACAGGGAGTCACGAGAGCGTTTGTATGTTATTATTGTTTGATTATTGCAAACAAGCTTGGGATACATAGTACAATCACAGCA
Organism: Heliopora coerulea; assembly: GCA_030142905.1. Lineage (NCBI taxonomy): Eukaryota > Metazoa > Cnidaria > Anthozoa > Scleralcyonacea > Helioporidae > Heliopora > Heliopora coerulea. The sequence continues at coordinate 1,553,306 of JASJOG010000036.1, read as the reverse complement.
ATAGATTGTATACTTGAGCACGTTTGGCGAGCTGGAGAAGGAGAGGAGAGCTGTTGCAGTTGCAAATCTCTTCAACGCGGATTATACTCTACCGTTTCCAAGTCCGTTATTTACGGCATGCCTGATTACTTTTTAAAACAGCACAGAACCGTCCCGTTTACACTATATCAGAAAACTTTTTGTACCGGCACAAAAACCTATCCAATGAAGTGTAAACGCAGTCTAAGTGTTTCTTTCAAATTTAATTATATTCAGCTCCACATTTTAACTCTTTAGTGCTTCATTTTTTTGTCTTTTGCTTTCTTTTTGTTCTTAAAATGTGCTGCCATTTGTTGTTTAGTTCTGAGTGTCCTATGTATCTGTTACTGTATGCATTATAAACAGTTAACATGATAAAAACCAAAACTTCATCTGATCCGAAATCATCAGTTTTATCATACGAAGTTAAATTGGTCTATCATACTCATGATCACCTTGACTTTTGTGTACACTGGTTATCGGCCTACTATATCAATCAGGATTTCCGCCGGAGGGGACATAGGGAATTGACTCCAAAAAGTATTTCGATTGCGCATATCCCACTAAAGTTACTTACTGCTGTACAATGTTAAAGCTGTTACAGGCACCTAGGAGGAGAATAGATGCCAGACAATGTAACTGATTTTTACGTACACTGCAATTGAGATAGTGTGTAAGTTATCATAGCTCACTTTTGAGAAAGAACAAATGTTACCTCGATTGACTTTCTTGGAAAACCAGTAATTGAAAAGATACAGTGTACCAGTCTATATAATTGACTCTGTGTGCGGCTGAAACCCGAGATACCTTGATTGAGTTTCATGAACACTAGTTATTGTGGAGGTATACTAGTCACTATATAACTGATTTTCTTGTACACTGGCCTTTGAAAGACACCATAATTGTTTTTTTATACATAGTGATCATTAAAATAGTGAACCAGTTACTTTAACTAACCTCCGGAAACACTAGCACAAGTGACTTAGGTTTACCCTAGGATAACAATTGTAAATTGATTTGTTTCAGTGGCATCTTCGTTATCGAAGCTCGCCATCCTCTACCTCCAGCAAGTTAACTCATACTATCTTCTTCCAGTTCGCACGCCTTCTTACCGACTGCTGAAGGGGCGCAACTAGAAATTTTGTAAGGCAGGGGTCGAATGGTAGTGTCAAGGTACCATGGGGACGAATTTTTCATTTCCAGGGAAGCAGATCTACGTGGCTTCTAAAACTCAGGGTAAAAAGTTGTCACTAAAAGGGTAGGTATAATAGCTCCCACAAAATGGGCAACCCCCGCTCCCAACCCCTCTCTAGTTTCACCCCTGTCCTGTCATCTCGATATTTTCAGTGAAGTTTTAAAGTCATCATCTTGTTGACTCTTTTCCTTCCCTCTCGGGTACATTCTGAACGTTTGCTTTATCAGGTACTGTTCATAATCTCGTACGGACTGACCTAAATATTTCAGCTTGCTTTCCTTCACGGGTCTCAAAAGATGCGTTTAAAGATTCCTTCATTACTACATCAAGTTCGCAACTATCAGAGTCTTGCAGATCGACATTTCGGCTTCTTACATTGTCTTCCCTGTATGCTTGAATTTGGAGCTTTCTTCACGTAATTGGTCATCGCCCACAGCACAACACTCCTCAATCCATCTCACAATCATCAGTGTCCTAGGCGTTTCTCTCATAGTCGTCAAATGTATTGTTCTTATCTTACCCATAGCTCCCAAACTCTAATGTCTTTCATGCAATCTCCGTTGGCCGCCTTGATGGAGCCCATAATACTTAATCCTGGGTACCATCTAAACTGCTTCGCTGTCCACCTTGACCACTCCATCGTGAAGTTTGAAAATTATTCGGAAAAATTATTGCTTAAACTGATATTGAAACCTCGTTGGATGCCTGTTTGTTTAAGACTGGAATGTAAAACGGCGGAAATATTTTAGCAAAGCTAGACATAGTTGGCTAAGCTGCTTAAACGTGATCAAAACTCACAAGTCCCAAGGCAACTTTCATGTCGAACACGAGGGGTTGTTTCTCTGACGTATTTCTACGTCTTCGTCACCAAGAAGATTTTTTTTTTGAAACTTGGTGCTAAGAAACGCGTCCCAGCTTTAAGACTAAAATGGTAACGAACAAATACCCAACATATGACGCGATGTAAAATGGGAACTAAATTATGAAATTTAAAGATGGTCTAGTGCGATGGCAAAATTTCAAAAATCACAGACAAATCACAGACAGAAGACAGCGTCGTTAGTAATCTTATATGTGTAGTTTGGGTATGAAAAAAAAGAAAAAGCTAACATTAAAGTAAGGAGGCATTTGGAGCAGTTATAACAAGAGCCTACCTTAGGTAAAATTTTACTGAAATAAAACGTTGGACTTCAGATGTTTGAGAATTTTTCCACTGCATTCCTTGACAAAATCATCTGGTTAATAATGGACATGTTTTATCTTACTTATGGACTGATTTTTAACAGATCCCTTTCCTTTTCCTCTTGTAGGGTCAAGTGTATATCAATGAATTTAACCTTGGACGATATTGGCCTGTAGAAGGCCCTCAAATCACGTTGTATGTTCCTGCGTCTGTTTTCCGATCAGACGGCGGGGCTAATACGATTACGGTCTTGGAATTGGACGGAGCACCTTGCGACCAAACTAGTAGTTGTTATGTTGAATTCACTACAACGCCGATATTGAATGGTCCCGTTCCAGGCCATTAATAAATTGGGAGCCATCATTTGCTAAGTTAATGTTTACACACAAAGGACAAATTGTCTATGGGGTAATTATCTTGCCGACCACCGTGGGGGATTTCGTACGAATAATCAGTCGTAAAGACATGCCATTTGTCTGATATCAAAATCTGTAGCATTATCACTGGAATTATCACTGAAAGTAGTTGCAGTAAAAGACAAACCATTGAAACACTTTTTTTATTTTTCATTGCCACGTCTCTTAAGAAGATTAGTATTTTTAAAGATTTGTTAATGCTAATTCTGGATTAAAAAGGGATGGTTTGTACTTTTTGTTGTGCGTTTTGTTTAGCCAAATAACGGTTTACTAATTAACAGGAACTGTTAAAAAATTTATCAGGATAAAATCACCTTTATGAATGCATAGTTTATGTACTATAATTTGTTGTTGTTGTTGTTGTTGTTATTTTTCGTCACCATTTGAGATTTAAGTAACTGGATCGTGTTACACGACGGCTGCGTCTTGTAAACTTTATATTATACAGTGAAGAATATGAACCTGTTGCTATTGCAAAAGTCGAATTAAAAAAACAATTTGAGCTTTCGTTTACGGCGTCATCAGGAATTAAAAGGACCAAAAGATTACAACTTTTGCCGTAATAACCGGCCGGATTAGATCTCTTGGTATTTTTACAGTTTGCTACTGGAGAGCAATGGTAGATATTGAGCAGGTATAGTCCACTTCTGTCAGCATTTAGTTTTCGGTATTTAGGCAGCGTACTGACCCATGTGTTCTGGCAAAGCGGTGACCTGTGGCACTGTGTGGGCGCGCTTGTTGACCGGAATGGTTTTTAGTGAGTTCATGTGATTGGTTGAATTGATAAGACGAATGCTTTACGATTAGTAGTTTTTTAAACCTGTGTGCGCGCATGTTGATCGGAAACATGACTTGGTGAGAACTTGGAAGTGACATAGCGAAACCAAAGTATAAGGAGATGGGTTTGTTAATTTTCTTGATTTTCTGACTCGCCAGTGTTCGTCTGTTGACGCTATTGAATGCTCTTTGATGCAGCTGGTTTCGTATCTATGCTAATGAGTGTTACTTTATTCGCAAAAATTTTAAATAAACGTGACAAAAGCTTACATGAGTGTCTATTCAATAAAATGATTGTATTTTCGCGTTGAGTTCGAGGTTGGCGTTAATGATATCATCATAATTTATATGTATATCATCATAATTTATGCATTTAATTCGATGCGACGACATGACGTCGTCTGAAACCAACACACATTTCAGTGGCTGTATCCGTCCGATCATGATGGATAAAACGCCTTTGACGAATTTAATTTGTTTCATAGGTCGCATAACCGTCGCATTAAATCGACTGAATTAAATTCGTCTGAATTAAACGCGGCGATTTTGAGGTGTATGAAACGGCTCTTACGAACACTGATCCACAGAATTTGAAGGATTGTAGCGATCGCGATCGTTGATATGGAACAGTCTCTATTTCGGTGATCGCGATCCCTAGAGAGGCTCAGGGCACGGTTTCGATATGATCACTGCGATTATTGACGTTATTTTTTGATCGATCTCAAACACTGCAGGGATTGTAGCGATAGTAACGACTATATGGGAACTAAGCTTTAATTCGACGCTTTTGCTTTTGTTGCGCTTTTGCAAATTGCAGAAATCGACAGTGGTAATCCTTCCACCGCTGGTGAATGGAAATATGCATGAGTCCATCAAAAAACAAAATAAAGGCCAAGGAAGCCAAGCTCAAGTCGTTGTTTGAATCTCGAAGAGAGCTGTTTTTGTATTTTCACGTGATAAAGTTGTACCTTTTCACGTTTGTTTGATTCCATTTTTTTCCACGTTACTGCTGGACCTGATCTGGCGAGCGAGATTTATGACAAATTACTTGTCTGCCAAAAAGGCAATTGATCGACATTACTTTCAAAAGGGCAACTGATCGACATTACAATGGTTAATCAAACTCTCACGTGGCAATCTTGTAAATCAGTATTCTTGATCTAGTGGTATAGCTTATATGTTTTTTAACTCCGTGCTGTAATATAGTATAATATAGTACAAAAATATAGCTGTATAGTTATGTATATTTACTGTAATGTAGTTCTATATAATGTATCTTTACTGAAGATTTTACTGTGTTTAAATAAAGATTGATTGATTGATTGATTGATTGATTGATTGATTGATTGATAGATTGATTGATGGCGCGGAGCGTATGGGCAAGTAGGAGCGCCATGGCACTCGCCTTATTGATCGCACTGGATTACCATCATTATTGTTATTGTTATTGCAGTAATTCTTATGATTATTGTGTTTGCTTGCCATATTTAATGCAGATTTCATTTAAAGTTGCTGTAATAGAAAGGGTTTATAAATTAAGGTTCATTGCCAATAAATGCATTTCTTTTGCAGTTTTGCCTCATAAAACTTCCCCTAGGAGATCATCTCTTTCTCCCAATTGTCCCATATTCGACACTTTTTTTTGCTTCCTTTGTCTTGTGCACATAATGCAAGTTTTAGAGACATCCTCTTGGATTTGTTATCCTTTAATTTCTTGACTGGAGGACTCCTCTTGATGAGTAAAATTCAGGTATTATAACTGGAGTAAAAAATCAAAAGTTCTAGTAATCCTGGAAAGAGTTACAGGTTTATAAAAACACGTAATAAAGCAGGCAGAGGTCTTGATATGACAAATATGGCGAACATTTTTACAAATATTAATTCAACTCGAGGCGAGCCTTTTGGGTAATTGTTGTTTTGGCTAACATCAGGTCATTTTACATTATTCTGTCTATATCCAGGAATAATAGTTAACTTGTTTACTCATCAGCTAGCTTGTTCTTACTTTACCAGGAGCCAGTCCATTTCCTGCTCATTGACTTGTTCAGGTAGCTGTCATCATGATGGCTGGACGTGTTGCACGAAGTATATCATCAGCCCTGCATTCTGGTGATTCTGAAAATTTGTCCAGGAAGGTACGAGAGTTTGTTTGTCAAATACTGCCAAAGCTTGATAAGAAGGCAATTACCAAGAGACCAAGTTGTGTGAAGCTTTTTGCCCATTACAGCATCATCGTCGTTTTAGTACGGTGGATGGCGGGCAAACGTCCGACAAGCTAATATCATGTACTTATGCTGGTGTAATTCTGGATCTTTGGGTTACTGGCAAAATTGAAATTGTTCCAATAAAATCAGCAGGTGATTCACTTATAAATGTACAGTACCATATGAAAATACATCTTCAGTTGTCATTGTTGGCAGTCGCAATATTATAAAGCAAAGTTTGGGAAGTCTTCAAAGTATGCAGTATGGTTTCTGCTATGCACTGAACTAGGATTTTAAGTGGCGGAAAGCACTTAAAGTAGGGGAATATGTATTACAAATAACCTCAAGTTGCCACTTTTACATATGGATTTGAAGAACAATATGTTGGAAATAAAATTTCTCAATTCAATTATCATTATCTACTATGTGGTTGTAACACCAGTTTTGCAATACACATAGATACTGTAGAATTGTATTTATTCAGGAGGGTTGTTGTGGCTACTGGCAGAGGGGAATTGTACGTAATATCCAGGACTAGCCGAGCGTTTTCCCTCTTGCCTGTAAATGATGAGGATTCAGGCTTGAACCAATTTTGTAGCCAAGGTATGAAATCCGGCCCAAACCATACCCGTTTGTGATGTTTCCCGCCAACAAACCCCTCTCCAAGAGGCTCACTGTGGCTTCGATTCACAGAATAACAGTGGAGTGAAGTTACAAGAAGAGTGTTGGAGGTATGAATCACCATTAACATGACCAGTGGAAGAACCAGTGACTTTCCGGGAAAAAGGTGCCAAGAACAAGGTCAAAGAAATAGGAAATGAAAATAGACAAGAAGAATGACCCAGTAGAACCAGAGGCGTATGGTGACATAACCCATTTTGATTAGGTGGAATGTCTAGCTTGATTTGCCTGAATATTCTGCTTTTCTAGTAATTATTCAAATGATATTTTTCGTGCACTCAGACACTTCACTTACCAATAATAGTGTAAATTGAATTGTCGTACAAATTTGGCCGGAATTGTATGTCATATGTTTATATTTTGTTCTAATTTTATCTGTCTTCATTACAAACTTTGGAAGATGTGGCTCCCTCACACCTCCAATATGTTATATGTCCAAGATTGTGGCGTGGGGTAAAGCAGTGAGCCAAGTGTGAATTAGTGGACCCTGATTGCATGCTGAAGATGACTGGAATGAAACATTGGAGAGGCGGCTCACCCTGCTGACTCAGAGTTAAGAAAATTAATTAAACTACATAAAAGATGAGGAGTTCACAAGTGCACGTGAGAGAGAGAGAAGATTTACAAAGAGTAATATGTCACCATTTTACCCATACTTTTCAGCGAAGGCCTAACTGGTACATAAGAAAGAAGAACATCAAACATCTCTGCTTCTGAACATTGCAGGTTTATTACAACGATGTTTTATACTTAAGCCTTCGTCAGGCTAAGCTTGCCAGCAAAGGGTTACTGTATGCTCAAAAAGAGTCTTGGCAGTTGGGATAACATCACACATATAGCATCAATAAATGTAGCAATTTTTACACCACGAATAAGCTACAGGCACTCACAAGATAGGCTACACATAATTAGAGCAAGGCACACCTACAAATACCAAGAAAGGTAAAACTGCATCACTTCATGTTACACAAACTTTTCAGTCGAATGTATAGCTGTGATGAGCGAATGAGAGTATTACATAGTCCTGGATGGAAACTCATGACAGATTACATTCACCTCATTCAGGTTAATCAGAAAGGTTTGAGTGCTTGCAACTATTGCGGGCGATGCCCACCTAGAAAGCCCTTCAAAGTCTGACGCGTGGTGGGAGTTAGGTGTCATGAAGGGCTAACGAGACCTCTTGTGTCCAGGCATTGTTTGTATTAAAGTAATATTATTGGGAATAACTATAGAATAGCCGGCAAGTGAAATTGCTCTGTCCATACTGGCTACATGCCTAAACCTAAAACCGTAAGCCTAGCTCTAACCAAAACCTTAACCCTAATCCTAATCTAATCTAAACCTAAAGCTAAATCCCACACTATCTAAATGACTACCTGCTTGCGCAGCTACCTCGAAGCCACTAAGCTGGAGCTTTCATTGGAGAAAATACATTTCATTAAGGTGGAACAATACCACCGTAGCTTTGTAACGACACTTTGTTGATCATCAGGGGAGCCAAAACATTTAAAGCTTGGTTCACACGTGACCATAATCATAAGGGGAAAACAAAAGGCAAAACAAAGGAATGAAGTCAAGCCCTGCGACATAAGTATCGTCGTAATCATAAGATCATTGTCCAAGCGTAAGCCAATAGCAGAACAAAAGACGAAACAAAGAAAACTTGTTTTTTATCTTTGCAAGTCCCTGAGATATACTTTGTTTTCGTTCTGATCTTGTCCGAATGCTTATGTCACTCGTGTGAACCAGGCTTAACCTGTTAATTACAGAACATTTATTTCGGGAGCCAGGTTGGGTCTCTTTAGTTCAGTGCTGGGATTTTGATAAATGCCTTACTGTATTTAAGTGACTTAATGGATTTTTTCCGCTCAACCTTGGTAATTTGTTTTTCCGTAATTCTGATGTTCGTTGCAACAATACGCGAAGTAAATCTAATCTTCACATGGTTGAGATATTTTCAAAATCTGGCTATAGATCTCGTCCTTATTCAGCTGCCAAGCTTCATAACAGCCTTAGTCCGACCATAAAGAGCTCTTGTTCCATCAGATCTTTTACCACTAATTGTTGGTAAGATTCGTCAAGATTTTAGTAGTGAATTTATATTTTTTTTTTATTTAGTTACTTTTAGTACAGTATTATTAAATGTATCATGTATATAATTAACAAAACTATTAAAGGTTGAGCAAAAGAAAATGAGAATAAAAACCAAGAACAACCGAAACGTCAGCAACTACAGAATAGACCGATAGATCTTTGGTCGACCTTGCTCGATATAAGGGATGAACTAACGTTACGACGTGGTCGTTTTAAAACAAAAACATTGAAGATGAAACTCCCTCTACGGCACCGTCGAAACTTGATATAAGAACGACTTGAATTCTCAGAGAAATCAATTTAAATTGAAATGCAGTGGGAAAAGTTTTTAGACTGCGTTCACCTATTGTTTCAACCAGTCATTTTCTTTTACCTGTAAAAGGACCATTACAAACGGTGAACTTTGCTCCCAATTTAATGGTTGCTCTTGATTAGAATTTAAAATATAAAGTTTGGAAAAAAAAACCCAAACTTATTTCAAAGAAAATCAAATAGTCTCGAGAGCTATCTAAAAATCTCAAAACATTAAAGTATGAAGTCGACTGTACTGCTGTTGTTGTCTGCCAGCAGTAGGAACAACGGAACAAGTGAATTTATAGAGGGAAGAAATTAAGTAAGGTAAATTCTTCGTTGTTTTTTGCTTTAAATCGTCCCATTTCTTGACTCTACCCCCTCTCCTAATTATTTGAGTGTGCATGCAGTCGAATATCTGGTGAAATTCAATTTCTATATTCTTTAAAATATCCAAACTTGGCAGATGTATTACTTCAATATGAATAAATTTTGCGCATCTAGGTGATCACTGCAGTGTTACGAGAGATTCATATTATTCTCTGGGACATACAGTTAACATTGTGATCGTTCGAAAAGCCATGTCAAGAGAACTCGTTTTTAGTATCTCACTGAAGGGGAGCCAACTGCTCTAAAGCAAAAAAGCTTGGCCTACGGAATCGTATCGTGATACTTTTTTCTGGTTTTGGACCTTATGATGAAACATGGAAACGAGGTCTTGACATATTTCCACTAAAAGGGATTCCAATAACGGTGAAGCGTTGCGATCCACCTCAGAAAGCCAGGAAAGAGCACTTTTGTCGGTGAGGACGGGACTAAACTGCAAGTGTGGACTGCGTCACGTTGACACCCAATCACCTAACGTCGAAGCACGAGTCTTGAGATTGGATAAAACTTTTGCTTACATTTCAGGGTTCTAAGTCTACAAGTGCCACAGCGCTCGTTCTTAATATCACTTTTTATTGCGTGATTCCAATTATAGGTCCGACAGAAATGAAATTTATCTTTTCTTACTCATCATAAGGATGATTGCAAAATAGAGTTGTAGCGGTACAACATCTGTACAATTTTTCTATGATACAATAACGTGAAAATTCTGCTCTTCAGCAGGTTATTGATGACACAAAAACTTGTTCAGTTTTGGATGTTGCTGGTTTCAATGAAATCGTAAGACTTTGCAAAGAATGGAAGACAAGAGAGCTAAAAGAATGGATTGGAAGATGTGTACAGCGCCATCCAGATGATCATTGTGCTTCTGTGATCCTCGATAGCTTTGTTGAGAAAGGGATCATTCGAAAAGAAGATAAATGGTTTGGATTAAAACGGGTCCATCCCACGAAAGACAAAGGTATAGTTTGAATGTGCGGAACAACTGTATGTCCTGTTGTACTGTCTGTGCTTTATCAGACGTTTAAAATGGCTCTACACGTGCGAAACTTGACAAGAATGCGAAAATGCTGTCAGTGGCTAAGAATATAGTAAAATTGCCTCATAGAAGATATCAAAGGTCATTCTGGCTCTTGATTGAAATTCAGGAAAGCAGTCATTCACACAATTTCATTGGGGAGACAGATTCGTCAGTGTCTGGCAATGGCGGATTAACCAATAGGCACTTTAGGCACGTGCCTAGGGCCCACGATGTTTGTCTGTGTGGCTGTTTTATTTTTTATTTTAGAATCGTTAAGATAACTAAGGACAGACACATTTATCCTTGAGGGATTCGTACTTAATAGCTTGCAAGACTTACATGCGTTTTGACCAGGGTAAACTACAAAAAGTAAAGACTATAAGAGTATTCAAACAGGGCTCAAAGAACTGAAAGGATTCATAATGTATTTTGGAGAGAAATACAAAAGAACCACCGATTTTCTGAATGACTAAATATTACCTTTTACGATTTTTCAAACTTTGACGAAAACAGGACGGCGTACTTTTGATCGATGGTCAAATAATGCGACTAAAGGGCTGAATTCTTAATTTTGTTCTTTCGTTATTATTAATTCTATTCTTCTATTATTTTACTCTGGCTATCGCCAGACGATTTTACTCGTAAGAGAGAGCTCCCTCCTCAAAAGAGATAAGTATTCCATTATTCATTATGCTAACTATATAACTGCAGACGGAACCGCTTCGGCCTATTGGGCCTCATCAGTGCAGTGCTGACGAGCAGGATGGAGAAGCCTACATTATATAGGCAACTCAAATGTTCCACGCTTGTGGTACATCTAAGCCATGCCAGAGCGCTCTAACTAGAGACTAGTGAGCGTGTAAATGTTTTGAAACAGAGAACCTCACAAAAAAAAAATGCACAAACGTGTTAAAAGGAACGAGACTGAAAAAACTGTGTGGGTGAGCAGTGACTGACACTGATCGAGTCATCTGGCGACCATATTGGCTTTCTTCTTTTTTGCCACTTGATGATAGGAACTGGCCATTTGGCTTACCGTGAAATCGATTCATAAAAACGTAAAACGCATTATGACCTTAAAATGCATTATGCATTTTCCGCATGATTATTTCCGTTTACTTATCTTGCTCCGTATTGAAACGTATCAAGGACTAGGAGAGCTGAACCTTGGGTCAGTCGTGTTTGTTGCCACCCTCACTCCTATCTATAGAATCGAAGTTGATGTGTTCGATCCCAGTTAATGATATTAGTTCTTTTGCCATAAAGAAAACATACATAGTAAAACAGTAGAATGAACATCATTGTGCTGTAATCCGACCTCCCTATGGTAATATTACTAATATTCACTAATGTACGTGTTACTAGGGGCAGACTGGTACTATCAGGCCCGCAGAGGCAACAGGAGGTCCGGGGCAAAGTGGGCATCCAGACTCCCCCCCCCCCCCCAACCTTCAGATTATGGCCTTTGCACCAAAAAGTTTCATTCGGGATTAAGGCCTTTAAGACGTTTTGAGGAATTCTTAAGAATAAGGCCCTTACGAACTGAGGCCCCTCAGAGTACGAGGCCCTGGGGCAATCTGCCCCCTTTGCCCCCCCCCTCTCTGCGGGCCTGGGTACTATAATACTGTTTTGCTTGTTAAGACTGTTTTTGACTTCTTGTATAACTTTTCCGATTTATTCATGCAATTGCTGTTCACATTCAATATAGCTATACAAATCTTATTGATGACATTTAAAGCTGAAGCCTTAAAAAAAAAAAGCGGATCTAGCTGGGATCTGTAGGGCCCACGAATGTTTTAATCCGCCACAGGTCTCTGGGGTCGTACTGCAAGCTTTCAATTCTGTATTTCGAATTTTTATTCATACTTTGGGTACCAAGATCCTTCTTCTCACTGACATATTATTCAGAAACTTTGTTAGTTATTTCGTTCACGTGTTATTTAGATACTATTAGATTTTTTTGTGTGGAAAGAATGAAATTCAGAATTTGGATTCGTATCATTTGCAAATACATCTTCGGAATGATAGCAATGTATTTAATTACATAGTTAATTATTATTAATTACAACACATTATTAATAACAATTATTAATTACATCACATTACATTAATTAAAGATTACGTCAAGTAATAATCTTGGCTATTGATTTTCCGGGCGGAAAGCGTAATCGTAATAAAAAGATCAGAGCCCAGCTCAGAATTCTTAAGTGTATCGCCATAATGTAAACCTGTAAACCTCCACTCTGAAGATGTTGCACGCGGCAACGAAACGTCAGTAAACTTGTTTTAAAACTTTTTGACTTGCCTATTTCATTATGGTGATACACTTAAGAATTCTGAGCTGGGCTCTGATCTTTTTATTACGATTACGTCAAGTATTAGTTACTACAACTAAACATTACGACCTACAACTGGTACTTTTACGTCTTTCCGGAAATTTTTTTTTTTAGCAATTTTACCACTTCTTTATTTACAGAGCTACAGCTACAGTTGGTTCTAGAGATTCGAGGGACTACTTTGAGACGATGCTCCTGATGGTTTTATGAAAGCTCTGTTACCTCTTTTGTGATTTGCTGGTAAGTTACACGACTCAGAAGATCCTTTGCTAGGGCGACACTTCAACAAAGATGAATATGGAAAAGCCAGACCTCGTCTCGACGAAATCCTTCGTAATTCAGGTTATTTGCAAAAATAGGCCAAAGTAGCCTGGACTGAATGTTTAGGACATTAAATCTGTCTATTTCAAAAAGTAATAAACATTTGTGGAGGAGTTTTTTTTTTGGAATAGACAAACATTCTGTCATATACATTTGACGTCCAATTGTGCAAACGTTGGACAGTTCTACTTGTACGGTATTATGAAACGATAACTTCACAATTAATTGGTTAATTGTGAAGTTATCAATTTCGTTAATTGTGAAGTTATCAATTTCGTTAATTGTGAAGTTATCAATTTCGTTAATTGTGAAGTTATCAATTTCGTTAATTGTGAAGTTATCAACTTGTACGCTTGGACGACTTCGGTGCTTAAGATAACTGGGCAGTGTCCAATAGACCCTGGTCATGACATTGAGTTCCTAATAGAAATTATACTGGTGCCATATAGAATTACACAGCTTTTTAACATGAAACATTTGAAACTTTAAGGGTGACGACAATTATATATATTGTGATGACATCTAGAAAGACAAGAAGAAAGCTAAGTCACCAATTACTTGTAAAGTTGGTAACGCCGTTGAACTGAAGCTTTATAGTGGAAGGACATTCGACATTTACACTTGATCCCGTGAATGGGCGAGTTCATATTTGATGAAGGAAATTTTCGTGTGCCGTAGTCGTATTAAGATTTATAACCTATAAAACACTTCAACACCTGACAATTACTTTCAAATATAAACTCCATTTCAGTAATTTAAAAATTCTGTCCATCAGAAGTGAGGCGCGCATACGATCATAGCGAGTAACAACTGAATAACTGAAATATATTTTAATTATTACAAAATTAATGATCACAACTCTTCTTTTTTTGATGATGAACTAGGTGAAGCCGGAGGATTATCTAGGAATAATACGAACTCCTCAGCAGTTCTAGTTTTTTCATAATCAAGTAATTGAATACCAAATTGATAATACTTAATACTTGGATAACCAATGACTTTTTCTCTTTCGCAGATACCTATAAAGAGAGCACAACAATTAGTTTTTAATTTTTACATTTACTCCAACCTAACTTACATATTATCCCTCCAACGTTTATCCCCAACTAAACCCCGCTTCGCAGCGTTATCGCCTGCCCTCCTTCTCTCACATCTCCCTCCCTCCTTCCCTTTCTTCAATTCGTCTTTTTCTCTGTCTCCGTTTGTCTGTCTGTCTCTTTTTCTCCCCTCTCAAAAGTAAATGGAGCCCAGTTCAGTTTCTTGTGTAAGTAAGAATGGAAATGAAAAAAAACCAAAGCTGGTAAACAGCACGGGGAGTACTCATTTATTAATGGCAAAACTAGAACTATCAAGTGGAAGAGTAACATAAACCCAAATCTCGGCCGAGTGGTCGAGACGGAGAGGGTGAAAGTTCGCCATAAGACTTTCAAGATATCTCAACTGCCCCATCTTCATCGTCAGTTATGGAGTCAGAATTCAGACGCAACATGAAGACGAACTATTCTCAACTTAATCCTGGGAGAGTCTATTGTTAACAAATTGAACGGATGGAAATTAAGGTGGCTGGACACAGTTTGGTAGTTTTTTTGCACCTCATGCTTCCCTTGGACATAATTCCGGAATGGCTGAAGCCCGTAACTCAAAAATTAGGAGGGTACTAAACCGAGGATGGTAGCTTAAGGTTAAGGATTTTCCTAGTTCCACGGCAACAATAGCAGTTTAGAATAACTTCAAAAATTCAGTTTTTCGATAGAATTTAGACAAACCAGGTGGAATTTTTGTTAATATCACACCTCTTTCGATGAAAACTAGAAAACATGACCTAAACAGAGAAATTCTTCAGTGATTCCTGTTAAAAACCAATCCACTATTTTCTTAAAAAGTTTAAGAATTGTCTGTTCTGTAATTTTATCCACTCTGAAGACGTTACATGTGACAACGAAACGTCAATAAAATTGTTTTCAAACTTACCATTGGTCTCATTTACCAATGGGTCGCTACCTTAAGATACTGAGTCAGGCTCTTATTTTCTTACCAAGACTACGTTTTCCGCCCAGGAAATCCATATCAACGTGTGTGTTAAAATGTTATTAAACAGGTATTTAAAGAGAAAACTTCTCATCGTAAGCTTTTTGCAACTCAAGTAAGAAAGTTAACGTCAGGATTTTCCACTAATTTAGAAAAACTAAAATTTCAAAGTTGTTTTTAATTACTGTTGTTGCCATAGAAACAGGACAAATCCTTCCTATCAACCTATATTCTTAAACTACCAGGATCGCTTTTCTTCTCTGAGAAATTTGGACTTACGAACTTCAACCGTTTGAGTTATGTCCGAGAGCTAACAAAACTGTTTTCTGCCATCTTAACCCGATCCACCAACTCTATTAGGAACATTACAGGGGTTGTACTTCCCTTACTCCTTCCTGACTAGATAAGTTGGGCGAGTAAGGGCTGGCCCTGTGAGTGTTCTTTAAAATCCATTTTAATGGAAAAATTTCCTTTCCCCACGAGTTCCCTGAAATATGCAATGTCTGTTGTAACCTTACCTGGCAGGGTGCAGGGAGCCCGTAGAAGGCCGAGACCCCTTCCCCTGTCCTTAGTTGGGTGGTGTGCGAGTTGCAATAATGATAATATGGTGCGAAATTTGCAGCATTTAAAAATATTGAAGTGTATTCATTTTCACTCGTCACTTAAGCAAAAATATATTTGACACAAATTATTTATGCTATAAGTTGATAGTAGGCGGAACAAAACTCTGAACACGTTGGTGTTACTACTCGCAAATAACGTTTTACGTTATCTTGCGTTTATAAAAATGTTCATAATTACGAAGTAACTGAAAATACTGGTGCGTGATGTGTAGTGGGACTGCGATTAAATATAACACGTGCATAGTCCAACTTTGAAAAATATCAGTAGATGGTGATATTCCACAATTACATGATCCAAAACAGGAGAAAGTACAACGCTTCATACTAACCAGAGTCGATAGAGCAATCAACGGCAGCTAGCATTTTGATGGGATCATCTTTGAAGATTTCAGCAGCTTCCTCGAAGTCTGGTTTAGTATTTTGGCAATGACTACACCCTGGAAAAAGAATGTTTATAATTACGGATATTGCTAAAACAGGTTGAACAAAGACAGATTAAGTAACCGGAAGAAAACCCGACGGCAAACACAGCAAAGCATACTCCTTACTTCCTCAACCATGAGTTAAATGACAATGGAAGCTGCTGCTAGTCAGTTTGCGTTAACATCCACTGAAGTTGGCCAAATGAAAAGTTTAAACGAGCTGCTTTAATATGAATATCCACGAGCTTTAAACCAGGTGACCCATAAACCCTTGAAGAACCTACGGGATCCTACTTATATATCCATTAAATAAACTGTATCACTGCCAAGAAAGCCTACCGTAGAATTCCGAAAATAACGGCCCCTCGAAAGTAACGACCCCCCGAATGTAACATCAAATTTGTGATACTTTTAAAATTTTCCGAAAGTAGCGGCCCTCCGTAAGTAGCGGCCCCTTCGAATGTGATGTTTTTATGTTTCAAATACATGTTTATCCAACAAAAAGTAATGTTTGTATTCAAAGTTAACAATCAACTTAAAAGTGCTATTACATGTCTTTTAAGAAAGTACGTGTTCATCGTTAATCTTCCAATTTTAAAGTTCCAGTCATTTCAATAGCTGTTTCTTCCAAACGTATTTTAACTATCCGAAAGTAGCGACCCCCCGAAAGTAGCGACCCCCAAGGCCTGCTAAATCAGAAAGTAACGAGGGCCGTTACTTTCGGAATTCTACGGTAGTCAAATTAATGATAGTGACAAGGTCGGATGTTTAAAAGTAAAACAATTTTAACTGGAAAAACTGAACATTCTGTAAGAATTCGAATTGCTTTCGTTCCAAATAAATTTATTTCACCACTTCGACAATTTAGGTGATGACCTTTGATTATTTAGTATTAAACTGTTTAAGATATTTTAAGGAACTATAACGTTAACTTTTAGTAAACTGTTAGAACTTTTAATGTGAACTAGAATTAGTGATAGAATAAAATAAACGTCTGCTTGTTTGCTTTAGTTAAAACCTGGAGGAATCTTGGAGTCTGACAAACAAAACATGAATTTATCATTTCGCATTTATTGAAGGCCAGTTAAGTCAAAATGAATGAAGAAAGAAGTGATGCCCAGAGCAAACCACTAATGAATTGAAACAGACAAAACAAAGGGCAAGTGATAAGAGACGTGAAAAACCCTTGGAGGAAACGATGTAGAACGTGAGAAACGCAAATGGTTAAGACAGGAAAGGCTTGAGGCAAAAGTAGTGAAAACTAGAAAGTAATCGCATGGGTGGTGTTTTATGACAGATTGAGGGGAAGAGAAAAGTAAGGCTTTTATAAGAAAAAGGGGACCATTGGTAACAAGATCCATGCCTTAGACAAGCACAAAGCACATCTGAAATTATGAAGGAAATATTTCACCCTTTTCTTTTAAACATCTATAGGACCTGCCTTCAATTCTTTACAAATTATAGTCATTAGCAGACACCCACAGTTTTATGATTTCCAAGCCAAGTGCAAGGTTTTCATAACCAGTTTTGTAATCGAATTAAATGACTGCAACAATTTATTTCCAGCAGTAATGATACATGTTTGCATTATAGTACTTACATGGTGTGTAAAACATCACCAGAGCATGCTGAGTTTGTTGTAATGTTGTTTCGAAGGTATCTTTATTAAGCCTTTTAACAAAAATGAAGTTCCATTCTTTACTTCCTTCGTCCTTGGTATTGTTTCCCTGCTTGTCCATCCTAAAAGACCAAAGAAAAAACGTAAAAAAGTGCGACGCTTAAGCGAAATACATTTGTGACAAAATTATACACGTCTTTAAAGGCAACAGCTCCACTTGCTTACGATTTGACAAATTTTATGATGTCTTCCTTTGTTCTGCTACCGTCGTACTCCATAATCTCTTCTCCGAATCTGAAAGTAAGAATGAAATTCCTTAAGTCAATCCATGAGTTGAATAAACCTAAAAATGATTGTCACAGTGAGACCTACTTCAACATCCGAAAAGCGTATTTAAAACTTCGGAAGGGTACTAGAACTTAATCAACTTGGATCATGTGTATCAAATAATGAAACAACAAGGAATTATATAAACTTTTGCTTTCGTTCTAAAGTGATGATTAGAACACAATGTTACCAAAGCTGTTTCATCTGAAAAACGTGATCTCGCTAGGCCTCACTCATGGACGGAGCTTGGAAGATATTCAGTCCGTCGGTGAGCATTGTCATTTTGTAGGAACGTCATTCATCCGCACACGGCATGTGTTTATTAGTTAGAGTTGTTACTGGTTGTAAAAAGCTTGTCGATCAAGATAATTCAAACTCAACCATGACTCGTATTTAATTGTACAGTAAATAGAAAAGGTAAAGTGTCTTTATTTATACTGGATAACCCTATCAGTTACGTCAGCTGTTCTCCCTAGAGGTCCAGTAAGGGCCACCCCTCATAGGTCCAGTGTGACCAAGGTAACTTAAATAAGATAACTGTACGGAGCCGGAATCGAACCCTAGTCACAAGGTGGGAGACACGTGCACTACCACTGTGCCACCAGCACCCCAAACTGTCATCGAAGTTTTGGTACCCAAAATGTATTTTAATTGCAGACAGAAATTGGCAAGCCAAACACCAATGACACCAACACCGCAGAGGAGAGTTTGAAATCGGAAGAAGATTTTACAATTCGGCTAACTTATAGTGGATTTAAGTCGGTGGATTGTAAGACCGAATGTTTTAAAAATTCTTTTTTCCTTTCTTTTTTGTTAAGAAATTGTAAATAATTTGGGTTTTTGATTTCAATAGATAGAAACATTTGATTCCATTTTTTAAAAACTTGTGTAAATATAATTAATTTATGTACATCCTATTAATTCATGGAGCTGTTGTACGTTTTAACCATCTAAACGGGACTGATCTATTTTAACCGCATTTAGGTTACAATACCAACAGTTCAAACACTGTGATAGGTTCTTCAGATTTCTAAACACATCAACGACCGTTAAAACACGGCGGTTTCATCTAGTTTCAGTGTTTTCAAACCCCAGCAAGAAGTCTTTTTCGTGTTGGAACAGTTGCATTAAAATATCGGATCCAATGGGAACCACCTTGCAATAACCTCACATTCATCGGTGTCGTTTTGTTTTCAGACCAGAAGATCAACTTGAAGGCGTGAAGTTGAAATTCAACGCAAATCAAATTTGAATTTACACATCTAACCATTATGGTTATATTTTGCTAGTTTTTAATATTTTTTGGCTATCTGTTTTACCATCTTTATGGTTCTCTGGTCAGAGTGCACTTGTTATTTCAATTAACACCTGTGATTGATTCTTGTGCACGTTTCATTTAAGGTTCCGATGTCTCTGATCTTCAGAGCACTCGCATCGCACCGAATGTTCAACATTCGGTCTTTACTGACGATTTGAGAGGATTTTTTGGAAGGAAAATTTTTAAATTTTATTTACCATGAAAACGTAAAATAATAAAAAGTTTGGTCTTAAAAATACTCTTACGACGACAAAAACCCCACTTTGATTTGAAAGGCTTTGCAATATATCTAAAACAATTGCAGTGTTTTTATTGGAACTGATTTCTACTTTGATTAGATAGATTACGCAAGACGGCCTTGGAAGAAATAGTGAAGCTTGATTTCAGGTCAAGTTCTTTCATTAATTGGACCGCTTTTAAGCTAAAATAACGTAGAAAAAGAAATATTACGCCTATCGTAAATATTCAAAAAGTTTGTTAAAAATACAATTATTGAATAGCGATGTGCCAGAATTGGACTCCGGTCTCCAGTGAAGCCAAGCTATCCCTTCGTACCCTGAAGCCAAAGAAATTTTACTAGATATTTACCCAACAGAGGAACAGTTCTTACAAGAAAACTTTACCCAACTTTACTAGTACATGTAAATAGTTAATTTGAACTTAACACAGCTGCAATGTAATATGATCAAATCTTATCGCCCTTTTTAGCTATTCCTCCATTAGAACCTAATTTCAAAAACCACAAACATATTTTGTACATGAAACAAGTGTAACTATACTTACCTAAAGAATTTTACTGAAGGAATAAGGAGACAATAAAATGAAATGATGAGTAACTTAAAAGATACGAAGAATTTAGTCAATTTAGTGAATCGTAGTGGAAAGACATGACTAAATGGGAAAGGAGAGGAAAAAGGGGAAGTTAAGACATTTAGGATAAAGGAACACAGGAGAAGAGAGAATTGGCGAGGGAAAGAAGGGGATGGCGAAGAAAAAGGAAGGATGAATGAAGAAGTCGGAGAGAATATGGAAGAAATGTGGGTGTGTAAGGAAGAAGGGAAAAGAAGGGCAGGGAGAAAAGGATAACAGAAATGGAGAGTGTAGGGGGAGGTGGACAAGTGTCTGTGTAGGAGGAGGAGGACAAGTGTCTATGTAGGAGGAGGAGGACAAGTGTCTGTAGGGAAAGGAGAAGTGTCTGTAGGGAAAGGAGAAGTGTCTGTAGGGAAAGGACAAGTGTCTGTAGGGAAAGGACAAGTGTCTGCGTAGGAGGAGGAGGACAAATGTTTGTGTAAGAGAAGTGTCTGTGTTGGGAGGAGGACAAGTGTCGAGTCGTCAGTCAACAAGGACTGTCAACACCAGCCTACTGTGCAGAAACTGTAAAACGTCTCCACTAACAGAAGGGGAGGGAGAATTGTGGAGGAAAGAAGTGGAAGGTAAGGAAAAGGACGAAACGGGAAAGGAGTACGGAAAGATGGGAGCAACAATGTCGAGCAAAATGGAAAGGAGGAAAATAGGATAGTAAGGGACGGCTAAATTGAGAGTGATGGAATGAGAAAGAATGAAAAGGAAGAAGGGAAGGTGGAACAAGAAAGGAATGGTTGAGAGAAGGGGAGTATGAAAGAGTTGGTGACAAAAAGAAGGCAAGAATGGAGGTGGTGGATGGGTGAGCAGGAAAAACGGACTAAAGGGAATGGAACTTGTAAATAGAAGTTTTCCAAGGTCATTCTTATCTCTAACATCTCTTTAGGAATACTGTGTTGTCATCTCAAAGGACTAACCGTCTTATTTCGTCTGAACACTTTACCATTTTACGTTTTGGCTGCTCTTATTCGAATTTCTTTGAGAAAAGAAAGCTCTTTACTCCTATGATTAACAATTTTCGTTCATTTCAATGTTAGATCCGCCTGTTTATTACTTTCAAATGAATTCCTGTTACAGATTCTTTATATCGTCATAATTTGATATATTGATTATCTACCCAACATGATCATTCATTTCTTTCTGACATGCCACCCAATCAAATCTACATTCCCCCCTTTCATCAAACGAAGATGAACTTGTGCCATTTAAGTGTTCTATCGTCGGAAATCTTTTAAAATAATACTTGTGTCACTTTTTTAACATGATTACACCTTCCCGTCTTGTTAATCAATTATTATTGTACGTACTTGTTGGATAACCCGTCTTCACGTGTTCCGTGGCGGTTTTGAAGTTCTTCATCGCATCCATAGCAGCCAATACTATGTCAGACTACAAAATGCAAGTAACTATTTGATTGCTGTGATCAGATATATCGCAAATGTTATCAAGGTAATCTGGGAAAAAACAGCACGTGTTTAAAAAATAAATGGTCAATAAACATGAAAGGAGACAACTCGAGATATATATAGTGATAACTTCAACGGTATATTCAACTAATTTTTGGCATTTACTCACGATCACGTGAAATGAAGTTTATACTCAATTTGATGAAAGAAACATGACTCAAAAATTTCTTTCATCAAATATGAACTCCCTTTTATAGTAGTAAACTTCACCCCACTTTCCTCGCCTTTTAAATTCCGAAGAATCGGGTAAACTTATAAAAGGGAGACTCCATTAGTATCGTCCGACGCCGTTTCTCTCTTAATTCCCCGGTAGAAACTTTGAGGTTACCCTCCAGATGGGTTGTTTTGCATGAGTACACGGTCCGATATATCAGCGGCTTTATCACATGCGCAGTTTACGACAGAATTCTGCATTTCACTGCGAGGCGTTCAACACAATCACCGAGGCACAAATCTTATGTAAAGTCTGTGGCTCACAAGGATTGCTCTGGAGAAAAAATTATCCTTTACAAACGTTTTTCCTTCAAAAAACATACCGTTTTTGAAGAGCTGACAACTAAATTAAATGTATACAATACAATAATTAAATAAAAGATTTTGTCATATTTTCAAGCAAAAGAAAAGAAAACTAGTTGCAAACTTCGTGGTTCTACGTTAAGTGCCAGGTCATTCTACTTACACCTTCCTGGCTGAGTTGTTCTGCAGCTGCAATATAGTCAGGTTTCATAGCCTTGCAGTATCCACACCCTATTGTGTTAAAAACACACAGATATAACAGTAACGATAACTATTTGGCCATGATACACGTGTGTGAGTTTGGTTCTCTGGATCCACTGCCGACACATACATTAATACATAGCATACACATGTTGATATATTAATAAATATATGTATAAATAAATAAATATATCTATAAATCAATCAATCAGTTAATCAATCAATCAATCAATAAATAAACGAATGAATAAATAAACAAATACATGCATAAATACATAAATAAATATATGTATGTATAAAAGTTAGTAAAGACTAGTTAAAATCCGAGTTCATAAGTTAATTTGTTAACTCTAGTTAATTAGTTAACCAAACGTATCAGACTGAGGTTTGGTTTTGGTTTAAGTCAATACAATAAACTCTTTCCCGGCACGATCACTCTATTATTTCATTCTCTGGCTAACGCTGGAGGGAACACATCCTGCTGAGAAAGAGTTAACCTATTCCTGCTTACGGTTGTGGTACAACAAATTAAAACAATAGAGCTAATTAAAGAACAAAGTAAAAGACAAAAGAGAACAAAGAACAAAAGAGGGGGGATTCATGCATGATAGTGTTAAACGCATGTTGTTACTAAGTATACCCAGTAATACTTAATGAACGTCTGGTTTTCAGTCTGATCTTCTTGCGCAAACGCCCTGTTGCTCTGGATTATCTAAATAACCTGGCGGTTAAATATTCGACGTAGAGTTGGAAATAATTACTTACTAGGTGAGTAAAACATGACAAGAACTGACTCGTGGCTCTTCAAGAAATCGACAAGAGTATCATCTGTCAAATGCTCGACTTTTCCAGGGACTGTAATCCACTCGGGCTCTGGAGGCTGGGGACTAGAAGATGATAAAGGACATTAATAACACGATATCCAGCTTATGATCAAGTTCATTAAACAGAACGAAAAACTCACTCTTTCATAAAAGCAGTAAAACTCTTTGCCTTCCTTGGTCTATCGTATTTAAATGAATCCTTCCCATCCCTAGAAAGTAAAATCGCTTTATAAACATATAGTTGATGAAATAAACGAACAGAAAGGACAACGAACCACGTAGTAGACTTACAGACGCACCAACCGACGAAAAGAAGCTTAGCAACCAGGACGCAAGGAAGCTGGTATGCAGGCAAGTAGTCGGTTGTTAGGTAGGGAAAGAAATACAAGAAACAAATGTCGAGATGACTTACTTGAAATATTGAACTGTTGAAAGAAAAAAATGAATTAAAATGGAAAAATAAGTTAATCCGGAAAACTAGCTTGGACAAGCTTTCCCGTAAAGGAAAAGATCACAATTATCATAAACTACAGAGTAAAACGAAAATATACTTTAAATCCTAATTCTACTCACTCGTAGGGTAACCTTTGACGCCAAATCTCGAACACAACTCTTTGTTTTTCGTACAGTCTACAGCTGCCATTTTTCCACTCGCCTTTGAGAACAATTAATGTTAATTTCAAATATATTAAATTTTAATGTAGTAAAACTACGACAATGCGTAGTCTCACATACAGACTATAAAATAACTACAAATACGAAAAATTCGTATTTGTTTAATCTCTGGGGTAGAAAAGATTTCAACCCGCAAGGTCAAACATCTTTTCTACCAGTTGGATTATTCATATTACCTCGAACAATCACCTCAACAGGCATTTTTGAACCTGGTCAGGAAAAAAAAGTGTATACAAATACTTCCCCCCCGCATTAATTAGTGACCCCTGATGTATCTAATAATGGAGGACCTTGGTTTTTACGACGTCATGGCTCTCATAGAGATTATATGTTAACGAGAGGGGGCAATATAGCTAAATGTCACTCAACCGCAGGAGACAGATTGATGGCTGTCATATTGGATAAATTGCGGGGCAAACTAAACAAAGCCAGAGTGAAAGTTTCGAGGTCATTGGCGAAAGGCCAATTCACTTTTGTCTCTTGTTTTTGTTTTGTTTCTTTTTAAGAAAAAAACTCAAAAACAAAAAAAACCAAAAAAACATTTAAGGGAAAAATAACCGATCAATAACCAGAAAAGCAGTTTTCCTTTACTACAGTTAACCTCCCCCCTCAAAACCAAACAAAAAAACAAACAAATACAAAACAGTTCCTCAAACATCAACTCTTCGACCTCGAGGTTTTCGAACACACGGAAAAGGGCCTGGGGCAAGACAACTTCAACCTCTTCAATTTACTCAAAATGGCGGCGTTCAATTGGTTTCAAATTTTTGGCCGCCATACCCCTGCTCGTTTTATGACCTCTATAATGGTTTGAAGATGCTGGCCATGAACGCGTCGGCATGGTGAGGAGGTGGCCTGGAAAGATTCAATCCAAGGTAAATTCTTGTGACATTCATTTTGGGTTTGTCTGACGACGTTAAAAACGATGTTAAAACCGCCAAGTTGACAGTTTGATAACTTGCATTTTTTCAACATGACCTTGAATAAAAAGACCACGTCCAAACTGGGCTTGTGACGTTAAATCAGAAACACGGTACAACAAGTTTGGAGTAAATAACCTCTAAATTGGACTTTTTGTTGACTTCTGACGCGTTTTTGAAACTTGTAGGTCATAATTTCACAGGAAGCCAAATTTGTTCAAATTATCGAAACAAAATGGTAATAAAAAGAATAAGAAAAATTTTTTAGTTAAATACTAACAGCATCGACTTTCTGATATTACAGTACGACGTATTCTCCCTATGATACTATTTTTATTATTCCACGCGGCCTAATATAACGATGATATTTCCTATTTATTACAATCACGAGGAAGACGTAAGTTGTTCCTGCATCGTAAAATTTATTCATTAATCGACCTGTTTTTCTTAAATCCAATATCAAATCTCCGTTAGTGGATTTGTACATATCTACACGGCTCTGTAAACTTAACCAGCATAAAGACTTCCAATATAAGATTCTGTTCGTCTTAATGGCTGAATTTAGCGGCGGTAGATCTAACAACTCTTTAGCACCTTTATGTTGTAAATTCTGTAATTCAGTCACGGACGTTTCCTTGTTCTCATCCCCTCGGACAGTTATCCATAATCAAAAGATGGGATAATTAGACTGTTATACAACATTTGTCAAGCCTTCAGTGGCAATGAATGTTTCATTCTCCTCATAAAACCATTCCTTAGGTTTATTTTTTTGATCATACAGTGAAAGTGATTAGTCCAAAACATGTTCTGATGAATTGTGACTTTTTATAAATTATAATACCGACTACACTACCTTCGAACGTTATAACCACATCTTTGAATGGAAAATGGCATGTTGAAAACAAATTTTTGAATGTTCAAATGCCATAAACCTAAAGGGACTGCCAAAGTTAATTTTGACAGGATAATCGCTTCCTAACAAACCAAACTTTCCATCATTTACGAGATAATAAAGGAAACCATTTCCGTAAAGAATGAAATCATTGCCGATTGATATTTACCGACCTGGTCTTCTTTGTTAACCATCGTCGCAGCTTCTTCAAATTCAGGCTTTGCCTTCTTACAATGGCCACACCCTAATGCCAGACAAATAAAAATTGTCCACTGTGGTATTTATCAAACTTTTCTAATCGTTTCCAGACGGTGGCGGCCTTTCGGCACTTCACTCCAGCTAGCGCCACACAATCTACGCATCGGTAAAAGACCTACCGCCAGGAAAAGGTTAAGCAAACTATAAATGGAAGGGAAATGAAGAAGATGCCAAAGCAAGTTGAGCTGTGCAGTCGATCACTCACGGACTTCCATAGAGTTAATATCAATTATTTGAAGAACGAAAACAATTCCATAAATTTTAAATCCCAATGCAGTCGACTAATATTCATTGAAATACGCGACAATGCGTGTCACAGTTCAACGTTTCTATATCATCCGTTCACCACTGTACCTGATCTGCATAAGGTACTTTGATAGAGCAACAGACAATTACAAGATTGAAAATGTGTTGGTTTTCTCCGCACCTCTATCATCATTCAAGTGGTTTTCTTGCTCAATGGCACAGTCAGTGAATGTGTGTTTCAGATGTCTATAGACACACAGATGTTCCCAACCTCTCAAGATCTTATGCTATAAAAAAGAGACTTTTTCAATTCCCTTTTGGAATTAAAGCCGTAATCTTCAGGTAACTGGTGCAGTCCCACAGATGTCTAAGCACTGTGGTGGAAGGATGTACCTGGTGAGTGAGAAATATAATTGTATATACCAGTCTCACGGGATGGATATGCTAAAGTCATTACTTTTAGCTAATTGTATTGAAAATAAAACTTACATGGAGCATAAAACATAACTAGGACAGAATTATGAGCTTGGACAAACTGGTCAAAGTTACTGCCTGATAAGTGAATGACGTCATTTTCTGTCTCACTCCAAGGAACATCGCCAGGTACTGCACTGTCAGACGTCTTGCTTTGCTCAGCTGTAGGACTAAAAGTAAGCCACAACATAGAGTCATTTTGTTCCAAGAGCTGGTACAACTTATTATTCTACATTTTTAGCACTGTTCTTGCGCTTGGTAAGTTATAAATCCGATTACTACTTACTTAATCATAAAGTCGACTAAATCATCTTTGGTCCTGGACCTCGGATAGTCGTACACGTATTTACCATTTCTATTCAATTTCAAAAACAACGAAAGTTTAGACTTTTACTTTAAATTAAAAAGTAAACTTTAAAATATTTTTCTTATTTGGTCAACGTTCTGACCTACCACGAGGTCATCTTCAACACTAATAGATGAAACGTTCAGCAACGAATGTTTTTTAAATATCTAACGTATATGCAAAAATCTCTAACCCACGAACAATTTCAAACACCCATTAAACCCAACCAATGTTCTAAAGTAATTAAAGAAAAGTTATACATGTGCTAATCTACATGTAAAATCATGAACATAAACTAAATAAAACTGGGCTTTAATTTCGTCCCTCCATCTTCTTATTTAAGTTACGTTCTAATTTGTCTATTAGTAAGTCTCTAAAAGTAACTGATGTAAGTCAAGTTCAATCAATGGAAAATTCCTTGTAGACGAAGCAGTAGAGAAAATTTTACCATGGACTGTCGTTGAAGACGCTAGGTAGATAGGCAGTTAGGTAGTTAAATAAGTAGGTAGGCTAGCAGGCAGGCAGGCAGGTAGGTTGGTTGGCTGGCTGGCAGGTAGGTAGGCCGGCCGGTCGGTCGGTCGGTCGGTAAGTAGGTAGGTAGGTAGGTAGGTAGGTAGGTGGGTAGGTAAGTAGGCAGGCAGGCAGGCAGGCAGGCAGGCAGGCAGGCAGGCAGGCAGGCAGGCAGGCAGGCAGGCAGGCAGGCAGGCAGGCAGCCAGCTAGGTATGTATATATGGAGGGAGGTACGAAGGTTGAGAGGCAGATGAGAGATCTATTTCGGTGTGGAACATCGACAATGCAAATACTACAATTTGTAAACGAGATTTTTGTGAACTAGTTCATCAAACGTGACCCAACTATCTTCGAAAAACATTATTTCGCATTGGTTTATCTTTATTATATTTACTTTTTAATATACTGGAATATCTGAATTTGTTACACGAAATTCTTGATGCAATTTAACTTACTTGAAGT
Source organism: Heliopora coerulea (assembly GCA_030142905.1). NCBI lineage: Eukaryota > Metazoa > Cnidaria > Anthozoa > Scleralcyonacea > Helioporidae > Heliopora > Heliopora coerulea. The sequence continues at coordinate 1,525,394 of JASJOG010000036.1, read as the reverse complement.
ACTTCACTGCAGATCAGAACATGAAAAAAAAAATAACAGAGATAAAATACATTCAACATAAAAGTAAAAGAATCCAAGGCGAGAATTATAAACAAATATAATATGGTACAGCAGAGCACAGCATAACAGGGTGCAACAGACGGCTGGAAAACAGTACAACTGAGTAAAGTACAGGACAGAGCAGTGCAAGCACAGTTGAGGCTTTCAAATGTTGGACATGTGACCCGACGACGTAATTGTACGTAAGTAGATGAACGATCTTCAAGCTCGATACTCAGAAAATGATATCTGAGCCCCAGACGGGGATCGAACCCGCAACCTTCTGATGACCGGTTAGACGCTCTAACCATTGAGCTACCGAGACTCAGATGGCGAGCTAAGTTGCAAATTCGATATATATATGTGCGACCTAAGCGGAAGCCACTATATATTGATAATGATTAGGTCGCACATATATATATCGAATTTGCAACTTAGCTCGCCATCTGAGTCTCGGTAGCTCAATGGTTAGAGCGTCTAACCGGTCATCAGAAGGTTGCGGGTTCGATCCCCGTCTGGGGCTCAGATATCATTTTCTGAGTATCGAGCTTGAAGATCGTTCATCTACTTTCAATATATCCAAGCTCTCATGTTTCCTAAACATCAAACTGCTTCAATCATTATCAATATATAGTGGCTTCCGCTTAGGTCGCACATATATATATCGAATTTGCAACTTAGCTCGCCATCTGAGTCTCGGTAGCTCAATGGTTAGAGCGTCTAACCGGTCATCAGAAGGTTGCGGGTTCGATCCCCGTCTGGGGCTCAGATATCATTTTCTGAGTATCGAGCTTGAAGATCGTTCATCTACTTTCAATATATCCAAGCTCTCATGTTTCCTAAACATCAAACTGCTTCAATCATTATCAATATATAGTGGCTTCCGCTTAGGTCGCACATATATATATCGAATTTGCAACTTAGCTCGCCATCTGAGTCTCGGTAGCTCAATGGTTAGAGCGTCTAACCGGTCATCAGAAGGTTGCGGGTTCGATCCCCGTCTGGGGCTCAGATATCATTTTCTGAGTGTCGAGCTTGAAGATCGTTCATCTACTTTCAATATATCCAAGCTCTCATGTTTCCTAAACATCAGACGTAATTGTACGCCGCAAGGTATGGAAATTACCACATTATTTATACATAATAATGAAATTACCATATAATAAAATTACCACAACATTATTTATACATAATAATGAAATTACCATATAATGAAATTACTGCAACATTATTTATACTGCATCATTCATATGAACACATCCATGTTGCAGTGTTGGCGAAAAAGCGGACCTACAATGTTCGATTGTCGCGTTCGGACCAGGATTACAGATATAGAGAACCAAGACGTTGCATGGGTTGAATATTTTGGCAAAGTTTTTTTCTTTGATGACATAACCAGCCCAACTTTTTTTCCTTTGGTGAAGAAACTTTTTTTCGGCTGTCTTAAGGCCAGGTCACACAATATCCTTGTCACGTGCGATTGTTCATCCTGGCGTATGCAATGTTGTCTTGAGAACACAATTCCTGCCTGTGATTCGCTAGCTAATGTAGCAATACTTCTTCAAGACTTAAGTAACTTAATCATATACATCAGAACGAACAGTCATACCCAACAAAAGTATGGTGTAAATAAGCATTAACGCCTTCACTATGAAAGTTATCATTAAAATAACATGGAGCGAATTGTCAAGCTTTACCACGTAAACTTAAGGTGTTTTGTAACCTGCCTAAAGTCTTTACTGTACAGTTACTGCGTATGATACGGCAAAAAATTACGACAAAGCTATAAAGTATGATACGGGCTACAGTTGCTGCATACCAAGCGGCACATGTTACAGTGTACGGTCTGGCATAATTACGGAGTATGGTTACGGCTTACAGTTAGAGAGTACGATACGATGTTCAGTTACAGCGTACAGTTATAGCAGAGAGTACAGCTGTGGCTTCACGTGGAACTTTATTTGCACAGGCGACATGTCATAGTCAATGTACAGAAGGTGGATACACGGAGTTTGAAAGTTTGAAAACAAATATCTCGTTAACAATTTCGTGAGGTAAAAGACACTTGAATGGTTTTGTTTCCGTTTCCCATCGGCTTATAATGCTGAAGTTGACAATGCTGACTTATGATGCTGAAAGTGACAACAACCATATATGGTGCAAATGAATTGATGATTTTCTGAGCTGCCGCGTTACCTGTGCAAGAGCAGTTACAAATGCAACTTTCCTCTGGTAATCAAGCCGCATCTTTTAAAAAAGGTGGATCGCCCGTGCCAGAAAAAATCGCACGTGGTCCCACGGCTCACGGTGTATACAGCTGCACCTCAATGTTAATGTACAGCCCCGTCCCAGGGCAACCTCCTTTGTAAACTAAAGACTGAAAAACTAGCCCTTGAGAATTTAAACTGTTTTGCAACATAAACATATTCGAGAAAGGCAACACAGAATTCGTTAGGAGATCTCGACAAAGAAGAAATGAAAAATATAAAAAATACAGAAAAGGAAAACTGACAGACCTGAAGGGAAGCCAGTAATTTCGTATTTAGTCCTCAATTCTATCTCTTTCACACAGTTCACTGCAGCCAAAACTCCACTGACCTATAGTTGTTTTCAAAGAAAATTCCCTTGTTGAACTAATTACCATAAAACGTATCCCTGACGTCATAACTATAACAGTATTTTCATTGCACAGCTCCCCCTTCAAAAGTAATCCATTCCACAAGAACTGAAATGCATCCCCCCCTCAATCTGTATGAAGGAATACCTTCTAAAATGTCTGTCTTGCACAAGTTGTGATATGGTGGCGAAGCGTCGACTTAACATTTTGTCTTCTCTTAAAATTTTAGAAAATACTACTGAAAAATCAATTACCCCTTTTCCTTATCAAGATGACTTAGTCGGTTTAGTTGTATATGATCAACATATCCTCGTCACAAATATAGCGTATGCACTTAGTCCTCAGAGACTCGAATAACAAAGGTTACGGCGGAAATGATGGTGCACCTAACAAAACATGACAATCAAAATTCTTTTGCTAAGAAATACCAACATGGCGGCAATGATGTCATATGTGAACTCTCTGTACATTTGGTGCTATCAATGACGGCGCTGCATGATTCCGTAAAATTTTTAATATGTAGATTGACCATGTAAAATTTAACTTGCAGTCATTGCATCCTTAGCATTAAAAGCCTCACACTCAAATTCTCATATCGCTGCCAAGTTTTGTTATTGCTCAAATGACAGATAATAAAATATCAACATTTTAATATTCCTTTCGTGAAGCTTGTCCACTTTGTGACCGCATGAAAGCAGAATTTTAAATGCTTGTTATACATCTACACTCACTATGGCTAACGATATGGAATCAATTTGAACGGGATTCTTCATTATTCATGCCATACTTTCGGAAGGAAAAAATATAACAGCAATTTTTGTCATTTCGTGCGCACTTTAATAGAAATTTTTACACGAGACATCAGTTGAGCTCCTCAGAACAAATGCCAGGTATTCATTGAGTTAATAGTCCCTTTACACGAACCCTGGCTGTCAACCCAGGTCAAGTTACCATCCTGGGTTGACGCTTCTGCGACAATTGCAGGGGCCTCTGGTTTAACAAGGGAAAAGCCACCCAAGATTGACCTGGTTGTTTGGGGCTTTCGTGTCTAATAGTATAGTGGTTCAAAAGTTTCGCTTTATTCTGCCTTGTTATCCCAAACCCATTGTCCTTCACTTCTTTAACCAATTTCAGCAAATTTTTTCCGCAGAAATATGGGTCGAGGTCGATCTAACATCGTATTTACATGATGAAATCTACTTAACCCGGGTCGCGAGAAGGGTGACTCAAGTCAGTTCATAGCCCGGATCATAATGTAAATACCATCAATAATTTGTTCATAGACGGGTTGACCCGGGCTCGATTAAAGGGACCCTTAGCAAACGGTAAAAATATATGTTTTCTTATGGACATGTTTGTTAGCACTTGTCAGTCCAGTCCAGTCCAGTAGCTCTGAGCTTGATGTTAGGTACCATGTACTGCGGGCTCATGCGACCACCTATATAAGAGCTGCAAGAATTGTCCACAACAGATTTCCTCGTTCATTAGTTCCAAAATTTTCCAATCTGAGCAGTTCCCATTCCAAAAATTATCGTGTTTCCTTTCAAAATTTGCCGGGCTGACCGATGTAACCAAGCAAATGGGAAGCGCCTCATCATGATGTAGCGTTAAGTGAACTTTTACATTTTCTCTTCACGAGTAAATACTACGTTTTAATTCTTTCCTGGCGGCATAAGACTTTTATTATTTTACTCTGGCTAACGCCAGACGAAGGTACTCGTCAAGGAGAGGGCTTTCGCTTTGAAAGGGTTAACCTATTACAGATATTTAATTAACTTTGTCTTCCATCATATCGGTAAAGTAACAGGTACAGTATACCTTTTTAACTGCCATTTCTTCCGCTGCCTCCACGTAAGCCGGTTTCATTGCTTTGCAATGTCCGCACCCTTTAACGAAAAAAAAAGGCTTTCAAACCACACGTCACTGCGCGCAGTCCAGATGCATGTACCCAGGATACAGGACAAAAAAAGAAGCAACTACTTAATGAATTTACTCTTCTGTGATGTAATGTGTGGTAACTTGGTTATTATGTTCTTAATACGTACGCTCTCAAGCTGTTCTCTCAGAAAAACGTTCTGAGTCCCTAACGGGAATCGAACCCGTAACCTTTCTGAGAGAACAGCTTGAGAGCGTGCGTATTAAGAATAATTACTCTTCTTTGTTAACGCATTTTTTAAGGGTGAAGTCTGCAAGAGATGTAAAAACGCGCGCTCTGTTTCACGACTGCTTTTAGGTTTGTATAGAGAATTGAAAAGACCCCTAACGACAACATGATGGCTAGAGTAGTGGATAACGATATTGTCTAGCTATGGTAATGATGTTCACATTGATGTTCCTCTTTTTTGACAATGAAGATGAACGCCACTGACACCGTGGAAACGTCATTGACCAACAGTCTTACTTCAGACTACACTAACCTGGACCAATCTACTATCACTGACGTGTACTGTTATTGATGTTGTGTCGAAATATGTCATGGCTTGTTCCATCATGTAAGTAGAATCAATACCAAAATAAGCCAGTATATTCCACAACAGCTGTTGCTTTATTGTATCATTTCTTATAGACTGCGACGGTTCTGTGCAGAGCATTCAGGAACCGATCCATCATATCAAATTAACACAGCACTAACAAACCTTCAAATTAAACTGATCCAGCAATGATAAGCCAAAATATCAAACTTATAGTGGATATAGCGCCGACAAACCTCCAAGCTGATAAAACACTGCATGACTGACAAACTAACATACATGTATAACAGAGAGTCGGTGCTGACAAGGAAATATATTAAACTAATACAAACCGACTGACTGCAGCTCAACATAAAAGCAATATGTAATTTACTTTTTACTTAACATGTTACATAAAAACACGTGGTATACAGTATGATTGCGAACAAGATGTGAATAAGGAATTTCGTATGAATTATAGGCGCGAAAACCGTACTATTATCGGTCTAAAATATCGTATTCATTCCTTTATTCCGGAATGCACGACCTTCTAAGACTGTCTCGAAATCCAGTGATGAGTACTGCAGGTTGATTAACGGTATGAGACTCCTCATGATGATGATGATTTTCTCTTTACAAATTAACGATTTGAGGCGTTTAGAGATTTCCTTCGCAAAGAAAATTAAATTTATTCTCAAGGGATAAAGTAAGAATCTGCACAAAAAATCACGAAGTCAAACCATTCTGGTAATTGTAATTATATTATATAAATAGTGGAAATCGACTATAAAAATATTTAGAAATAATTGCTACTTACAAGGTGCGTAAAACATTACCAAAACTGAATCATGACTTTGAATAAACGCCTGAAAGTTGCCATCCGTTAAATGTTCTACAAAACTAGGCTCGTCAGACCATTGTTTTTCGGCTGGTGGTGCTTTAGGAGGGTCTTGGGGATTTTTCATGTAGCTGATAAAGTCGTCTTTTTCTCGACCTCCAGCATACTTCATATCCTTCTTGCCGTAGTTGAAATATTTGAAAGTTGGATAACTAACAACAAAATATGAGATGAAAAGTGAAAAAGTGAATACATCTGGCAAAAAGACAAGTCCAGTTGTTACGAAACAAATCGATCGAATCAAATATCGAAAAAAATCAAGAAACAAATTATCTTAAGTAAAATGTCTCTCGTAATAGATTCACTAACTTACGAACCCTTCAACGCCATGAGCACCACAAACGGAAGCTTCTTTAGTACAATCGACGGCAGCAAATGCAACCTAAGTCAATTCAATTGCAATGCCAACGTTGAACGATGGAATATGACGGTAGGAAGATTGTAATACACGTCGTGACTGACTTATTGCTCAAGCAATAACTTGCCGTGAAAGTTGTATAAACAGTCCGTAGCTATTCACAAAGATATATAACTTGAGCTCTCTGGAGACATGAATTATCAAACAAAAAATCAGGAGCTCTAATTCCTGCAAAAGGTACGTTTTACGGAAATATTACTTGCCAATAAAGCGCTCAATAGTAGAAATACGTCCGTGATATCCCGACTAAGAATTGCTATCACAAACAAAAGTTCGTTTTCTTAAAATGCGGTAGGATGGAAATACCATGATACAAGGCTGTCAAATATTTAATGAATAATCTTACCTTTTTATTACCAGCATAATGTTTTGCAGCATCAGTAAACTCAGGCTTAGCTTTCTTACAATGACCGCACCCTTTAAACACAGCCACAAGGTAGAAGTCAGAAAAAGTAAAATGACAACTTCATTCGATTAAATATACTGTAAAACATACATGGTCAGGCCCGTACCTGATAGGGATAGGGGAATGCTTAAAAACATACTTGAGACTGATAATGGATGAAAATAGACCCCACTGGACCCACCTGCCATTGACCTTTCGGAAAGAATCTGATCATTTATGGTTCACGACCAGTTGTGAATGGTCTACTGAACTCCAACCAAAGAATTTAAGATTACCATACCATTTCTGAGTTAGACTCTCACCACGTGATGACCCAGTACTCAAACCAAAAACACTACTCTGGAGAAAATTAATGGATAATTTGTTGGAACGTTTTATCAACCAGTTCTTGGAAATAACAGGGTGCGAAAGATGAAGGCTAGGAAAAATTTAATTCTCGTTGTCCGATCGAACGACGGGGGGTTGTGGGGGTGTATAATTAAAGATCAAATCCTGCCTATTTGGCTCAGTGAGAAATGGTCATTTTGGTCCATTTCCTATACAGTAATTTAGAGAAATGGTCCTTGAGAATTATCCGTACCTTAAAACTAAGTAGCTCTAATAGAAAGGAGAATGAACATAATTGCGTTGACTTGTAAATGCTTTTGAGCACAGATTCAGGGATCGTTGTGGGAAATGTATGTATGAATGATTATTTACAGGTGAAGATTTTCAATTCCTTTCCTCCTTTAAAATTCGAATTTAAGGAGCCCTCCCTCACGAGCAACCACTGATATTTTAAATTCTTGTTGAGAAGCGCTAGAAGAAATTGACAAGGCCTAGAGCAAGCTAGATTCAATGCCGAACATCAGGAACATAAGATGGTTGGCTGTAACTTAGATGTTGTAGCAGTTATTTAAGGAAAGCGTGTGCAATCACCTTCCTTCTGTTCACTGTGTTGGTCACTGCCGTCAGCTTGCAGTTCTAGATACTGTCTAAGACGTCCCATATTTGAATAAATTTCACGAAACAGTCAAGATGACCTTCAAATACTATGATTACACCCCCACAAGAAACGAAGTGAGGTGGCTTCAATGCCAGAGACTCCAGATGAAGATGCCGCACCTGATGGTGTTCTAAGGGGAGTCAGGTGACTGGCAAGTGAACACAGGGCTCTTGTTGCCATACTCAGCTTACTACGCTGATATTACTGCACTCCTCACCTGGCTTAAGAAATGAACGTGAAAACGAAAAAGATTAAGTTAAAGTTAGGGATTTTTTAATGCGCTGAAATCAGAAAGAAGTTTGTCAAGCATTTAAATTTCATGAATGCTACATCAGATATCGAAAAGTTGTTAGTTCAGTTCCAGCGGGACGATATTCCATTATGGAGGTAGTTCGAGAAATCGAAAAATCCATGACAGAATTAAAGAAAAAGAACAACAGCAGAGTAAGCTACCAAGGATACTGGACCAGGTACAGCGAGCTGAATGCACGGTACACTGGTGTATGGCAAGGATAACAAACAAGAGCCAACTTTGAGATGCAAAGGCACCAACCCTATCCCACCCTGTATGCTTCCACTTCTAATTAGCAAGCTAAATACTGTTAAGCATGTCTTGGTCATTATGAAGTTGATGATAGTGCTTTCTTCATGCACACCTTGTGAAAGATCAGACCTCGCGATGAACGAAGTCAACAAGAATCTCAAGACAACTATGCGGCAAGGAGCTCTTCATTCAAACCTCGAAGTGAAGATATCCAAGACTTTGACCTAAAAACCGTCTGTCAGTCACTGGTTATTCAGTAGTAAAATAAAAGGTACTTTGTGTCATTGTTTTCTGGAGGAAGCTGGTCACAGTAATAGGTACAAAGGAGCGGAGGATAAAAATGCTAGGAAATGGTGAAAAAATCATTCTGTCATCTCATCGCAGCCTCAAAACAACTGTTGTTCAGTCAATCAGTTGGCCTTGGGGGAAACAAACTAAAATACAACACATCGAAAGATGCATTAACTAAAAACATACCATTAATTTACTTTAAGTTGCTGAAGTCGTCTGAATACAATATCTTATGTCAGCATTTAAAGACATTTTCAGCTGTTGACTAATCAATTGCGGGGTGTGTGTGTGTGTGTGTGGGGGGGGGGGGGGTAGTTACCGAAGTATGTTTGAACAGGACTGGAAATATGTTGGAGGGAGGAAAGAATTTTTTTCAAAGAAAAGAAAGACGTTCGCTTAGCCCATGAGGTTGGATGGCGCCAAGTAAAAAAAAAATGGGGCACCTTTCTTGCCGCTTACGGGCTATCATCACCACCAGACAGGGATGCAATTGCACACACTCTCATGTTCGTAACGGAATGGCTGGGGCTAATGAAATGTCGGGTGACGGGTTTGTCAACATCTTTGCTCCTTTCAGAATGAAGGTGTTCAGCAAGCCTGTCGGACACATATCGTCCAGTTTTACTATCGTTTTTCAATATTTCTCACACTCGTGTTTAACAACCCCTCCCAGAGTCAGATTACTGATCAACGATAAGACTGGCAAATAGCTCTCCACCTTTGTTATCACTTTGTTTACCTTCGGCTCTTCCGATTGGTTATATCTGTCTCTCACATGCCCAGTGTTTTCGATTTCTCCTCATTACACACCAACGAAAGATTTTGTTCTAAACCTCGTTTTGTTGCTCAGTACATCTTTCAACGTTTTCTTCATTGTTCAATATCGCCCACTTGGCACTCTGTTTTTTATATAACTGGGGACACAGACGATACAGTTACTTTTGTATAAAAACTGAAAGCCTTAAGTCTTGAAAACGCAAACCTCTGGTCGAAGTAAATTGACACTATATCATACCCAGACCCACAGTACTGTTAGTTTGATATTTTTTAGGGAAAGTAGTTTTGTGATCTGGGCAAGTGAAATACACATTCCACTTGTCCCTTCAGACACTGAAAGAAAGTTTCTTGGCTTGAAATAAGAACAAATAGTGTCTCATTTCAACGTTTCACACGCTCACTCGATAGCCAAAATGTGATGTCCCTGTGTGATGTCTTAGATACGTTTCTGCAATAAATTTCGTGTGAATGGTTAAAATAAACTGTCTTACATGGAGCATAAAACATGACCAAAACATGTTTCTTCTTTTTCACAAAATCTTTAAAGTTAGAATCTTGTAAATGATTCACATCGCTCGGTGTCTCGCTCCACTCTGGCTCCGGCGCAGGGGGAGGTGGGGGTTCTTTCGGGCTATAAATCAGAAGAACAAAAGCATCAAAATAGAGTATAAATCTTTGGTGTGGATAAAAGTAGAACTTCAATCCACAAACTGATCCAATACTAGTGAGTAGCTTGCTTGGTTTCATCAAAAATGAACATTTGTGACTGTCAAGTGTTAGGGTTATGCTTTAACGTCTAGCTTCAGTGGAGTTTTTCTTAAATTCCTCCGTCATGAAATATTCTCTTCGAGCATGCCATTGACTATTTCACGCAATATGGCGTTTAATGAAGCACCGGATCTTAAAGTCTTTGAGTATTCAGGGGATTGCAGTTTAAACATTTTCTGAACAGAGTAACATCACAGGGTAACACTCTTTTTAATTTAAAGAATCTGAGTTTTTTGGCGAGAATTGTCCACGTGAAGATTTATTATTGAAAATTATTCACGCTGTTTTTGGCTGCGAGAACGAAAAAGAAATGTAATCTGCAATTTCATTTGTGACCTGATTTGTTTGTATGTTTTAGTTTAAGTTTTAGTGAAGGCTTGTGTTAGACGCTATAATCATAATAATTGAACTTGTTGAAATAAGATAAAATTTTATATTTTGAAAGTTTGAAAAAGCGGTAAAGATGCATTAGGCCATGACTCACAAAATCGAGAAAAATTTAGAAATGCCTTCATCTACAGACGTGAGTTCTGTATTCTTCTTTATCAGTTGTTTCATTCACATGCAATTCTTAAAGGCTGCACTGTCTTCAAAGCATCCCACAGTCCTTGAATGTCAATTTATCCCGATCATTTAGCGTTTCTAGTCCGCAATCCAGTCTCATCTTTTGAGCGGTCTGATAGTTCAGTCCACGGGGCAACTGGTGATCGTTAAATCATGTCTGGCTAAAGCGTGAGGGTTATATTTACGAGTCGGATTGGGGTTGGCAGAAATGTTCCTATTATTATCTAAGTATCGCTATAATTCTTAACCTCATGTTTAGTCCTTAAACGTTCTCTTTAACCTTAGCCTTCCAGTAGTAATAATGTTGCGGAAGAGTAAAACGTGGGAATAAGAAGATGAGGTTGTGACATAAATTGTGTCGGCATGTAGTGTCATGGCACGAAGCAATACAAGATTTGGAGAAATGACAGAATGGCACAAATTGCGCACTGGAAACTGTGTAGGAAGTATAACCTTCTCCATGCAAAGAATTGGCATGAACACAATCCGGTGAGGGTGTTGCAAAACGACCAAAAAGCTATGGTGGGATATTAAGATACAAACAGACATAGAGTTACTGCACACATGGCCAGAAATCACAGTGTTGGAAAAAGAAAACCGAAAATGTTTACTAATCGATATCAGCTGCCCATTTGACACAACTGATGATGAAAAAAGAAAGAGAAAAAACTGATAAATACAAGGACTTGAGATATGAGGCCAAAAGAATGTGACATTGGCAGGAAGGACCGGTTGTGCCAACTATCATATATGGTGCGAGAACCATTAATTGCTGGTTTGATAAGTGGTTAAGAAAACAGCTGACGAAGACATTGACCGGTGCTGGACACCTAAGGTTAGTGAGGGAAGTGACTTGATACCCTAAACTGTAAAAACAAACTCCAGCCACAAATGAGCCTGTATGACAACAAAATAATAATAACGATAAAATCACGGAACCCCGCCCCCCCCCAAAACTATAGTTAACAGTAAACTGTGTTTCAACGGGAATTCCGCTGACCGTCGCCAGATATCCAAAAAAACCGCCGCCCTTTGGTAAAGTCAATCAAAATGGCGAGAATGGCCCGCTAAACATGTACAGCGTGACTTGCCAGCGAAAGAGAGAGAGAAATGCCTTAGTTCGAAAAGTGAAACAAACATACAGTTCACCGAGTGGAATCTAAAGAACAAACGAACTTGCGCCGCATAATTCGTCTAGCATTGTGCAACCGTCCTAAATTTTTTGCAGAAATTTTATTTGATCTTGGAAAATTTCTAATTCCTTCCCAGCTTCGTTCAGCCAGGGTACTCTTGTCCTTAACTCATTTTTACTGGGCATGTATCACAGTTTCTCTTACTTTCCAACATTAACTGATTTTTCAAACTTTCCCTTCCTGGGTTTCCACACTAGAAAACATCATCGCTAAATAATAAAAGCAGTTACTGCGCGAATGTGGCTTGCCTGATTCATACTCATTCCCGCGCTTGAAAACATCTTCTTTCACTTATAAGGACAGGAGAGGTTAACTGCTGATGTTCTTCTTTCTATTCAAGTTCGGTAAGGTAAAGTTCTTGGCAGAATGAGTGAAAAATTGCCCTTTTCAGAGTAGACTGCGCCATCAAGAACTCTGTTACCTTAGCATCATTAATTGCACTTACTAGAGTGCAAATAAGGATGTATTTGAACTACTTCGACTAATCACAATTCACTTATTTAACACGCAAATGACCAAAACACTTACTCTTTCATGAACTCAAGAATTTTATCAGCCTTTCGTTCATTCATATCAAAAGCAAACTCCCCATCTCTAGAGAAAATATGGGCAAGAAACATAAAAAGTTAACTTTGAACTAAAACTTTACGAAACCGTCTCACACTTGCTATTCAGACTTACTTGAAGTACTTCACTGTTTCCATTTGTTAAAGGTTAGCCACAAAAGACGCGAAATAAAAAATAAAAAAAAATCAGATCAGTAAACTCGCTTTTTTATAATATATTATTCTTACATATGTATGAAGTAATGTTTCAAACACGAGTTCGTGTTCTTTCTCCGGTTTCTAGATACCGAGAAAAGAGTTGAAAAACAAGGCAAAGTCGAGTTTTTTTTAACGAGTTTCGAGGTATTTAGGAATCGGAGGAAGAACACTAAACGAGCGTTTGAAATTACTTCTCAAACGAACCAGTATTTTAGGCGAAAATCCAGCCGAAAGTTGGAAAAATTTAGCTGTAATCTTCCTCCGATTTTAAAATACTGATTAATTATGTATTTCTCTTGTTTTTTGTTTATGAATTATTAATAAGTTTGAGAATTCATATGTATATCTAGTCATTTTATCTCGTGTAATCTATATTATCTTCTTAACCTTTCACGGATAAAAAAACTATTCCGTACATTTAGTGTGACTACATACTTCGGGTTGTATGCGACGAAACATTAGCCATTAAAAATTAATTCAACATGTTAAGTCGTTATTGCGATCTTTTGCTGGGCCTTCGTTTTTATCATCTGGTTACGAGTGACGAGCCAGTCCGTCACAGCTTGTTTGGGCTAACAAACATGTTGCACGCTTTGTTGCACGCAGTCTGTACTGTTGAACATATTGGTTCCTTGTATATAGCTGTGGGGATATGTACCGAGCTAATTGTAAGAAAAATGATTGAACAAATTGAGTGTTTGAAATAACTCCGGGGTGATGAACACTTGGCTGACATAGAGCCGTCGAAAATATAGCGTGCAAATTTTAAAAAATGAGTGGAATTGAAAATTTGGATTAATCGTCCAGCAGTGTAAGCAATACAATAACAGTCTATTTAGCTATAAAATGAAACTGACAAGTATTTAGAGGATGTTTGTTAAATATTGAATACATAGCCTGAAATATGACAACTGTGCCACAGAAATTCTTTCAAAAAACGAACCTCAAATCAACGTTATAAAATAGATTATTTGAACCTAGGAGTATCATTTACGGGTTGAAATTGTTTGTCCAGGTTACGTAGTCTTGCAAGATGACTGTTGGTGATTGTAAACCTTTCGACACCTTACGTGGCGGTCATCCTCAAAGTCAAAAGTAGAAGGGAACTGTCGCGGAGACCTTGGAAACATCAATGACCATTTGTAACAGAGTTTATCAAGACTACAGTAACCTGCACGATCCAATCCAACAAACATCTCATTTGGCTGTCAATCACCAAAGTATGTTGCTTGCAGTCTCGTTTTAGCAGCTAACTTGTTTCGAGCCTGAATTACGGATTTAAGCAATAGCCAAGGCATTGAATGGGTAGAATATGTCGTCAAAGTCTTTCCTTCACGTAACGCAACTGGGCGAAATTGTTTATCTTGGTGAAAAAACTTTTTTCTGGGCGTCTTAAGGTCCATTTACACAATTGTCGCATACGATTGTTCATCCTGCTGTATCCAATGTTGTCTCAAGGACATAATTCCTGCCTCTGATTCGCTCACTAATGTAGCAATATTTCTCGTAGACTCAAGTGCCTTAATCAGATACATCAGAACGAACAATCTTATACGGCAATCGTATCGGGTAAATTGGCCTTTAAATAAATATTTAAACACGCACTGCAAAGAGAAGAGGACTGGGGCACAATTCCACAGTATTTTAGCTCACAAGAGGTATCAAACAACATGTTGGAAAGAAATTATCTCAAAACAAAAACCATTAGATCCAATTCTGAGAATGGTAAGCACATATAGTGCAGAAATTAGAAAGAACAAAAGGAAAGATCTTTCAGACACAATATCAACTAAGATAGATGTAAGCCCACGGTATTTTGGAAAACTATCGATGACATCATTAGTCGCAATATTAAGGACTCTAACTAACCTAGGTCCCAGATGGCCATTTAGCAAGGTGAGCTACCACTGCTGGTCCAGTCTAATCAATAAAACTGGCGTAGAATGTGGCCAAATTTGGAGATGTGATTATTGAATGTTAATGAACAAACCTATCCACCTCCCTGGCGAGTTACCTTCCCATCAATCAATCAATTAATCAATCAATAACCACATTAAGTGCTCTTACCAGTAGGAAACCCTTGGACTTCAAATCTCTTTCCAAGAGCAGTCTCTCTTGTAGCATCAACAGCAGCAAGAGTGCCTGAAATCTAAGCAAAACAAAGTACAACGCCTTTACTGAAAAATACGAGTCATAACGATCATAAGCAGTTAAATCTTTGGAGCTGGATTACTTAGTAATTTTATACCGTCGAATGCATTTACCCATGAACATGCGTTTAATTTAAGGAATGAGTTCAAGATTTTGCCCCTCGTCGTTTCTCTAACAAAAACCAAAACCTTTTAAACTATCAACGGTTTACTTTTTGCATACATTAATCGACTGGACTAACTCTATTGGGCTAGTTCTCACGCTTTGCTTCGTAAATGAACAGAAAAGAGGTCCTCGTCTGAAAAGTAGTGCCAAACATGGTAACAATTCACGAATCCTGACACAAGGAAAACCGTTCCAAGATTAACAGAACATGTGTCTTGCTTAATCGTGTTCATGGTCACTCAACGCTGTTTTCCTAGCTTCACTTCATATTATTATTTAAAAGAACTGAACTAAGTTAAGTGGGTTAAGGGTGAGACGGTATTTTCTTTCCTAGTGTAATGATCGTCGCAGATCTGATGCATGATTTCTAAAAAAAGCATTATATACAGTATATACATGTAAAGGTTCAAGCCCAAATATTGCATCAGGAGAACCTTTTTACTACAAATTTTTAAATCTCTTTTATTGGAAAACTTTAAAACGTTTCGGGACACAGCACCTTCGTTAGTCCGGCGAAGAACGAAGGGGCTGCGTCCAGAAATGTTTTAAAGTTTCTTTTATGACTTGAAATAAGAGTTTTGCTGATGCAATTGATAAATTTATACGCAAACATATATACACATATATATGTATGTATGTATGTATGTATGTATGTAAGTATGTATGTATGTATGTATGTATGTATGTATGTATGTATGTATGTATGTATGTATGTACGTATGTATGTATGTACGTATGTATGTACGTATGTATGTACGTATGTGCGTTTATATGTACGTATGTATGTATGTATGTATGTATGGTTATGTATGTATGTATGGTTATGTATGTATGTATGTATGTATGTATGTATGTATGTATATATATATGTATGTATGTATGTATGTATGTATGTATGTATGTATGTATGTATGTATATGTGTATGTATGTATGTATGTATGTATGTATATATATATATGTATGTATGTATGTATATATATATGTATGTATGTATGTATATATATATGTATTTATGTATGTATGTATGTATGTATGTATGTATGTATGTATTTAACAATTAGAAAATTGCTTGAGTGTCTGCGCTGTGGTAAGAAACATGAATGACGCAATTTCAACCACAAAAATGTTGAGATATTTGAGCATTTCGCCAGAAACTTTCGCAGGGACAATAAGTCTTTTCACGTCACGGTTTGGTATATCCCAACCTCGAGTGACATAAAAAGGCAATAATGCAGCTTTATATTACAACAATTACCACCATAATTAATCAGATAAGCGAAAGTAAACAGCTCTCTTGGAAAAAGAATCCAAATTTTAGAAGAATAACCATTCAAATGATAAATAATTCAGCCAATTAATCTCGAAAATGTCTACTAGGATAACTGACAAACATGTTTGGATGGCAAACATGACCCATTTAACTTAAATAATCACTTGGAAAATGATTTCAAAACTTACTAAACCAATCAAGATTACGGTTTAGGTAAAATCAAATCACAGTTCTTACATTTTCATCTTTCATTGTTTTGGCGGCGTCTACATACTCCGGTTTCATTGCTTTACAATGACCACACCCTTAAAAAGAAAAAATGTATCTATTGTTGTCTGAAAAATCACAACCAAAAATAGTTGCCTCGTCTTCTTTCAAAGATCGTAGATTCACCTGTGGCAAATATCGGGTTAACTTAATATGGTTAACAGGTTATAGTCTTCTAATTAAACACCAAAACATCTAGATTATAAAAAACAGCTGCAAGCCATCAAAGAAAGGCCGAGTTTACATACATACTGTACTTTGAACACCTAGACCGATCTAGAAAATCAGCTAGCGATTAATGACCAAGTTCTCAAATGGGCACGTTCCTTGAGCCCGTGACAGGAAACGAACCCGTAACCTTCCTTTCAGTATGGGGTAGAAGTAACCATACTACGAAACAATATAAGTTACAAGAGAGCTGCACGCCTGGTAATTGGAGACTCATATAATATTCGTTCCAATGAAGCACTGCAAAAACTTGGCTGGTTACCAATCGACAAGACCATGACAAATCGGGAATGTACGATGACGTACAAAGCACTAACTAGAAAATTACCAACATATCTTAATGAATTGTTTAATACACCTTTTGCCGTTCATTACCAGAAAATATACTATCATTAACACCAACTTCAAACTCATGTACGCAAAAATACATTCATTTTATTCAACCGACATTCACTAGCGTAGATACACAACCATTTGCATGAAAGGGCATTTTATAGCGCCAACAGAAGACCACTAACACCATTCTACTATACATTAAGGGATAATAAAATTTCAATTACGTAAGATATTTCTCTTGCGTAATTGAAACTTTATTTTCCCTAATGTATAGTAGAATGGTGTTAGTGGTCGTCTGTTGGCACTACGGAATACCCTTCGATGTAAATGGTTGCGTATCTACGCTAGTGAATGTCGATTGAATAAAATGAATGTATTTTTGCGTTGATGAGTTTGAGGTTGCCGTTAATGATAGTATATTTTCTGGTAATGAACAACAAAAGGTGTAGTTGTTCAAATAAAACCTACAGTTTAAGAAGTAATAATATCAAACTTTCACTGAGGAAACTTAACACGAATTTCCTTAAAAAGAGCTTCTGCAACTGGGCTGCGAAAATCATATGAAGATATTTCTAAAATGATTTAAACGTCTCAACAATTATTACTTGAAAGTAACTAAAAAGTTTCTCTGTATATATTGAATATAGTTTGGTTAGATTGATGTTAACACATATTTAGACAGATTTTATTATTGTAAATGGGTTCCTTGTCTGATAATGTAACACGGCCCTCTGAAAAACAGTTTGATACATTGCGTAGGCTACCACGTACAGAGAATTTTAATTAAAAAATTAAAGAATTAAAGAAATCTTTCTGAGTTTAGAGCCTGAGAGCTTGTACATTTGAGACTCACACAAACCAAACTAACACATACTGTACAATAATATCCAAAGTTTGCACCAGTGGTGAGTGAAGAGGTCCATATACACGGCACAAACTGACATGTTCAGCCCGGACACAACTGTCGAGCACAATAGGTCAAAAACTCAATTTGACCGCCCAGAAAGGCTCCGAGAAGGTGTTTGGATTAACTAGTTGCGTACTTTGACCGGTCAGAAAAACCACGTGAGCGACTAGTAACCAGTCTCGCAAGTCAACACGCCCGACAGGCATTGAGACCTCATTTTGAACTCGGGGGGGCGTGGGACGTCATTTTGTGCCCTGAATATTCCTGAAAATTTTGAATGGAGAAGACGAACAGATTAATTCATGGTAAATGCTCCCCCGTTTCATTTTTAATTGCAATGTTGTATCAACTCGTTTATTCACTTGGACGTCAGTCGACTTGTGTGACAAATTTTTGGCGGCAGAACGCGAGTTCTTGAAAATGACTCAACTTTGCTAGAGTCGGTGACCCCACATGACTCAACACGGTGAATACTGGAGTAAACGAGTCCACTCGATTCTGACTTGACCATAGCACTGAGATACTGTGGAGTTCCTTCACCAACTCTTTGGTCGTACTCCACTTTTATTTTACTCTGGCCAACGCTAGAAGATTTTTCTCGTTTTTACTCTCCTTACAGCTCATACCCGGGACTAACGGCAACCTTATAGCTTGACTGCACTCAACTCCACTAGAGCAGGATCACTGACTCGACTCGCGACTCGACCCGTCTGTGACAATTGACTTGGGTTGACCCGTTACAGCAGTACGTTTTCCAAGCTAATTTATCTATGAACGTGTTACACCCATGAACAAAATCCCTGAGGAAGTTTACCCAGCCAAAAAAATATAGCGGAAACTCTATCAACAGCTCTCAGTCATATAATTACCAACAGTGATCAAGAGCTTGAAAGTTATTATCTCTTGTCAAAGCTTGAGACTGGTAAGGATGGAATATTACCCAAATCAGTGGTAGGTATGATTTTCCTTTTTTTCTTTACTTTTTTAATTTGATGCCACATTATACACTTTGAGACTGTATCACTGAAACCAACATTTTGCATGAGACTAGCGACAACGCAAGTAAGCTTGCAAACAAGCATGAAGTCATGAAGAACAAATGAATTTTATAATGCTTGATGCTCAGATTGGTCGCGTAAATTATAGCTTAGATTATGGATAGTTACTGTAAGTGGGCTATATATGGTTTACTAGCATGCTTACCATCTGATCGCCAGCTGTCACAATGTCATCGGCCGTCACTGACTGCTCTGATCCAAGATGTCACGACGATGTCATGACCTTCGCAATGTCTCCATTTGAAAACTTTGGTCGTTAATTTTTACCGATCGCCAGCAGTCAAGATCTCTCTACCAGCCACTAGCTGTCTTTGTAGTTCGACAAGACAGATCCCGACTCTACGGGATTGTTTGCAACACTTTCCAACAGCTAGTGACCAAACGGTAAGCAGATTTTCCTAAAAAGGACCATTTATTCAATGACGCATGTACTCATTTACTTACACGGGGCGTAAAACATGACAAGAACGGAAGGGTTTCCGGCAATGTATTCATCAAACGTATTGTCTGTCAAATGAACAACATCACTTGGTGTGTCCTTCCATTCCTCTTCATCATCTTCTGATTTTGGACTCTCATTTGATGGGCTGTAAACCGCAAAGAACAGTATGTAAACATTAAGTTAAACATCATGCATGGTTTGAAATAGAATAAAGTATGGCTGCTGTTTCAATAATACTTTGGCAAACAGGCCAAGCAAATTATGTCTTGCAATTTCTAATATTGAGCTGCCAAAAGAAAACCAACAAAAAGTTAAGCCAAAGTTGAACAATGTAACTGTATAACATTCACGTATTTATCCAACTATGCAAATGCTCATGCGTGCACTCACTCACTAACATACATGTATAATTACAAAAATACGAACATCCATCGACACAGGCAGACTGACAGACACGAATACTGTACGAGTTCACATGCATACACTGCATATTGATATATCTAGAAAAAAATTTCAAGCACTTAAAAGTTACTCAAATCCAAAAAAAGCTATCAGTGCCCTACATAAGTGATTGAGTTCCGTGACGTCCGTACAAGGATAACAAACCTGCAATAAGAAATCCGCTGACGCGTCCCTATCTTTACTTTTGACTTTTGGAGTTGACGGGTAAGGCCAAAACGGTAAAAATAGAAAGAATTTTATATTCTAATTACAGTGTCGTAGAAAATTTAAAATCAAAAATCCTGTCACGAAGAGGAAAAGTACGGTAGTCTTAAGGTGTATATCAAGCGAAAAGAGCGACAGCTGTATGAATAAGGTTAAGATGGCAAATACTATAAGTTCATGGACGCCAGTAGTTTTTTTCCCATAGTTCAGTTACTGCATATGCAGTCGATTGTGTAAAAGTATAATTTAGTTACTGTCCGGTCTAATATACTCACTTTTGAAGCCAATCAATCAAAGTATCTTTCTCGTGCTTTCCTTTATACCTGTATAATTCTTTCCCACCACTACATAACGAAACACAAGTACCAAAATTACTACATACCAAAACTAAAGAAATATTTAATTAATACTTTATGCAGCAAATCTGACACAAATACGAGGTATTTAAGTCGATAATTTTACCAAACGACATTTTAGCAGTAAGCCACGTCAATACAGGGCAGTGATAACTGAGTTCTTCATTGACAATAACTTTTGATTCTATTTATTTCAATTTCTGTAATTGGTAATGGTTTACAATGGCGAAGGCATAGCTCGGGGAAATATAATTGGTTTCAGTATTTCAACCTATACAGTTCTGCTACATGTTCCGGTTGTTTTTATTTTGCATTTCGTTTGTTCTTAATCCGAACATACAAACTAAACAGTTTAAGATTGCTTGTCGTCGGGGTAGAAAATCTTTCATTTCTACAGTAGGTACTGTATGAACCTATACGGTCGTCTCAACAAGAACACCTCAAGTACAGTAAACGATATATTGCAGAAAACACGGCTGTTTTACATCGCAGCAAAAACTACTCGTACGAAAACAAAATACAACCTACTGGAAATAAATCAGTGTTGGAAATCCCGTGATATTGAACTGCATTCTTGTACCGATACTTTCTTGTTTGTCTACGTCCATACCGGCAAGAAGCTGTAAGAAATTACTTCATTTAGATAGCAGGGCACAATCTAAAATTCTCATTGTACGCTGGTACAATATTCTTAGATGGCATAGACTATTTGGAATATTTCTAACGGACAAGAAAACATACATTAAAAACAGTATTAGCTTACGAAAAACAACTTACGACATGTTGTTTCACTTCTGATGCTATTTCTTGATACACAGGTTTAAGCCTTTTACAAAATCCACACCCTGTTGAATAAATGAATTACACCGTAAAATGGTGGAAATTCCATTGATGTTGATTCAATATTGTAGAAAGCCGCATCCCAATCAAATAGCAGACATGCCGAGGATTTTGGCCGAGCATAAAACATTAAACATACCGACCTTCATAATTACCGAATATTTCAGTCCCAGGATTTTCTTCACTTGTCACATTTTTACAATGAGTATACTGTTTTGCTTGAATCATTACTATCCAGTTAACGTGTTTAACCCTTTAATCGGCACATTTTGCAAAAGAAACTGCTAATTATGCATTCTATTCCAAATCCTTTTGAAAATCTATTGAAATTTGTTCATGCAACCAATCTCCAAACAATAGATCGTACAGATATGTCTGATCGCCCGTGAAAGGGTTAACGGTTATTTTTAAACTACTTTAGCTTACTTACATGGAGCGTAAAACATTATAAAAACTGGCTTCTTTTCTTTGGTGAGCAACTTGGCAAGATCCTGGCATAAAGTTGGGAAAAAAATGAGACTACGGAAACAAAGTACAGTGTCTTACAATACTTTACAGACGAGGCAAAAACAAGTAACAAATACCTTATCTCCGTCCACATGTCTAATCACTTCAGCACCAGTCTCCTCTTCCCATGGTGTATCTCCAGTGGGATCGTTCATAAACGAAGTTAAAGACTAAAAAAATTTAATAAGTAAAAATATAAATTGGAACTTTCCTTGACTTCTACTGCCAAAATAACGAGTATTTATTACGGTAATCACCATGCCGTAGAGTTTGAATTGCAACCAAGTCCTCAAACGTTCAATAAATTTTAACATCAACCAGAGGTTTTGGAAATACCGCATAACGTAACTGGTAAACAACCGCAACGCATACCCATGAACTTTTCACTGAATAAAAATGTTCACAAACTACTAACAGTAACCGTAACTCTCGTAATAGTGATATGGTGGTTCTTGCATTTCAGAGAATGTAAAGAGAGAGATCTCACCCCACGTGACCCTAGAGGGGAGAGATCTGGGGGTATGTATGTAGTCAAAAAGGCGTGAATAAAACTGTGCATGGGTAAGACTCGACCACGCCAGGGACGTTCTCAATAAAATTCTGAAAATACAGGCCACCATGTTTTGGCAGAGAATGCATCAAGAATGACCCAAAATAAGTTTTAAAAAATGTTGCATTTTTAACGTTGCAGTCGCTACAATCATTGACATACTAAGTAGGAACAGGTTAAAAAGTTTCCGTGTAACCTCATGAAAGATAAGCGTGATGAACTTAACCCCCACTTTCCTTCTGAATGTTACATCCATAAGAATGAGCATGGTAAGCAATTTGGAAAAGAAGCTCCAAACCTTCTTTTCCTGGGTTCAACATCGCTATGGGTGACGGTACACAGTGAGTTGCCTATCCGTCTTGTTCCAACAAAATTGTCAGTAATCAGAGACTGAATAAGCAGCGACCACCGCAAGCGGGATACCAGCATTTGTAGAGATTGGTTAAAGGTAAAAAATCTCCAAGATGATACTTCCAGGGGACATTCCATGAACATACATTATGACGTCATCTCTTTAGGTAGAAATGAAATTTAACTACATATCCAGTGTGAGTATTCAAACGTTTCTTTCTTTCCAAGTGCATGATAATTAGGCTACTACAGTCTACAGCGATTTTCCAGCCTCTATTTTGCTGAGGTCGTTATCAGAACGTCAAACCTAACTTCTTGTACGGAGCGCCTACAATGACCTGCTGGTCTTATAGCCATGTAGTTCTTGCACAATGGCAAAACGTCGTTTTGTAACATTAGTAAGAAAAGTTGCCCCAAATAATAAGCTCAGATGCGTTTCAACGACAGTTCAGTTCTTTCGTTTTCAGACAATCACTGACAAATTTAGCGGGTAAAATTTAAAAAGTTTCCTTGTAATTGCCTGGAAGATAAGCACGACGGATTTCACCCCTGCACCCCACCCCCACCCACCATGTTGTTTCCAGATGAATGAGGATGCTAACCAATTGGGAAGAAAGCAGTGTTGTATTGACAGGTTGATCATTGGAGTGTATTAAGGTTTTTGGCCCCCTACCAAAATGCGTTTCTCCAGAAAGCTAAATGTATGTGGACTGGTCCGGCTGCCCCCTATAATCTACTAAAACAGTCTATAATTTTTAATTTCAAATTTCGGAATTTTGATATAGAATATTGTAATTCTACAATGTAGCACACACCCACCCAGTCGGCGCGGCCTTGTCTTTATAGTTGATATACAGAACTTTGATCACTGAAGTTGGGCTCTTGTTAAGAGACATGGGGATTTTGGTTCCCGAAATATTGGCCTTTTACAACTGATATAAAGGACTCTGATCGCTGAAAAATGGACTCTTTGTAATTTATATGGGGTACTTTGGTCGCTGAAATAAGGGCCCTTCATTCTGGTAATATAAAAGGAGTGTTGCGTAGGCAGTTGTTTTATCAAATAGAAACAGCCAAAGAGTTGTGCACTGACTGTGCTGGAATGATTATAGCGTTGCGATTCGCTGCGGCCTGAGGATAGTGGCGCCCGCGGCCAACTGCGCCAGCAGATTGGTGAGGGATTGTTGTTTTTGGCGCCCAAAAGGACGGGTTTGTTATGAGTTTAGAAGGTGACAGGTGAGCTAAAATGTTTCACCTACTGGATAGTTGAGTTGAAATATTAAAGCGTTTACAAAATCAGATTGAAGTGGAGTCAAGCCCGAAAACCAACACACTGACAAAAAAATGTATAAAAGCGGGAAACGGACGTTTAGAGCGATGGCTGTTCGTCAGTTTCCCATTTTTATGTATTTTTTGGTAGTACACAACCCTTTGGACCCTTCACACTGAAAATGCACAGCCCGCAGGGTATGAAATAGGGCCTTCCACAGCCGATATCAGGGAGTCAAAGAAGACTTAGGTCGCTGGGATAGGGCATTCTTCATGGTGGGACTGCAGTCACTGCACAGCACGCAGGCTACGAAATTAGGCCCCTCCACAATGTTAGGGAGTCGAAGAAGACTTTGGTCACTGGAATAGGGCCCCTACATAACTAATATGGGGAGTTCAGTCACTGAAATTGGGGCCTTTCATAACTGATATAGGGATTTTGATCACTGAAAGTATGAAATAGGGCCGCTTCATCTTTTCATTGGTGATGTTCCCCCCCTACACAAACACCCCCCTCAGCACGGTACGGGAAGAAAGGCGGCGGTTATCCCTTACATGAAGTACGACATTGGTAAGGGGAGCAGGGGAACCGTGACTTGTGTCTCAGTTTTCTTCCAACAAATTTGTCAATGATTGTAGTTACTGATTCGTTTGAAACTGATTGATAAATTTTGCTAACAGCCACTAACTTTCCTTAGTTCTTACTACCTCGTACTGACTTGTGGTGAAGTTGGAGTGCATTCAACAGTCGTTACTGAGAGGTAATCGTTGATAGTCGTTACTGTACTCTCAATATTGTTCCAAGTGAGTCTATTGTCATAGGTTTTGTTTATCTGAAGTCAGTCTAACTGAGTAGAGACTGAGTTTTAGAAAAACTGAGTAATAGATAAACGAGTGGAAGTTTAAGAAAGCAAGAAATGGCACGGGAGGTATGAGCCCAGATGATTTAATAATTGGTTTATTGTTACTGTTAAACAGCACAGTATACCAATCCATTTCTAACCCAGTGCTTACCCAAAACCATGGTGCTAACGTCCCAGGGCAGTGCTAAGCATGGGGACAACCCTTGTCTGCTAGGGAGTCATGCCCAGGGTAACATACTTTATTATGCCATGTAGAAATCTTTGAAAATTTTTTGTTGGGCCAAAGGATTGCTGATTGGTTGTCAACCCATTGTTTCCTGCTATTAACCAACAAACTTCAAGTACTGCTTGTTTGTGTGGTCCAATCACGACATTTGATTCAATATTTAAAACCTTGTTCATGAATGTGGGCTCAAGACATACTATACTACAAATAATGTACTGTACATCACATTGTCAAGCTTCCACTTGGCATTAAATTGGCATTTTTACATGTCAACATTTTGTTTTCAGTTATGCTTGGATGTCACCATTCTGCTGCTGGCAAGCTTCATTACTGAGGGCCATGGTAAATGAGCTTACTGGCCGAATTTTGGTCCACAGGTTGAAAGTTGGGAAAACCTGTCCAAACATGATTTTTGCTTCAGTTAAACCTTACAGTAGGGTAAGATTACTGTACCTTTAAAGTATCTTTTCTGTCATAAACTTTATTAAATTTACCATTCCTACAAAAAAACCAAAAAAAACCTGCAGGCTTAAGTACATGTAACTTACTGCATACCAATAGAACCACAGTAGTTTGTAAGGTGCATGGTAATAGTAGTACTGCTACAAATAAGTGATGAGATGCTGTATGGAGGAACAGGCAGGGGTAAAAATGACATTTTGTGGCCAACTTACCTATAATGTTTCAGCACTGGACCTTGTTTGGTTGAGACCTTAAATTTCTTACAAACTTTGGGATGGTCCCTAGAAAGCAGCAAAGGCTTTTAAATAATGTCGACTTTACAACTACAAGTCAAATAATCTTGTAGAATTCTTCTGTACTTGGGGGCACAGTGGTAAGGGATGACCCTAATCACTGTTCCCACAAGTTAGATACCAGTGACATAAATATTGTGGAGAATACATTAGCATCAGTTCCACAAGGGCAGTGAACACAGCAGCTATACAAGTGTTATTTTATAAAACAGATACCTGTCAGTGTTTCTTTTTGGCCTTACTTCCACTCATTGCAAAACCAGAGTGAAAAAGTATAGCTGTGAATGTAAGTACCTAAATAAAAACAACTGATGGTCATCTGGTATATTCACACTAGCAGCCAGTTACTAACCAGATTCTGCAATCAATGGAAATAAGGCCTAAGACAATTTGAAATTATTGAGTGACTTATTTTATCAGTGTTATAAAACACAATGTAACAATTCTACATGAACTGATTAACATGTGCTTCGTAACTACTGCAGCTCATTTGAAAACCACATGCCCAGACTGTATTCATTGTACTGTAACTCTGTACAGTATTGTATCACAATTACATGTGTGTCATTAATGATATTCCAATAAGATATGGAATATTGAAACAAAAATGCACATTTCATTTGAATTAGCTTTACAACATGAAGTTGACCTTTTAATTAGAAGTGTGACTTGTTGGTTACACCATGTGTAATTTTGGTCAGGTTTTCAGTCCAAGAACCAAAGCTGTCTTCAGGGAAGTTCACAATGAGTACTCAATCAGATTGGTGTTTCTTAACCTGCATGTTACAAGATTCTGATTGAAAGTTCTTAATTTCAAAAACAACAGAAAAAACTAAATGACACATGGACAACTCTTATCCACTCATTTTACATGTAACATTTGTCTTAATGTGTTTCTGTGGTTGTGTTATATTTAGGGATTAGAACTTTCAAAGAAAATCTGGTAAAGTTTAAACATGACATGAACATGCAGGAGGACCAACACATAGTTCAAAGGTCAAATTCTCAGATTAAAGTTATACAATGGGAAAACCCACTTGTCACACTTCTTAATTCTAATAAGAAAATGTACTTCATCATAACTGTAAGCCTATCAGCATCATGCAAATGATCATGGTAAAGCACATACCCACAGTTCACAAAAGCTATGGTTCCTTTCCCTCTAAACTTCTCTGCAAGATCACTCAATAAATCTAATTTTCTTGATGCATCTTTTCCTAAAATTCACATTTTTGATTTAATTTCAAAACTGAGATTGTACCCTTCATTAAGCCATTAAGGAGTAAGGGCACACTTCAATATTTTACTTTGGCTGTCCCCAGATGATTTTACTCATCATATGTGTGAGCCCTGGGCATTAAAGGGTTAAAAACAGTTGCATAAATGCTAGTTCTTTCACTGGAAGAGTTATTAAAATATAATTATTAGAAATTCTATCAATGTTAGCATGGTTGGTGGCATTCCAAATCAGATATTTACTTCAAACCCTGGTTATATTTGATAAAAATAAATTTCTCAGTTTATAAATGCACCACAGCATGTATTTCTCACATACTGTACTTGTATCAACAGTCACTGAACTCAACTTTTCTGTTTTGTACAAGGTTCAATTTTTTATCACTGGCAAAATTACAGAATACTAGTATATGTACTTAACCAAGTCCACAGTTAAACCAATCAGGGGCAAGCATCCAACTTTGCTGAATAAAATTACCCAGCATTAGCTGGAATAAGATGGTAAAGTACACCTTTGCCTAGTTGCCCCTTAATGGGTTAATTTTGCACTAAAAAATAAATTTTAACAGTTTTAGATAAAAAGCTTTAAAAAGATAAAAACTGTACTTTATTACATAGATAGATAGACAGTCAAACAGACAAATAGCTTAAATGTAAAATCATATATAAGTTGACATAAAGCTGAATTTTTTTATTTAATTACTTATTTAACCCAGACAATTCAGTTTTCAACAAAATGTCTTAGTAACATAGAAAACCATTATGAAAAACAGTTAATTTTATAACTATACTCTTATAGTTAAGTAGTGGAAGAATTACAGTATCACCAAAGCTAAATTTATAATGAGACAAACAACTACTGGGTACAGCAAGTAATCTTTGATAATCTAAACAACTAGTCTGAAAACAATGTTATGAAGATGCTTTTGCATTGCAAAATGCATTACTTGTGTGCTTACCACGAAGCATAAATACTTCATAGCAGACTTGCAGGACTTATAACTTGGATTTAGGCATAATTCCAACTTGCCATGATTTTCATGATGTACCCTTGGATTGAGACTTCAGTTACTTTTAAAAGTACCAGACTTATGGTTTATACTTGAAAGTTGAGTCACAATACTCAGTCTAGGTGGCTCATGACTTGTTGAGTAACATTTATTAACAGTACAGGGGATAATAAATAGCTTATATTATATATCACCACTTCCATATGTCCAGTGGTATTTTATGATGTTGTGATAAAACAAAACAGCAAATTATATGTATTCTGATAATAAAATTAACAAGATTACAACAATAAAAATTACTGCTGCTAAGGATAAAAAAAAACTTGCTCATATAAAAATGTTTTAAGTTTACTTTTACAGAATGTTTAATAACATGGACTGTCTGACATCATCTGGTAAGCTATTTAAAAATATTAAAGAAAATAACTGGTTTGGTTTCCAGCCACCATATTGGAATACGGCATGTATTCCTTAACAAAAGAATTTTTATTATCTTCTGTTGTTAGGTACAGTACACCAAGTTGTCTTCCATGCCTATTGTCTTTTGAATCTCTAAGGATAAAATGAAAATGGTTTATGGAGATGAAAATTCAAAGTGACTAAATGAAGTCAACTTTCCTGTGACCAAATTTTGTTTCTAAATGTATTATGTCAGGTACATTTTTGCAAACACAGAACAAATTGACTGTGGGCTTGCAACTTGGACTTATAAATAAAAGAACTTATGTCTTTAACTGCTCACTTAGACCAGTGACTCAGGCCTGCTGACTTGTGATTTGGACTTAAGCTTTAGGACTTGGAACTCAGAATTGGGATGCTGACTTGAAGGTGATGACTTGAACTCAGATTTAGACATGAGATTTGGTAGCTTGACTACCTGTATAAATCTGCCTTGAGGATCAAATAACTTAATACAAGTACTTTAGGTAAGTACAAAAAAAAAGAAACAAATCCACTGGCCAAGTTATCCAAAACAAAATCCACTGGCCAAGTTAAAGAACTTATTAAGTTGTTTTCCTGGAGTTTTATGCTGGGTAATAAAATTTGTTTTACAACACAAAGTTTCCCACCTGGTTCCTTACTGGTCATAATTTAAGTACATGCACTATATGACGAATTTCCAACAAAAGTGGAACAACTTTGAATGTTATTCTCCATAAAACTAAACATTCAGTTTGAATAGGTCTTATTAAGCATTATCCTACCACTGTCATAAAACATTTATAGCCACCAACAAAGACTGAGGCATAAATTTCCAAAATGATGAACATTGCTTCCTGAAATACATCACCTGGGGTGAGTATTTTCTACCCAACCCTGACAGAAGGCAATTATTTGAGACCTATCTGTCATAAACAAGAATAGGCCACTTTAGAACAATGTGAGAGCCAGGAGTGAGGGACTTTTAGAGGTGGAGGTTGAGGTGAGGGTAGGGGTGGGGTGGGGTAATATCAACTTTGAGTCCTATTCTGCAGGAAATATTCAAATTTAAAAAGGAAGAATGTGTGTGAACTTTGGAAAACCTCATGTCCACACCTCAAAGCAGTCCCTTATCCAAGGCTATCACTCTTTTGCAAAGCGACCTACCTAAGAGAGAAGAGGGTGCGATTATTATAATGTATGTGACTATTACATTTGTAAGGGGTGACCATTCAGGTGTGGGCTATGATTTCAAGGTGAGCAATTACCGAAAAAAATTTATGCTACGAGCCTAGAAACATGGTTAAATAAGCAAGGCCACTCGAACTTATACTAAAAGCATTTCTATCGCTCATAAAGTGTCTTACCTGTTTGGGCGAACAGAACTAACAGGTTGGTATGTGTTTTTATGATCTTCTTGAACAATTTCACATCGTCAATGTTTATAATGTTTTTTCTATCATTGTTTTTCTGTTTTCGACATTGCACCGATGCAATTGACTGCAACAAACAATAAACATTCAACAAATAAACATATTCATGTACTGCAGCTTGCTCTTTTGTGGTTTGGTGCATCAGGCTGTACATTTTATTGCACGTCCAACCAACTTTAACAACTGTCAAGTGTACTCACCAGTGCTATGACTACCAAGTTTAGTCCATTCATCTTCTTTGCCTGCTAATTAAATTTTTAAAAACGAGATCCAACCAACTGAACCAGGCACAAATAAATTAATTTGCCACGTGTGCTTTACCAAACATTCAGCTATCATTCCGGGGACGGTAAGACCTCCGAAGAACAACAGGTTGAGTCTGCGATGTTACTGGATAAAGCAGCGGTAGATCTGAAATAAACATAAGTATGGGAACTCAACAATGGAACTCAACAACCCCTCACGCAAGCTGTACAACAAGGTTGCCACTTTGGCCTTTTTCCTGCCAAATTTCTCAAATATGGTCCCTTTTTCAAATCCATTTAGCCGACAGAAAATTTTTCAGCCAACCAAATTTATTTTGGCCTTTTTTATCCTTTTTCAAATTCATTTATCTAAATTCATTTTATCTAAATTCATTTTATCTAACTTCATTTATCTGCCCGTCGAAACGTTCTGGCCGTTTTTGGCCTTTTTAACTTGACAGAACTGCAATGAACACAACCTTGTCACCGTTTGCTGATTTTAAGTACCAAGTATGCTAATTTTTATATTGAGTGTATGATATTGTACAATGTTATATTTTATGTAATGATCACAACTTTACGGAGAATTTGTAAGTGTAAATTAAAGTGCTAGATTGATGATTGATCATGTAGCATGTTTCAAAAAAAATGTATACTAGGTCATTGACTTTAACTTATTGAGGGGCAAGGGATGAGCCCTGCCCTTTAATGAGTTACATTTGCAGTTTTGTTATATAATATATCATGTTAACGAAATAATACGATAATAGCAAGCATTAATCCATCACGACAAGTTCAACACTGTATCCACTTTCCAACCGACCCAGCACTCGAACAGTCCAACTATCGGAACACACCAACAGCCACGTTCACCTTTCTGCGCCCAAAGTAAGAGTCAAGCCGAACCGTAATTCCAAAGTGGTTCTGAGTTCTCAACCGTAGAGCGCATAAATCTTTGGTGGATACACATAACGAGGAGATGTCAAAAAAATTTGGCCGTTTTTTGTGGTCGATTTGGCCTTTTACATCACTGTGTATTTGGCAACTTTGGCGCACAATTCCATCATTAATGATCATGTGTAGAACGAATAATTGGACGCAACAACTTGTTTGGCACGATTCCCTCATATCCTTATCGTATATGAAGAAGGTTGACGGGATGTCAAGATTGTCAAAAATTTCAAAATTTAACTCAAACCCAATTGGCCAACGTTAATTCTAATGCTAACCGTCTACGGCAGTGGTTCTCAACTACATTTTCTTGCAGCCTTTGAGTGCTACACACTCGCTCTACTCGGCGACTGCAAGTCCCAATAAATGAGGATGTAAGATGGCAGTGGCGGCACTAGATATTCATCAATGTCGGAAATGTCAGAGGAAAGACAAAAGTAGATGGGAACAAATCAAGACATAAAGTAAATGCCTCAAGGTCGCAGAAAAATGTGAAAATGGTGAAGGGGGGATTCTTTTTGTTGCGGAAGGACTTTAATCAATTGGATACCACAGCTGTCAAGACAAGTACCCGGCTTATGTAAAAATTGATTTGCCGGTGAAATAGCCGTTTATATTTAATCTTTTTTCGATTTTGCGATCCGAAGATACCATATGGAATTGTAGGACTGTAATGTTATGAGACTTTGATGCCGCATAAGTTCATGAATGGCCTGACCCAATGACCCTACAGTGGAGTGGATATGTGTACGAATTGTGCGACTTAAGGTTAAAAACGTGAAACTTACAGTACTAGGAAGAGATAAGTTTAGGTGTTTAAAAAATATGGATATGGAGCCACCTCGAAAAATTACCAATGTAAAAATCACCAATATATGTCGCCTGGCAGCCGGCACATTTGATCTTGTAGATCGCACCTTGTCTGTCGCGTGAGTGTTCTTTGTCTTCAACGTTAGTGAGTAGATATAGTAAAGCTGTAATCGGTCTGTGTGCAACACGGATGTTGTAAGGCCGTAAGATACGCGAGATGATCTCAGACGTACCTCCGACGTAAGGTATCGTAGCTGTTGTAGTGGTCGGGTTGCTGGTTTCGTTTATTTCGTGGTCTTTGTAGGTGTTGAGTTTGATGAAGTCAGAGTTGTCGTTGTTCTTACGGAACAGGTATTGTAGGTACTCGTTCTCGTTGCGTAAAGCGTCTGGTTAATCACAGATAAGTTGTGCACGTTTCGTCAACGTCTTGATGGTAGTGGTTTTGTGTGAAGTAAGGTTGTTAGATGATTCGTCGAGTAATCTGTCAGTATGGGAGGGTTTTGTAGAAACGGTAGTCCGTAATTCGTCATTGTCACGTTTTACCAAGCAGTCTCGGAAAAGAAGTGTTCCTTTCTCTTCGATCTCCTTAGTAAATTGTATGTCGCGGTTCTGTGAGTTAAGATGATTGTGAAATTGGTAAATGTCGTCGTCATGTAAAGCAGTAATAGTATCGTCAACGTAGCGAAACCATAGGTTTCGAAACCTATGGTTTCGTTGACCGAATTCTTCATATATTTCATAATGCTATGTACCATAGTAATTTTAACAGCAATTTTCCGCATGTTTGTTATACCAGATTAAGAATGCCACTGAGTCATAGCTCGTGAAAATTATTTTCTCTGCTTAACACTTTAGTTAAATATATAAAAACAACTGTCTTTTAAGATGTGACGAACCTCTGAAATTCGTCGGAAGTTGGGAGAAGAGGGAGCAATTTCCGGCCTCCCCTGCCATCCTGAAAAACTTAAGAAACTGGCGTCCTTGAGTCAAGGACATGAACTGAAAGAACTGGTAAGCAATACAGGATGGAGGTAACTGGCGTATTCTGTCAATAGATTTGTCATAATTCAAAGTAAGAACTTACTTGAACAAAAACTGTGGCAGTCTCTGGATGAATAAGATTGAATCTTATCTTCGAAATATCTTAAATCTTATCTATGGAGCAGTAACTTAACTTTACCATTAAAGATAAATGCAGTATATGTTGAACGTTTCCAAATATTGTCTAATTAGCGAGCCCCCAAAAATATAAGGCTAATGACTTACTTATCGAATCAGAGCCGAAGTTGTGAATTGAAGCGCGAAGATTTAGAATGGTTTTCATATAGGCTTAACCTCTTCTTGAACACCTTCAAGGATTGCTGACAGGACGTTAGCGTAATTTGTAGTGCTGGCTTCGCAGTAAAAACGACAAATTGCCCTCAGTTATGTCGCGTAGATAACCACAAAGGCGTGGTGAATACTGTTGGAACAAAAATTTATGCCTTTTCTTTTTATTTATTTATTTATTTATTTATTGATTGATTGATTGATTTACTTGTCATTTGTTTGTTTAATTATTCATTTATTTCTTATAAAATATTTTTTCTGTAAGGACACGTCGTCTTTCATGGTGTCATTGTGATTGTATAAACTCTCCAAAAACCTTCGTTCTCAATGGGACGAAGAGCCAGAGACGATTTGATCCGGCCCGCGAAAAAAAGTTACATCACAAAAAACGTGATCTCGGTCCTTTGAAGATCACCTTTATTTTTGCAGCCTTAAAACATCGATCAAAGTTATTTTTGTGTGGCTGCAGATCAACCGCTTTTGACATTTAACAAGGTTTATATTCGGTTTCCCCGACAACCACCAATCATAAAGAACAGAATTGGGAAAACATCTTGTTTGTACATACACATTAACACAACTTGTTACAGTAAATGGTTTGAACCTGGGAGAATCGTGACATGTTTGAGGAAGTTGATCGTCCAGGTTAGTGTAGTCTTGAGAAAGACTGTTGGTTGAAGTGACTGACGTTTCGACAGCCTTAGCGGCGGTCATCTTCAGAGTCAAAAGGAGAGTAAAGGTCAGGTTCGCCTGTATTTGTATCTGGCTCGTCCGTGATAAGTGGGCGGTCGTATTAGTCATGGAGGTGTGATATTTGGCGAGAAGCAATGGGTGTGGTTGTGTAGGCGTTAATTATCAGTTTGTCGAAGTGTAAGTCTATTGGCTGCTCGCACGTTTGACTTTGTGAATTAGTCGTTTGTAAGGTCCCGGTAATTGTTGTGATCGGTTTAATGGATTTTGTTCTAAGTTCGTATACCAGCTTTCTAGCGTGAGTCGCTGTTTGTAGTTGCTGCTGTACGTAATGCATTTTGCCGAATCCCAGTCAATGTTGTGTTTGGTTTGTCGGTGGTGTTCGGCAATGTGGTTGGTTTTGTCTCCGTTTTTTGTCGCTCGTTTGTGTTCTGTTAGTCGTATATTTAAGTTTCTGCTAGTCTCACTAGTTTTTGCTAGTCAAGAAAATGACTACCTACAATGCGTTTTCCACAAAAACAACTATAACTCTGACTTCATCAAACTTA
Source organism: Heliopora coerulea (assembly GCA_030142905.1). Taxonomy (NCBI): domain Eukaryota; kingdom Metazoa; phylum Cnidaria; class Anthozoa; order Scleralcyonacea; family Helioporidae; genus Heliopora; species Heliopora coerulea. The sequence continues at coordinate 1,490,800 of JASJOG010000036.1, read as the reverse complement.
ACACTTACAAAGACAATGAACGCGACAAAAACAACAGTCCGACAACAACTACAGCAACGATACCCTACATAAAAGGTACGTCTGAGATTATCTCGCGTATCTTACGACCATACAACATACGAGTAGCGCACAAACCCATCACAACTTTACGACATGTACTGACTAACGTTAAGGACAGAGAACAACCGCACGAAAGACAAGGTGCAATTTACAAAATTAATTGCTCCGACTGCCAAGCCACTTATATAGGTGAGACTAGCAGAAACTTAAATATACGACTAACAGAACACAAACGAGCGACAAAAAACGGAGACAAAACCAACCACATTGCCGAACACCACCGACAAACCAAACACAACATTGACTGGGATTCGGCAAAATGCATTACGTACAGCAGCAACTACAAACAGCGACTCACGCTAGAAAGCTGGTATACGAACTTAGAACAAAATCCATTAAACCGATCACAACAATTACCGGGACCTTACAAACGACTAATTCACAAAGTCAAACGTGCGAGCAGCCAATAGACTTACACTTCGACAAACTGATAATTAACGCCTACACAACCACACCCATTGCTTCTCGCCAAATATCACACCTCCATGACTAATACGACCGCCCACTTATCACGGACGAGCCAGATACAAATACAGGCGAACCTGACCTTTACTCTCCTTTTGACTCTGAAGATGACCGCCGCTAAGGCTGTCGAAACGTCAGTCACTTCAACCAACAGTCTTTCTCAAGACTACACTAACCTGGACGATCAACTTCCTCAAACATGTCACAACTTGTTACACGTGTTTATTTCTGTTATTGATTACCGTCGGTTGCATCTAAGTGGAGTGTTTATGTGGAGGCAACCCACGCTCTTCGGATAGGGTTGGCGTTACTAAGAAGGCTAAACTTCTCCACGCTTTTACATGGGAATTTTCTCGCCCTTCTTGCTGGACCATATCATATACTATATAATAGTCATATTCGGGGGTGTTGATATAGAGGCGAGCCAGTCCCCTTGGTAGGGTTACCACTGGTAAGAGGGCTGGATTCCACCTCGCCTTTACATGGGAATTTTCTGGCCTTTTTTGGAGGGCTGGATGAAGTGCTCATGCATTCATTAATTGTTCCCCTGCCCTCCTCGGAAGACCAGCCCTTTTGAGTAGGTTTACGTGGAAAATTTTCAGCCCTCCAAGGCAAAATCACGAGTAGTCAATGGTGAGATCTCGTTTCTATCGGAGGACTGGCCCTGCTCTCATGTAAACGAAAACAAATTTTAAAAGGTATTTCACAGGGAGGCGAGATCTTGGTAAAAAAAGGACAGCCCTACTGTTATTATCAACTTTATTTAAAGATGGTAGCACGTAACAGTAAGAAACTGACAAACCTGTGGCCCTCAAGTTACATGAAATGATTACCAATCTAAAAATCGAAATTTAGTATAAAACTGAACTAAGAATATATACAAAGGTCATATTAAGTTTATATAAGAATTAATAAAAGAAAAAAAGCCTATTTACATTGACTTCAGGTGTTTTGATAGCGCTACTTTAAAAGAACTAACTGTTTCTTTCTTACGCACATCAATTGAAATACTATTCCATAATTTTATACCACTTATTTCAAAAGTCCTTCCTCCCTCTGTTTCTCTATTGTAGCGTGGACATACTAGATTACAGTAACCATGCCAGCTAGCCCTATTATGTACATCTGAATTTCTAACAAATAAGTCTGTCATATAGCTTGGGGAATCTCCAGTAATTTGCCTAAATATTAAGCAGCACTTCTGCATTATTATTTCCTGTTTAAATGGTAATCAGTCAAGTTGATTTAGAAGACTTGTGAGGACTGGCTCGCTTCCATGTAAGCACAATCTTACTTTGCTGCATACATGTTTCGGCAAAACTCATGCCATCTTCAGTGCAAATGATAATAGGTTATTTACAAGCGATATTTATATGTGATCTGTGATATGAAAAATTTTTTCTTTAAAGTACGCCGTCGTTGAAGTTGACGTCTTAAGCCGGAGACACACTGTCGCTGTCGCCGTGTCGCTGGAGCTCAGCGACACGTTTGCCCGGTTACCAAGGCTTGTCGCTGTGTCGCTGGGAACGTGTCGCTGAAATCGCTGGAGCACATGAAATCGCTGAGCTGTCGCTACAGTCGCCAGCCAAAAATCCAAAATGGCGTCGTTCGAGGAGGTACTGATAAACACTTACCGAATGTATCCTGTGCTTTATGATATGTCACTGAAGGACTACAAGAATGAAAAGATGAAACAGAATGTTTGGGAAAAAATTGCCGAAGAACTGGGTGTTTTGGGTCATTGTGTTCAAGGTAAGAAATATAATCTGAATCTATTTTCTTATTGATACAGGTGAATTAGACTCAAGCATCGTCTCGATAACAATATACTATGTTTCACTTAGTGGATGAAATAAAGACCAAAATGAAGAACCTGAGAGACACATATGGAAGATGTAAGAAAAAGAACGATGCGGCCATTAAATCTGGAGCTCCGGCGTCTTCGACGCCAACCTGGGAGTTCTGGAGCCAATTGACGTGGCTTGACGATTACAGAAAGAGAAGAAAGTGAGTAAATGATTCTCTTTTATTGGATTTTATACACTTCGCACTTCCATAATTAAACTGGAGTTTCATTATAATGTCTGACTTCTTGTAGAACAGTGACGAATATTTCAACCAGTTCTCTCGAAATCGAAGAGGAAAGTTCTCCATCGCCTGCAAGTGACAGGTCTGAAAGACTTGTAAGTTTGGAAGAAAATATTGATCTTGAAGCACACTCGTCAAATTGCGAGCTGTACAAGGGAAGCCCAGTTTCAACTGTAACTCCCACCACTCCAGCCAGATCAAACGAATTTTCCAAGAAGAGAAAAGTTCATGAAATAACCCCCTACCAATCAAAATTGCTTGGATGTTTAGAAGCACTACAAAAGTCTGCAACTGAAGAGCCCAGGCAGCAGGATGCTCATGATGAATATGACTATTTTGGGAAAAGTGTTGCTGAACAGATAAGGAAACTTCCCACTGCATTTGCACGGGCAAAGGCGAAAAAAGAAATTCAAGACATTTTATTCAACCTTGAATATGCTGACAGCAATCTTCAACACAAATAGGAAGGTTGTTATTGAGCACCTGTCAATATTTTATTAAGTATTTTGACCTAAGTAGGCTATTAAATTGTTTTCCAGTTAAAATTGGTTTTTTTTATTCAATGAATGTTAAGAAAATGTATTGATGAAATTACAAAACAAATGTATGGGCTTCATTATGGTATACTACATACAGCAATTAATTAATCATTAATATGAATTTTTATTGCATACAGGATGTTTTGTCATCTTGTACGCAAAACATAGTCAGTTTGCCAGGGCAATTCACCTGCACTTGAACTGAAGAAACTAGCAAATTTATCTCTAATTTTGAAAGCTGCTTGGGTATGGTTTCTTGAATGTAATTGAATTGGTGTAAGAGCATGTCTGCCCGCTTCACTTCTCCAAGATCCATCAGTAACAGTTCCATTGGAGTCTACCGTGTCTACAAACCCTGGTGGTGTGTACACTGCAGGATCAGTTTCCTTCAAGAAATTATGCAGAACACAAATAGCTTTTGTCATTTTTACTACATTGGTTGGCTCAGCTATTATTGCAGATTTTAAGATTCTCCACTTTGATACCATTATACCTTAATGTCAAAAAAAATATTAAATTAGATAAAATTATTTTTATCTGTTTCAACAGTGAATTCAAATTACATAAATCTGATAAGGACTGATATTGGAACTGATATAGGTACAGCATATAATAAGTCTATAACTCAAAAACATTTTTTACCAAATGTATTTTCTATTGTCCTTCTGGCTCGAGACAGCCTATAATTGAATACTTTCTTTGGCAAAGTGTCCAGTGACTTTCCAGGATATGGTCTCATTATCCAGGTTTTCAATGGAAAGGCTTCATCTGCCACAATGCAATGTGGCATTGATTCACCACCAGGAGTCAACGGTTTGGATGGAGGAAGCAGTACTCTGCCTAACAAAGAAATAAATAAGATAAATCATTTATCATAACTATAATCAAAATGTTGCTGCTGTTGTGGTGGTGTTATTGTAATTGTTCATATACCCACCATTCAATAAGGCTGATCCAAATTGTGTATTTTCAAACACCCCAGAGTCACTCCATCTGCCTGCTTCCCCAATATCAACATAGATAAACTGGTAATGAGCATTGCACATAGCCATGAGTACAATTGAATGGAAATGCTTATAGTTATAAAATGTAGATCCAGAATTTCTTGGTGCCTGTATTCCGACATGTTTGCCATCCAATGCACCAATACAATTTGGGAAATTCCATACCAATGAAAAGCTGTAAAACACACAAAATTATAGGGAAACCTAATTAATTTAACAAAATAATATATAATATAATATAATATAATATAATATAATATATAGTAGTCAGTAAGATACTGAAAATACACAGTAAAATATTTAGACAATAATAAAGTATACAGAGGTTTACAATAATTAACAGCAATCATCTTACCCCTTTTCAATTTTTACCCAGTCATCCATATTACTGGGAGGTTTCATAAAGAGGGGCATAAGGACCTTCCATAAAATTTCACTTGTCTCGTACACAATATCACGAACGGTGCTCAGTCCACGTCGATAAGCAAAAGCAACAGACTGTGGGGTGTCCCCAGTCGCCAACCTTCGCAGTGTAATAGCTAATCTTTCACCTGGCGTCACTGATTTCCTTAAATGCGTATCTTGACGTCTCAAAGATGGACCAACAAGACTAAGAAGACGATCAAACGTGCTACGACTCATTCTGAAGTAAACGAAAAATTGCTCCTCGTCATTCCGTAACTCGTGGACGAGATTTGTGAAGTCACCTTGCTCTTGTCGACGTCGATTGATATCTCGGACCCACCATCGCCTTCGACGGGCTGTTTTCTCTCGTCTTTCATTCTCTTCTTCGTTGTTTAATTCGTTTACAATAACAGCAACTAATGCCGCACACAGCTTTGCGCTGGACGCCATTTTAATTAACGTTTAACTTGCATTTGTCGTTTCCAGTGCTTTTGCGATTAAATCACGCTAAAAAAACCCTGGGGCGAGCATGAAATTTGATCGAATTTTTGTCGCCTTGTCGCTATGGCTTTTGACAGTGTGTCTCACCATTTGTCGCCTGTCGCCGGTCGCCTTGTCGCTGAGCTCCAGCGACACGGCGACAGCGATAGTGTGTCTCCGGCTTTAGATGTTAAGGTGCCTAATTTTTAACCTAGAACATTTTAGAGCAGTGGTTGACAACGGCGTTTTTTTTATCAATTATTTTTTTTATTTTAAGAGCCACATGATTGTTTTGAATCAGTGCAACGGGCTAAGAGCAGATAATTACGCAATTGTAAATTAAGAGATATCCAAAGTAAGATTTCCATAAGATCGTAGAAGCACAAGTGCTAATAAAGACTTCAAGTAAACGACAAATTTCTTTAGTGCATACATGTTTCGGCAAAACTTATGCCATCTTCAGTGCAAATGATAATAGGTTATTTACAAGCGATATTTATATGTGATCTGATAAACATTACAAGTGTATGACTCATCTGATATAAATTCTCACACATGTGTCAGAATGATTAATTACAAGGGTGCGACTAATAAATGGAGGTGGTGGGCGTTGAAAGCAAGATGTAGAATTGTTAATGAAGTGTGGTAGACAAGAACAGTTAAGAAGAAGAAAAAAAATTATATATATATATATGTGTGTGTGTGTGTGTGTGTGTGTGTGTGTGTGTGTGTGTGTATATTGGGATTATAAGCTAAACATGGTGTTAAGATGATGGACTTGAACATTAAGTTCAGGTTTGAGTTTTTTAATATGTAGCGCTTCTTTGAGTTTAAGAGAAAGGACAGATTTATCGGAGTCTATGATTTTAAAACATGAGGAGTTATACTGACGTTTGCAAGCAGAGGATTTTTGAAGGTGTTTGAATATGTGGGAATGTTTGTCAGTTTGTGTGTGCTCATTAATCCGAGTGGTGAGGTCACTGAGGTGACGAGTGGTTTCGCCAATGTAACGGGAATTACATCCCGCACAAGTAAACTGATATACCACATAAGATTTAAGCTCTCCAGGAATCGGGTCTTTAAAACTAAAAAGATTCTTAATTTTGTATGATGAAAAAACAAATGTGACCTCTAGGTCGGTGCATAACCGTTGTATAAATGACTTGAGTTTGCGTTGTGTTATTTTTGAGTAAAAGCCGGTGTGTGGTAGTTTGAAGTAGCGTGTATTTCGTTTGTCATCTTCTGTGTGTTTTGTTTGGTCAGAATGGCTTGGTTCTTCATTGTATTTACTGATGACTTTGTGTATTATGTGGAAAGGAAATGAGTTACGTTTAAGAGTAAAAATAAGTTTGCTGAGATCTTCTTTGAAGCCGGTTTCCGTGTTATTTATTTTACGGGTCCTATCCATTAGTGTTTTTATCAGTCTTATCTTATAATTCATGGGTGAGAAACTCAAAAAATTCATGAGCAGACCGGTGTATGTTTTTTTGTGAAAAGTAGCATGATCAGGTTGACGGAGTAGCTATGGGTTCTCCTTTAGCGCCAGTACTAGCCATACAAAATTAAGAATCTTTTTAGTTTTAAAGACCCGATTCCTGGAGAGCTTAAATCTTATGTGGTATATCAGTTTACTTGTGCGGGATGTAATTCCCGTTACATTGGCGAAACCACTCGTCACTTCAGTGACCTCACCACTCGGATTAATGAGCACACACAAACTGACAAACATTCCCACATATTCAAACACCTTCAAAAATCCTCTGCTTGCAAACGTCAGTATAACTCCTCATGTTTTAAAATCATAGACTCCGATAAATCTGTCCTTTCTCTTAAACTCAAAGAAGCGCTACATATTAAAAAACTCAAACCTGAACTTAATGTTCAAGTCCATCATCTTAACACCATGTTTAGCTTATAATCCCAATACACACACACACACACACACACACACACACACACACACACACACACATATATATATATAATTTTTTTTCTTCTTCTTAACTGTTCTTATCTATCACACTTCGTTAACAATTCTACATCTTGCTTTCAACGCCCACCACCTCCATTTATTAGTCGCACCCTTGTAATTAATCATTCTGACACATGTGTGAGAATTTATATCAGATGAGTCATACACTTGTAATGTTTATCAGATCACATATAAATATCGCTTGTAAATAACCTATTATCATTTGCACTGAAGATGGCATAAGTTTTGCCGAAACATGTATGCACTAAAGAAATTTGTCGTTTACTTGAAGTCTTTATTAGCACTTGTGCTTCTACGATCTTATGGAAATCTTACTTTGGATATCTCTTAATTTACAATTGCGTAATTATCTGCTCTTAGCCCGTTGCACTGATTCAAAACAATCATGTGGCTCTTAAAATAAAAAAAATAATTGATAAAAAAAACGCCGTTGTCAACCACTGCTCTAAAATGTTCTAGGTTAAAAATTAGGCACCTTAACATTTAAGACGTCAACTTCAACGACGACGTACTTTAAAGAAAAAATTTTTCATGCAAAACAAAGAGAAAAAATAATTCTTATTCTCGAAAGCATTGTCAACACCGTCGTTGTTCTGCATGGAACGCCTGCTAGACCACTGATTTTCACGCCTTAAGGACGTCAGGTTTTGGAGTCAAAATAGCTGTTACTTAAGATTGACTCCAACCTGAGACTGTTGTCGTTTCAGGAGAACAGGGAAGTCTTAGGAGTCATAAAACAACTTTACAAACCAAAATTTTAATGAACCTCATGATTCAAGTTGACGTCCGGTCATGGATGTTTAGGTTCGCATTGTTTTGAAGGACGACGAGATTTTCGTTCCCCTAGACGTCTCAGGTAATTCATTTTCTTTGTTTCGTATTAATGCATTCAACAAGACACAGTTCATGAGTTAAAAACGCCTAATGCTTAATTGTGAGAATCCGCTAGAAACGGCGTTTTTAGATCTCAAGATGTATCCGTAGTTTCGTAACAGCACGATAGTAGTCAGACATTTCTGATCTCAAGATGTAATGTTGCTTCCGACACCCCTGCAATTCCGTGAATATTAAAAAGCAAACACACATAAACTCTTTGTTGCACTTCAGATAGGTATTAACTTATCGATATAGACTTATTGCTTGTAACTTCTATCCCAGGCTCAGTATCTTTGTCTCTACAGCCAAGGAAGAGGCCATCGATTACATGACCGTCACAAACTGAGAAGTTTTTTTACATTATTTGACTGCTGGCTTTTGCGACGAACAATTGTAAATATAAAGGTAAGCCAGTTGCATGGTCGAAAATTACACCACTATATTCAGGGGCGCAACAACACTGTTTTCAGGTTGTTTATAGCATATAGTGCCATCCCGTCTTTAGAGATCCGTAACGCTTATAGCTTGTAATAATTCGGCATTATTAAGTATATTAAAGGCATTGTTCCTGCTGCCATTGAAATCCAGTCGTTCTTTCCCTTTCGTAAATAATTGTGTCTGTCGAGTACGCAAAACAATGTACCGTGATTGTACGCAGGATTTTTTGCCGTTGGGGGCAATAGAACATATGCACAGATATGAATTTTTTGTTAGAGTGTTAGTCGTATTTCACAGTAAAATACAACGAGCTAATTAATCTCGCTGCTATTCTCATACATGAAAATAAATTAAAACCCAGGATTTTTGGAAAGGGTGGTTGCCCTACTGCCCCCCGACTGTGTTTTGCCATGGAAACTACGAATTAGTTTCTAGTATAGATCTTTATAGCACAGCCCTATTCGTTTTTTAAACAACACAATTTTTCCCGATTTTTGCATCCAACTTAGCAAAGTTATTATTGAATTTAGGTGTTTGGATTTAAAATCTAACCACAGAAACGATGATAATAATTAGAGAATTCATTTCCCATACTATAATTATGGAGACAATATTTCAAAATGCAAGAAGTGTTATAGAAAATAACTCCATTGACTTTAAGACTTCGTCTGGATGAAGTGATTTTCTATGCATTGATATTGATGTGTTTAGTAATATAAAATTCTTGTCCGACGAGAACAAAGCTAAACTGAATTGTCTTATTTGACCTTTTATTAGGAGTCTCCTTGTCATTTTGCTTAGTTAAAAATGATTGAAACAAATCCTGTATTCATTCTTTCTTTACCATGTACGTATTCTCTTATTTTATTCTGGCTAATGCTACACCATTTTAATCATCAATGGGAGACGTCCGTTGGTAAACGGATTAAAGACTGAGTCCTTAACCTTTTTTTCTACCATGGTCTTACAGTACCATCTAACCTCCACCTCCAACTTAATAGCCGCAAGCGACAAGAAAATACCTCTAGATGGATTAATTGTTGTTTCTAAGAACAACAAGAAACGAATTTATTAGTGCAGATTATGCAAATAACCATTTTATCCACATCCTTTCATTTTCAGCACACTGTGACGGTGATACTTTGTAATGCAAAACTTTTCTCTTCTAAGTTTCCCAACCAATTTTGCTTATCGACAATATCAATAAAATTTATAAAGACGTTTTATAAAGACGACTAAGCGTCCTAATTGGCGAAATTGCTGCTTCCTAGCCAACCCTTTGTCAACAACGTACTAGCACGTAGCAGACAAAGGGGTTAAAGGGAAATTAATTCAAGTGAATCATATATGGAGCTCTTTAAATGAACAATAATATCCCATGGCGTGTCTGTGGCTTCTCTTTAGGTGATACCTCAAAAAGTAACCTTGTCCGTCTTGGCGCTCTACTGAACTCCATGCGTTGGCTAGAGCTGTAATTCATTCTTATTTATTCTAAATCAAGGACTGAACAAGAACGTACTCTCTCAGGGATTCTTTGAATAACTTCTTTCTCGTTAATCTATTAAGTGAACCAAATCCACCCCTTCCAAGCACGTTACTCAGATTACAAGCCATTTTTTACGGTAGAGTAGACCTCGGACAAGAGCTATCACATCTTTGAGAAGAAGTGTTGCCGAGGAGGTGTATTTGCACGCTATAGTCGTCGTTTGGTCGTCCGGACAGTAAATTTCATGATTAACGCCTAAACCTACGGTCCTACACTGCCAAAGTCAACTAGAAAATCCTCTGCCAACTGATTTTTTCAGTAAAAACAAAATAAACGTAATTCCGAGGAAAGTGAGTATAATCACTGTTTGATTAATGAAGCACAATTTTACTATAGTTAATTTTTGACTTTAATTGTAAGAAACTGGGTCTTCAATTAGTTGGAAGATGACTTAAAGTTAAAGTTGAAAATTAACTATAATAAAATTTAAAGATAGAGGATGCGCGGTCAGGTTTATACATGATACAAAGAGTCGTTCTCTGGCCTGGAATTATTTTATTTTCGAGTTTTCGACTGTCTGGCTACAGTCTTCGACGGGAAGAATAAAGAGTAATAAGATGGTGTGCTCTATTTATACAAGTGATGAGCGGGAATGACATAATGGGTAAAGCGGTGGAATTACAATAAGAATGGCTCGGATACAAAGCTTATAGGGAACTATTTCCGTAAAAGGATCGAGTATTGTCCTGGGAGTGCGCGGGAGTTATTGTCGGCTTGGTTGGTTGTGGCAGTATGCCAGGATTCTAGTGTTTTCCAAATTCTATAGTGTCCTTTGTCGATAATAGAGGCGTTCTTAAAGTCTATGTTGTGGTCTTGTTTCCAGGCGTGGTCTAAGACGTTTGACCCTCGTGCGAAATTCTTTGTTTCTCTCGTGTTCTTTTCTTCGTGTTAAGAACGATCTCCCGTTTTCCCCAATATAGCTCCAGTTGCAGTCAGCACAAGGTATTTTGTAAACAACATTCGTTTGCTCTTCAGCAGGTGGTCTGAATTTCGGGGGAGGGAATAGTTGTTGCAACGTTTTGAGAGGCTTGTTGGTAACTCGGATGTCATGTATGCGTAGTGTCCTGGTGATATTTTCTGCGAGTCCTTTAATGTAGGAGAGGACAGCGTAACTTGTTTTTTCACGTGGTTCCACCATTTTGAAGAACATTCCAACTAATTCTTCAGGTTCTGGTGTCACCATGGTTGAGTTTTCAGACTTTTTAATGGCATCCTGAATTAGTCTCTTCAGATATCCGTTGCTCGTTAGTGCGTTTGTTACATAGTTTATTTCGTTAGATGACTCGAGCGGGATTTGAACTCGCACCTTCGGGATACCGGTCCGCCGCTCTACCTGTTGAGCTATCGAGTCCACAGGGATTGGAGGCGAGTTTTTATCCAATTTAAGTGCACGAAATATTCTCGCGACAACTTAACGCTATCCATGAGATTGGATGTGCAGTGTTTCAATTCTATTTCAGAATCATCCTCAGGGTATTATGAAATGATAACTTCACAATCACACCTTCACAATCACACATAACTAATCGCACCTTCGATTAACCGGCGGACCGGTATCCCGAAGGTGCGAGTTCAAATCCCGCTCGAGTCAACATTTTTCAGTTGACTTCAGCAGTGTAGGTTAATTGTGAAGTTATCATTTCATAATACCCTGAGGATGATTCTGAAATAGAATTATTTCGTTAGTAACTCTTTCTTCAGTTGTCGGCAGTGTGGTGGCTCGGTGGATTAGGGCGTTTATGGGTAGACTGTTTGTGAGTCATCTTATTACTCTTTATTCTTCCCGTTGAAGACTGTAGCCAGACAGTCAAAAGCTCGAAAATAAAATAATTCCAGGCCAGAGAACGACTCTTTGTATCATATAATAAAATTGTGATTCATTAATCAAACCGTGATTAGGCACACTTTCCTCGGAATTACGTCTATTTTATTTCAACAGAAACAATTTACTTGAACGGGATTCGAGCTCGCGTCTTCGGGTTACCGCACCGCTGCAGTGCTCTACTAAGTGAATCATCGAATCAACTGGAAACAGTTGCAGTATGTTCGTTTAATCCACTTTAAGAGCACAAGAGATTCTCGGGGCAACTTACCGCTTATCCATGAGGATGTGCAGGTTAATCATGAAATTTACTCTCCATGTTACCCTGAGGATGATTCAGAAATAGTCGACTGAATCCCTAGATAAACTGTCGTCCCGTCCGTCGTTTGAATCTTTGGGCATCATGGCCTAGCTTCTAGCTTCACGCGTAGCTGGTAGAAAAATCGAAAGGGATCTGGTGAGGGGTTTTACGCCCATAATATTTGCTTTAACATTTGAATAAGTATAATTGATAGTATCAAATTTTTTTACGAAATGTTCTCCTTTAATATTGAAATACTAATCATTTTGATGAGTGAAATCCGATTAGCGAACATCAGAACTAAGTTCTAATTCAATTTGGAATACAGAATATTCATTTTGGATTCAGAATGATTGAGCCTAGCAAGGAATATGGTTAACATTGTTGAGTTTGTTTCTAAAGTTGTCGACCCTCTATTTTATTTCTAGGTTTTAAACATTCAGATTTTTCAAGATACCTCGTCCAAATAACAGTTTCCAATGACTCAAGTTTGCTTGACCGACTACATCTATAAACTCTTACTCTTCAGTTTAGTGGTTCTTGAAAAACCTCTTGAAGGTAAGCATGACAAACTGGACTCAAACAAAACAGCATATAACAGAGTATTTAACTTGTTTGAGCAGTTGGTTCACGACAGAGTGAGATAGTCAAATAAATTAAATTAAATGAATGCTAGGTGAACGATCGTCAAGGTCTTACCACAGAAAAACGATTAAGAGGTAAGAGCTTGACGATCGTTCATCTATTATTCATTCAAGATATCTCCAAGCTCCCACATTTCTAACATATATATCGCAAATAAGATTAAATGAATCAAAATTGAAAGTACATGCAAGTAGAGACAAAGGTACAATCACGAAATACTTGTACAAAGCACGAGCTCCAGCACTAGCTCAGAGATCAAGTAACGTGCCACTTGCACTGTACTGAAAAAGGGTTGAAACGACCCAAAAATTGGCTAAAAAGGGAAACAACAAAACAGACCTTAGAATCATCCTCAGGATATTATGAAATGATAACTTCACAATTAACCTACACTGTTGAAGTCAACTGAAAAATGTTGACTCGAGCGGGATTTGAACTCGCACCTTCGGGATACCGGTCCGCCGCTCTACCTGTTGAGCTATCGAGTCCACAGGGATTGGAGGCGAGTTTTTATCTAATTTAAGTGCACGAAATATTCTCGCGAAATATTCTCATGGATAGCGTTATGGATAGCGTTAACTTAAATTAGATAAAAACTCGCCTCCAATCCCTGTGGACTCGATAGCTCAACAGGTAGAGCGGCGGACCGGTATCCCGAAGGTGCGAGTTCAAATCCCGCTCGAGTCAACATTTTTCAGTTGACTTCAACAGTGTAGGTTAATTGTGAAGTTATCATTTCATAATACCCTGAGGATGATTCTGAAATAGAATTGAAACACTGCACATCCAATCTCATGGATAGCGTTAAGTTGTCGCGAGAGTATTTCGTACATTTAAATTGGATAAAAACTCGCCTCCAATCCCTGTGGACTCGATAGCTCAACAGGTAGAGCGGCGGACCGGTATCCCGAAGGTGCGAGTTCAAATCCCGCTCGAGTCAACATTTTTCAGTTGACTTCAACACTGTAGGTTAATTGTGAAGTTATCATTTCATAAAAGAGACCTTTTTGGGGGTCAAAAGGCACCTCCGCAGGAATGATGACCGAAGGGGCTTGAAACATCATGAAATTAACCAGAACTGTTTTAGTTTTTTGTCTCTATTATTTCTCGTAATGATGAGGTTACTTTCGAAAGCCATGGAGTTAAATTGAACTTGGTTAAAATTTCATAATAGCCCAAGAAGCTAATTTGGGGTATTTGCACTCTGGAAGCTGACTTGGCTCCCCAAAGGAAGGCTGCTTCAGTATGAAGTTTGGGGCGTTTTAAAATCCATAGAACTGACTTAGATTTTTGGGCATGCTATCTTACACAATCTTGGGCTCGATTTAGTTCCGTTTTAGAGCTAGAACTAAATACAACTCATCTAACGTTTGAGTCATCATTTTGAGCTATTGTGCTTCTTTAAAGTATATATCAATTAGAAATGAATTTTTGTTTTGTTGAGTTGACGCATTGACATGAGGCACTGTCACTGACTACAGACATAAGGATAGAGTCGAACACAAACACAGCACAGGCCCGGACACAAGCACTAAAGAACGAAAGGTCCTGAAAGAAGTTGGTCTAATTTTTTTTAACGGGAATACACCCGCTGATTGAATTGTCTCAAATTAAGACTGCAAAGGATTTCATATTAAAATTTAAAACGTATAAATCTGTTAATTTCATGAACTAATTGTTTGCATTGCACAATATTGTTCACAGGATCCATGCTCCACTACACTCAATTAAACAATATCACTATCAGTGGCCTTGTAGTGCTGGAATAGTTTTTACTTGTTTGCCTATATTTGGGCATTTTTTATCCATGTGTCATTTCATCAATGATTCGGGTCAGAACATGATGATACTTCCAGCATCTTTGCCAGCTTGTCATGCTTTTTAACTCGTCAAAGGGCAGGGCTCGTCGCATCGACAAGCAAAATCGTCTGGCGTAAGCCAGAGTAAAATATTTAACTGTGCCGTTGCCCCATAATGGGTTAATTCAAGTGCCATACCTTTTACACCTTTATCAGACTACGTTTCCTGCTTTCCGTTTCATTTCGCAGTTTGATTAATCCTTTAGATATTAAGTAATCGTGCACAGAGTTTGCTGAGAAAATAAAACAAAAACGTAATTCTGGCCGATAGTTGGACACGTGCTCATGGTGCTTTAGACTCGAACGCTTACAAACACTCCCAGTCGCCTTACCTTAGGTACTCTTACATAAAAAGTCTTTTTCTTAAGATTTTTAATTAGGTTAAAGAGATTTCACACCATCTTCGAAAGTCGTCCCCCAAAAATGAAATAGTCTCATGTGTTGCTGATGTGTTGCTATGGTTTCGAAAAGTTGGTCATTTCTGGTAAAGCATGTCCCTTACCATCTGTTTTGTTTGGTCACATGTTTTCTTGGAATTAAACCAAGGAATAGATACATTAAAATCTTTCATAAATAATTTACAAAACACCGCAAAACTTTTACTACTGCCAGCATAAAAAGTGAAACAGATGATAGAGACTTCAGCAGTAATCAGTTTTTTGGCTTGCTTTCAAAATTACTGTTTTTAGTAACTCTGTCGAAAATTTTATGAACATTAATCTCCATGAGAGGAAGCTGTCATGTCTGAAAGATGCGCTGTGCTAGTGGAAGGTGTTGTACTTTGCACCATTTTTGTTCTTGTCTAAAACCATCTTTAAAGCTTCTGCCCTCAAATACCCAAGCAACAGATTTTGGAATATAAAAGCTTTCTCAACTCAAACTATGTTAACATATGTCTGACCTTATAATGATGTTTTTTTGGGTTTTTTAAAATTTGGATTAATTTAATTTCAAAGCTAATTTTTTTCGTTTGTCATTGACCGGTAGCTTTACTTCATTTATCCTTGCATATGACTTCTCGCAGATGACCTTAGTGCTCGCCTTTCTCGTCAGTCATATATTCTTACAAGAACAACGAATGCCAGAAAGGTGTAATGATATATGACACTCCAAAACGGAACGACTGTTTATAAAATATTATAAACTGATTAATGTATGCAAGACAAAGGCTTGGTAATTTGAGGCTTAGGGATCAGTTATATTATAGTTACTCAATTCAGTATTGTCAAGTTAGTCAGCGTCAGATTTTAACTCCAAATTACTATTAGAAACTTATAAATGCTGTGTTGGTAAATGTTCGCTGAACGCCCACAATTTGCATCCCAGCAATGCTTTCTCTTTAGCCTTGTTTCCATCCCACCGACGTTATCGGCACGCCCACTGCGGGGGGTACTACCCTACCCCGTTGAGAAACAATGAGTTATATGTTGAGCTAGTCGAGCAATAGCTGATTAAACTCAGATTATGATTTGCATTAATTTATGCAGCCTTTGCTATAGGGCTGGCTAAACTTTTCAAAGATAAAATATTTCCTTGAAATGATAGTATTTTTATTTCTGTGTTGAATAGTAATGGTGTCTCACCAAACATGTGGCAATGACATAGCTCGATGTATTTTTTCTCCAGGCATTATGAGTTTCAGATGATAAACAGTTAATTATTACCCAAAAAGGGCTCTTAGATTCTAGATACAGAAATTTGATTGAAAAATATAATATGAAAATATTAATAAAAGAACAGATTTCGCTTTAGATATATGTGTTTTAAGTAATAAATCAAACAAGAGCGAGGGAGAGTGCTTGAACCTGATACCTAACGCCGACAAGAACGTGTGAACATTGAGGTGTTGTTGAGTTTTTATTTCCTTTAATGCTCTTCAAGGTATTTAATCGTATGTCAAACACTCTCGGGAGTTTTTCATGCATCTTCTTAAACGATAATGGTATTTAGAGTGTTGAACAAACCATCAATCAGCTCTCCTATTCGTTTTCCTAATGAATTATTAATGATTTTGAGGATTCACGGAACGGGCAAACCGAAGATATATAGAATTTGACTAGAAATCCTTATTGTCAGTGATCTGTTTGTTAAAAGTTCAGGGTACTCTCCGTAAAAAAAAAGACCTTTTTAAAAAAGTCAAAAGGCACAAAGCTCCTGGCTTCGATTCTTCTCGTCAATGTGGTAATTAGTGCTAATTAGGTAAACAGTCGAAGTTCCTTCGTTGCTTTAAGTCCATTATTAAAAGATGGTGATCGTCTTCGGATATGGAAAGTACGGCAGATGGATAGAATGTTCACAAAAGCACGTACCACTTAAAAACAAAGAGTCTTTGTTTTACAAAGTACAAAAACCATTGATTTTGCAAATAACTGCAATATTCTTCTGTACAAGGAAGCTTTCCACATCCAATGACCATCAGCATCTCTTAACAACAGAATGAATTAAAGCAACGAGAGAACTTCAACCGTTTACCTAATTAATACTAATTACCACACGGACGAGAACAAACGTCAGGTAGTTGATCATGATAGCTCATAGTTATTTGTAATCGTCAACTGTAATGAATAATTGTACATTAAGTTAGTCTGAAAATGACATAATTAAAATCAAAAATTTACTATGAATATTGTGCTTCATTAATTAACCTATGATTATGCACACTTTTCTCGGAGTTACATTTACTCTGTCTTCATAACTTTAACATAACCTCTTTTAATTGATATTATAGTTAGTGGACTGGTGTTTACTCAACAGCCAGCAAATCCAATAAGAGTGAAAGAAGGAGCACAAATTCCTGATTTAGTTTGGAAATATGACCCAGCCTCTGATGTATCAGTTCAATATTGGTATACAGCTCTTGGACGCCTTGTGCCTGACCCCTTGATAATAAAGCTATGGGGTGGGCGGAGAAAATCATTTGTGAATCGTGTTTACTTGAAAGATCAAGCCACTTTGGTTTTCCGTAACCGCGCTTCAAAATCTGATGAAGGAACGTACACTTGCATACTAAGTGCCAGTGGCACTAAACTTGTTTCCTCTATAAACCTTAATGTATCCAGTAAGTTTATTTATTTATTTATTTATTTATTTATTCGTCCATTCATTTGTTTGTCTCTTTGCTTCTTTTTTTATTTATTCATAAAATTTTGTCATAAGTAATATGGCAATAGAGAAACTCTAATAATTTGTTCTCAAACACACGTAATCATGAAAATAGAAAAGGGTAATTAAAACAGTGAAGAAAAGCGTGTAGAAGAAAACACAAAAGGAAAAGAGAAGGGAAAAAAAAGAGGAACTTGACTAAATTAAAAAGTAAGAATATAAAAATAGATGAAAAAGAAATATGAAAATTTGATACAAGCATGCCCTCTGAGGACAAAGTAACTTCTCAAACTGATTAGTAGCTGATGAGACGAAAACAAAGAAAATCTGTAGCGAGACGATGATTTGGATGTACAAATATGGTCTTAATTAGCATAAAATGTCAAGAACTCTCAGCCTGATTTTCACCAACAATAGGGATTTGTTTGAGAAGCCACAAATACTTAAAAGAATGTTTCATCCTCTGTTCAAGCACCTCGAAGTATATCAAAAAAAAATCGGCGTCGCTTCGTTTTTCGAAGCACTCGCGCGAACAAACACTATTTTTAATGCAAGAAATGCTGTATTTATGTAGAAAGCTTAAAGGATGAAGGAACTGCTGAAATACAAAAGTAGATACCGACATTTCAAGCGAAGTGTCACCTTTCACTTATGGAATTCTGGAAGTTTTTTCATCCTTATTTCTGGTATTCCGACCTAAGAGGTCTACTCTTCTTTTCACCTTGGCTCTCAAAACCTTTTTTACAAGTGCGCTTAACCAAATAACCCATACGTTCTTTATCCTCAGAATACAAATCCGCTTTAAGCTATGGTTAAATTCATTTTGTGTCGCTGATTTCTGTTGCAATGGCGTTGAGTATTATTAACGGTGAGTGTAACATTCACCCGCAACGCCAATTTTAGCGTTGCCGAAGCATTTTGCAAGTTTTCGAATTGGGTCGAAAACGTACAACGCAATACCGGAACGGGAGGTAAAGTTGGTAGGTGTAGCATACCAATCATCAATATGTGTTCCAATCATTACATTGGGCAAACACGATTATTAATATTTCAATATAGAGGATGACAAATACAACGAAGCCTGCCGTCAATTGCATGTTGGAATCTCTGATCATATGGGTATTTCTGCATACACTGGCAATAAAATTTATCAGACGATTTTCTCTAGTGTACTCTCGTACAGCAAATATACAGGACACCCCATTTAATATGATGGTTTTTCGGTTTTGGCCAGCGGCACTTCACAATTTGATGTCCTAATCCGTGAAAGTTTATTAATTTCCAAACTATAGCCTTCCTTATTCGATCCTTCCCACTCTCCTTATATAATTTCACCATCTCCTACTTACTAACACCTATTCCGTCATTTCTTAGCAATACTCAACACTCCGCTCTATTTTTGTAATCATTAAGCTTTAAAATTTAGTGATGTTTAAACATGTTTGGCCGTTGATGCCATACGATGTGATAGTATTATATGATACAATGATCGCAAAGTTGTTAAGTATAGCTGCATGTACAACAAATGGGGGGTGGGGTGGTTAGTCACCCTATGCAACCCCTAGATCAGCCCCTGTGCTTTGGCTAATTTTGCATGAGTCGAGTGACATGAAAAGGGTATTAAACTGGTGATTAGCCTCTCGTAAGTTTAAGAAAACAAAGAAATCTTAGATATTAGCTGTTCGTTCGAAACTAAAATATGGAGTACATTTTAGTGATAGTAGATCGTCCAGGTTACTATAGTCTTGAGAAAGACTGTTGGCGACTGACGTTTCGACGGCATCAGCGGCAGTCATATTTGTCCTCTTATTGACTCTGAAGATGACCGCGGCTGAGGCCGTCGAAACGTTAGTCACCAAGAGTCTTTCTCAAGACTATAATAACCTGGACGATCTACTATCACTAACATGTACCGATTCTCCCGGGTTCAAACCATTTACTTTATAAAATATGGAGTTGTCAATAAGGGGATAAAGAAATGTAGTAAATCATGAATTTCAAAGAATTGGTTGGAGTTTTTTATGAACAGTTACGATTTAATTTCGATTCATAAAGTGGGATTGACCTTATATCTTGTACGAAATGCAAACAAAAGTTAGTTGAGAGTACCATGCATCTTCAGGAAGAGGTTTAACGACCATAAGCTAGAGTAACATGATTAGATGAATGATATAAGAATAAGTGATAAACAAGGTAAAACGTTAAAAGATTGATAACTGCGGTGACTGATCTCAAACAACATGATGGCCCGGCAGGTAGCTTTTAATAAGACCATGATGGAAATATAATATAAAAACGAACTTTATTGCTGACGTTTCGTTACTAAACAGGTAACATCTTCAGGGCGAAATGAATTACAATGTTTGGATCAGGCTTAAATAGCTGTTACAAAACTGATCCAAACATTGTAATTCATTTCGCTCTGAAGATGTTACTTGTTTAGTAACGAAATGTCAGCAATAAAGTTCATTTTTATATTATATTTCCACCATGGTTTTATTAAAAGCTATCTGCCGGGCCATCATTCTTAACAAGATTACGTTTCCCGCCGGGTACTTCGATTGCCATGATCTCAAAGAATTGCAAAATTCCTTTGAATTTTTGAGATCAGTCACGGCAGTCATCAAACTTTTATCTTTTTACCTTAACGTGATTAGATATGGGAAAGGGCAGTGGGGGACAACAGGTAACCATTTGGATGAGTATTTTTATGAGCAAGGTCATAATGGAATTGATGATACGGCTGTAACTTGAAAATTATTGATGTAACGGGCCGAGTTGTGGTAATAAGAAACCCTAAGACTGTCTGTTCAAATCTCTTTTTTATTGATATTTTTTGAGCTGTTGTATATCCTATGTTAGCCTTGGTTGACCATCCATCCGTGTTACCATATAAAGTATTAAATTCTTATACAAATAACAGGAAATAATTCTATCCGGTAACCAAGGTAAAGGAAAACGACTCATACATATAAACGGGAAATAGTTCTACCCATCTATATACACGTGAGAACTATTCTATTTAACTAATGCTAAAATCGTCAGCAATAAACACCTGTTACATTGATAAGACCAATGTAAATGAACCAAAACAGCAGATATCTTTTGGATATGAAAATTGATGTCGCTACCCTAAAGTGGTTTAAATTTGAGAGGTTTTTCAGCTTAACAGATTATTCGATTAATTTTTTAAAATACGAACAGAACATTCGTCGCTTTTTGGTGGTTATCTTGATAAAGGGGCTGGTCCTCGAAAGGTTAATGGAATTAAATTATTTTAATCTTTGTTTTGGGTTATATCTTTATTTTACACATGAGTATTCGTCAGTTGGAAGAAAAAAATTTAACCTCCAAACTCCCCTAAAAGCAGTCTTTTGCAGAAAAAACCTGTCGACCAAAAGCTTGCATGTGCTGCCAATCACTGCGCAACTACGTTGAATTTCGCAGGGACTTACAATATTTTGATTGTTTTTCAGATAGATCAAGTGATACTCACAGTCCAAGAACACTGCCCTCTTCGACAAAAAGACTTTCAGGTAAATGCTCAGAGAAAGCTGTGATGAACTGTACATTTCCAAAATAGTTTATATTGGCCACTTGAGAGGAACCAGGCGAGGTTTGACTTGTGAAACAGTTCGCAATGTTTCATGATTTTCATCGCATGGAGAAAATGTTATGTAATAAAATCCTTTTTAACGACATTTAATTACTTAGGTCCGCAATGGAAAGTATTTGTTTCGGTTTATACGAGTCTTTTCGGCAAATCCACTTAGCATGCTGTCTGGCTTGATATGTTGATTGAAGACCGTGAGAAGTGTCCCTACGAACCGATACTGGACTATTCTCCAATTGCATAGCAAAAAAGTAACTCGAACACAATCTTGGAGTCCACGTGTGGTCTCCACATATATCTTGGAGTGATTTTTTGATTTGTTATTGAATAAAATCCGACAGACAAACAAACGTAAGGTCATATACGACCCTGTTGGCTGGCAAAGAGTTAAACTAGTTTTATTTACAATTTCGTAGAATTAGCTTTAAGAACTATGTAATCTAACCCGTCAAATTTCCTTTTGGGAGGAAATGGGAAAACCCGGAAAAAATCCACGAAATTGGGAAGAGATTTGACGAATTCATCACACATGCGATCAAACCGTGAAGCGATACCAGCTTGGGAAGCAGGATCTCAACTCTTGATCTCAGTGGTGAAAGGGCTGTCGCTATGATGAAATAAAATTGTCACAAAATTACCTTCGTAACTAAATTCCCACGAAATTGATTCTCATGTTTTGGACTGTGGTTAATGTTAAGCAAGGCAATTCTGCGTCGTGATTGGTCCATCTTGAGTAACAGATTAAAGCCAGATGAAAGCTAGTGGAATGGCTCAATATTTCGTCGCGTTTCAAAGTCAGTTATCTGTGATTTCTCTTGTAAGCCGATCCAGGGATGAATAAATTCAGTGTTGAGTCTAGTTCTGGATGTATATAATTTGAGTTTTAAGACAGAAATGCGAACTTTAGCAAAACAGCTTCCAACTGTAGTTCTCAGTTGTGAATGATTAGCCTAATTCCTTCATTGTACATGTATACAGTTGTTGAAACTTTTTCTTTGGCTTGTGTCACAATATATCTTATTTTGCGATCATCTTTTAGTGGTTTATATGGAAAAAAATTAATTGAATTCTGATGTACTATACGTCAAGACTTTGGTGATGAAAGTTTGTTTTCAAATCTTTTACCATGGTAGGGAGATGGTTTTCCTTTACAAGATTATTGCATTGTCCGTTCGAACTCTCATTTCTTTGGTTGTGTCAAAGCAGTTCATTCAATTTAGTGGGTTTTGGTTTTATGCAGTCAGGTATATTGCATTAAGGTGACGTATAATGATCCTGAAAATCAAATGTTGACATTGCTTAGATTTGAAATAACCATGCTGTGAATTCATTGCTCGGTGGCTAAGACGGAATTACATGTCACGGACCAAGACAAGTCCTGTTTCTACTACTACAAAACTACAACTTACCGAATCTCTAGCCCAAGTAGATCTCATTTAAGTAAATACAATAATAATTAATACTCATGCAAGTATATTGAAACACTTAGTTTCGTGCAAAAGCGTGGCAGGGATTTTTTAAATATTCTTTTGCAAAATGATTTTATGGTTGTTTTTCAAGTCGTTTTTCAAATAACAAAGAGTTTCAACTTTTTCAAATAATACACTCGAGAATGCAAAATACAAAAAATATTGCCTTCACGAGTCATTAAGTCATCCATTGATTATTCAATTGCGATTAAATCTGAATATTTTCACATTAACCCAGAAAAGTCAGAGCCAAGGTTATAAATCAGGTACTTTTAATATTGAGGTTTATAAAAACGTTTGACTGTTCAATTTAAAACAAAATTCAAGTATTGCATCTTATAAGTGATTTTAAGAGATTCAAAATTTGGTGATCTAATAAGTCGCCATAAAAGTCGCGGTTGTAAAAAGTAGTGGGCTTTTTACCCTTCAGAACCACCGTACTAACTGGCATGTTACAAGCCTCAATTTTTTTATTCAACATTTGTTGCCTTAAAAATCTTCATCACAAATCGTTCATTTAACATCGCCTCCCATTATGTATAGAGGACCGACCTGTATTCTTCCAGTCGCTGAAGCTTTCGCATCCTGGTGGTAATCATTATAGTACAACGTAGAAAATCAAGTACAACTTGAGTACCACTATTTAAAACCTTTGCTTAAAAACTGCGACCACTAGCCGACTCTCTGGACTTGAAACAAGTAACAAACCGATTTCATTAAGGCCGATACTAAAGTGTGATCGCCCTTTTTTTTCCTTTTCTTTGTGTCCTAAAGCGCTGATATTTTATGTTCAAATATTCCTGCCTCGAAGTATTGCCAGTCATAACTTTTCAATAATTTTCAGTAATTCAATGACTAATTTATTTGACTTTAAACCTACCACTTAGAAAATGGTTCCAACTGCCTTTGCTCAATAAGTTTACATTGTCTTTTTAATTGACAATATTATAGTTAATGAAATAGCGTTTACTCAACAGCCATCAAATCGTGTAAGAATGAAAGAAGTAGCACCAATCCTTGATTTAGTTTGGAAATATGACCCAGCCTCTAATGTTTCCCTAAGATATTGGTATACGGCTCTTGAAGGCTTCGAACCTCGCTTGTTGGCAGTGAAACTATCGAGTGGCCGGAAGATATCATTAGTGGATCGTTTGGTTTTCCGTGAGCACCCTTCAAGATCTGATGAAGGAAAGTACACTTGCACATTACAAGTGAAAGGCACTGAGCGTTCTTCCTCTATAAATCTTACCTTATCTATTAAGTAATAACTCAAAACCTATTCAAAATGTTTTATATGTAAGGCATTTCTTTTTCGCATTTGAAGTTATGGGAATTATAATTCGGTCTTCATGTGTTCTAACCGTTTCTCCGCCACTAAACCTGCAAAGGCCTTCGTAGCTAAATCAGTCAGAGTTCTACAACAGTATTGCAGAGTTGCTGGTTCTATTCCCTAACCCAAATTAAAATTTTAATTCCAGTCCCTATCCTTACTCTAATCTAAGCCCAAATTCTCTCTGTAATCATAACTCTTAATGTATTTCTAGTCCACTTAATCCTGACTTGACTGGCTACATGGATCATTCATCCAACGGGGGATCACCAGATAAATTGATTTTTGATGTTGTTGAGTCACTGGTGACTGAGGTTTAGATGTTCGGTGGTCTCACTAAACATTCTCTTGACCCCAAAAGGCCTTCGAGTTACATTTTCGAAACTGATCCGGTTTGGTTCTTAAAATATAAATTCAGATTCTTGAGAAATTACCTTACACCTAAAACCAAAAACATTCAATTCACATTAGATGAATTAACTGTAAATGCCACTGCGCTTTAACAACGATTAATATACATATGTGTATGTAAATATATTATATATACAGTATGTATGTGTATGTGTGCGTCTACATATTCGTATACGTCTGTTTACATAAATACACACACACACACACACACACTCACACACACTCACACACACACACACGCACACACACGCACACACACACATATATATATATATATATGTGTGTGTGTGTGTATGTGTGTGTGTACGTGTGTGTGTATGTGTGTGTGTATCTATCAATCTATCTATCTATCTGTATGTCTGTTCGTCTGTCTGTCTGTCTCTCCAACATTCCAGCAACAGTATGTGTTCCTCAGTAAGAGCATTACTTTAGTATCGCTAGATATTGGGTTCGATTGCCAGACGGATTGCCTGCCCCAGATAAATCGCAATATTTTTTTCATTCTCGTCCAATAACTACGCAATTCCTGGTTGTATGCCACAAAACCAGGACGTTGTCATTTACATGCACATCATATAGATTTATATATGCAAAGACCTCAAAACCATCCCTCAGCAATATAAAAAGGCAATGTCTCGGCTGCAGATCATCTCGGAAAGTTATGAATTCAACATTTTTACTGAAGGCAATTCACTTTCCCCCAACAATACAAACCTACATATAAAAATCCCAGCATAGCAAAATAAGGATAACTCAGTTTTTCTGTTCTATTTTCTTGAAGCTGTTTCTTTACTTATTTTCACTTGGATTCTATTTAACTTTTCAATGATAATTTCACGTAAATCTTTCCAGTATATATCAATCACGATAAGAAATTCATTTTTTGGATGAAAGTATAATTCTTCTATAGCTGTGGCTTGTAAACGGGGAGCTAGCTAAATAATTTCTTAATGCTTACATTACTTACGTTTATATTAAGTTTAAATTGGATACTACAAGTTGCAAATCTGATGCTAAAATTTCTCAAATCAAACGAAAATCTTCACCTCAATAAAGGATGTGCGATACCACCTTTTCAGGGTCGATATAAAAGTTGTTTGATTGTTATAACGTTTTAATAGTTATTTCCAGGTAAATCGTGTGAAACTCCCAGTCTAATAATACCGTCCACTGTCCCAAGAAAACCTTCAGATAAACGTTCAAACAAAACCCAAGTTGAAATCCACATTTCTGTAATAATTTGCCTGGTCCCAGGGAAAGGGTCCATGTGATGGTTGACGTGTGTGGCAGATTGAAATTTGTAATATATAATTTTCATCCCATAATGAGGAGTTACATTCTATTTGGTAAACAAGTACCCTAAACAAACCTGGCCTTTTTTTATAACTCATAAACATCGCGTTATGAAGAAAAACCGCTGACAAATTTTAGCGAGAACCGAAAAAGTTTAAAGCTAGAACTCTGCCAAAAACGAGAAAACAAGCTATTAACGTTTTGAGTGAAAAGCTTTCATATATGTTTGGAAAAAGTGGGAAAACATGTAAACAATCAGATGCAGCGGAAGGCAAAAGCTATGATAATGAAGATGGAGAGCCATCTGGTGTTCTTATAGCCGTAGGCGACATGAAAGGCACCTCATTTTCATCCATGGAACCATCTAACCTCATGGGCTTAACAAAAGGCTTTTTTCTTTTAAATTTATTTCTTTCGAACTTGTAATACCCAGTGTTCTTCTTTTTTACCTAACATTTGGCTCTTCTGAATGACTTCTGCTCGAAATTTCATTAGCTTTTTCTGTTGTTTTCGGCAGAGCACAATACTAAACTTTTCCGGCATCGGTTAAGAACTGCCTACTAGGCACTCAATTCTTTGACATAAGCAGGATTTCAAGATGGCAAAGATTTGAACAATATAAATTATTTGGTGGGTGAATTCAGCTTTTTAAATTTTTCTTCTTTCAGAGACATCTAAACCTCGAACTGATTCAACCGATGGTAAATAATCAAATATTATCCTGAGAAACGAAGACTTCACAATTAACCTACACTGCCAAAGTCAACTGAAAAAGTTGACTCGAACGGGATTTGAACTGGCACCTTCGGGATAGCGGTCCGCCGCTCTACCCGTTGAGCTATCATGTCCACAGAGTTTAGAGGCAAATTTTTGTTAATTGTAAAGTTTTCGTTTCATAATACCCTGAGGATGAGTTTGAAATAGAATTATCCTGAGAATGAAGAAGGTGTAGACTAAGTGCGAGAGGAATGGGAAAGCCGAAAGGGATGAAAAGAAATACAGAAACTAAAGGAGTCTGGACAAATAAAAGAGAGTTAAAACAAAAAGTTCATTGGAGGAAAGAAACAGGAGGAATAAATAAGGGATGGAAAAGTGAAACTTGTATATAAGTGTAATATCAAGTGTATTGTGTATAAGTGTAATATCTTGTATATAGTGAAATAACTTGTTATCTAAACAAAATCTGAATCTGAAACCTAACCTAAAATTTAACCTATTTTTTTAACTATTTCTTTTCAAATTGAACTAGATTCGTCCATTGTCGGTAAACTAGCTGGTTTTATCCTCGGAGCGATAACTTTAATAGCTATAAGCGTCTGTCTTATCATCTACTTGTGGAGAAGACCTAAACGACAGCTACGAAGCGGAATCGAAACATGTGATTATGAAACGACCGCATCATCAGTTAATGCTGTCATGCATTATGGAACAGACGAGTCTTTCTGTGATAAGATTTCAGAAATCCCAAAAGAGCAACCTCAGAATATTGAATACAAGAACGTTCCTTCAAATAAAAGTGTTCGTAATGTAGAATTAACGGAAGAAATGGAAACTGAGAATGTTGGTCATCTCGCACCAGAAAAGTATGATGACGTTGTGGCAGTTCCAAGCTTTGGCTTCGAAAATAATAAAGAACTCAGCGAAAATAAAGGAAACAAGAACTATGTTCAATACTTAAATATTGAAGAAAATAAAAAAGAGGAGGTGCCTTTTGACTACGACGATGTTGCTGCAAACATGGACGGTGAATTTGAAAGTTATACGACATTAAGTGGAGACAGGGAAAGAGAAAACTTTTATCAGTCACTAAAATCTTGAGATTTCAGGATAGAAAGGAAGGAAAGGAAGGATTCAAATAACCACTTTCAGCAGCAGCAAAGTTCACTGATGTTAAAAAAGTCTTCAAACAATGATCTACCGTAGTAAAAATTATGTCGCATAACAGCTGCACGTAGCTTGCTTTCTTCCTTTGTATAATATTGTTTATATAATATATGTTAATATGCATGCTCTTTAGCCGTTTCCTCAGAAAAGATTAAAGGTTGATAACTGCCGTAACTGATCGTAAAGGACTCTAACGTTTCGTGTAAAGGCACCTTTGTCAGAGAGTAAAACGTAAACACGTTTTATACTCTCTGACGAAGGACCTTTGCTCACGTTTCAATCTCTGACGAAGGGGACTTTGCATGAAACGTTAGAATCCTTTACGATCAGTTACGCAGTTATCAACCTTTGAACTCTTTTTATATATTTGTATTTACTCAGAAAAGGTTTTGAGTTCCTAATGGAAGTCTATGCCACAACCTTCAGTAGTCCAAAGCTCGGACAAACAATTTGGCTGTACCATCTAAGTAGTCAAAGACCGAACGTAAATTTTATTCACCGAAAGTGAACTTATTTAGAGGGCAAAATTTAGGTTTGGCATTTCAAGTAATGTATATAACGTGATTCAATTGATGTTTGAGCTTATGGAAAATGTACTGTCATCTAGAACGATTGGAAATCTTATTATGTCAAGTATACATAATAATATTCAATGATTTTGCAGTGCCAACGTGCTGAATTCTGACACTTGTGTTACTAAGTGGAGTTCATGATCCCTCTTAAATTTCCACGCAATCCAAACCAAACCTCCGGCGAGTGCTCTCCATAAAATGTTCGAACAAGCACTGTGAATTCTACTGCCTTTTTAACTTTCTTTGTTATTTTAGATGTGGAATCTTGCTAATATTAAAGATTCTCGAGATAGTGCCTTTATTTTATTGCAGAGCACACATGATCCTATATATCTACTCTTGCTCCGACCCCTCATTTAATCAGATTTCATTTCACTTCATTTCATGACATTTTCTTATATTACATTTCATCTAGTTTCATTTCGGTACCCCTAATTTTGTGTCACGTAACGTTAAAAATACAGAAAATTTATTCACCTAGCCAACAAATAAAATAACAATATACACATATTAAGCAACACCCTACCACACACACAATAGATAACACTATCTAATATTTATATTGTTTATATAAATGAACTGCTCATTATAACGCCTTGTTTAGGTGCAATTATCTCAACACCACAGACTGAGAGGGGCTTGATATAAAAAATTTTGTGAAGTGGTGCGTGATGATAAATAAACATCATCATATAAGTCTTTATAGTCAATACATAGTGATCATTTCAATACCATTTATTTTCTAATTCAAATAGATTCGTCTATTGTTGGTAATATAGTTGGTATTATGCTCGGAGCGATAATAAAACTTTGATGTTCATGACCCGAAAATATATTCTCATTAACTCTTTCATTCCAGTAAAATCGTGTGGCCTAAGCCAGAGTAAAATAATAAAAATCTTATCTCGCCGGGGGGAGGAGCTAAATCTACCCTGTATCAAACCGGACAAATGTCTGATGTAACTGAAATATTCTCTCTAATGAATAGTAGAATGGGGTTAATGGGCTGCCAGTTGGCGTTACTGAACGCCCTTTCATGCAAATGGTTGCGTAACTATGCTAATGAATGTTACTTCCTATGGAAAAATTTTAAGTGAACGTGACAAAAACGTATATGTGTATCGATTCAATAAAGTGAATGCATTTTCGTTAATGAGTTCACGTTTTGCGAAAATGATAGTATATTTTCTGGTAATGAACATCAAAAGGTTTAATTGTCCGTTGTACGTAAAGTTGTAGAAAATATTGTTTATTAGAGTCATTGACTTAAAGTTCAGTCAAACATGAGTCTCTCATTCATTCTTCTCAATGACATTACCTCTTGGCATTTTAGGAGTATTATTAAGACAATGTTATTTTCAATTCGACAAAAATTTAATTGAAATGAAGTGAATGTATAAAATAAGTAAATAAAGTGAATGTATTTTCGTTAATGAGTTCAAATTTTGCGAAAATAATATATTTTCTGGTAACGAACAGCAAAAGGTGTAATTGTCCGTTGTAGGTAAGGTTGTAGAAAATATTTCTTATTAGAGTCATTGACTTAAAGTTCGGTCGAACATGAGTCTCTCATTTATTCTTCTCAAGGACATTACCCCTTGGCATTTTAGGAGTATTATTGAGAAAAAGTTATTTTCAATTCGACAAAAATTTAATTGAACGCTGTTTAACCAATGCAACTTAAGAACGTTTTGAATGTGTATGATTATTTTTTGTATAAATACAAATCTTTGGAAAAAAAATATTGGCGACACAATCACATGAATGATAACATTTCAAGACTTTTTATGGGCATCGTATACAAAGGAACCGAAAACAGTTACTGAATACCAATCAACTCGAAATTCTATCGGTATTTTTCAAGTCATTCAAGCACAGAATTAACGATGATTTAACAAATCTAAATAGGTGGATTGCACTGCAGCCACATGTCGCCATATTGGTTTAACTTTAACAAAAGAATCTCATGAGCTGCGATTGCATGCATGTTGCCATCAACGCATTTTTTTGTTTTAAATCTCAAGGAATTGATTGCCATCCAACTATTACCAAACTATGGGATTTGCCAAATTTTCACGCTACTCCTGGTCCACGTTGTTATGCTGATATTATTTCAAACTCACAAAATAAAAATTCTTAGTTAGACTCAATATCAAAAATTACTTACTTCATTGCTTAACAGACAAAAAAGAATGCCATATCAATTTAGATAATAAGTAATTATTGACCTCGGTCTGGATAATTTTTGATACTGTGCGTAAGCCGGATGCAATAATTGTTTTATTACACATTCAAAACAGCGGTAGATGCAAGAGAAGATTTGCAGTAAAAAGACTCGTGCGACTAACTTTCCAAACTACTGCAGGCCATTTTGGCTGTTTTGTAATTTTCGCGGCCTTTAGAGGGTTACGTCAAGAGAGTCCAATAATTTATTTTTTTGGACAGCTCCGTCGAATAATTCACAATATTCGGCGTAAATGTCACGGCTTCCGGACACCATCAATTAATAATAATTAAAAATATTTTATAATAGATAACGTATATATTTCTTTCAGCTTTATTTATATCTTTATATTGATTACATATTAACCGAAGTGTGAGGTCTGTGCGGGAAAGTAGTTGTCAAGGTTTTCGTTCAGACCGAGTTAGAAAGGAGCGAGTTCAGTGTTGAAAAAACCCAGGGACAAATACTTTCCCGTACAGACCAAACAAACGAAGTTAGAGGCTGATTTCATAGAGATTTTCAGCCCGGGCTTAAATAAAATACTTGAAAAAAGGAGCTCGGCTAAAAAATCCTATGTAATCGCACGAAAAAATTTCAGTCCGGACTGAAAAGATGATTGACAGACGTGGGAAGATGCAAATTGCCAAAACAACGAAGCCTGCCGACAAGTTCCTGCCTGGGTTTACTTCTGACTTCATTTTCAGCTCGGGCTGAAATATTTCATGTAATCGGGACTTTTTCGACCGAGTCTGCCGAGCCGAAATTTTCCCACGTAATCAGCCCTTTAATAAGGAATTTATTACATGGCTTTTGGTTCCTTCATCGCTTTTAACAAACGTTTTAATTCGTGCGTGAGCGGCTTAGGTTTACTTGCTTGTTTCTTACCATTTTATTTCATGTTTTTTTGCATCAGTTCATCCAGTTTCGACTTAAATTAATTGTTGAGAATATTTAAATACTTTTTTGGTAGTTTGTTGTTGTAAATCTTTTGTAAAACATACCTGAATCTGGTTTGTTTGTCTTTAAATCAACTCGGCAATTTTCCCGAACTAGCCGAACTGTACGAAAAACTTATCGCATGGCTAGGCACCCAATCAGCGTGCGTCATTTGGCGTACAGACTGGATAGCGAGCTCAGCCATATAATAATTCAATGGTTTTTGGTTGTAAT
Source organism: Heliopora coerulea (assembly GCA_030142905.1). Classification (NCBI taxonomy): domain Eukaryota; kingdom Metazoa; phylum Cnidaria; class Anthozoa; order Scleralcyonacea; family Helioporidae; genus Heliopora; species Heliopora coerulea. The sequence goes on along the minus strand of JASJOG010000036.1, from coordinate 1,459,151 downwards.
TTTATTGATAATCAATTTTTATTTTAACTTTTATGTTTATTGTTGCAGGGCACTACTGAAAACTGTTACGCCAAGTACGCCCCCTGGGTAAAAAGTGTTATTATAATTATAATTATAATAATAATTATAATAATAATAATAATAATAATAATTATTATTGTTTTTCTCTCTACACAGCTTTTGCTGGTACAACCTGCCATCTACCTGCATCCTACAGTTAGTGATGACAAGAGGTTCTTTCCTACATGTCTAAGACTTTTCTTAGCATTCTTGCAATTCCCAGGAGTCCAGTTTTTTGTAGGGTCTCTACTGTGGTACTGATCTCTAATTTAGCCAGGTTAACTTTCACGTTTTTGTTACTGAGCCCAAGGCACCTATGATGATTGGCATGATTAGTACCCTGTCTACCTCACCTTGCCAGCATTTTAGAAGCTCGTATCTCAGACATGTATATTTGTTGATCTTTGTTCTTTTGCTTTCATCAATCTTTGTGTCAAACGGGCATGTAACATTGACAATGCAGCAGGTCTTCTTCTTTTCCAAAATCACAAGACCTTGCTTGTTATGTTCAAGTTGTCTCTCTGTTTGGATTGTAAAATCCCACAATATCTTTACCTCCTTATTTTCGAGAACTCTGCTCTCTCTGTCCACATAGTGCTCATAACTTTTTTCCACAAATGGAAATCCATACTTTTGACTAAGGTCTCTGTGGACCATGGCGGAAGTCTCGTCCTATCTGACTTTCTTATATTCATTTTGAGTCAACGAGGTGCACTGAGCTACCACATGGGCAATTGTCGCATCTTCTTGGCCACAAATCCTACAGGTTGAAGCAATATCTCGTTCTTTATCTATGTGGTGTCTAACCCAATTGGTTCTCAAGGCTTGGTTCTGTGCATCAAGGATCTTCCCTTCAGTCTCTCTCTTTAACGTTCCTTTTCTCAACCACTGCCAGGTTGCTTCTTCATCTTTAATCTTGCTTGTTTCTTTCCAGAACACAGGATGTATTCTCTTCTCTAGGAACTTTGTCTTCCTGTCATCGGTGAATGATTTCTTCTTATCTTTAGGGTCATCGTTGTTTTTTTATGATTTTTTTCTGTGATGACTTTCTTCAGGAGAATCTCGTCAGTCTGTACTAAGTAATGGCCTAGACTACATCCCTCTATCTTGGCTACCTATTTCACGCTTTGCAGTCCTCTCCCTCCCTCAGCCCTGTTCCAATACAGTATATCCACATCGTCTCTTGGGTGGAAGCTTTTGTAGATGGGTAACATCTTCTTGGTCTTTCTATCCATCTTCCTAAGCTCTTCCTTTGTCCAATCGATAATTCCTGCTCCATACCTAACGATCGAGACTGCGCGCAAATTGATTGCCTTGATAGTATTTCCTGCATTTAACTTTGATTTGAGGATCTTCCTTATTCTCCTAAAATACTCATTTCTTAGTTGTTCTTTCATCTCATTGCTTTTCAGTATATACCAATCTAGGATTCCAAGATACTTATATCCTTCATCTTCCTCCAGTGATTTGATTGTTTCTCCATGAGGTAATTCAATGCCTTCGCTTCGCACTATTTTCCTTCTATTCATTTCTACAATCGCACATTTCTGAATTCCAAACTTCATACCTATATCCTCATTATAGACCCTTACTGTCTGAACTAAACAGATCAGCTCTGTCACGTTCGTGGTGTGGAGTTTGAGATCGTCCATGAACAAAAGGTAATTTATCTTACATCTGTCCTTCCCAAGTTGATATCCTGCTTGGGCTTCATTCAAAACCATTAACAAAGGGATCAATGTCTAGACAAACAGCGATGGTGATAACCTGTCTCCTTGAAAAATTCCCCTTTTGATTTTCACTTCCCCCATTGTTTCTCCTGCAGATGTCAGTTCCACTTTCCATCTACCCATGCATTTCTCCAACGTTTTCCTTGCATTGTTGGCTATACTAAACCACTCCATACATTGTATTATCCACCAATGTGGCACCATATTGTATGCTTTTGTGTAGTCGATCCACGCTACAGCCAGGATGTTTATATCGTCTTCTACAGTTTCTCAGAATCATCTTATCTACCATTAGTTGACCTTTTATCCTTCTACATCCTCTTTTTTCTCCATTTTGTTCTGGTGGTAGAATTCCTTTATCTCTCAAGTGATTGTACACCTTCTCCCCAATAATTCCGGTTGACAGCCTCCACATGGCCTTGACTCAGTTCCTTAATGGCCTTGACTCAGTTCCTCAATCACAGTTGAGATGCTTTTGTTATTAACAAAGTACAATATCTCTAATCTCTCCTTCCAGCAGCCACTGCAGAGCTTGTTACATTTTCATTGCTGAAGTCTGGTCATGTTCCTCTCAATATCTTTAACTTGTTTTCTCATTCTCTTTTTCCACCATAGATCCTGCTGTAGTTTACCTTTTCCCTTCTTTCTCCCAATAAGATCTGCTACTACATTGGCGCCCACCAAGGTAAGAAGATTGGTTTCGCTAATATCTTCGGTCTTTATCTTGCTTATGACTTCATTAACAAGTTTTTCACTTTCTCTTACTTTCCTCCGCTATTCATATCTCAAATTTACTCCCTCCAACTCTTCCGGCTACTCTAGTTTGTTCCTTAACATTTCTAAGATATTTCTATTTTCTTTATCAATCTCTCCATCTTCTTCTCAAGTTATAGCTGTGGATTCTTCTCCTATTTCTTCGTTATCTACAAATTGCTCATCATTATCGTTGACCTACCACCTCTTCATGCATTTCCCTATTCTCACAGTTATCCTCTCCATCAATTTTTTGCTGGATCTCTTCTTTCTCTATCGATGTCAACCACCCTTTATCTTTAATGCACCTCACTTAGCTAGCTAGTTGTTGTTCTGTGACTTTGAATAGTCCTATCTCATTCCAAATGGCAAACTTTTTTACGGTATCCCCTTTTCCGTATTTCACTCGATAGGTAACATTCCATCAGTACCTTGTTGAACTCGTTTGTCCATTCTATTAGTTTTTGGGTTTGCGCAGGGCCTTCAGCAGAACCTCCAGCCCCTTCTGCGCGGTTATTTTGTGAATTTGAATTTTCAATAATTGGCTGCCAGGGCCATAATCATTTTACACGGGAAAAAAAGTCGACCCAGAGTTACCTGGTTCTCTAAGTAAGGTTTTATACTCTCAGTGTGCGCCACTTCCTGAGGTTTCCCGCTAGTTTACCGCGTGGTAGACTACATTGGGTTGTGAGGTTTTATTTCGGAATCTCTTTTTCCTAGGATTACTGTCTTGAATGGGCTGACGAGCTGCCCCTGCCCGGGTTTGAGGATGCAGGGGCCACGGAGGCGGGGGAGCGTGGGAGCGTGGGGGGCTTCATCCCCCCACTTTGTTTGGAAAGAAATTAAATATTTCGATATCGGTTTGGAAAACGTCTTAACCATGGTGAATGGTTATACAAGACAGTTCTGAAAAGAATTAGAAGAACCAACACTCAGAGAGAAAGTTCTTCATTAGAAGAACCAACACTCAGAGATCATACATCGTATGATCCTAGAGTAGCATCATACGATGGCGGATGATCGCGAGTCGACAAGCTCCTCATCTTTGTGTGTACCAGAGTCGCTACCAGATTCTTCTGGTTCAACTACTACTGATTCCAGCCTTTTATATCTCCGTGAAGATATATTTTATTGGAAGGGGGATTTGAAGGAGCTAAAGCACTTCGTAGAAGCCGATCTAAAGTTGATCGGTAAATGGACGTCACCAGGAGGCGATACGAAGAAATTCCTGAATAAAGAGTTCTGCCTCAAATGGAGAGGTTCCGTCGACCAAAGGCTATCCATCGTTCAGGACAACAAACAAAAGTATTTGTACTCTTCTTTGAAGAAATCTGCCCAAAGAAGTATGGAGAAAACACACTTGTTGTCTCCGGATCTTTTGAGCTTGAAAGGCAATGACCATGTGGCTGATGACGAGAAATCAGATGACGCTGAAGAACACAATCTTGATGCCAACGACGAATCCAACTGCAGGAATTGTGAACTTCTCAAGCATAAAATAATTAATTTAATGGATCTGGTGAACAAGCTCGAAAGAAAACAAAACGAGACCAGTCAGAGGCTGATCAGTCTTGGTGACGAGAAATCCAATATGGCGGCCGAACTTGAGCAATTGAAGATGAGCATCGTGGAGGTTGCTGAAGACAACAGCTGCATCAAATCGGCGCTGGACATCAAACAAGAGCCGTGGATTGAAGCTAAGACTAAAAAGAAGACGCCCAAGAAGATCATTCCTGTCGCTGCTCCTGCAACTACACAGAACCGTTTCGATTCCCTGGATATTGAGGACTGCCAAGAGTCTAACACTCACACTGAGGATGCTGTCTTGGTTTCTGAGGTGAGCTTTGATTCTCAAATCGGTGACTACCGTAGCCAACATAAACGGAAATTCTCCCACCTAAAGAAGACGACAACTAACCGAGTGAGACCAAAAATAAGAGATGCGAAAGAAAACAAATGTAAAAACATTGGAGACTCAATGATTAAGAACATTGACCCCAAGAAAATTCAGCGAGCTGGCAAGAAAAAAACCACCTGCCATTCTTACAGTGGTGCCACTATTAACCAGATCCGTGACAAGATTCAGTTCAACCAGTATGAAAGTCAGCAGTATGACACCATAATCCTCCATGTTGGAACCAACGATCTAGTCCACGAGAAAGAAGATCATGTAGCCAAGAAAATGGAAAAGCTCATTGAAGAAGTAAAAGCCTGTGCAGAAAATGTTGCAGTCTCCAACATAATCAGGAGGTATGATGGGAAGATTAATAATGATAAAATCATCAATTTCAATAATTTGTTGCAAAATCTGTGCCAAAAACACAATATCTCTTACATTGACAATAGCTACATTGACAAACATTTTCTGAATGGTTCTTATTTGCACCTAAATAGCAGTGGAGATAGTTTGTTAGGCAGCAAATATTGCAACTACTTATGGTCTGTCCATGTGAAGTACCCGACTGTTATTCCTGATAATGCCAATGATTTTTTTCGACTGGCTTATCATCAACAGAACAGAGAATGGTCAATGTATCTCAGATACGTGAGCCAACGCCTGAGGTACCAATAACTATTTCTACTTTACCAGGCGATAATGTGAGTAGTGTTATGTCTAATGGACTTGGCCCTTTTCCTAATGCTAGAGGCTTTAAAATGGCCTTCCTCAATATTGTTAGTCTATCAAAAAAAATTGATGAATTGAGAATTAGTATGTCAGGAAAAGAGATTGATCTGATAGCTTTTAATGAAACTAGGCTTGATCCAAGTATATCTGACAGCATTGTCAATATAGATGGCTATGATATTGTTCGAAAAGACAGAACAAGAAATGGAGGTGGAGTTTGTGTCTATCTACGTAGCTCTGTCAATTACAAGATAAGAAATGATCTTGTTCCCTCAAAATTGGAGGCTGTTTGCTTAGAAATCAACAAACCACATAGTCGACTAAGGCATAAATGACTAAGGCATCGAGGCCTACGTAGGTATGTTAAAAGAAGACGCTGGATCCGACAATAACACAGAAGTGATCTTAACTGAAACATTTTAACAATCTTCCGCTTACTCTAACTTAACATCAATCTACCATAACATAATGCCCCTCACTATAGACGTCAGGAGTCTATATAACAACATACCAAATGACTAAGGCATCGACGCCTACGTAGGTATGTTAGAAGAAGACGCTGGATCCGACAATAACACAGAAGAGATCATAATTGAAACATTTTTACCAGTAACGACGAAAAACTTTTTTTAAATTCAACATGGTGTCAAATAACACATGAACTCAGCTCGCAACACTACCCTCTTATGACCCAACACTTCACAATTATCCTCAAAGGACACATTTGATCCGCGCACCCCTTATTTACTGGGAACGAACAACACTACTCGCTTAAACTTCACATCACAACTCGTTCACGCTCCCATTCTGTCCAACGCTAACACGGATGCCCACCTTCTCTCATCATGCGGTAAACTCCCCTTAAGATTACGATGGCACGCAGAATTGGTCTTTCCAAGACACACAAGACTGGTAAGCACACATCTTATCTCTTTCTATTTATATTTTATTTGATTTCATACTGATTATCGCTTCTCTTCCGACTGTATAACATCGACTGCCAACCCCAAATCCCTGCTGAAGAGGCTCAGAAGGCCGAAACGTACGTCCAGGGTTGTGTCCCAAGATATTTATGCACAAGACAATGTTACGCATCTTTTACTCTTTCTCTCTGTATTCATACATACTTCTTTATTAAACTCTACACTGCATGGCCAACTGCGTAGCCGTCTAACTGTCGATAAAACCCTAAGGCCGGGTGGTCGCTTTTGAATTCCCGTATCGCACTCGTGCTAATAACTAATACACCTTCACAACACAAATGTATACTCCACGATTTACTCTGAAACTAAAGACTCATACTCATTCACTCAACTCCACATGGCATACCACTAGTGTAGCCATGTCACGCTCACTATAGCCCGCGGCTAAAAGCGCGTTCCATCATCAACAGTTTCAACTCCCAATCGTTAGAACAATCACAACTACACAACTGTAACACCAGTGTGGTTCCAATTACCTGCTTAAAAACCAAAAAATCACTGAAGATTTCTTTGATTATTTTGAAAAGCTAATTAAAGCAATTGATGATGAAAACAAAGAAGTGTATATTCTTGGAGATCTGAATTGTGATTTACTTAAAAAAACTCCAGACACACCAACAAAAATTTTAAAAGCTTACTATGAGTTGTATCAATTGACACAATTAATTGACAGAGCTACTCGTATCACAATGACAAGTGCCACCTTAATTGATCATATTTCCACAAACAAGCCAGAAAAGATTTGTCACTCTGGTGTGATTCATACAGGTTTAAGTGATCATAGTTTAGTATATGCAATTCAGAAAATATCCATCACTCGAAAGAAAGAAGAAAATGTTGTTGAAATCAGAAACATGAAAAACTTTAATGAAGAACATTTTATCAATGATTTGCTCAAACAACAATGGGAATATGTTTACTTTTACCCTGATAATGCCAATGATATGTGGATTGTCTGGAAAGATTTATTTCTTGAGGTGCTTAACAAGCATGCACCACTTTGCCACAAAAAATTGAGGGTGAATAGTGTCCCCTGGCTTACTAGTGAGATAAAAAATCTCATAAATTCAAGAGATAGGCTAAAGAGGAAGGCCATTATTACTAACCTTGATTCAGATTGGTCAAGCTACAAAGCACTTAGAAATAAAGTAAACATTGGGCTGAGAAATGCAAAAAAAGATTACTTTTCCAATAAAATTGCTGCTCAAAAAAATAATCCAAGGGAAGCTTGGAAAACTATTAACCATTTACTGGGCCGTGTAAGTAAACCAACCAAAGTGAGTGAGCTTAAAGTAGATGGGGTGTCCATTACTAATCCTGCTGATATTCCAGAGAGTTTCAATGACTACTTCTCCACAATAGGCCCCAATTTGGCTAGTAAAATCAATGACTCTTATCGAACAAGCTTTCATGAATACATTCCAAAAGCTAAATCAGAGTTTGTTGGATTCAAAGAAATTACAACCAGTCAGCTCTATCATCTCCTTCTTGACCTCCCTGCCAATAAAGCCACTGGTATAGATAACATCTCTTCGAAAATTCTCAAAATAGCTGCGCCAGTAATTTCGGACTGCTTGACTTATATCCTTAATCAGGCTATGACACTTTGTTCATTTCCTTCGGAATGGAAAGTGGGCAGAGTACTTCCTCTCTTTAAAAATGGCTGTCGAAATTTGCCTGGTAACTACAGACCAATTTCGATCCTACCAGCAATTAGTAAAGTATTTGAAAAAATATTATATGAGCAATTGTACACATACTTAACGGACTATAATATTTTGAGCGAAAATCAATTTGGCTTTCGAAAATTCCACTCAACAGCTTCGGCTCTATTGGATTGTACGAACAACTGGTATATGAATATTGATAAAAGGCTCTTTAACCTGGTGGTCTTTATCGATTTAAAAAAAGCATTCGATACTGTAGACCATCAAATTTTACTTAGTAAAATGAAGGCATATGGAATAAAAGGAAGTGCTTTAGCTCTCTTAAAATCTTATCTCTGGGACCGCAGCCAAGTTTGCCAGGTTAATGGGTGTCTCTCATCCCAAAGAAAGATAAAGTGTGGCGTACCTCAAGGCTCTATTCTGGGACCTTTACTCTTTTTGTTATATATCAATGATTTGCCTCATTGTCTTAAAAATTCAAAACCCTGCTTGTTTGCGGATGACACTAATTTGACGACAAACGGGGAAACAATTGCAGATGTAGAGATCGCAATGAACTCTGACTTAGACACCCTCAAAGAATGGTTAGTCGTCAACAAACTTAGCCTGAATGTGGCAAAGACTGAATTTATGATCATTGGATCTAAGCCAGTGATGAAGAGTATATCAAATTCACTACCCAATATTAAAATTGATGACAAATCAATCAGTCAAGTTAATGAATGTAAAACTCTTAGGGTAATAATTGATCAGCACTTGTCTTGGAAAAACAACACTAACTATATTTGTAAAAAAATAACTTCAGGAATATCAGCCCTTAGATGCTTAAAAGATTTCGTTGACAAAGATTCACTATTATCCGTGTACAATTCGACTGTTCGTCCATACTTTGACTACTGTTGTGAAGTATGGGATGGTTTTGGTGAAACCCAATCAAAGAGGCTTCAAAAATTGCAAAACAGATCTGCCCGAATAATTACAAATATGAGTAATGATGTAGATCACTCGATTGCTCTGCACGCATTAAATTGGGAACCTTTGAAAGTTCAAAGGAAAAGGGCAAAGTCAAAAATGATGTTTAAAATATTGAACAACATGGGTTCGAAATGCCTCTCAAACCTCTTTTCCTTTAGAAGCGATGTTTCAGATTATGACCTACGTGATACGTCGCTTAAACTTTCTTTACCAAAACCGCGTACAAACAGCATGAAAAAAAGCTTTTTGTTTGACGGAGCTAAGCTATGGAATAGTTTACCTGAGCAAATAAGAAGGTGCACTTCTTTAACGAGGTTTGAAAGTAAAATCGCTGCTCACAGTATCGCCTACAGCACTTAACATTTAATTCTGTAAATATACTTTTAATTCTGAATCTATCTTTTCATTACCAAGTCCTAGCTTCCATTGTAAATACCTTAGCTTTTAGCGTAGACCTTAACTAACGAATCTCTTGTAATTTATACACATTCTTTTTTTTTTTAATTTTCTCACGCCCTTCGTGGAAACCAGCATATGTTGTCGAGGCTAGCGTGAATAAATAAAGTTATCATCATCATCATCATCAAAATAGTAAAAAGAAGTATTATGTATTTTGGCAGACCACTCTTCAGGTGCAAACGCCTGCTAACTGTTGAGAAATGAGTTATCAGCTTATATTTATACCTGATGTAAAGGCAATGATATCATCCCACCTAGGAGGGATTAAACATCAAAATGACGCCAATATACATGGATTCCATAATCTTTGGAAAGAATGCTGAGCGGCACTTTGCCAGGATGCTAAATTTGGAGTGTGAATAGTTATTGGCACAATCTGTTTGACAACAAGTGTCAACCGATTGCCGAGTCACAATTAATCGTTTGAGCAGAGGTACATTGTCTTTTCGGTTGATTTCTTAATGGTACGGTCTTGTTTCGTAGTATTCGTACCATTCAGCACTTGGCACATGTTGCTAGATTCTTTCACGTAACCGTTGAGTTGTTCTACCTACATAGCGAGAACCACACTTGCATTTTAGTTTATGATTTTAAATATCCGATAAACATATCCAATATTTGGGCGAAAATATTCCTGTTAATATAACCAGTGTTTTGTGATTTCTTAGAGTTTGGATACTCTTACCAAAAACGGGTATCAACCAATCAAAGCTCGCGAACGAGTCACGTTATTCTATAAAAGGAAATATCAACAGGATTTCGGTGTTTGGATACTGTGATCCAAACACGCGGGACGTCGTGAGAGTTGAGAAAAGTCATACAAACAAGCAGGATGTTGCAAGACTTTAGAATTCCCAAATTTGCACGGGCTTTTACAGACATTTACAAGTTTGAATTAAGTCCTATCTGCACGACACAATTATTGAATTCAATTTCTCTTTCTAGAAGTTACAATTCCTACCCTCGCCAGTTTGTAAGTGTTGCAATAAGTCCTGAAGACTTTGGGGCGTGAATCATATAATGTGTTAGGACAAAGCATCACATGTAATAATTGTACATGTGGATGTTTCCTTTTGTTTGCAGCTTGGTATTAATATTTAAATTTATTTTGTTTCAGCGTGCTCGGTGAAAGGGGAATTACCATACTCGAAAGTCGAGCAATATCTCAAGTGTTTGGATCACAGTATCCAAACACGCGAATCCATTTGGTATTTCTTTTATAAAATAACCACAGATAAAAAGCAGTTAACTTAACAAACACAATGATGAAATAAGCAATTCTCCCCAAAATCATCAACTACCAATCAGAAATAAGCTTAAGAAGATCGAACCCTGGTCAGCAAAGAGAAGCCACTTCAACGCAGTGACAAAGACGAAAAACAAGTATGTTTTTTTTTGAGGTAATTAAATGTCCAGCGACATACCAAGTGTTTGAATCGCAGTATTCAAACACACAAAAGCCGTCACGCGTTTCTTCAGTTTTCAAAACAAACTTCAGTATACTTTTGGCGGGAAATTTTCCGTGTTTGGACACTTTTGTCTAAACACGGGTATTAACCAATCAGAGCTCGCGAACGAGTCACGTTATTTTATAAAAAAAAGATACTGCACAGAATCATTCCGCAACATTGTTTGGCAAGCTGGAGGCATTCCCAAAGCGAAATTATTACAAGTTTTATTTAAATTTAGTAACAATTAGAAAATCCATAAAAATAAAATATGATAACAAAATCATAAAAGAAATCATAGGCTATGACCGGCTTTTAGCCATTGGATGTGTTTTATATCTAGGTATCAATCGAAAACTTTAAATTATTTAACCATTTAACGGTCAGCAGCCTGTATACAGGACACCACGAACAAAAGAACAAATGAGAAAACAAAGCGAAAATAACGAAAGAATAATAAATAAAAAACGAACTCAGCCTTTAAAGGGAAACCTGTCAATCGAATTTTGGGCTCTTCAAGGATAAAGAAGAACAGACACTCTAGGCCTTAAGATCTTAGGTTTCAAGGGACTTGAACAAGAGCTGACGAAGAGAGTGACTTATACAACTGAACAGACTAATAGTTAAAAGTCACACAGCATTCAGGTCTCTCCTGCCTGCTCTAGACAGTAATTGATTCTACTCTCGCAAACGTTTCTGCCCGTGACAGTCTTTATTAACTTTACTGTTGTCAAAGGCGGACTTCTTTTCTCGTCAAGAAAAGAATCATTTACCGCAATGTGTTGAGCATGGGAGTCTGGGAGACGTCCATTTTGCACTCACTTGAGGGATAAATTGATTCGGAATTCGTAGTTGGGATTAATTTACATCAACTGTCACAAATAAAGATCCTTTTGCGACATTCATACCACGAGTTACGTGTTTTCGATACTAACACCAACAACAATATCTATGAATTGAGAAACACGTGATACTATACATAATTTTACAATTTAACTGCTTTGTTTGGTATATGCCACGATTTCTTTAATCTTGGTCTTAAATATTTAACTCTTTTCTGTCCGAGACGGCTCCCGTTGACGAGTAAAATCGTCTGGCGTTAGCCAGAATAAAATTAAAAAGTTGAGTACTAACCGGAAAGAATTAAGGCAGCTCGGACTTGCGCTACATCTCTGTCTGAAATAAATGATACACTCTTCCTAATGTCCGATCATATTTGTTATATTAGCAGCTCTAACACAAAATATGTTCGTGCACTTCAAGAAACGAAAGTTCTGTGCTTCAAGTTGTTGACGAATCTTGAAAGTGGGAAAAGGTTGCTGCGCGGTTCTTTTCTAAAATCATATAAATCCTATTCCATATAAAAAACAGAGGGTTCTAAATAGATGTATACAACGCTATAGTTTTCGTTCATTCGTTCTCTTCGTTGGTCTTTTCTGATTAGTTATAATATTGTGGGTACCTGAAACCTTATTGGTGCTATTACGTTTTAAAAATACAGTCGGTTAACTCTGCGTATATACCTGGTGTCAGATGCAGTAGCTTACGTTCATTTGCTCTGTTGTTTCGTCTTCTCTAATTAGTTCACAATACACAACACTTAGATTACCTCCATTTGCTGTCACCACTTAGCTCTTCAAACACTTGAAACAGAAGAACAAATGACAGAACAAAGTTAAAACAAAGAAAGAACGATGAACAATGATAAACAAAACTCTTGCATTTAAAAGCTGAATGAATTTGACATGGTCTGTTAATTTACTTGAATGTTATGGCCAGATAAACTGTTTCCTCGTATTCATGAACGAAGACAAGATTGAACAATTTATACGTCGAGACTTCAAGTAAACGACAAATTTCTTTATTGTATACATGTTTCGGCAAAACTCATGCCATCTTCAGTACAAATGGTAATAGGATATTTACAAGCGATATTTATGTGACCTGATAAATATTACAAGCGTATGACTCATCTAATATGAATTCTCACACATGTGTCAGAAAGATTAATTACAAGGGTGCGACTGGTTAATGGAGGAAGTGGGCGTTGAAGGCGATATGTAGAAAGTTGATGACGTGTGGTAGACAAAAACAGTTAGGAAGAAGAAAGAAAATAAAATGAAATAAAATAAAATTAAAAAAAAAGATTAAAAATTATATGTGTATATTGGAATTATAAGCTAAACATGGTGTTAAGATGATGGACTTGAACATTAAGTTCGGGTTTGAGTTTCTTAATATGTAGCGCTTCTTTGAGTTTAAGAGAAAGGACAGATTTATCGGAGTCTATGATTTTAAAGCATGAGGAGTTATATTGAAGTTTGCAAGCAGAGAATTTTTGAAGCGCTACATATTAAGAAACTCAAACCCGAACTTAATGTTCAAGTCCATCATCTTAACACCATGTTTAGCTTATAATTCCAATATACACATATAATTTTTAATCTTTTTTTTTAATTTTATTTTATTTCATTTTATTTTCTTTCTTCTTCCTAACTGTTTTTGTCTACCACACGTCATCAACTTTCTACATATCGCCTTCAACGCCCACTTCCTCCATTAACCAGTCGCACCCTTGTAATTAATCTTTCTGACACATGTGTGAGAATTCATATTAGATGAGTCATACGCTTGTAATATTTATCAGGTCACATAAATATCGCTTGTAAATATCCTATTACCATTTGTACTGAAGATGGCATGAGTTTTGCCGAAACATGTATACAATAAAGAAATTTGTCGTTTACTTGAAGTCTCTATTAGCACTTGTGCTTCTACGATCTTATGGAAATTTATACGTCACTTATATTGCTAGTGGTACTAAATAATTTCATTTGAGGGTAAGCTCGCTTACTCATTAACTCGCTTTTGTCCGTGACAGTCTTCATTGATTTTGCTGTGGTTTAAGGTGGGTAACTTGGTTCGTCAAAGAATGCTTTACCTCAATGAGTTAAGAGCGGCAGACAGCGGCAGACGTCCACTTCGCACTGATATGGGGGATTGTGTCGTTTCATGAGAATTCACAGTTTAGGTTTATTTGCTTCAACTATAACTAATAAGATCTTTTTAGGACATATTTACTGCGTGTTACGCGGTTTTCGATACCAAAACTGACAATAGTCTCGTTCCGATTATGAAACAATACTACACATAATTTTTCATTTTAACAATGTGTTTCTTGCTCGATATCAACAATTTTTCAGAATTTCAGGTAGCTTGGACCAACGGTACATCTCTGTATTAAATTTATAGTAGACATGGTTTCAGAATATTGAAAATCAATCTCTCTGAATTGGCCTACCATATTTGTTATATTACCAGCCCTAACATAGGTGTTCGCCCATCCTTAAAAAGAAAAGTTCTTCCTTCGAGGTACGGCATTTTTTCTTTTAACCAGAAAATGCGGATAATCACATGGTGTTATGGCAGGTATACGAAATCTATGAAAGTAACCTCCCATTAATTTTGCTGAATAGGCCATTGGCTCAGGGACATGCAGCATCGGAGATGTCATTAGTGATTAGTTTATCGGAACCAGAGTGTAATGATATAAAAATAGAATACTGCGTAGACAGTGTCAAATAAGATAAAAAGTTCAAAGGCTGATAACTGCCGTGACTGATCTCAAAGTATTCTCACGTTTCGAGGAAAGGCTCTTCGTCAGAAAAAGAAACGTGTTCTGAAATAGGAGTAGCAACTAGACTGGGTTTAATACGAAAAGGAGTCATGTGATAAATAGTTAACCAATGAAATATGAGAAACAAAAACAAGCAAATCAGCGACTAGGTCACGACAAGGAAGTCATTGGTATTTTGAAACGGCAATCAGCAAACTGGCATTGGGTTAACCCCTCAGGGGAATAGAGATATGTATATGGTAAAAGAAAGATAAAAACAGGGGAAACAGTGGGCAAGTGATGCCGAAGGTGGATGAGACACTAGAAACTTTCATGTCCGAAATAGAATGATTAGCGCTATCGAAATGTCGGACAACAGGCTTGCCAACATCGTTGTTTCTTACGGAACGAAGATGTCCGGCAAACCTGTCAGAGAGACGTCGGTCAGTCTCACCGATGTAGAGCTTATGGCATTTGCTGCAGGATATGTAGTGAACGATGTTAGTGGAAGTGCAAGTGAAATTATGCCGGATAATAAAATTAGATTTGGATCCAAAAATGACAATGGATTGACTAAGAAAAACACATATGTTAATGCGGGTTCGACAGCAAGAAAAAGTGCCGGCTGGTAATGATGAATTTTGTTTAAGGGCACTGCGTACTAAACAATCACGAATGCTTTTGTAGTGCCGAAAGGAAATCAATGGATTATCGGTGAAAATAGACGAGGTTTCGGAATCACTTTTTTAATATGCCACAATTGCAAGTGATGATGTCCCTAACTTTGTAGGGGAAGGGATGAAATGTAAAGACTAAGGGAACCTTACCTGTAGAAATTTGCTCCGAAGGTGGTTTCAAAGTGTCCGAACGAGAAACATTGGAAGCTTTTTGGATAGCAGTATCCAACAAAATAGAAGGATAACCACGCTGGAGAAATAATGATCTCATTTCCAAGGACTTCGTCTCGAAATCCAGGTTATCGTTGGAAAGGCGAATTTAAAATAAGGGATGCATTTCTTGGTGTGATTGGGATGGGAATAAGAAAACAAAAGGTAACTGTGAGAATCAGTCGGTTTGTAAGACACAGACGGTCGTGAGCACATCACCATTAAGAGACTAAAATATCCAAGAACGATACACAAGTTTCACTGATTTCCCATGTAAACGTGAGGGCTGGATGAAAATTTTCGACTAAACTGATGAAGCGCTCTAAGTCTGCACGTGAACACGATGCTCTACCGAAACAGTCATCAATGAATTTTCTAAAGAAATCGGGTATGGAACCTGTGTACTGCTCAACCGACATGTTAACGTAACCAGGGCCCATCTTGGTGCCCATAGCTACGCCACTACCGATGGGACCCACCGATAGTTACCGCACATTTTGGAGGCCTTAAAATCAGATTAAGACTTGATATCCATTGTGAAAATAAATTTGTGAGATGCTGTGAAACGGATTTGATCGAAAATCTGTAATACATGATTGCTTTCTTTGATATAAGAAGGAACTTCTTAACCAAAGGAGACATGACGTTGTCCGAAAAGCTTGAAAGAAGCTCGGTAGGACAATTACAAGCAGAAACAGTTGCCTACCAATTGTTTGATATACTTTTCAATGATATGTTTTTTGTGAACTTGTATTTAGATCTTCCGAACATTTTGAGACAACAAGGGTTGATAGGGGGCGGAAGTTGTTCCAGTCATATTTAGAGACTCGAGGACTTGAGGATCAAGAGTTGACCAAGAGAGAGCTGTGCTTATCGTAAACATTACGTTTCATTAGTCAGGCGTTACAATTGTTGTGCTTCAATTGTCGTGCTTCTCTCTTCATGTATACTTCTTGTAAGGTACAACTAGAGCTTACGTTCATTCGTTCTCTGCTTTGATATTCTCTAATTAGGTTCAAATATTTAGTTTTCCTTCATTTACCATCAGAACTTAACTCTTTAACGCAAAGTGTCCGATAAGTGGAACAGCTAGAAGAAAAGAACAAATGACAGAATAAAACAAAACCAAAGAACAAAGAACGAAGGCAAACAAAATTCATTTGTTAAAGAGTAGAAAGTTCACTGACGTTTTTAATAAATGAAACTTTGAGGTAGGTCTGTCTTTAGGTACCGAGTAAGGAATATAAGAGCCCAGAAAATTGCTTTAAACAACATCATGGAAACATGCTATTTTAAGAATATGTTTCCGTGATGTTGTTTAAAGCATTTTGCTGGGCTATTATATTCCTTACTCGGATTCGATTTCCGACTGTTTTTAGATACTTGAGTGTTGCACCCTGACGAATTGTCTGTTTACTTGAACACATGAGGGAAGGCATCTTTGGATAATTAACGTAGGTTTTTACATTATTTACATTGTTAGTAAAAAACAAATTCCGAAAACAATGACATTTTGAAAACCCAAGATATGAGTTGAAAACAAGACGACAAATGATTGCGATGATATTTCGACTTTATTGCAAACCCATTGTCAAATCGAAATTGTCTTCTACTTTACTTCATAAAATTCTCTGCTGGCACCGGATTTTACATTGTTGGTGAGACGACATAATTACACTTGTGTATAAACTGACTTACAACATGGCTAACTATCAGACTTTTGGAAACTTTTGAGGAAAAATAAAGGGATATAGACACACGTGGATTTAAAATTTCATATTTCAAAAGAGTTGGCATGATAATGAGTTGACCAAGGGTGTGAGTAAATTTAAGAGGAAAGTGTCGGACAGTCATTGAAATCTATCAGATGAAGCCGTTCCTTCCCATGCCAGTCTTAACTGCATAGTTAAAAGCGGAAGACTTTGATCGTCAAGCTGAGTCTCATTTAGCAATGAGTTAAGCACGGCAGCCTTCCACTTTGCACTGACTTGCAATGACGTGATTCAGAATTGCCATCTTAGATTAGTTTGCATCAATTGTAACTAACATGAGCCTGGTTCACACGAATGATGCAAATGCTAGCCTATGGTGCATGCAAAAATTTACGTATGCAACGAGGTAAAACAAACACAAGTCCAAATACGAGATAAAAGTACGTTTCTCTTCTCTTTTGTCCAGCTCTTATGTTTGGGCTCGTGCTTTAGTTTATTTTGTGTTCCGGTGCTGATGTTCGCGTTGCTTCTCGGGGAAAGTTTCCTTTAGCCGTCTTTTGTTTGTCTATTATGTATATATATAATATTTAAAAACCAAGTTGGAGTGCTTTATCGGGATTTAAAACACGAGGCGATAGCTGACTGTTTTAAACCCTATAAAGCACGAACTGCAAGTTTTTTAGATGTCTTCTAAAATGAACCTCCTAATACGCTAATTCGCGAAAAAAGTTTGGAAATTTACCTTTTGTAAGCCGAAAAAATTGAACTTCTTCATCACATGTAAAGGCACGTGTGTCTTTATCACATACACATAGATTCGATACGCTTATGATTTTCTTTTGTCTTTTCCTCATGAATTTTTAAAGAATTTTTGATATACATACATATATATTATTTGTAAACAATCAACCAATCAGACGCTCACTGAGATAACAATCACAAAGACACGTGACTGACAACGATAAAACATTCAACACACTATCCCACCCTCACTTCTGACGAAGACTCGAAGCATCGAGTTGAAAGCTCAAGAGAAAGAACGACCAAAATCTGGACAACCTCTATCTAACACACACACATATATGTATACAGTATATATATATATATATATATATATATATATATATATATATACAGTATATATATATGTTGAACGGTGCATTGGTATAGGAAAATGCAATATTGGAGAAGTGGAGAGTGAGCTTATCAGAACTAGTATATAATGGTTTTATTGCACTCTTTTCTGTAGAAGTAGAACTGCCAGAATTCTATTTTTAAATTACTTTCTAAAACTATATCAATAACTCAGGAGTAAGTTTCAAAAGAAACTGATGTTTAATCAGTGCATATAGATGTTACACTGATTAATAAATTAAAAACATCACGTTTTTACATATTTGCAGAGGCTGCTGTTATTTTGTTCTTGTAGTTTTCACTGATAGTTAAACTGATTTCCGTTTACTTTTTTCTGTCATTTAGAAGAAACTTTTAGCAGCCTTTCAAAAATAACTCAATGCATGTTTCAAAAATAAATTGCAAAATTCGTGTCTTTTGTCTCAGAATATGAATTAAATACGCGAGGTTTCGAACAGCTACTCATTGTGTAAATACTCCATAGACAGTCAATATTCAAGATATGACCGGATAAGGCAATCGAAACCATGTTATAATGGCTCAATTGAAGTGACGGCGATTATGCGGCATCTGTGTGATTTATCAAAACATGTGTTTCAATTTTATATTTTTCGTGAACTTTGATTCTATAGGTATTAAGGAAATGTTGAACCGACAAGGATTGAAACTGGGCGACAGTTCTTCGAGACACATTTATAGCCTCAAGTACTTGAGGATCACGAGTTGATCAGGCGAGAACAGTGATTATCGTAAGCATTACGTTTCATCGGTCATGAGTAACAATTGTTGTGCTTCAACTTGTCGACGATCCTTGAAACAGAGTACCAGGTTGCAGTGTTTTTCTAATTTTCTGAAAACCTGCAGATGCTATTATACGTTTTAAAGTACAGTCTTCTCTCTTCATGTATACCCCTTATCAGGTGCAATCACAGTTTACGTTCATTCGTTCTCTTCTTTGGTCCTCCTTAATTAGGTCACAATACCTGGTTTTCCTCCATTTACCATCAGCACTTGACTCTTTAACGCACAGTGTTCCGATATTACAAACTCCTTGAGCAGAAGAGCAAATGACAGAGCTGCATAAATAGAAGTAAAAATAAATAACAAAGATTAAAGATAAACGAACGTCCTGCATTAAGGATTCGAAAACTTACCGTTGTTTTCATCAGTTTGACTTTGACCTACATTTGTTTATTCATAGAATCTCCAGTTGTTGACTATCAAGAGCTGCCTAAGAGACTGCGTTGGTTACCGTAAGCAGTACGCTTAATTGATCATCTGTTTCAAATTGTACTTCAAGTTGTTGACGAGTCTATTAACGGAGAAGAGATTATTTATTTTCTCTTTATTAAACAAATAGTCGTACCTTGATTTAAAATACAGTTGACTTGCACGTAGGCGATCTGCCTTGCTGTACGAAACAGTGTTCGCTTACGAGGGTAAGTCGATTACTACCGAATTCGCCACAGAAAGCACAATACTGATTCCATTGTGCAGTAAACAATATCGTTGATTTGGTGAACTCAACTTGAGCAATAATATAGTTTTCTTTGAATTGGTTATCTCACAAAATAATAGATTAACTGAAAAGAGTAGTTTTATTTTTGTTGGCAAATTATTCTAAAGTTTAGACTCAAACTGTATTCTCAACGTGAGTAGCTCATGCCCCACTGCCCAGACAGCCACACTTGAAAAATTGCTCCTTGGCCAAGCATAAATCTTGCGCAAATATAGTTTTGGAACACGCACATCTAGAATTTTTCCAGGACCCTTAGACATGATTGTAGGTATGTTCTAGGTCTCCAGGAATATAAAACTTCTTGTCGCAGTAATCTATCGGATCAGTCGGATATGACAACGCGATTGCCTTTGACGGTGTTGAACTCATGACGGTGGGAGTAACCAACAAGCACAATATATTTATTAAAGAAAAGTTTTAATTTAACAAATACATTCACTTACACGTGCTCTAGACAACTAATTTGTTACAGAAAATTATAGAAGATAATATTACAGTGTTCATGTGATCATGACACGTGATTAAGATGTTAACCAAGCAGGTTATATTAATGTTTATCTTAACAGACGGGTTTCACAAATGAATTGATCAAAAGAAGACAAAAATATCATGATTTTTAAACGCCGCTAAGGCAATTTTCTCGTTATAGTTGGCTGATTCGACTACTACTATTAGATACTTGTTATGACTGTATCATAGTTAACATTTTGAGTGCTGTTATTAATGTGAACGTCAGAACCTTTAGTAAACATTTCAAGCAGTTCTTTGGTATTCCAATGGGTACAGGAAGTGTTATTAAAGGCTTCGAGATGGCTGATGGTAGATTATTTACATATAACGAATCACATAAAAACTCCACGCTCGAGAGAAAACTAAATCCGTTCTGGAAGCAACCTAAGAAGAATATCATATTTCTGATCTTCAGGGACAAACGGTTGACTACAGTAACAAGACAACGCAACAAACAGAATTTTTTTTGCAAGGTAAGCTGGGAGATGTGCTTGACATGTTTTTGGTACATTTTTTCTTCTTTTTTCTAGTGTAGTCGGCTGAAGCCATTTGTTAGGCTGAAATGTCTATATCATTTAACATTTTGTTTGAACACAAACTTCTTTCTCACCTGGACACTGCTTCTTCAAATTTGGTGACTCTCTTTACAAAAAATCATAACTTTGCAGCTGATGAAGGTCAAAAACGCTAATACTATTTCAAAAACATTACCACTATTTACTAATTACCCGAAACTACCAATTATAGCGTTGGCAATACAGAGCTTTTTTCACTTTACTTTCTTAAATATTAAATCAAATTTTAAAGACTTTTTGTGACAAAAGTTAATTAAACTCAACAATCGGGACACATTTTCTTTCGATATGTTGACCCGACACTGTAGGTCATATAAATGTTTTTGGTTGTAAGTCACTAAAGGGGGTACTAACCAAATTGTCGAACTATCGTCCTTACTTTTGATATTTGGCAGACTATACTAAAATGACTGACGCATAAGGGATTTATGAAATATCTCGTAAAACATAAAATGTTCTTGTAAGGTCAGTTTGGATTTCGTTCGAAACAATTCATTCAACAAGTCAAGCATCGTTACAAATTACAGATAAAATACAACAAGCTATTGATAATAAGCTCTTCAGTTATGGTATTTTTTTTATTTCAGTAAAGTGTTCGATACAGTTAGTCATAAAGCAGGCCCGTAGCCAGCCCGTATGCTATGAAGGGCAATAAATTATCCAGGTGGGCTCATAATTTATGGACACAACTCAAGCTTACTGATAAAAACTGCTTATACTTGCAATACAAGTGTGAAAAGAGAAAAATCTATTCTATTCAATATGTTTGAAAATAGCACCTCTAAACGTAGACGATGCATGAGTTGTACTGTCTTTTCTAAAAACACGAAATTACATTTTCAACAGCCAAAAATGACTTTACGAGGTAAAAAAAATTATTGGCAATTCGGTATACATCGACAGTTTATTGGATATATTGACGTTTTCGCGAATCGTCGTAACTTTTAGCTGACTCATCTCAGTTTCTGGGCTTATATTTCGGATGTAGCGGGTTGGCAAAGTTTCAAATTTTTCTGACGTTTCTTGAAGCTCTGTGATTTCTGTAGGGCAGCTGTTTCGATGGCATTAGTTAATCATTTGTTAAGGTGGATAGGTCATCCGTTATACCGTAATCACAATCCGAAATAAACCAAAATGCTTCCACCACATGCTATGCGAAACATTACAGTAGATCGATTCTAAGGGGCTATTTCCATGAAGTCGGATTGAAATCTCAAGGCGATCGAAAAACCCGATCCGCCTGAGTAATCATGGCGATTTCTATTGTCTTCAGAAGTCAAGTCAATCCTGCATCTCGAGCCGACTGACTTCTCAATCCACTTCACGTATGTGAATTCGCTTCATGTAAACAGTAAGGAGACATTTAACTGGAACGAGTCGGTAACTAATTAATATTTCAAAGTCAAGTCAGATTTTGTCAAATTCAAATTTCGATCCGGTCTCATGTAAACAGCCTCTCAGACAAGTCCATACTCTAACGAGTTTTTACAGTGATAAATAGCTAAAATTTCTTTTTTGGAAGGAGGGCTCAATTTCAATTTGGGGACCTCAGTCCTGTAATGTCTTCCTTGTGTACAGACCTGTCAAACTTCAGCATTATGGAATTAGAGGAAACTAATTTGCCTCGATTGGTAGTGTTATGTCTGAGTTAACATCAACCTTTGGAGTTCTCCAGCGTTCAGTATTAGCTGGGTCGTTTATTACTTCTCTAATACACTTACGATATCAGTTATTAAACTAAATCCTTAGGCTTTCATCTATTTGTCGATGACTTCAATCTTTTTGTTTTACACATAAGTTTTCAGGTTCTTGAATCATCTCTTAATACAGTGGTGTCGTTAAAAAATTAGCATTAATCCGAAATTTTCGCGACTGAGTCGCAACTATGAAACTATGTGGCAGGAAGTAATTAGCGAATACAATGCTTGATAGCAAGAACAGCGCATTGTATGGGAAGCGGCTTGGAGTTATTGTCAGAATTTTCTATTAAAGCCGTATGACAAGATTCTAATGTTTTTCGTGTCCGGTAGTTACCACTATCAATTACTTTACCATTGGTGAAGTCGATATTGTGATTATTTTCCCATGCATATAAAATAAAACATATTCCGAAGAATAATGTCATCTTGAAAACTCAAGATATGAGTCAATACAAGATAAAACTATTGCTGAAACTGTGATATTTCGACTTTATTTCAAAGTCATCTTCAGACAGAATGATATTACAATAACATGCCAGAGTCTATATACTGGAGGTGTGATGACATCATCGAGACGGAATTAGGAACCACTAACGGTAATCACTATTTAGATGCTGAGATGTTGAGACGCTAAGATGCTAATTGATTAGAAATTCTCACCACCATGAATAAAGCAGTTGGGCGTGAACAATAGAAGTATCGGGCTAACAGATAACAAGTGTGCATAATATCTCTAAATAAAAAGGTTGAGTTCTTTGCTAGCTTTAAGCCCTGAATTAAGCTCGGACCTGTCTTGGCTAACATCATACTAACTGAGTTCGAACGGATTATAGTTTCAGATCTCATTAATAGCGGCATCATTAAATTTTACAAACGATATGTTGACAATACTCTCCTTTTGATTAAACCTTCCGACATCCCATCGGTGTTAACGAAATTTAACAAATTTGATAAAAACTTAAAATTTACAGTTGATACTTTTCCTGATCGTAATATCCATTTTTTAGACATTAAAATTTCGGCTGATGGTACTGACGTTTATCGTAAAGATACTCACACTGGTCAGTATACACACTTAACAAGCTTTGAACCTTTTTCACGCAAAACTGCATGGATAAAGTCTCTTTTCAACTGCGCTCTTAAAATTTGCAGCTCAAGAAAGCTTTTTAACAGCCAAATTAGTTTTCTAAGATCTTGTATGTCGTGGAATGGTTATCCCAATAACGTAAAATATTTTCTAATTAATAAACTAAAACGCAAATGCAACGCTTCTACAATTAAAATGAATAAGCCTTCCGATGATGACAATTTGCCCAAAATTTGGATGAGTATTCCTTTCCTTGGTAAATAAAGTAAAAATCTAGTTAAATCATGCATTTCGAAAATTCGGCGTCATCTCAATCAACCCGTTAAATTTATCGTTATTTATGACACGAAAAAAGTCTATTTTATTTCTAACAAAGATAAGATTCCGGACATGTCTCGCAATAATGTCGTCTACCAAATTACTTGTCCTGGCTGCAACAAAACATATATAGGTAAAACCGACCGTTGTCTTCACAAACGTCTTTCCGAACATTCTACTCAACATAACACCAGTGCAGTTGCCGAACACTTTCTCGAATGCGAACACGCTCACTTCATCAATGACTTGTACGATCAGTACGACCGACTAAATGACCTTCCCTCATCTTCTAACATATCTACCTCCATTAAAAATTTAATCTTTGATAACTATAAAATTCTTTATACGAGTAAGTCTACTAACACCAATAAACTTCTAATAATTGAAGCACTCCACATTAAGTTTAATAAGCCTGAGCTTAATTCAGGGCTTAAAGCTAGCAAAGAACTCAACCTTTTTATTTAGAGATATTATGCACGCTTGTTATCTGTTAGCCCGATACTTCTATTGTTCACGCCCAACTGCTTTATTCATGGTGGTGAGAATTTCTAATCAATTAGCATCTTAGCGTCTCAACATCTCAGCATCTAAATAGTGATTACCGTTAGTGGTTCCTAATTCCGTCTCGATGATGTCATCACACCTCCAGTATATAGACTCTGGCATGTTATTGTAATATCATTCTGTCTGAAGATGACTTTGAAATAAAGTCGAAATATCACAGTTTCAGCAATAGTTTTATCTTGTATTGACTCATATCTTGAGTTTTCAAGATGACATTATTCTTCGGAATATGTTTTTATTTTATATGGTTAGCTATGTTTGAACCTTTTTTATAGTTTTTAACGTTCCGAATATGTTCCTTTTTTCGTGTTTCAAATGATTTTCCTGTTTCACCAACGTATGACCACGAGCAGTCCAAACAAGGTATATTGTAGACAACATTGGTTTGTTGTTCAGGTGGAACTTGATATTTGGGAGAAGGAAAAGTTCGTTGTAGCGTTCGTAGTGGTTTAGTAGTGACTCTAATGTTATGTTTTTGTAGTATACGTCTGAGAGCGTCAGTTATCCCGCCCACGTACGGTAAAGTAACGTAGCCGGTTGGCTTGTCATTTCCAGTCACATGTTTGAAAAATTGTCCTACAAGTTCTTCAGGTGATGGTACGGGTTTGTTAGTTGTCAAGTCTTTCAAGGTTTGTTTCAGAACTCTCTCTGGGTATCTGTTGCTTTGTAAGGCTGTCGTTACATGGTTGAGTTCGTGTTGTTTGCTATCATGTGTGCTTGGTAGTGTTTGTGCTCTGTGTATAAGAGTTTTGGCTGAGCTAATTTTGTAGTTAGTGTCAGATACCTAGACTTCAAGTCACACAATGACATTTGAAAACTTTCCAAACTTGGAAAGTTTGGAGTGTATTCAAAAATCTAAGGTTGTCCTCGGCTGTCACCTCGAACAACCCTTTTCGTGCTCTCCCAACTTCCCGCGTGTATCCATCACTCAATGGAGCATACCAAATAACGAACTCTTTATTTATAATTTCCTAGCTTATCAGGCAATAATATCAAGGAATATCTATGCCTCTGGCATTAGGACTTTAGTGATTCTTCAAAAGAAAGCTATTTGTATTTCTGAAAAGTGTTTCTTTTATAAAATAATGACAGATGAAAAGCAGTTGACTTAATAAACATGATGGTCATGAAGTTAGCAATTCTCCCAAAAACTGTCAACTACCAATCAGAACCAAGCTTAAGAAGATCAAACCCTGGTTAATAAAGCAAAGCCACTTCAATGCGATGACAAAGGAAAAACAAGAGATTTTTTTAAGCTATTTGAAAGTCAAGCAACATACCAAGTGTTTGAATCACAGTATTCAAACACACAAAAACCTATTCGTGTTTCTTTTGTAAAATAATAACACTGAACTTGCTAAACAAACTTCAGTACACTTTTGGCGGTAAATTTTCCGAGTTTAGTTATTCTTACCAACTCAGAGATCCCAAGGAAAGTGCAAAGTTTCTCGGAGATAATTAGACTCTAATGTAAATGAAAATGATGTATGGTACAACTTGCTTGGAGGTGATCATGATATGTTTAATTTCTCATTGGTTTTCAAGATTGAAAAAATACGATATTTGCTATAGTTTGATACAAAAACTAAAATGAATTAATTGAATATATAGTGTATATATTGGATAAATATTCTCCATTGTACATTGTCTCTTCATGTACACAATATCTTTTTGAATTGATCAGCACTATAGAAAAGAGCACTTTTAAAATTGCAGTTTGTAAGCGATGTTCCTTTTGACATTTTCTTTGCTAGTCGAGTATCGTAAAGAGAGATAAATTTCAGGATTCACTTGGTCCACTTTAGTAGTATGGCATGAAATAGAAGTTTTTTCCACTCATTTAGTTCTTTTGACTGCGAAAACGTCTTCAAATGTTTGGTACTTCATTTTTTTCTTGCTTTTTTATCTTTGACTTCATAATTTCAGTAGCCTTTTCAACATTTCTATAATTGAAGGAAAATAAATTGTAAGACAAATAAAACAAAAAGTTACAGAATTACACTGACGTAAAATCTAATGAACTAGAAACTTAACATCATGGATTTCAAGTATCTAAGAAAATTTAACTATAACATAAAATCTTACCATGATTTTGAAGTGGTTGTGTCCAAATATTAATAGTAAGGAGGGTTTGACAAGGACAAGGTAATATTACTCTGAACGTTTTCGTGACTTTGGATCATGATTATTGATCTAAACAAAAATGGAAATGTATCAATTAGGTTGAAAAAGACACGCCCATATTCAATGCTATTGAATAAAATGAAAATTTAGAAACTTACCCTATAAAAATCAAAAGGACGTCTTCATTGCTAATGAGAAATCCTGCTGCAGTCCCTCGTAATAAGGCAATTTCAAATACCCCTCAAAAAGAGAGGGGTCAATGACTAGCTGTGGACAGATGTTTCAACTGACTGTATACTCTGTAAAATTTCGCAGTTAATTTAATGCAACTGTAAATCTATCGTTTAAGACTACCGCTAAAGAAACTGTATGACATCACTTAATAGATATAAAGACAGGTTTATGGTCACTGAAATAGGATTCTAAAACTCCACTAAGTACAACTCGCTCTGCTAGGTTAGTATAAATATGATCTATTTGTGTTTTGTAGCCAGTAGTGACTCCAGCAACAACTTGAACACATTTTATTTCTTCATTGAGGTACTTATAAATCGCATTTGTCTTCGATGCATTTTCAAGTAAATTAAAGTTAAAGTCACCAAGAATAATAAGTGGAACATTTACATCGCCGATTTTATTCTCAAGAAGGTGTTTCAACGCATTGAGAAACCTTGCAATTGTGACCTTAGACTTTGATTGATAAATTCCAACAATGTGCAGGTTGGCAAATGGATAGTTTACTTTCAACAAAGTCATTTCAACATCGTTGTGATTACATCGTCTTGGTTTAGCCAGGATATCAACATTGTCTTCTATGTACATGGCTGTTCCGTAAGGAGCTCTGTTCCGCAAATTGAAGTCATTTCGGAAAAGTTGGAAGTTTGGAATGGAGTATGTTTCATCATTATCGTTACTGCATAATGCTGTTTCTACAAAAATATTGACATCAGCTGCTTTCGCATTGTAATGAGTTGCAACATCAGCATGGTGAATACGTAAAGATCTTACGTTATGAAATAATATTTTGAAAGCCCTACTGGTGTCTCTATAAAGAAATGGAATATGGCTTTCAAGTAAAGCTTCCTCTCTTAATCTATCCATTTCTTCTTGGACTTTTTTGCTAACAGAAATTTTATTTTCATTCAGATTAAGAATATGTAAACCATTGATGCTTCTGAGTCTGCTTAGAGTTCCGTAATGCACATGTTCTCTCTCTTTTGTGATGGAAGGTCAACAACTGCTCCATTTAGTGTGTCACCGTGACATCGATGAATAGTTTTGGCAGCGGAAGGTCTTAAAGGAAATTGTCTTCGAATAACTTGTACTTTGTGTTTTCTAAACTGTCTTGTTACTTCTAAAATTGGAATTCAAGTTCTTTCAATGCTTTCATTGTAAAGATGAGATAACTCTTTGCGGTATTCCTTTGAAATATGTTCCTCTGAAAACTGAACCCAAATAATGCTTGGTCTAGATGAACCAGTAACTCAATAGTCGATCTTTTTTATAACACACTCTGCACCATTTGTCATACCATTTGTAACTGAAACATTCGTCGTAAGATCGTATTTTGCTTCCTTGAGAACTCGACATACTGAATATAAACCCATTGTTTTGGTTGGATCATTTGGGATTTGCTTTTTTAATCTTTCTTTGAGCTCGTCAGATAAATCACCGAGTACAATATCGATCGCTTTGATTTGCACTTTTTCATTCGTTGATTTCTTGAATATCTCATCATTGTGTTTATCCGCAGACATGTTTGTGCTGAATAAATGAGTCAGCTTCAGCATTCGTTGCTTTAAAACATTGATATCGTTATCAGT
Organism: Heliopora coerulea; assembly: GCA_030142905.1. Taxonomy (NCBI): domain Eukaryota; kingdom Metazoa; phylum Cnidaria; class Anthozoa; order Scleralcyonacea; family Helioporidae; genus Heliopora; species Heliopora coerulea. Next base: position 1,430,881 of record JASJOG010000036.1, on the reverse strand, counting down.
ATGTTTGCCTTCTCTTACACGATTGAGAATCTCAGCAAAAGTTTTATCTTCCCTTTGTCTCATCACCTGAGTTAATTCAAACATTTTAAAGTATTGCTTCCAAAGGTTCGTTGCTATTGGGTTGTAATCTTTTCTTGAGTTCTCAATTATCCACTCGTCAAAAACGGGTTTAAGTTGAAATAAATCACCAACAGTTATAACAGTAAGTCCTCCAAATGGCTCTTTAGAACCCATAATCTGCTGTAATCTTAAGTTGAGAAAATTAAACATTCCAGATCCAACCATGGAAATTTCATCCATGAAAATAACTTGTAATTTCTGCAATTGACATCTTATTGTATTCAGTCTCTGTCTAATGTGCAATAACTAAATCCTCTGTTTGCAGGAATTTTAAAAGCCGAATGTGACGTATTACCCTTGATATTAAATGCTTCTTTTCTAGTTGGAGCTGCCTTCACAAAAGAAATTTCATCGGGATCAGTTTTAGGCTGGCTATTAAGATATCGTAGAAGAGCCTCATACAATGCATTTGTGATGGTGCCCTTGCCAACACCAGCACCTCCGCTTAAAAATAGTCTCAGTGGTCCATAACTTGTTTTCACAGAGTTTAATACATGGTAAAAGAATTCTTTTTGTTCTATATTGAGTGACTTGACTAATTTTCTGAAGTCTACATCGTTCAATCGTCGCACAAGAAGTTCTTCATTATCGTCTGTTCTTGGGAATATACCAGTATCATTGATCAAATCGTACAGAGAATGTTGCTTATCTTTGCCTGGATCAAAGTATCCAAATAATTCACTTTTCTTCCAGCCAATTTCTCTATCTTGTTCATCTTGATATTGTGCATCAGGGGCGATAATAGTATTCGATTCTTCACTTTCAATTTCTTTCACAGTCCTATCTATAACTTCCGAATGATTTTCGTACTGTTTGCTGTTTTCCTCGATCTGATGTTTGACTGTTTCAAATCGATCCTGATACGTTTCGAAATCTTTAAGAAGATCCTTTTTCTCATTCCTAGTTTTCGGGATCCTTATTTTTGTTGAATCGAACTGATCGTATGATTTTTGGCCTTTTCCGTTTTATAAGAATCATTCCTCCCTTCATTTTGTATTCTTCCTCCGTGCCATCAACTGTCCCATCGTTATTTACTCGGTCGTCATCTTCGTTGTCATTCAAGTCGTTTTCATCAAGATAGTCATTTTTCACACATAAGGGTGCAGAAGTAATTTTCGCTTTTCTTGATTCATTATTCTTGCAATTAAACCAAGCAACAAAGTCAGCTAAACATAAACTTTAAAACTTCTTTGGTCGTCTCTGATAACGCTTGAGGACATTGTCAGACTCGATATCTTGTGAATTGTCGGGAAGATCTTTGATTTTCTCCATGCTTTTAGCCAAGAATGTTTGTTCATCGGGGTCAGATGTATTAATGAATTGAAAATCTCGAGATGACCTTCTTAAAGGCATTTATAGCACTAAATACACAGCTTCTTGAGCATTTATTTCAACAGCATTAAGGAACTTACTAGAAATACGTGCACGCAACAACCCCTCGCCCACCCTTCCAATATATCTCTCGAGAATCCAAGTAACATTGATAATTTTTCAAAATTCTCAAAAAGACAAATCCTCCTGACCATAACTATAACTGGTATTGGACATGCAATAAAAATCCACACAGACTTTGGCCGCATATAAACAACAATCCAAACTGGAAATTATTTTATATTTAGACTGCTTATACGCATATTTACGTCTAAAATTTCAATTCTGCTTTATTAAAACAAAAAGTTCATTGAGAATAACGTTGAACGGTTTAACAAATGGTAAGATGTCCATCCTTACAATCAAATTATTAAACAATGAATGATAGGATCAATACCCTGAATTATTTACGGGTTTATGGTAATTCGTGTCATTTTCCAATTAGACTTCTCACTAACTTTGCCTCAAAGAAAGATTGTTTTATTAGATGACCAGACTTTCCGTCTAAAAAGTGGAGCATTCTCATAGGTTATCAAACGGATACCGGCATTACGGACAGCTCATGATTTAATATTTTTCTGACATTTTTTTGACTTTAAAAATTGATAAATTATACTTTACCTCAAAGTTGGTTACAAATGTCTTTAAGATCTGCTGTAAGGGTTTATGCTAAGTATTCATCCGGAAGTACAAGACTTTGGTGACGAAGATGAAACGAATTACGAAATCGACGAAGTAAACAAAGAAAACATGAACGAATTCTGCAGTTTTATTGCTGACCAAAAATCGGAAAATACAAAACATAAAACAAAATACGACAAGCAAACCTTGTGCAAGTTTTGTCGAAAGAAGAACGAGAAAAGGGAAGTAAAAGACGTACTTTTTCCAAGGCAAAACATCAATAAGAAAGAAAAATGGCGTATAAACCTGCAACTCTTGCGTATTTTCAACTAAGCATTCAGTGGCACCTCAACACAAAGGGTTTAACGGTAAATTTACACACAGACGACTTTAAACTTTCTTCAGAGGTTTTAAACTCCTGATGAAAGCATTACCGATCGATACGGTAAAGGTCATCATGCACAAATCACTCTTGAAGTGAGAAAAACTGAAGCGGACAACTGTTTTGCCGAAGGATAATTTGGTGACCAAAAACAAGTAGTTTTGCAGCGAGTTACCTGGTGGCTGTTTACCTTGCATTTTTGTTTCGAGCCAGAAATACATTCTAACGTCTTCAGTGGCGCGACATTTCATAGGGAAAAAATCCTGATTGAGACGATGAAATCTTTGTGTGGAAAGCGAAGAAAGCATCCAAAGACTGTCATGTCCTTGACAACTCTTCTGGATGACGAGTGTTCTATCCCACTTCTCAAACAATTGACCATGAACGCTGTTCGGTTAAATATTGCAAAATGTTGAAAAAAAATCGTCGTACAGAGATGAATGAACCAGAATCTTCATTCTATATTACCAATAAACACCAGTAAAATCCAGGCGGAAATATTTCGTACAAGAGGTCTCCTTTAGGGAAGAATGAAGTGGGGAAGCTACTTTTGAAAGCTGCTCAAAACAATTTCGTTCACAGAACTTGTACTTCAAAGCTACTCGATTCAGACGTACCTGTGATTGTGCAGCTCAGGCAAGTGGTTACCACAACGTGAAAAGTCCCAAGATTTATACTAATCTACATCTTTTTCAACTTCAGCGAAGAATGTCGTTTTAATACACTTAGTCGCTTAGCAAATGTCCTGACAGCAAGCGAGTTCCCGTACGTCTTTTGTTCATATAAATCAGAAAGAACCAAGACAAAGCGTTGCTGCAAAAAGTGAACAGTTGGCAAATACATATTCCAAGGAGCTAACTTTGCGAACTGCTCTGTCAAGTCAAATTGTCCAGTTACTGAGGTGGCGAAACCAGCCGCAGGCACCAAGAAAGCCATTTCCTTTGCCGGTCTTAAATCATTTACTCGCTTCAATGTTCAAATAATGTAAACAACTTGCGAGAGATCCATACAAGGGAAAAAATAACGAGACCAAATCGATTTGCTTCAATACGGTACCTAAGTACGGTTTGTTCAACAACATACCAGTCCCCGAGCTGGCACACGGCATTTTTGAGTGACCGGAATCCATGAATATATATATATATATATATATATATATATATATATATATATAAAGATACATACACAAAGCGAAAATTTTTCTCCCTAGTAACCACGCGTGTAACAGGACTCCACGCACGTCAAGATTAGTACCCTCGCACCGCGCTTCGCGCGGTGGGCGAGGGGATTACCAATGTGTCTCACCCTTTTGACAATGTCATTATTTCCCTCTTTTGCTTCCTCACTTGCCTTACGAAGTAATTTACTCATTCCTCTCTGACCTTTAGAACTATAAGAAAGTATATAAACTGCACAAGCATAAGGATCAAGGACATATTAAATATCCATATTCGCTTTCCAAGCCTTGAGTAAATTGGGATTATAACAATTCACTCTAATTTCAGCCGGTGAACGTTTTAGAAATAATGTAGTGTATGATATAGAGATTCTTATAGATTTTATATACTGAGTCTCGGTTAACTCTAAACTTTCAAGAAGTTCAGTGAAAGTCATTGTTTCATCTGCCTTTATACCATCTAGTAGCCCACGGATTTTCTTCAAACCCTTCTTTAGTTTTTCAGCAAAATTTTCAAGTGGTTCTAAAATCATTGTTTTTGGCATAGGTGGTAATGGAAAGTTAAAACGGCAAACATTTTTTCCTCTCATTTTGTAAGTCTTTGAAACATTTTTTTCTCTCATTTTGTAAGTCTTTGTCTATGTCGCTGTAAATTGACAAGTTCATTTAACTCATTTGACTCTGCACTGCAAGAGACGTAAGTATCAACAAACTTAGTAATATCTTCCCCGGTATCTTTACCAAACTCTGGAACATCTTTTATCAAAAATAATCCATGAATATGAGGAGAACCTCGCTGTTGAAATTTAACTCGATAAAAAAAGTCAAGGATTTTCCCAATGGGATGACTTGAGCTCTTAAGAAAAGTAGGAATAAACAACTGAACCATATGTTCGAAATTTCTAGTACAGGTGACTGGATCTTTTTGTATGAGTTCTGACTTCTGCTTCCACCTCATGTTTTTGATGTCTTCATCAGTGTATTCTTTATTGTGAATAAGACGTCCTAATATTTTAATCAGATGATTCCATCTAGTTTCGGCAGCGGAAAACGAACAGAACCAAGTAGGTTTACCCAACTGGCAAATCATAGCAAATAAATCTTTCTTACATCTTTCAAAATAAGGAGGAGAACCACGTAAATTTCGCAGAACTCTGAAGCCTTCGTCAACGTTTATTAAATTATTCACAGAATTTTCGGACTTCAAATCTCTAGCGGTGTATGTTTTGCCTTTAGTTTTGCACTTTCGCAGTGATAAACGTGCACTACCTTGGATTTGCTTGATTTGTAGTTTCTTAAGTTTAAAGAAGATAATTGGTACGCATTGTGCAACTCTTCTATCTCTACTTCGTAACTCCCATATACAAATGGTACTATAATGGACAGGTACCTTTCTTTCACTATTGTCTGCTCGACGTTTACCGCAATAGATCGTCGGAAATGACGAATACTCAGCATCCTTGTCCATAAAAACCCCAAATGGTCTATTTCCTTCCCCAGGTGCAAAACTTATAATCTTATCAGCATCTTGAGACATGTCAGGTTGTTGTAGTAATGTGTCCATAACACCTGATGGTTTTTCAGTTTGCTCGTACCATTCATCATCAGTATCACTGTCACCCTCTGTTGCTGTAACTTCCATATACTCATCGTTATTCTCGAGGTTCAAATCATTTGACATTTGTTTTGATGTTTCCAAGGTCGATTTTTCCAGAAATTCTGACCATTCTCTATCAGTGTTCAGAGTGCTTTCATCATAATTTCCCGCAATTTGAATTCCCTCGTTTTGAAATATTTCACTTGATTCTACCAAGAATTTTGCTGCTTCTAACACTTTAGAAAATACAAAATAAAACAAATTCCGAAAATAGACATCTTGTGTTCTTGATATTCAAGTTAAAAAACAAGAGTGTACAGACAGAGTCGGTGATATTTCGTCTTTATTCCAAAGACATTGTCAAACCAATGAGACTACAAGCAAGCGGTGATCTATATGTATAGCTATTTACAGACGCAGCGGAAGTATACAATTACAGGATGGTGTAAGCCAATGTGATGGTCTAATGGCTCTAGAACAATGACAGTTTTTTACAAGCTTTAAGACCACTGTTGAGTTGTGGCATATTACGTTTTATCAATAGTGATTCTAGGATAAGGAGTTGATTAGAATTGTTATTATTACAACGATATAAGATTTTAGTATTAGTTGGAATTAGATTACAAGGATTGCAAAGTAAGTCAGTGAAGTCCTCCTCAGATTCAATGTCAGGAAATGATGAAAGGCGAGAGATGAAGTTTGCGTCTGGACAGTCTAGGAGATGTTGAGATATGGCACTAGAGTTATTGTAATTGGTAGCGTGCTGTGTTAGTCGAGATTGTAGGTTACGTTCAGTTTTGCCTATGTACGTTTGGCCACAGCCAGGACATTTAAATTCATAAACAACGTTAGCTTTAGAAAGTTCCGGAATTTTTATCCTTTTTGGGACAGAAAAATGACGTTTTCTTGGTTTGATAAATCACGATTGGTTTAATGGGAATTTTCAAACTGCGACGGATTTTGCGAATGACGTTGAAAACTAGATTTTCACCTTGTTTTCCAAGATATGGTATTCTGAAATAAATTTTTGGCGAATCATTGTCGGCAATATGTTCCGTTGAATTAGTGTTAGATATAACCTTGTTTTTGAGTTTGTGAATCAAAAAGTTCCGGACTTTTAGAGGAAAACCGTTCCATGACATAAAAGATTTTAACGTACGAACTTGGTTATCAAATAATGTTTGATTAGAGCAGATCTTAAACGCGCGAAAGAATAAAGAGTTTATCCAAGTGGTTTTGCGGTTGAAAGGTTCAAAACTAGAAAAATGCGTGTACTGGCCTGTGTGAGTTGTTTTTCGGAAAATATCAAGGCCGTCATCGGTAATCTTGAGATCGAGAAAGTGAACATGTGAGTCAGAAAAATCGTCAAACGTAAATTTAAGATTTTTATCAAAACTGTTAAATTTTGAAAGAACATGAGGAATATCAGAAGGCCGGATGAGAACCAAGGTGTCATCGACATAACGACGATAAAACTTAATGACACCTGAATTAATAAAAACTTAATGACACCTAACTGATAAAACTTAATGACACCTAACACTTTAGATGGTCTCACATTCTGAAATTGATAGTGGTGTTTGTAACTCAAGCGAAGTTTCAATTTGATTGGTATCGTGGCTGATTCATTGATTGTTCTAGGTAAGATGTTGACAGTTGAACTGACGTCAGAAGGAACATTCACTACATTACCATGAATACTCAGTTGACCTCCACTAGGTAGTTCTCTCACTTGCATAAAATGTATTCTTGGAGAAATAAGTCTTTCCTCCAAAGGGTTAAGATTCTTCAAGGGTTCAGGTAATTCCCGGAAACACATTTTACTGGCTTTTGCACAACTTGGCATTCTACCGGATTGAAGATTAGAGTAGCAGGTTGAACATATCCATTCAGTATCATTGACACTTTTTACTCCACTTAAGCTTAAATTCAAAATATCTTTAGAGACACGATGGATACAAGGTACGATTGCATTTCCTAACAGAACATTTATAGTATAACTGATCACAACATGTGCAAACATATTCAGGACCTACACTAATGCTTTTATGGAACTGTTTGATACATAGGGATACATTAGTTTGATTCACTTGATTGTTATTTCCACTAAATTGAGAAGTATGATTCTTAGTGGTTTCAGTTGCCTTACGTTTGTTTGTTTCAAAGTTGGATTTTTTATTCGTATCACATAAGTCAGCCAGTTTTCTTTTTAAGTATTTTTTTCGTTGAGTCAATTTTATCTTATCAGGATTTTTTAATCTGTATGTTGCCGCTGCTTGCTTTGATTGTTGTTTATATTTATCTGAGTTTTTTTTGCCGGTACAACGAATAGTCTTTTCTAATGGAATCTTTGTGGACAAAATTGAATTTCCTTTTAATACTCTTAATCTTTTCAAGGTGTGATTTTCGGTAACGTTGACTAACCTTTCGTCGAGATTCTCTGATTTTTTCTGGATTTTTTTTGCTTGGTTTTATAATCAGCTTTTTTTTCTTCCATTCTCCTCCTTTTTCAATTCTGCATTTTTTCTTTTTTTTTCTCATGTACTCTTTCATATATTCCTTTCTTCTCGTAGATTTATCAGAGCTTTCGCGGTATTTGAATGCATTAGGGGTAGAATTCCCGAAATTTAAAATTAGCTTTCTATTTTCGGAATCGCGCTGAGGTTGAATTTGATTTTTTTGCGACTGCGTAAAATAAGGGCTTTGTCGTAGCGGTTCAGTTGATATATAATGAATCTCATTAAGATAGCCAATATAAACATCTCGCACATTGCTGACATTCGAGTTGATTAGTGTTACTACAGTAGACTCAGCAAAATTCAACGCACTCTCGGTGATATTAATTCTTAAGTTGAAAGAATTGGCAACTGCTTGTATAACTATATTATCGGCCCAAGTCCCAAGTCTGGACATATTTTGTAAATATTGAAACCAAGATTGTTCAACGTTGTTTTCCATGAAATATTATGGGAAGTTAACTAAATGTTGAACAGCGCGCTTTCTTATTTGGGCATGATAGGCTTCTGTTGCGTATAATTGGTGGCTAATACTGCGAAAAAAACAATTGCCGTCACCCTCTATATTCACAGGGTGGCGCCCTATATCTGCTAGCCTCGATGTTAAAACTGACATTGGAGTTGTAAGGCCAGGATTTAATTCGACATCACCACAAACAAACAAGGAATATATTTGCGATGTCAATAGTCTTTGGGTATCACATTTCACGCGAGGTAATATTCTCTCACAATTGACACAAATCATCAAAGATTTATAAGAAGTTCTTAGCAATCTACTTTAAACTTCTACTGTAATCTGAAGAGCAAATTGACATGATATTTCATGAAGATCACGATTTTTCACCGTTGTACTGTTGGTCCTGGACCCGTGATTACGGTCCGGTTGCATAACACACTTGTTATCTTCTAGCCTTTCACTTCGATTGCACAAAGCTCCCTGGCAAGGCAAGGGACTGTGTAAAGCTCTAGATTTGTGGCTCTTTTCTTGACTTCTAACATTAAACATGTCAATACAGTGAGCCGAGTAAAAGACTATATTATATTGCAGGTCAGTGTTACGTCCGCTCATTGTATTTAGTTTATCAAGTTGACACTTGTCACTCTTACAATTAATTCAATTATTTCAGTGACCTCGCCCTTTATAGTTCTCTACTATACGCATGAATCGATTCACTATTTGAGACTTGAGTTCTTAAAATAGCCAATACGTTTGTTTATGATTGATGCATGTCGTTCACGTGTTGGTCTTATTACAGTGAAAATCAGTTGAAGCAGTTTTTATCCAGTTGTGTTAAAACTGTTATTTGTGTAGTAGCTATACAACAATTTGGGCTATAATACAATGTCTCGTCCAACAAAAAGTAAAACTAAGACGAAAACAGATAAGAGCTCATCTATCAATGAAGGGAGTAACAAGCCTGGAGGCCTCGAGTTCAGCGCGATTAAAGCTAGCGGTAATGCAGATCACATCCAAAACAAAGGTGAAAAAAGGAAAATGGGTTTTGTTGAGGAATCGCGTGGCTCGAAATTTGGCCCTTCTACGTCTAAAGCTATGCAGTCTTCTGAGATTGGATATGTCCATGAACTTTCTTTAGCGACGAGGAATAAGAGAAATACTATGAATTACTCGACTTTTAAGTTACAAACCTTCCCGACCAAGTATAAAGAAGGACTTTTATACTCTCCCCCTAAACCGCAACTATTAATGTCTAGTGAGGAAACTCGCACCCCAAACAAGCTCGAGAGATTTACTCACACTAAAGATGGAGAAAAAATTATCATAAATAATGCCACAAAAATATCGACTTCTGACCAGAGTGAGTGTGAATTTCAATACGTGAAACTCACACCAAATGATGAAAAATTCATCAACATACAAAACATTCTGGACGATTGCTTGGAATACGATAGAGTTAATGTTAAGGGAAAGTTGATTCAAATTTCTGGAAGACAAAAAGTCAACAATAATTTGCAAGTTGTTTCTGGAGTATTGGTCGACGGCAACGCCTCAATTTCCGTAAATATTTGGGATCCTCACATCGGATCAATTCAAGATGGACACGCTTATTCATTCATGTCGGCAACGGTTCGCGTTTGGAATGGAAAGAAAAAAATATCTCTGGGGAAACAAAGTAAACTATATCCTTTACCTGACAGTTCATTAAATTTAATTGAAGAAAGTCTAGTGACAATGCCTGAAGAAAATGTTATCGTGAGAACACCCATTGAACAAGTAGTGTCAATTAACAGCGTTACTGTATAACTTGCGTGTGCTAATTGTAAAAGAAAAGTTGTTCAACTTGATCCTGGTCCGATCTGTCATTGCGATAAATGTAGCCACATAATGAAGTCGAGTAAATGCCGTAAAAGCGTCCTCGCTATCTTGTCGTCGAGAATGGCGAAGGCGAATCAACCACAACTATCACTGCTTTCCAAGAAGCTCTTGAAAGTATTATCAATCCAGAGGATATTTATACCAAGCGTGTAATCGAGGAAACCCTTCTAACTTCAACTGGTGTAGAAATCTAATATAACAAAGAGACTTTCGCGGTTACCAAGTTCGTGAAGCCATAAATTATTCTGGCATATATTGATATTGGTCATTGAATATTGTCGGTCTTGTTCATCAAAGAGACATTCGTGGCTACCAAGTTCGCAAAGTCTTAAACCAACATTCTTCTCGCGTTGATATTAATTCGCCAAGGCATAACCATCACATTACTATTAGGTAGTTATCCCTCTTGATATTGTTTATTGATTTGTTTTGTTCATCATGTTTTATTTATCAGGATTTGATATTAGATAAAGTCAGTAAATTTCTTACACCTCGCTGCTTCTTCACACCCCGCTATATTGTGGACTCAAGCTATTTCGGATTCTATTGAAATGACTGTTCCCAGGATGTTTGCTATATAAATGGGAATTGCCACTGTATCGATCGATCGGCCGGGAATGTACGTATTTTGCTAATTTTGTGTCGAGCCTGAGACGATTTCCTCTCCTTATGTATAGTGTTGAATTAGGCTATTGAACTGTATATTACAGTGTGCGCACAGGCAACTAATAACGCACATTCCTTATTTCTATTTCGAGAACATTGATATGAGTCCTCAATAGGCCTTTAGTAATTTATCAGAGAAAAAATTGTGATCAGTTACTAGTATGTAACCAGCCGTACAAATACGTAACCGCGTATTTTTACCAAGAAAATGAATAATTTTCAAATACTTGAATAGCGGAAAAATAGGAACGAAAATGATTTATTCGGACACCGTTCATTGCAAACGTATTTATAAGTAAACTTGATTTCCGATGTCGAAGTTGGAGTCATGACTTCGAAAGCGAAGTTCGTGAATTGTTTACAAAGTACAAAACTTCGTTACAAAATATGCAATTATTATAAACTCTGATTTAGAAAGAACATTATAAGCCCGTTTAAGACGCCGCGCCACTTATTACTTGTGATATAAAGGTATAAATGTCGAGAAGTCCAATAAACTGAAAATGAACTGATTTCGACGAACACTGAGAAAATGCTTTATTAGAATGTACTTTACTTGTATGCGGCATACCATGTTTAATTATGCTATTCATTGGCCACAAATTCTTGGTCATTTTGAACATAGGCAGGTATATATCAGTCGCCTTCTGTATCAAGACAATTTTACCCATTTCCATGTTTACATCAATTGCAAATCTCGCACAAAAGCCGCAGATGGCCCCCAATGCCTACGCGGTTCTCGTGATGAGGCACATGCGAGCAAATCCAGGGGAGAGACACTGAAAAGAATGTAAGGAATGTGTAAAAAAGAAGAAAGACAAGGCGATGCTAAGACTTTGATATGATAGATATTTGATGGATTATGGTGTAAATCGCTTATTCAACAAGGATGTAATGTTTATTGCGTCTTCAAGAAGCAAAATACGCTAAAATATTGAAAAATATGACTTATTTTCGAAATACTGTCTACAAATTGCACCCCCCGGAATGTTAACATTTGTTTATGTTCCCTAGCTGATGTAAATTTTCAGCCTCATGACAATAGTGCAAATTTTCTAAAGAAACTTTGCACTAAAAATGGTTCTGTAAGATCTTGATCCAATTCAAGGACTGAAGGAAACGATTGTTATTTTGAAGTTCACAAGCACTGCCGACTTCTGTTCCAGGAAAAAGTTCCTTAAAGGGGAAGATTTTCTCCGTTCCGGCTTCGTTCAAACACTCAAAATAATGAACACGCCATACTCTCAATCAAAACATGAGCGAAAAGAAACATCTCCAAAACACATAAAATCAAGGCAACAACAGTAATGATACTAAACTAAAAATATCCTTGAATGATAGTAGTTAAAAAAACCAGAATGTGTTCCGCAATCACGAGAATTTTCTGTTTAGCTATAATTAAATGTGTCAGTCACCTATAACCTTGTTGAACTTCCGATATCTTGGAAGAGTCTTATATATGCCTTAAGATGCACAAGCATCAACCATAGAGCAACACCATCTTGTGATTGGACTTGAAGCTGCTACAAAGGTAGGTTATCAGTGATAGATAAATCTTGTTGCTATGTTTTATTTTCTTATTTCCTCTAATTATCACTGGTAAGCTGAGTACTTCATTGTGTAATCTTCTGAAGTAAACTGTCGGTCGCAATGAATTTCTGTGGTAATGGAAGTTCCTATCGAAATGTGTCAACCACTTGGTAGAGTTTGTAAGAGTACCAAAATTCGAAATTTCCAATGCCATTTTGAGTTCTCTCTACCAGCCACCAAACCAACGCTGTACTAGATTAGTCGGCTTCACCAAACTTCCTCTGTGTAAATAAGCAAAAGTTATCCTCTGTGAGAAAAGAGATAGGTCTAACTTTCTAAAGAGAAACTAGTGATTCTGTGTTTCAGTAGACTCATGTAATGTAATTCATTTCATAGAAGCTTGAAGTGTGATCGAATTAACTTTTGTTTCAAAAATTCTAATCGGTATACGCCAGAGTTTACCTATGATCAGTGCGATGAATTTTTATCCGATTTTGTGGACGTAAAAATTCTTTTTCGCTCGGTAAAAATAATGCGTGCTTTTGATATAGATTGGACAATCTTTTACTTGACAGAAGTTCGGTACCAAAAACTTTTTATTTTTTTTTCCTCAGAAATTAGGTGTAATACCTTGAAAAATGAGGATTATGGTTTCACTTGTATTCCTGCTGGTCTTATTTGCTGTTTCCAGTACAGAAAGAGGTTCGTGAATTTTTAACCAGTTTATTAAGAGAAATTGCCTGAAACCACGAACAGCCATTTCTCAATAGGGGTGTAACTATCGGGGGACTGAGGCAGCCCCTTCAAAAAAAAAATCTTGGGCCACCTAACGACTAGTCCAACTGGTGGAGTTCTGTAATGTTTACAAACTTTGTAATTGGACATTTTTACAAGCCATTTCCGACGGGTATAATGACACAATGAAGGACTAGCCATGTGCCTCCCCTAAGTCTGTTCTAAATATTGCTCACCAATTTACCATGGCCCTATCAAGGTCTCCCATTAGAAATGTCCTAGTGACCATACTGTTGTCCAAGGATTCAGATCAAGCCATTTCCCTTAAAAAACACGATCAACATAAAAATATATCTCTAATTCGTACTTTATCAGCAAAACGTGAAACTAGCCAATCCATTTCAAGAAGTCCCCATAACAATCGAAATTTTTCTATTTTTGAATGGAAAAATTCTATTTTTATTTTAAAAACTCATTAAGAATCCGTGAGGAAAGTACGAAGGAAAACCAAATCCGTATCGCGTCTTTATGCGTGATAAAGCACGCTTACTTTTCTCCAATTTTCTTGGCTTATAAAACAATTTTCAAACTTTTTTCGCGCATTAGTGTATTAAGAGGTTTGTTTTTTAAGCCGTTCAAAAAAAAACTCGCCGTACGTGCCTTATCGGATATAAAGCACTCGGCTATCGCCTCATGTTTATATCCGATAAAACACTCATGCTCATTTTTTAGACATTACTTATACATATTTAAATCTTCTACATTTTATTGAATAGTTCCAATTGAAGAGGAAGAAATCGCTCATCGGTCTCCGTGTCCGCTGCTTACTTTCGACTGCACAAATATACCAGCTGTTTGTGCTAACATGAAAAATGCCATCCACAACCACGGAAATCCTTCCCAGTTAAGAAGAACGACTGACAAAAAGCGAATACGCGATAACAGGCGTGACTCAGGGTGCACGAAAATGAAGCCAAAGCCTAAAATGTCCTGTGACGAATATCCCTTCGCTTCGACATACGAAGGGGGGAAAGGAGCCACCATTGCTGAGGTGCCGCTGAAGGAAAACCAATCACAGGGAGGACAACTGAACGCATTTTACAAGAAGAATAACATTCAAGATGGGGACTGTTATATAGTCAACATTTAAGACATTAAATAACTGTTGTAGGGTCGCTCTGATTTTTCTTGAGCTTTGATTGGGTGAGTTGTGATTACGTTAGTTCTCGGGTAAATGATTGTACAAGGAGTAAATTACCGTCAGGATTGTGCAAGAATTACGAAACTAGTTACGAAATTGTTAAATAAATTATGTACTTTACGACTCAATTGTATACTTCCAGTGGCGGTGTAGCTCTCAAATAGGGGTCGGGAAATGATACGCTAAGGGCCCACGTTTAGCAGTGGGTGTAAGGAAGGTGAGGAGATCGCGGCTAATAAAAATACGATGTGATTGGAAGATGCGAAAACATTAAATTCATTAAGATAAAAACTTAGAAGAAACAACTAACATGAAATGCGTCTATAATGACATGCATCGATAATAAAACATAAATGATTAAAAGTGACCTCTCTGCAAGGCCTACAAAAGTTTTAAATTTCATACCTTAAACGTTACGTTTATGCTAATTCTGCACCCAACCTAATGCTCTACATAAGGGCCTTCTGCCTACAAATCACTGGGGCCTCAATGAACTCTAAAAGGACTGGAACGATACGTCGTTATGTCTGGCCTTATGACTGAGAGAAGCCGACATGGGGGCAGCCATGTGGGCCAAAATCACGCGTGGGAAAAAATTGTCTTGAACTTTTATTTTTCATGGACAATTAAGTCTAACAAATATACAGTCCTAACAACATCCTCTTCCACTTTACTGTGGACAAAAAAGAAAACTGCCAAAAAATCCGAAATTCGGGTGAAGTTTTTCACAATAGGTTGCGTGTTTTATCGCGTAGGGGACTGGGATGATCTGCAAATTGATCCACATGTCAGCCTCCATGATGGCTTCAAAATACAGTTTGCAGGTATCGTTCCAGTCTTTTTAGATTTCAATGTGGGGCCTACACATTACAAATTCTTGAGGCCTACCGGGAAATGTCCCGGTGTCCCGGTGGACCACTCCGCAGTTGTATAATTGTAGGTATGTGGTATATACGAATTTTCTAAAGAAACTCTGCGCTAAAAAACGGGTATCAACCAATCAAAGCTCGCGAACGAGTCACGTTATTCCATAAAAGGAAACACCAACGGGATTTTGGTGTTTGGATACTGTGATCCAAACACGCGGGACGTTGTAAGACTTGAGAAAAGTCATACAAACACGCAGAATGTTGCAAGACTGTAGAATTCCAAACTTTGCACGCGCTTTTAAAGACATTTAGAAGTTTGAATTAAGTCCTAGCTGCACAAGACAATTATTGAATCCAATTTCTCTTTCTAGCGGTTACAATTCCTACCCACGACCGTTCGTGGATGTTGCAATAAGTCCTGAAGACTTTGGGGCGTGAATCGTATAATGAATTTAGACAAAGGATCGCATGTGATAATCGTATATGTGGATGTTTCCTTTTGTTGGCAGCTCGGTATTAATATTTAAATTTATATTGTTTCAGCGTGCTCGGTGAAAGGGGAATTACCATGACTTTTTCAAAGCTTTCTCTTGGTCATTTTTGTGGCCACAAGCGTAGGAGCTGTAATATTTTAGATGTAACTCCGGGTAATTTCTGAATATTTAATGATTCAACTCGATAAGACTCAACCTTGCGGTCTACACTCAGAACTCTACTTCGCGCCTTGTTCAACAGTCAACTGTCAATCATAAACAAAGTGAAATTGCACTACACGTGACCGCGTGGTTGTCCACGTGCTTCTTAATATAATACAACACACTCCCCCCTTGATGGACGGAGGTCTATCAACCTTAAATGTTAATTCTTAGAAGTTCTCTACTTTAGCGTGTTCGACAAATTTAATTGGAAAATCAGATTGGTTGGGTTGGTTCGACTTCAATTCTACCGGATAGAACTTCTTCAACGGTCGTCTTGTCCCTGCAAGATTTCCTGCTTTGTTGTGATAGCGAATCTCAGCTGCGCGTACCTTTCCGTCATTTCCGGTTAAGAGCCTTTCAACCTTTGCCAAAATCCAGTTTAGTCAATTTACCTTATCTTCTTCAACGACAACAACATCTCCAACGTTAACGATTGGTCCATTTTTGTTGCTCGGTCGGTGGTATTCTCGGAGTTGTGTAAGGTAATTGCTTTGCCACCTTTTCCAGAAATGAAGGAGAACGGTTCTTAGATATTTCTCTCGTTTGATAATCACCTGTTCTTGATCATTGGAATTTGCGGTACTCGTTTCCTCTGCCAGTCCTGATGGTCGTGACAACAAACGTCTTCCAAGGACTAGTTGAGAAGGTGTTAAAGGAGTCTCACCATCCTGGTATACGTGAGTGGTCGTGAGTTCAAAACTCCTTCGATCTGAATCAGTACGGTTAATAACTCTTCATAAGTTAGTCTGGCATTAGCTAACACTTTCTTCAGGCATCTCTTCACTGATCTCACGATTCGCTCGTAGAAACCTCCCCACCAAGGAGAACGCTCCATTATGTATCTCCACTTGATTTCACGAGACGTAATGAAATTCTTCAATTCAGCTCCCTTGAACGTTTTGCCGTTATCATAAATAACAAGGAATGGTGTTCCACGTCGACTTATAAAACGTTTCAAACTTCGGACAAATGCCATAGAGCTGGCGTCCGGGACAAGATCCAAGTGCACTGCTTGGCTGCTGGTGGAGGTATATAATGCAATAAACGATTTGTGTATTTCTTTCCCATTGTAAATAGCTTTGACATACAGAGGTCCGGCATAATCTACACCTATTCTCGTGAATGCGAAGTCATTACTGAGTCGAAAATTGGGCAAGGGTGGTGCCGTTGGTGTGCCATAAGGTGGTCCTTCCACTCTCTTGCATAAGGTGCAGGTAGACAGTATTCTTTTTACCACTTGTCTCCCTTTGACAACCCAATATCGAGTGCACAATTGGGTCAAGGTTTCTCCGACTCCGTTGTGTAACACTTCATGATGACAACGGAGAATGATTAGCTTGGTAAGATGGTGCTCGCTTGGTAGAAGGACAGGAAACTTGGATTCATAGAGAAGGAGTGCATGGTCTAATTGTCCTCGGCAGCGTAAAAGTCTATCGTTGTCTTCAAACAGTTGCAGTGAATTCTTCAATTTGTCGTATTTCTTGAGCTTTGAGATGGAGGCTTGCGCTGCTCTTAACCAGATTTTCTCTGCGTTATTGATCTCTTCAATGGTAAGTTCACCATTTGAAGGGATCAACTTCCGCCTACGGTGCTTCAAATTTTCGATGAATCTCATCACATAAGCTGTAACTCGAAATAGGGTTAAAACGTCACTGTAGCGAGAAGGTTCGATGTTTTCTTCAATCTTGATACTCGATTCCGTGTTCGCTTGAGCTTTTACAAGAGTGGTAGTGACTTTGACTTTTCGTTCTGTTTTCAATTCTTGATCGATTTCCTTAGGTAACTTGAAGAATGTTGGACTAGGCCATTCATTCGGGGGTTTCTTTAGAAAACGTGGACCATGTCACCATTTCTAATCGGTCACTATTTGTGTGGCCGTTGTTCCTCGCGATGCTATGACCGCCGCATTTTCGTGTGTCCGGCAATGATTCCAGTGCTCTGGGGCTGCTAACTTGCGAATTTCCTGTACTCGATTCTCTACGAATTGCTTGTATTCTTTGTTTACGTTTTTGATCCAATAAAGGGCAACACTGGAATCAGACCAGTACATTCCGGCATCAATTTTAATGATTTCTTCCAAAGCTTTCTTTATGTTCTCAATAAGTCGAGCTGCAACCAGACATGACAATAGTTCTAATCGGAGTATGGTCAGCTTGCTCTTGGTTGCCACACGGGTCTTTGAGGCAACTAAGTTGCGTTGAACGCTGGTTTCGCATTCATGACGTAAGTAAACGCAGGCTCCGTATGACGTTTCACAGGCATCTGCGAATGCGTGTAGCTGTATGGATTTAATTCTCTGTTTTGGGGAAGGGTGGAGGTAGCACTGGTCAATCCAGATCACTCCGGCTTCTCTCAAGCTTGATAAGATCGATTTCCACCTGGCGTAGAGGCTTGCACTCAGCTCATCATCCCACGCTACCTTATTGTTACAAAGTTCTTGGAAGAGGAGTTTCAATTGGAGAATTACAGGCGAGATCAGGCCCAACGGCTCGTAGAACTTTGCAGCTGAACTCAGTAACACCATTCTTTTAGTAGTCACGTTTTGATCAACCTCGGCTATCGGCTTGTAGAGTTCTATCCCAATCTTGTCGTTGTCAATATCCCAGGCTTGACCAAGTATTCGTGGGCAGGAGTCAAGCTTATAACCAAGGGTGGTTTGTGAGTAGCCTTGATCTTCTTCCACAGTCGGCAATTGTGTCTGTGGTGATTCAACAAACTCTGGGTCGGTCAAAAGCTGCTTCATTAGGTCTTTGGAATTGCTCAGCCATTTTCGCAAGTTGAAACCACCTGAAGCCAATCGGTGTTTGATCTTTCTCGATAAATCTACGGCAATTGTTACATTTTCGGATCCTGATGCGAAGTCATCTACGTAGAGGGATCACAACAACTCTTGAACGAATTCGGGATCTTCAGTAAGACAACGGTTAACGTGATAACGAAGGGTAGCATTAAGGATGAACGGGCTTGAGGTGACACCAAAGACGACTCGCGTGAATCTCAGCGGGAACGTTTCTGGTGTCTTGCTGAATGGGTCATCAACCCATAGAAATCGAAGAAAATCTCGATGCTCCGGGACGACTGGGATATTCAGGAATGCCTTTTCTATGTCGGCTGTGATTGCAACTTGATGTGAACGGAAACGAACCAGAATGTCAGAAATCAGGGGAGTAAGAGGTGGACCAGCATATAAACAATCGTTCAAGCTAGGTCCTTCACTTCGAGATGATGCATCGTACACCACTCTTACTTTAGTAGTGTCTTTGTCTATTCGTACAACTTCTCTGTGAGGCAAATAGTGCACATTTCCAACTTTCACTACCGTTTCAGGAGGGATTTGCTCGATGATTCCTTTGTCGAGTTGATCACGAATGATCCTATCATATTCTCTGAGCAGGGTTGGCTGGTTCTGAAGGCGACGCAACAAGGATACTAATCTCTTCACACTTCCTGCGTGGTTGTCTGGAATCACTGGGTGATGTTTCTTGAATGGCAGGTGGGCTTCATATCTTTCGCCATTGAATTGGATCTCCTCAACAAAGTCATCGTAAACGTACTTTTCTTCATCACGAATACCTAATGTCTCTAGGTTCCAAAATCTCTTAAGTTGTTCTCTCACATCTGGATCAGGTTCTCGTTGAATAGGAGTGGCATCAACCCGTAGAACGTGAGTGGCATTTAGGTTAGTTGTGCAGTTCGGTTCATCATGGCAGTCGTTATTCACAGGTCCGGATAACACCCATCCTAGCTTTGTCAGGAGAGCCACTGGACCAGGCTGTGCTCCCCGTCTGGAGACATTTGTGACAAAGTTCCAATAATAATCTGCGCCTATAAGGACATCCACTTCAGCATCTTGGGATGAAACAACTTCTTCAGCCAATGTTAAATCCTCTAAATATGGATATTTCTCAATTGCGATATCGATCGCTTGATTGCTAATAGGACTGCAAATCGTAGGTACACTATAGGCGTTGATATAAAGTTTCAGACCATCCATAGCCGTAATTGAGATCTGGACCATATCACACGACATTAATCTAGGAGACTCATTTTGCGAATGTTTTCACCAAAAGATTGTCTGAGGTAACTGCTGGCAGTTTCAAGGCATCTTGGAGTCGTTTGGAAATATAAGATCTTTGGCTGCATGAGTCGAAAACGATACGTGCTTGCACTTTCTTTCCAGGATCAAACATCAAACAATTGCTCTCGCTGTTTGCAATAACACGGAAGTGCTGGTATTGATACACAACGTTGCAGATGCTCCATTTCTTGAGGACTCAGAAGTTTTCTTTTCATGGCCTTGGCCAACTGATTTTTGGTCCTCTTTCTTTTTGACTCCTTCACAAAGGGCGACATGATGGCGATATCCACATTTTGGGCACTTTGACTTGGTCGTGCAATTACTCGCGATGTGTCCTGATCTTAAGCATCCGAAACACTTTCCCTTTTTCCGTAGTACCCATCGGCGAGCTGCTATATCAGTTACGATGTTGCACTTGGCTGACAAATGGTGTTGGTCACAGAATGAGCATACTTGCAAGGATATGTTTTTATTTCCTGAGATTAGAGATGACAAAGTAATGGGAGGATCCCCCCTCTTCTTACCACCCTCCCTTTTGCAACTGGTAGAGGAAGAAGTACTCATCAAGGTGCATCGCTCTCTTGCTTCCAACTCAGCTTTAAACTCTTTAAGTAGTTTGTTCATTTCCCAGTTATCTTTACCAACTTTACGACTAATTAATAACCTCATCTCTTCCGGGATCTTTGCGAGGACTAACGGAACCAAGAGTGTCCCATATGTTTCGGAAGAAACCTTTAAATTCTGGAGGCTTCTAATGTGAATGTCGATGGTATCGTACAGACGGCGAATTTTTCCCACATCGAGAATGTCTGAGACTGCGTCCAGTTTTAGTAGGGCGTCCATATGACTTGAAATAATCATCTGAGGGTTTGTAAACCTATCTTCTAAAAGATGAACAGCTGCTTCGTAGTTTTCGTCTGTCAATGCAAGTCCTGCAATTGCTGTTGCTGCGTGACCTTCTAAAAGGTTTTTCAAATAATTGAATTTATCAACTTTTGACAGACTTTCGTTACCATGCACCACCGCAGTATAGCTGTCCCAAAACGATTGCCACTCTGTAGGTTTACCAGAGAATCTTTTTAGGGATAATTTTGGAAGTTTCGCTCTAATCTTCTGTTGAGAGGGTAGCTGCTTTGCAATATTAACGGTATTTAAATTAGCTTCTTGTGAATGGCTCACGTTATGGTTTTCGGTTATTCTCAACACATTGTTGATCTTCACAATGACTCGATTGTCTCACCAAATTCGCTCGTGTTAAGTACTTCTTCGTCGACTTTTTCTTCGTCGTAGATACTCTCCAGTATGGTTTGATCAAGTGTTTCTAAGGTTCTTTTCTTCTCTTCCAGTGTGATTTTGTAGCCTTCCAATTGATCTCTTTCCGTCTGTGTTCCGTCGAACTTATCGACGGCGTCATGAGCATTTTGCATTATCTTCGTAACGAAGGATCTGTTTCCGCTTCGAATTCTCTTAGTTTTATCCAAGGACATCTTTTTTTCGCTTTTCTTTATCCGACTATCAAAGGACCATGTAATATTTTAGATGTAACTCCGGGTAATTTCTGAATATTTAATGATTCAACTCGATAAGACTCAACCTTGCGGTCTACACTCGGAACTCTACTTCGCGCCTTGTTCAACAGTCAACTGTCAATCATAAACAGAGTGAATTTGCACTACACGTGACCGCGTGATTGTCCACGTGCTTCTTAATATAATACAACAGGAGCCATTAATCCAGGTAAGAAAAATATGAGTGGATAATGAGTTTTTGCACTAGTTGATTAACGTTATCTATGATAAACAGTTCCGCTTGTAATTGGTTACTGCTTGCCCCGAAACAATATATTTAATATACAATAGTTATTCCAGTTTTCATAGCACAAATATTACAGAAACGATTTTTAAACCTGAAGGTGACAACACTTGATTAAGAGAAGAACAAACAGGTCCATTAAAACGAAAGAAGAGAGGACTAGCCTTACATGAGACTAGTCTTAGATAAGAAGCGAAGTGGCCTATTTATTCAAGTGCGAACCCGCCTACTATGGATACTGATACTAAAGATATATACAAATGTTTTTCTTGTTAATTTCTTGATCTCAAAATACTATTTTTTACGTGATAATCAGACCATTTTAGAGGGATCTTACACTTTTGCTCAATTTTTTTATATAAATACATACACATATACATACGCATTCTTATGCATATACACACACACATACACATACATACGCATACACAGTAACATATACAGTACATACATATACATACACATACACATACATATACATGTACATGTACATGTACATAGACATAGACATATAAATATAAATATACATATACATACACATATACATACATGTATGCGTGTACATATACACATACATATACATATACATATACATATACATATACATGTACAAAGAAATAGACACGTACATATAGATGTACGTATACATATACGTATACATATACATATACAGTACTGTGCAAAAGTCTTAGGCCATCCTGAACTTTTCCTAACATCCATAACTAGGGACTATAAGTATTAATTTCTGTCAACATGTCCGTAAATTGTATAAAAATACATTTTGCAAATATATACACCCATGAAAATACAATAAAAGTACAGAAAATTTTTGTTTGTCCAGGCTGATATCAATATTTAGTATGACTCCCTTTTACACGTAGAACAGTTTGAATTCTCTTAGGCAGACTACCCTGAAGTTTCCTCAAGTAATCGTCTGGTATGTTATACCAAGCCTCCTTCAGAACTTCCAAGAGGTCTGTTGTGGACTTGGGCTGTCTTCTGTACCGTTCTCTCTCAAGGTGATCCCATACTGCTTCAACAATATTCAAGTCGGGACTCTATGGAGGCCAGTCCATAACTGGCATGGTTTTGTCAGTTGTTTTCCTCTCCAAATATGATTTTACCACAAGAGCAGTGTGCTTTAGATCATTGTTACGCTGAAAAAACAGTTCCCAATCAGGCGCTTTCCAGAGGGAATAGCATGATGAATGAGAATCTGCCTTTACTTTTCGGCATTTAGGATTCCATCAATGCGGACAATATCCCCGACATCACCTGGAGAAATTCAGCCCCAGACCATTAAAGACCCTCCGCCGTGTTTCACTGAAGGTTGCAAGGACTTGTTATTGTACCTCTCACCAACCCTTCTTCCCACATATTGTTGACGACTTGACCTTAAAAGTTCGAACTTTGATTCACCACTCCAGAGCACTTGTTTCCATTGATCTTCATTCCAATCTTTGTGAGTTTTAGATATTTTAGCCTCTTTTCCCCTGCTCCCTCTCTGGATAAATGGTTTCGTGGCTGCTACCCATCCATTAAGGCCATTTCTAATTGAGCTTCTTCGAACTGTTGAGGAATCTACTTTGGGACCAGATGAATCTGCCAGATGCTGGGCAAGGTCTTTGCTACATTTCTTCTTGTCTCTTAAGGAAGTTACTTTGAGGAACTGCTTATTTGATACAGATAGTTTTTTAGGCCTTCCACGTCATTATTTTGTCCTCGACCTGTCCAGGTATTTGAAATTTCTCAACAACAGCTTGAACCCCACATCTTGAGAATCCTGTCTGTCGGCTTATTTCCCTTTGAGAATGGCCTTGTTGATGCAAAATTGTAACTTTTTTGTCTGTCAAAAAGTGTAATCTTTGGCTTTTTGCGTGCAATGACTTCGGTGGAAACGTTGTCTTCAGTATTAGCAAGCTCGTAATGATTGTTTAAAGATGTGCTCTTATCGAGCTGGTCTGTCAAGTACAACGAATCATTAACTCAATTTAGACGCATTAAACCATGGCAAAAAGTAACTCAAACTCACAGCAAAGCTTTGTAACCTTTGTGAGGGAAGCCTTGTTTAACATACCAGAATAGTAATGTAGTAAACTTCAAGACAGTCTGCTTACGAGAATTCAACCTGTTTTACATGCAAAATGGGCATGCCAAATAATGATTTTAGACTACAGAAGTATCAACTTTTTAAAATGTTTGCATTTCATGTCCACATATTTGCTGAATGTAATATTTGGACAAAGCAAAATATTTTTACAGTCCCTACAACCTTGCCGAAACAAAAAAGTTAAGGGTGGCCTGAGACTTTTGCACAGTACTGTACATGTACATACACATAAACATTTACATATATATATACATATATATATATACATGTACATATGCATATACATATAAGTATACTTATACGTATACGTATATGTATACATATATGTATACATATACGTATACATATTCGTATACGTATATGTATACATGTATATATACATATACGTATACATATACGTGCACACATACTGTTAAAAACTCTTTAATTAATTTCACTAAAAATTGATAAAACTGACGAGAAAGATCCTACAAGAAGGGAGGGTAAGCTGAATTCATTTATATCTCTGGGACTTAATAGTACAGCCTATTTCTAATTTTTGTTTATGGATCTTATGATTTAAATTTGTAATTAATTATTACAAGCAGTATATATAGCGAGCATATTATATATAAGTATACTTTTGTATCTTGATAAAGGGGCAGTGCCCCGAAATGTAGATTTTTCTGAAATATTAGAGTTTTTAGGAGTTTTTAACTGAAGAATACATTGATTTTTAGCTGACGTTGGGGGAGGTTCGTGATTCAGACTACGCATACATATACGTATACATCTGCGTATGTATGTACGTATGTACATATACATGCACGTATACATGTAGGTACTTGTACATGTACATCTACAGGTACGTGTATATATACGGATACATACACGTATGCATGTACACTATACATGTATGGATATGTGATTATTATAATTATTATTCTACTTATCCGTGGACTGGTGTAAGAAACTCTTTTTGTGGAGTAGTTGGAAATATAAACAATTCTTCAGAAACAAGTGAACTCAAATCTTGGTAAGTGGGCTTGCCGCTAAACACTGATGTTTAATAGAGACTTTAAAGAATAGATATATAGATATATAGATCTGCCAGCGTTTCGCGGCGGGCAATATATCTATATATCTATATAACTATAAATTTGTATGATACATTATATGTATATACATATATGACTATTTGTCTTATCAATTATGTTTACTGTTAAATCGGCAATACCCTCATGACCTTCACTAAAAAAATGTGCGTACAAATGTTCACCAGACATGCCCCATTGTCCCTTTCCGTAGCGATTCAAACTACTTTTATGATTGTTGAATCGTGTACGAAATGAATTAATAGTACTACCTACATAAGACTTTTTACCCCTCTTACAATTTAAGAGATAAATAACTGCTGACAAATCGCAGTCAAATTTGTAATTAATAAAATAGGTGTGTTTGAAGTAGGATCTTCCACGTCGGTTTTATCAATTATCACAACACTTAAATCTTTCATACCGTGATGGTCAAGTTGGAAAAAATACCCATACAGATGTTCACCCGGTATACCCCTCTAGTTTATGATTTTAATTTTTAATTAATGAGTACGAACACTATATATAGGGGCCTGTAAAGCTTGCAATGTTTGTATCTTGATAAAGGAGCAGTGCCCCGAAACGTAGATTTTATTAAATATTTTAAAAGAGTTTTAGCTGAATAATATTTTTGATGGTGAACTCGATTTGGTGGAGGTTGGTGATCTGGTTTATA
Source organism: Heliopora coerulea (assembly GCA_030142905.1). Classification (NCBI taxonomy): domain Eukaryota; kingdom Metazoa; phylum Cnidaria; class Anthozoa; order Scleralcyonacea; family Helioporidae; genus Heliopora; species Heliopora coerulea. The sequence continues at coordinate 1,405,314 of JASJOG010000036.1, read as the reverse complement.
TATATTTAAACAAAGTTTGTACTCTGCCAATAAACGAGAGAACCAAGTTCTGACGTTTCAAGCAAAAGCCATTTAATAGAGGGAATTTCTATGTTTATAACTTATACCAGAGAGCATCATTTCTATTTATAACTTTTAACACCTACCTAATTGCTATAAGCGATGTACATCAGAACAGACAAAAAGTATTCAGTTTGGTTTACCTTTCCTAAATGTGTTCTTACGTAACTTTTTGTGAACCTTACCAGTTTTGAAGTTTTTATTAATACACATGAAATTACGTAATTTACCATTCTTTATTTCACTCAAGAACGACAGAAGCAAAGTTATCTTGCATTGTTTCCCGCGGAAAACGTACTAGCCCCAGGAGTTAAATATTGCTTTTATGTTATTTTTATTTTTGTTTTTAAGTTTTGCCAGTATTGAGGCAGAGTAACGACAACAGCAAGGCTAATTACTGGAGGTCGGAAACAAACAAAGAAGAAAGACATAAAATAAATGACCCTCACAGACTAGAAACTTCGAGACATAATTTGAAACATTGTTGTACTTGCAGGTGTCTAAGGCGGTTTCACTATTAAATCAACGGACGCCAGATACGGCTACTTACGTTCTTATAACGGCTATATTCTGGAGTTCACGACCAAAAGGCCAGCAAGTTACTTCTACAGACTGTACGATGGAAGGATTTTTGAAGGACAATCAGGGAAATGCCTCAAACTTATCAGTCACACCAACCGTCAAATAGTCCTCGCCCAATGTCAAGGATCTGTTGCTACCTGGCGGTACGACCAAACAAATCAGTGGTTGATACATACTGCAACCTCACTTTGCTTGAGTCCGTGGAATTACGGCCACGTGCATGTTACCACCGTTCCTGGGCTGAACTGTTGCTCGTCATGGAACAAAATTATCTTGGCATGTGAGTATTTTTCATAAATACCGAATGATTTTATTGCCAGTGCTGTTTTCGTTTGTTTTCAGCTTGTTAAATTGCTCTTTATCTTTACACCCAGCTCAAAGAACTTTAAGGACAATCACTACTGCTAAGATTGCTTTACTAAAAGGGACAACGTTCGTCACGCAATTGACGTGGGACATCATGTACACGAACTTTCGCAAACATTCTGATCATTTACGAAGCAAAAATAAAAATAAACGGTTACGTCTTATGAAAGCAAGATGTCATAAAGCATGCGCTTAAATTTAACATAATTGCAATCCCGAATAACAGATTAACATGCGCTTACGAATTATAGTCGCTTGATTACTTAAGGTTTAAAAGCGAGTGTTCCTGCTAGAATGATATCGAGGATCAATGTTTCGTTTTAAATCACGATAAACCCTATTAGATGGTAAAACCCATGGGATCATTAAGTTTGTCCTTGGAGTTTAAATCTGGTTTGATTTGCTGAATAAGGAAAGCTTCTGTGATTTACCTTTCTATAAATGTTTTATTTGTTTTCTTCATTAACATCGGTGTTAGTTTGGGAGCTTGTTCAGGATGACACTGTTTGCGATGGTTTCAGAAACCAGGTTTTACAAAGACTTAGGCCCCGTCCACACGTATCCGGATATTTTTGTATCCGCAACTTTTTTGTTGCGGATCAGATTCCGTTAATAGTTTGCGCGTCCACACGTAACTGAAAAATATCCGGATACATTCTAGTCTCCAGGACTTCTCATGATTTATCCTATGTAGAGCATGCGCACACGCCGATTTTATGTTTACAAGTTTGCAAATTTGCGGGAAAACGTATTGAGATCCATTGCTTTTATCGGAATTGAGATGTTACAAACGGGACAGAAACAGAAGAAAAATGAGAAAAGCAAGGTTGACGCCTTTATTTGGAGTGATGAGGTAGAGCTTTTGCTAAAAGTTACAATGGAGTACAAAACTTCGAACGCTATTGAGAATGTTGACTGGGAATCCACCCGAACCAAGTACGACGACATTTTAAAGCGCTTTAATGAGCAGTACCCTTTGTCTGAAAATGCCTTGTCAATGGGAAAGGATTACCCGCATAAAAAGGGAGAACTTTCAGTCTGTTTTGACGTCGAAACTTAAAATGATTCGAAAAAAGTTTAGGGAAGCAGTGGACTCAGGACGGAAAAGCGGACATGGTCGTGTTGTATTGCTGTACTTTGATCTTTGCGAAGAAATATGGGGAGGTTCTCCAGCCACAACTACCATAGCCGAAGGAATAGAGACGACCGAGATCAACGATGGCAGCAGCGTGAGTCGTGAAAGCCCAAATTCAGACGACGATACACAAACCAACAGCCCAGTTGAACTAGAAATTGAAGATCGTGGCATCTCAACAGACAGTACCTCTACCCCAAGCACCTCTACTTGTATGGATCAAATCAAAGAAAGGAGAGATCTCCTCAATGCAAGATTAAAAGGACATAAAGACCAGAAACTCAAAAGAAAGCTACCTGTTGACGTGCAACTACTGAATGTGTCTCAAGAAGAACTTCAAGTAAAGAAACAACTATTAGAAAACATGGCAAATATGGGTAAAACTTACTTTGATCATATGGAAAAGCTAACCACCAATATGGAGAAACTTACAGGGTCCATATCTGATGGATTTTCTTTGCTGAGGCAAATGATGTGTCCAGGGCCTAGTGTGATGCCACATTACATGGCACCACAAGCTAACTCCAGCATGTATCCTAACACACAGCATCCATCCCAGGAAGTAGCTCCACCTTCAAATAGTGGACAGTCCCCATACACACAATCATTGTATTTGAATGATGAACATATGTTTTAAAAATATGTTATATGGAATAAGAATGTAGCAATTCAAAACTGATAATTATATTTTTAATGTTGATTAATCATAGAAAAATTTGTTGTAATTTGATACAAGCAGAATCAGTTTACAGTTTTGTTAAGGTTATTTTATGAACACATATTGGCAATGGTAATTCATGCTATCAATGATTTTCAGTAAAGTGGGTTGTTACAGTTTTTTATGTAATTTGGCATGTAATATTGTAAGATTAAGATTTTAGGTTAAAGCAATAAAGTTTTAGTTAAAATAATATTAATTTTTGGTTGCCTGCACAAAAATTGGGGGTTGAAACCTGACTGCAGTGTGTGGGATTGAAATTGAATGGCAACAAATATACAAAAAAGATAGCTTAATGAGAAAGATTAGTAGGATCTTGACAGACATTTGTACCTTTTAAACTGGCTAGCTATTATTATTCAACAATGAAATGATACATGCAGTTCATTCAAAGCATGCATATCAGAAAAGTGTTTTCACATAAGGAAGTAATAGTTTTAAGGGTCAAAATAATTAGTAAGAATCCTCCTTATCTTCTTCCCTCCAGCTTCATTACAGTCTGTTCTGAAGTTGTTAGGACTAACTACAGGTTGGAAGCTGTTATCGTAATTAATGGCTGAAGAAACTTTGTCATCTCCTATGATTTCTTTGTGCAGTTCACAAAAATTATGTAGAACAAAACATGCATAAATGACACTAGCAACATCTTTAATGTTTATGTCCATTGCCCTCTTTAAAGCACTAAACCATGCTTTTAAGCGCCCGAAAGCACACTCTATCACCATTCTGGACTGGCAAAGAGTCATTCCAAAATATTTCTCTTGAACTGTAGCACCCCCATTTGAGAATTCTTTCATCAGGTATGGCATTAGGGGATATGCTGGGTCTCCAAGGAGAAATACAGGAACAGGATCCTCATTTGACAGGATATGACGCTTGCAAGAAAGTATTTTTCCACTTTTAAGAAAATAGTTCAACTTGGAATTAGAAAACACTCGAGCATCGTGAACGCTTCCTGGCCACTTCACCACAACATCCATGAAACAGTACTTGTAGTCACACAGAGCTTGAACATTTAAGGTATACCTTCCTTTTCTGTTAATATAATCTGTGGAATTATATTCCGGCTGTCTGATTTCAATATGCGTTCCGTCAATTGCCCCTAAACATCGAGGGAAACCATGCGATCGATGGAAACTCTTTACGTGAGACTCAACCTCTTCTTCTGTGAAAGGTAGGGTAATATATTTTGCTCCAAGATGAGTGGTGATAGATTTGCAAACTTTACGAATTATTTTTGACACAACTTGACGCGATAATCCAAAAGCATTTGCCGTTTTTCGCAGGCGTCCCTCATCACTTAAATAGTAAAGGGTGACTGCAACTTGTTTTACAACATCCACTGGCGACCGCATTATGGTTGTCTTGCCTTCCATGTATGGCCTAAGTTGATCAGCTAACGTGTACAGTGAACGTCGACTCATGCGAAAATTTTCTCGCCATTCTTCTTCTAACATCGTTTGCTTCACAAAATTATCCCACCAATCACTAGTTCGCCCTGGTCGGACCCAGAATCTTTGAGGACGAGGTTGTTTTCCAACTCGCTTCAGTTGCTTATAGCGCGCAATTCGTGCATCAGACATCGAAAGAAGCGTCAAAATATCCATGCGCCGTTTGTAATAATCAAAGTGCATATTAAACATAGCCAGGTTTAACTGCACACACGTTATTAGACTACAAATAACTCCAAGTACAACACCAGCGATAACCTTTTTGGGGGCGCCATATTGGATAATTACGCGGGAAAGCTTGGACACAGAATAAGAAACGTGACAGAAGTCTCACTCGCGTCGGAAGCTCTGAAGTTTTTGTCCTCGCGCATGTCGTGCCGCGCATCTTGGCCGCCATGTTGGCAGCCAGATAACTCCGGACAGGTCAACAACAAAAATAATGGCGAAAAGCGGGTTCTGATCATTTGAACTGCTGTATCTCAAACGTTTTGCGGCCGATTTTTGCTTTACGGCTGGTACATCTAGAAGAAAGGTATGTTAGCAATATCATTGTACTTTTAAGGTAATTTACTAAATAGAAAACGGATAATTCTTCATTATCTTTCACGGATCACCGCGTCAGCCACTTGCATGATACTCGTCGGACGAGCGACGTTTGCTTGAGTATTCTCACTGTTAAGGATGAAATGTCGAAAGCAGATTTCACATTTATAACAACTGCGATGGGGTAAACTCTTTTCCTTAATCATAATAAGATTGCTTTAATTCCTTAAATTAGAACTCCAACTTGCTTTAACACTTGGCCTCTGTCAACACTCATCTGTATTGAGTATGTTTCGAATAACTCCACTGTTTTGATTCAGTGCAAAGGTTTATGTATTTTGTATTCCTAAATTTCCAAGCAGCTTTTTCATAATAAACAAAAATAATTCTCAGTTTTATTTAAAATGTTCTCACAATTGTCTGTCTAGCAATGGTGCAACCACGAAGGGTTTTCTGAACATGTTTCCAAATTGCTTGTCTTTATTTATGCCCTGAAAAAATTGTACCTTATATCTTATGCATATAAACTTACATTTGTCCCTAATCTATGTATTGGTTAACACCAGGGCTGGAATACTTTCCAAGTAGTGCAACTGCAACTGAAATATTATTCAATGTTGCTCATGTTTGTGCTGACATTTTTCTCTTTTATTACTAGGTTTGATAAGAGGGATTTGACATTAGTAAAAAATCGTTGCCAAGTAGGAATGTCTGTTTCCAAATTGGGGCAGGAGGTTTTCTTCCATCTGCAAAGTTTAGTTATTGTTATATATTTTGTTAAACAAAAAAGCTGATTTAAAAAACAATATACTGTGGCTACAGTGAATTAACCTGAATCTCTTCCTTTTTACTTTTCTTTTAATATGTAAATTTTCCCTCCATTATGCTGATTACATATACCACTTGTTACCAATGATGTCCTGCCTGAGTTCTTGTACCTGTCCTTTCTTGTGAAGAAGAAAGTGTCAATCTTCAGTAAAGTGAGCAGTTATTTACATCCAGGGGTTGTAGCTACAGTACAGTGGGTCATTTTTTCATTATTCTAATGACCAGCCCAGTTCTTCATTCATTTTTTACTATCTAGCTTTATTTCTGTAGAATTTTACATATAAATCTACTTGAAGGCATAATCACAAAAAGATGTGAAAACAAACTCACAGGATAGCTTCACATGAAAAGCTGATAGGCCACTTTCAAATTAATTTTTCTTATACTGATTCAGATCCCACATATAACATGTTTTGCATGCACAACAATGACAGAGAAGTGGATACCTATCTAAGTTCACAATTTCCACACAACATTGAAATCATTCAAGCCCCTGTCATGCTACAGGAAGGCATACACTAGATATTTTTAAGGATTATTGGAATCACATTGGGAAGCATACAGTAGATCACTACAGATGCCTTTAATAATGCATGTTCAAGTTTGTTACAATCTACTGAAAATCAATATGGACTTACACAATCATTGAATTTCATGTTTAAAGAACTGTGACGACTTTTTTAATTAAATATTGCAATATGTAATTTGCATTGTCATCCCTTTCTTCAGTGCATAAACCTTGCTTCTTTCAAGCAGCCTCCTCATGGAGAGGTTCAAAACACCAGACCAGAGTTATCAACTAAAAATTACAATAACAACAAATCAATGCCATACGTTTTTTTCTGAATAATTCTATTCATAATCCTCGGTTGAAGTGAAGACAAGACATGAGTACCAGTTTGACGTTCAAATTGGTTTAAGACAAGGATGAGCCAAGGTATTACATGTAAAATGCTATCTCAATTAGTCGCTTTCACATTTAAAGTTCAATCTAAAAATTACTCCTTCCACAAATCAATTGTGAAGTTTAAATGTGCATTGAAGTCTGCGGAGCGGTAAACATTTTGAGGCACATTTTTGTCTGTCTTTAGGCAAGAAATACAAAATCGTAAATGTACGAAGGCTCAAAGCATATCTTTCTTTGATTTTGAAATTATTTAAAAACTAAAACCAAGGTGACACGCAATCAGCAAGCTAGATTTGGTATCAGCACGAAATTATAGCTACAATGAACACGTAAAAACTGAAATTAATTAGGGCACGAGTGTGCTGCAAGCCGATTTCGAGTGTGAAATACGAGTAAACAAGTAAGCGAACAAATGACCACTCCTAACTAAATGAATATGTCACGGAAAATTTATTTATACGCCTTTTAATTATGATAAAATTGATCTCTTACCTTTCCTCTGGGACATATCAAAGTAAAACGGAAATCGCCCAAATACTTTTCCAGATAAAGCCGTTTTAGTGATCCAAGCTGGTTTTTCGCCATTATGTTCCTTATTCCCTGGCTGGAGTTATCTGGCTGCCAAGATGGCGGATCCCGGACATGCGCACTGAGGACACATTGCACCCCCGAGTGAGACTTCTGTTACGTTTCTTATTCTGTGATTGCAGGAATGGTTGTTGAAACAGTTGTCATATGAAATCCTCAATTTTTTTATGATGCCCCAAAAATTGAAAAAATATTTTTAAAAAAGCTGTTCTTTATTTCTTTTGGGGATTTCTTTTGGGTCTAGAACATTGGTCTTTTCAAGAAGATTGGCAGAAGGTTAATTTTACATTTACAAGGCCACAATGTTTGCTGCTTGGCTGATGGAGTGTTGAGCTGTCATATGTATTTGTTGTCTGGTCCGTCTGGTCTGTTAAATTACACTTGTCCCTATTATTAATTTTTTCTCACTCAACTTTACAATAACTGAGGCTTCTAGGTTACTTCCCAGACCACAGAATTATTTGAATTTCTTGAATTTTAACCAGTTCTTCCACTTTGCCAAGACAAAATTTCCTCTTTTGATTCTGATTTTTCCTTTTTCAGTCCAAAATTTCCTTCAAAAATACTGAAATTTCCTTCAAATTTCCTTCACAGTTTATCATAAAATTAAGAATATCTTTAACTGTTGAAATTACTTTACTTTAATTATTTACACAACGATATAATACATATAAATACATATACATATAATACATATATTACAGGCTATGGGAAAAACCTGAAACAGGAATAAACTTCCCTTACAATGCAGATTACCCAATAAATGCAAAGAGAAAATATAGGTATGAATTATAAATGTATGCATATAAAAGTTCAAAAGAATAAACAGTGGCATAACTAGGAATTTTTAGCGGGGGGGCAAACATTAAGATTTTAGTCAGTAGACAAATCAGTAGAGTGATCTTTGTGGACTGAGGAGGACATGTGATAGCCTCACGGACATACGTACACGATAATGAATTCCCAAATATTTAATAAGTTCTTTTACATACCTTTCAAAGTTCAAACGTGACAGCAAAGCTAGTTAGATTTTTGCAATATAATTCATTGACGATTGGGTTCATGTAAAGGGTTTTTGCGGTTGCTAATGGTTCAAAAAAAATAGTCATATTATTCTCTTTCCCACCCGTAATGGGGGTACTTTGATTCATTAAAAAACAAATGTATTTCAATAAGGAAATATGAGCACTAAAAGACAACGTTCCATGCAAAAACACAATCACTTATTGAAAGTCGGTACGTTAAAGTTTCATTGTAATATATTTATATTATTATGATTTATTATATTTATTTTTATGATCACCTCCTACTAATAATCCCCCAGTCCCGAAACACTGAAAAAAATAAGCCCCTAGTGGGTTAAATACAGGAAATACTAGTCCTAACATGAACTAGTAAAAATTTTGTTTTAGAGCGCAAAACGGCCAATGTTTGGTTCCCCTTATTACGTCAGCTGAATAAAACTACCAGAACACTTTGTGGTTGTTTCATTTCCATGCGAAAATTTAAATCTAAACGTGAATGGAAAAACAATTGCTCCGATTAACATTACAAAGATTTCGAAAGACATTCAGATCTGTCAACTCTCCCGATATCGTCGGGAGTCTCCCGATTTGGAAAGTTATTTCCCGACCTCCCGATTCATACATTAAATCTCCCGATATCAAAGTTTTCAAGTTCAAACATAAAAATTCTTGGTATTTCAGGGGCGGAGATATAGGGGGGCAAGGGGGGCTTGAGCCCCCCACTTAAAGTTGGGGGACAGAGCCCCCCGTTTCTGCCAAAAAACCCAAAATTTGTATTTTCATAATTTAATGAATCTTGACATCTGGAGGAAATGTGGCGTAACATCAAGTGGAAAAAAATTCCCCGACTGAAGTGTAATAATTGATCAATAAAACTAATTCTGTGGAGAAGCAACAATGGATATGTCCCGAAATGTTCGCGCTAGTATTTACCAGCCATCAGAAAACACGCGTTTTGCGTGGTTTTCCTCGTAAACAAAAAGTCAATGGCAAAAAAAGACAGCGTACTTTGTTCAATATATGGTCTCTAACAGACAAAAAAAAGAGAAAAAAAGGGTAAAAAAAGGAAAAAGAATTTGTGGATTTGCATGATGAAAGGATTAAGTACTGTGGACATTTTAATGTTTAAAACATGCATGTAGTAGTACATTTAGGGCCTCCGTCACCGTTTTTTGTGTGAGGTTCTGTTCTATTCGAAAGCTTTATAATAAGAAAAATTATTGTAAGATACGTAGACATGCGGTTGCATAGTTTAAAAACCAAAAAGGTTTCCTAAAATTTATGAAAGTCGTACAGCTTTACAACATTTGTTGAAACAATATCCCGCAAAAACTGTTCTGTAAGTTATTTGCCTTCTCTGCTAAGTCACTTCCTATAGCCATTAGCCCCCCACTTTTTGGGGGCTGCCTCCGCCTTTGTATTTTCCGGCGTTGTGTCACGGAAGTACACGAAAGAAGCCATTTCATAATCACAAATTTTCTCGCGAGCGTCTACGCTCTCTACACTATGCAATGACCTTTAAACACGACTTGGATGGAACTGTGACTGGACTGTTATTTTACTGTTTTAAATACTGTGCAATAAATGGCAGTAATAGCATTACAATGCTTTTTTGTGTCTGTGTAATTGGTTTATTAGCAAAGGTGAATGCCCGTTAATTAATCAGTTAATTAGTTAGTTAATTAATTAATTAATTAACTTAATTAAGAACGAAAGAAAAAGAAACTATGCACCGCGCTGTACAGGGTCTAGGGAGGGTTACATATTCGTGTTTCGCTCCTTCGAAAAAATCTCCCTCTGACAATATCCCAGAGTTGACAGGTATGGACATTCTGGCAGTTGTCAGATGTATGAGGAGACCAGACCATTAAAATTCAAATTGAGATTTTAACTTTATTTAAACAATGTAATCACGTTAATTCAGAAACCTGTCACTACTGGTGTACAACTGCTACTCAAAACGTGTAAATTGAAGTCGTTCATATAAAATACTCGGACTCATTGCTCCTGTCGCTTATCGTTTTTACAGTAACATTAGAGCGCATGCATGATGGTTGCATTTTGGGAAGTTATTCAGGAGTCGCTCGGACTATTTTCGTTGTCTTCCGCCAGAAATTACATTATCGTGCCGCAACCTATCGACATTCAAGTTCATTTTGTTGTGTGGCTTTAGCTGCTGCAACATTACAAATAAAGTTGTTTAAAAAATGCACGTTCGATCAAATTTCCTTCAAATTCTCAAAAAATCCTTCAAATTTCCTTCAAAATTTTATTTCCTTCAAATTTCCCTCATTTCTTCAAAATTTCCTTCAGAAAAGAAATTTCCTTCGAAGTTGAAGCGCTGATTTTAACTCTGCTCGACTACTCCCCAATCTCCATGATTGCCAGAAGGCTCGGCGTTAACAATGGAAGTTGATGTGGAGACAAAAAAACTAGGTTTCTTTGCCATGTTTTCGTCGTTTCAGTCTTATCTGGATGCGGATCAAGATACTCGTGAGGTAGGTCAAGACTATGTAGGACGTTTCCGTTTTCCTTCATGAAATTCAAAAATGCAGATACGGACATACATGCACTGGACCGTAATTATGCGTAGCCCGATTATCGCTTTCTTTTTTAATGATCCATTTCTGGAACAAAGCATTACTGAATCAAACAAGGGTAGTTTTTTGGGTTTTTTTTTTTAAATTAAATGCTGCATTGGACATTTGGGCACTTTTTAAGATGGCATATACTGGTTAGCCTGGTTTTCGTAATCATAACTGTCCCAATTGCCTGGAACACTTCAATTGCTTCAATTGTCTCCATTGCATTTGATCACTGTGGTTGAGACAATTGGTGTTGTCCCACAATTAGACCAAGTTTGTTACTGGGCAGTTAATGTAGTCCCAACTAATGTGGTCAATGAGTTCAAGAATGCATCCTCCAGATCAGTGCTGCCGAGAGCCACAGCACGCCTCAGGATGAAGGGTAGAGAAGTTGGTCAACCCCTCCAGTTGAAAATTAATTTCATAAACCTTTTGACCATTGCACTAATTTTGGAAATTTTTTGCAACAACAAATTCACAGTAATGCACTATTATCTCACCATATGAACTTCAGAAATGAACAAAACAGTAAAGCAATTCTAAATTTAAATTTAATCAGTATATACAAGTAATACTAAGTTCAAAATTTTATAGCAGCTTTTCAAATGTTCCCCCATATCTAATTAATTCAGTACAGTATTCCATGCATGATGAATCAAAACTATGTATACTCTGAAGTGCTACTTTAAGTCAAACCACCCACCAGAGGAGGCATGAAGGTAAACATAGGTAAGAGTGAAGTGATGGCAAGTAGCAAGGAAGCTGGAGAGATTATCTATATTGAAGGTCCAGATTGCTAATAGTTCAAACAAGTCAAAAATTTTAAATACCTTGGATCAAGAATAGATGAAGAAAAAGGAGGTACAGAAAGGGATGTGAGAGGAAAGTGACAGGCCGGGTGGAACAAATGGAAGGAAGTTAGTGGGGAGGTGGAAGATAGGAAGATGAATAAGAAACTAAATATGAAAATCTACAAAACACTGATATGTCCAGTGCTAGTGTATGGGGCCCAAACCTGGGCACTAAGAAAAGAAGAGGAAAGACTTGGATAGAACTGAGATGAGGATGCTGAGATGGATCTTAAATATATCTTTGTGAGAGAGGTTAAGGAACAAGGAAATAAGGAGAACAGGGGTAACACATATTGTAGAGAATGCTAGAAAAGTGAAATTCTGATGGTTCAGATATGTGATCAGAAGTGAAGAAGACTCAGTTAAAAGAACAAGGAGAGAACAAGTAGTAGGAAGAAGATCTAGAGGAAGACAGAGAATAAGATGGAGGGTTGTGGTGGAGAGGGACACGAGGGAAAGAGGACTTCATAAAGAGGATGCGTAGGACAAAAATTATTGGAGACAACACATTAGAGTGGCCAACCTCCAAGTGATAGGAAAAGGCAAAGAAAAAGAAGACCCACATTGATGCATGTAACATACGTGAGAAAGGTCATGTAATATAAAGTCATTCATGTTTTCATGTCTGGAATATGGATGTCACCAAATTGGAATGCAAAAATGGTCGTATTGTCTTATTTTACTTAGGAACACTGATGGCATACAACCAATAGTTCTTTTTTCCTGTAATAAAAAATATGAACTCAATATAGTACTTTCTGGCCAACCAGGCCCCTTTATTTCATCCAGGCCCAGGGTCAATTTGACCCTACTACCCCACCCCCCCTCTTGGCAGTACTGCTCCAGATAGATCTTGGAAATAGTTTTTTGTTGCAAATGATTTATGGCCCATATGTACTGAAAAAATCTGGACTATTCATAGGTTCTGAGGAAGCCTGATTGAACCCCATGAAACTTTGCTGGAAGAAATATTGTCAATGATTAATTTGTCTCATTACTTCTAAATACAGGAAATAAAGGCTGTTGTTCGTAACATTGAACAGACAACAAGAGAAATACTTTCAGTTTTGCAAGCTGTTCATCGCAGTGCACAGGAAGAGTGTATGTACTGGATCAATTAGTATTAAGTCTTGGCATGATACAAAAAATATTGATTGCTTTGAATTCTCACATTAATCTCATTAACTAAAATGAGGTTTTCAGATATGTTGATACCATGGTGATCGGTAATTTATGATAACATAAGAGAAAATGAAGATGAAATATACACACTAAAGAGGTATACACAGTTACCAAAGACTGTTGGACTGTTTAGTTCTTAAAACTATATGAAACTTAAAGAGGTAAAATACTACATAAAGGGTAAGCCTAAGGAATTAAGAAAGAGCACAGTTAATTCTTTAGGCCTACTCTTTACATAGTATTTTACCTCAGTCTTTAAGTATCATACAGTTCTTTTAAGAACTAAATGGTCCAACAGTCTTTGGTAACTGTGTATACCTCTTTAGTGTGTATATTTCATCTTCATTTTCTCTTACTTTATCATAAATTACCAATCATCATGGTATCAATGTATTTGAAAACCATATCTAAATTTGTTACCACAACAAAATTGCTGTTTTAAAATGAAGTTGCAAATAACATGAATGTCTTATCTGCTAACTTTTCAATATGCTGGGCCAAATTTAGGGGGCTTGAGTAGATTGTCACAGAAACATCTCTTGCACTTAAATTGGATAAAACTTGCTTCCAATCCCTGTGGACTCAGTAGCTCAACAGCTAGAAGGGTGGACTGGTATCCTGAAGGTGCAAGTTCAAATCCACTTGAGTCAACATTTTGCAGTTGACTTTCATTGGCAGTGTCAGATTATCATGAAAGGTTTCTGTTCAAATAAGATTAATAACTAGCATGAATGGTGAATTCTGAGAAAGTTTCCTTTCAAATCCAGTTAAGAAATAAATGAAAGCATTCTGCAGGAGTTGAACTTCATAAGACCATTGGAATCTAAGCAAGTGCTCTGGCAACTGAACTGAAAAGGCTTGTGCTAGGCTCCAGGCAGTTACTTTTGGAGCCCAGTTACTGAGGATAGTCAATTAAGTTCCCAAGGTTATGGTTTCACCCTTTAAAGTCTCTACTTTGGCACAGGTCTTGATTGACTCTAACAAGCACTTTTGCTCCATTTTTATAGGTTATAGTCTACACATTTTGTTTAATTTCGATATTAATTTCCAGGTATTGCCAAAACTTGTCAAAGGGCAAGTATAATGTTTAAGAATTTGAGAAAACAGTACTCAGAATTGATTGCTAAAATTCCTGCTGGAGAGTATTACAGGTAGAGTGAATACATTTCCCTTTGTATTGAAAATTTTTCTGATGAAATTTAAATATTATTACTTCAGTTAATAGAATATTAGAATTTCTAAATCTGCTCCAAAGGTGGAGACTTGTTAAAATGTACTATAAAGTGGATAAAAAAATTGGATAAAGTTACTGTTGTACTGCAAATTTTTCATAACATATTCCTTTGCTACTATACACAGGGAGGCATAGGAAGTAAATGGGGCTTGGGAGGGGGGGCAAAACCTTTCAGAGGCACCTTTGCACAGGCACCTTTGCACACAGAAAAGGCAATCTCAAAATAGAAAACATCTGTCATCCCAGTTCTTTTGACTGAGGTTTGTATTTTAGTGAAATTGAAAATCATTAGCTTGGAGATCCTTGTCCAATGTTGCTGGCTTTACCCATTCTATTGTTTGATTAACTTGCAGTCACATACCTAGACCTCAGGGTATTTGTTGGCCCGAGAGACCGAACAAGCACGTCAAATGCCCCACCCCTTAGTTGATTCCAGGGGAATGAGAATTATCAAATTAATTACACCAAGGAAAACCCCTGGATCTGACTGTTGCTGTCACTGAATTGCATCAGGTTCAACAGGTTTATGATGATACTTCGGGATTCTTGGATACTAAATCAACAGGAAAAGACCTAGCTTCTTGGTTAGACTGATATCAGAGTAAAAGTGCTGCTGTTTGATGTGTGTTTTTTTTTCATATTATGTATCTTTTAATCTGTAAACCCAAGGGGGCAAAACCTGATGCATAACATTTCCTTATGTAAAGGCATTTCTTTTTCTTGTTGGAAAGGGCACTTTTCATGCTTAAAAAGGGCACTTTCTGTCATTTCAAAAAGATTTTGAGAGGCAGGTGCCCCCAGTGCCCCCCGGTACCTGCGCCTATGTATACGAATGTACCGCAAATGGGCCAGATAATCCAGTGCGAAATCACAACTAATCAAATCCAATCTCATCGTGACGCATAACACAAAGAAATACCACAATGATATCTGTGGACTGAATTATATTCCTTTGTGCATTTTGACTAGTATATTGGATGTGGAGCAGCATTCTAGTACTGGAATGTCCGTGACATTTCACTACACATTTTTGAAAGATAATGCTTAGTGCCGTCCGTCGTTTCTTCTCCGAGATCAAGCTCCTGGTCTGCCAGCTGAAAGCCTCTTTGAAGAAAGCAGATAGATTTACTTTATTCCAGTGTTACTGATGCACTCCTGCAACTGGTTAGGGACTAGCATGAATGGCCTGTACATATATTATGGTGTGGGGGTCTCACGAGACCTGAGCAATGAAGACCACGGGTGTTCCCAAGCCACCTTCCCTCATGATTTTGAGACGGAAAACTCAAGGCATCCAAACCCTGCTGCCTTCAGCATGGTCCGTCGAGAGGCGCTGTACTGTGCTGCTGGTAGCAGTACCGGAGAGGTCAAACTCCGAGACCAATAAAACATGAGGTCTGTTGTTCACCGTTTCTGTGGCAAACATTTGCACCGATTCCGTGTTATCAGCAGCTCCAAAAGGTGTGGATGGTCCTACACAAGCCTTCACCGCCTAAAACAAATCATCAGTGTGAGTTTTCTGACAACTTCATCTATTCAGTTCTACACAGTTCCTCTTGCAGAAAAGTCCTCTGGCGAGAGAGTGAAAGCGACAGGGACTGGTAAAGGATATTACTGGAAGTCTTTAGCTGGGGCTCTACTCAGTGTCGACCACTGGGTGATGGCCGTTCTAGCACAGACCTGTGAGCAATTGTGCTGTTCGTGTCCTCCAGTGGTGACAAAGCAGGTCTATTTAGATACAGCACTGCTTTCCCCAATCCAGGGAGGGGGCGAGAAAAGGAGCCCTAAACATTGCTTGCTCATCTATTTCACTTGGCAGCCGGCTGCAGCTGTCTGGTTATCCAGTAACGCAGTCCGAACATGAGCAAATGTAAGAAACTTCATCTTGGCTCCTGGAATGTACGTTCTGCACCAGAACGAAAAACGGCACTGGTTTCCCTTGAGCTGAAAAAGTACAACATAGACACAGTTGCACTAAGCGAAACACGTATTGCAAGCTCTTCCCAGTTAGAGGAAGTGAAAGGAGGATGTGTGTTCTTCTGGTCTGGCAATGGCGAGAGTAAGCCACGCCACTCTGGTGTTGGCTTCGCCATAAGATCGAAAATTGCTAGTTATCTTCCACCTCTGCCGAAAGGCATTTCAGATCGCATCATGGTACTGACTCTTGAACTAGAACGCAACAATAGCGCTACGTTGGTTAGTTGCTATGCTCCAACCATGGCCTGCTCCGAGCAGGAGAAAGATGGCTTCTATAAGCAACTGCGGAATGTCATCTCTAACGTTCAACATAGGGATAAACTTATCCTTATGGGTGACTTCAACGCTTGCGTAGGCACGGACCATCTGTCATGGGAGGGTGTGCTAGGTCACCATGGTGTCGGTAATATGAACACAAACGGCCTGCGTCTACTTTCCATCTGCAGAGAATTCGATCTTAGTATTACCAACACCTCCTTTCAACAACCAAACTACCGCAAGATGACTTGGATGCATCCACGATCCAAAGATTGGCATCTTATAGACTTTGTCATCACAAAGAAACGGGACTTAAGGGACTTTAAAATCACTCGTTTCTTTCGTAACACTTGGCATCTTTCTGATCATGCTCTCCTCCGTAGTAAGGCCTCTTTCCGTCTTGCCCACAGGGGACTACGAAAGTCATCAGTGCCCAAGCACATTAACACCCGGTCTTTAAAATCGGCTGAGAAACAAACTGAATTCCAAAAAGCTACTGATAGGAAGGACTCTAAAGCCTTCTTTGATGGTCTCAAGAAAGTGTATGGCCCTCAGGAGAGTGGCGTTACGCCGATTCTCGCATCTGATGACGGACACTTTTAACAGATAAGTCTGACATCTTAAAGAGATGGAAACAGCACTTTGGCTCTGTTTTAAACTCCACCTCTGTCACTGATGATGACGTCCTTTCACCCATTTCCCAGCATCCTGAAATACCAGAGTTGTCTTTGGAGCCAACCCAGCAGGAAGTGATGGATTCCATCAAACAAATCTCTTCCGGGAAGGCACCAGGTAAGGATGCTATGCCACCAGAAATTTACAAGTATGGTGGATAGATGCTGGTCAAGAAACTGCACGAGCTCTTCAAAGCAATTTGGAGGGTGGGCCGTGTACCATAAGACTACAAAGATGCTTCAATCAAACATCTCTATAAGAACAAAGGAAATAGGAGTTTTTGTGATAACCATCGAGGGATATCACTTCTGTCTATTGCTGGTAAAATCATAGCTAGACTGATACTCAATAGAATCATCAAACACATCGTCAATGACATTTGCCCAAAATCCCAGTGTGGCTTCCGTTCTGGCCGTGGCACAATCGACATGATCTTTTCTCTCCGCCAGGTGGCCGAAAAGGTTCGTGAGAAAAATCAGGAGCTATTTATGGTGTTTGTGGACCTTACCAAGGCCTTCGACACTGTAAATCGGCAAGCACTTTGGAAAGTTTTAAAAAAGCTCAGCATACCTGACAAGATGTTGAATGTCATCATTTCCTTCCACGAAGGAATGAAAGCTGCTGTCGTATCTGACGGGGAGTTCTCTGATTCGTTCGATGTTACAAATGGCACTAAACAAGGTTGTGTCATGGCCCCTGTTCTCTTTGCACTTTTCTTCTCAGTGATGCTCAAATATGCCCTTGGGGATGTAGATACTGGTGTTAAGTTCCAATTCCGAACAGTCACAGCTACGCTGAGCTGGTCACGTCATACGAATGAGTGACGAAAGAATACCTAAAGTCCTAATGTATAGCCAGCTTGATAGCGGACGCAGAAATGTTGGACGGCCATGGCTCAGGTATAAAGACAAGCTGAAGAGTAATTTTTCAGCAGTCAACATACTGCATAACACGTTTGAACAAGTGGCTTTAGAACGAAAAGAATGGAGATCTATGTGCCATAACGGGATCAAAAGCTTTGAAACTAACCGTATAAACCGGTTACGGGAGACAAGAGTAAGGACAAAAGCGTCGGCAAATGTGCCAGCAACACTGTCCCGTAATCCTCATTCTTGCACCATCTGCGGACTTGTCTGCAAGTCCTTGGCTGGACTGAAATGTCATACACGGCATCAACACCCGAACCGAATAAGTTGTCGGATCCTCATACGTCGAAATCGAGGGGAGAGTCCATCATATATATATATAATATATATAATATATATATATATATATATATATATAATTATATGTAATATTTAAAAACCGAGCAGGAGTGTTTTATCAAGATTTAAAACATGAGGCGATAGCCGAGTGTTTCAGATCCGATAAAGCACAAACTGCGAGTTTTTTAGATGTCTTCTAAGATGAACCTCCTAATATGCTAATTTGCTAAGAAAGTTTGGAAATTTATCTTTTGTAAGCTAAAAAAATGAACTTCTTCACATATAAAGGAACATGTGTCTTTATCACATGTAAAGACCCAACACGGTTATGGTTTTCTTTTGTATTTTCCTTATGAATTATTATGAATTTTAGAAATATATATATATGGATGATCTATATATATTTGACCCAAGGATGACCCTTATATATATGTATATATATATATGTACATAGAATGCCTCTAGAACAAAAGAAGAAATTAATGTGCAAAGCAAAAATGAAGAGAACAATTGATGAACAAAAGAAAAATTCAGGCATTAAAAGGTTAAAAGCTCGAGATTTTAAGTTACTTTTGCTTGTATAAGATGCACATCATGTTTTACATGTCACTTTTGCTGCAACTTAATCATTGACACCTTGCAGGACACAGAGCATGTCTTAGTCACTCTGAGCTTCTGCACGCGGGCGTATGGCCCCAGTTGCTTCAAACATGCACAGGTTTTGCTTTGCGATGTCTATCTTTAACATTCCATTTGAACAAAGTTGACCAATAATGGGCGTCAGTACTTGATAAGGATACCCTCGAAGAAGGGTTGGCTGACTGTTCTTCAATATCTTCACAATATAGTGCAAAAATGATTAATTTGATTGGTAAAACAAGGTAGGTTACTCAGTAAAAGAAAGTGTGGTTGTTGGTAAAAGTTGCTCGGTGTGTTGGAACTTTTCAGTAAAATTCCACTGAGATGCACTGGAATGCAATAAATTAAATGAATGAAATAAAACAAAACACGAAATACCTCGCCCCTTTTCATTGACGTTCGGAGCCACTGCCCTCTAAGTCTTTCCGAAAGTGGCTTTAGGTGGGGTAAAAGAAGTGTTTTGAAAAATTAAAAAGAATACGTCTGTTTCTCCAGGTCAGGCCCTTTCATAGAACTGTTGGAGGGACTTGGCCTTCCCGATCCACGAAGTGGTCCTGTGGGAGGAGTGGGTTACTCAACGATTAGAAACTTCACGGGGAATCTCCCGTCCCATGTAAAGTAAGCATAAGACAAAAGATAATCCGAAAATAAACGTCTTGTAAATTACTCAAGATATGAGCTTAAAAACAAGACAAAAGTAAGGTGATAATATTTCGACTTTATTTCAAAGCCTTCGTCAGGTCAACTGATTTTATGGATCATATTATGCAAATTAGCCCACATGCAGTGGCTGCAAGTCATTTTTTCCTACATTTCAGGTAATGCCAATATAGATGTTTAAACGGCTCGACGTTGTTTAGAGATATACTGTGCATAAAACTAACTACAAGGAATTTTGAGAAATAGTGTGTTAAATCTTTCCTGGCATATTATTTGGTGTCATTTTTATGTCTGGATACTTCATTGTTCTTTTATTTTGATTTTTGGAATCGTCTACGTGATACCAACATAACAATGGATTAATATTTTACTTTCAGGTTCCACGATCTTTGGAGATTTGTAAACCAACGAGCGTCTTTCCTAGCCTCGTTCCTCGTTTATCTGCAGTCTGACAGGCTGATAACTCGTGAAGAAGTTGCGTCAATGTTGGAAAGTGAGTTGAATTGCATTGGATTTACTGGACATATTCAATAAGCGCCGTGGTCGCTGTACAAGAAAGATACATGTATAATTTAGCAAAGCCAAGTTGCATACCTGTCCCAGCTACTGACATTCTTTTAGAGGTCGATAAACACGGCAACCGAGTCGAAATTTGTCCCCTCAGATTAATTTCTACCTAACCTTCTAATACTTGCCTAATCCTTATATAAGTATTCCGTTTGAGCAAAATATTTCGCGATCTTTGGTAATAATTGCCAATTTACTCATGTTCCTGTCACCTCTACAAATTATTATGCAACATTATTTTAATATGGGCGGGATTGGTATGGGATTTACAGGGCAAGCATTTGCAAAGGTCGTGCATTTTGGAAGAGAATATTGTATATTACTAGTGGTCGAATTCATCTACATAAACATGTTTATAAACTCTTTTGGAGGTACAAATCGTGTTAGCGATCTGTATTTCCAATACTAGTGATAGACCTGACAATGACATGCAGGTACTAATGAAAACATGTCCCGCTATCACGTTTGACGAAAGCTTATAAATCGTTTAATACAATTGCGACGTGGAACGCTCCTTTGACAGTCCACATTTTCCTTAAAATGGGATCACTCTACCGAGATGCATTGCGTTTTTTAATGCTAAAAGTCCATTTGACCGTCGTTTGCGTTGCTTCTTTTTCATGAATTATTGATAAGTATTACATGTATAGCAATATAAACAACTTTGAAATGCTGTTTTTGTTGCTCTTACTGATACTATGGTTACTGTCTCGTTTGGCGATGTCGTTGTTTGTCCTCGTTGTGTGTACTTGTTGTCGTCGTTGTCGTTGTTTTTGTTGTTTTTGTTGGAATTATTAATGTTCTTTTTATCGTCGCCTTTGCTGTGTCTGTTGCTGCTGTTGCATTGTTGTCGTTGTTACTGTTGTTGTTTTGATGATTGTGATAGTGCTGATGTTGTGTTGGAGTATGTCGCAAAATTGAATTGATAAAACTCACGTCAAACAGATTTAATTACTTTACAGTTAAGGTAAACCGTGAAGAAGGATTTCATATTAACCTAGACGACTTTCTAACGGGACTTCTGCTGTTAGCTAATGAACTGGTATGACTACATTAATCTTTATCCTTTATGGTTGTTAAATTCCTGATTCAAGCGTGAATTACACGATGCAGGTGTTCGTTTGACCCATTTTCTCACCCTGCCCGATTTTGACAAAGTTAATTGTCATGAGCATTATGGACGTGAAACTGACTTGAATGGAGCTCTGTGTATTAGAAACAAGAAGGGCATTCTGGTCCCCCCTAGTTTGTGCATTATGCTGTGTACCTTCCGCTTACCATTTCACATCTCCATGGCCATTAATGGTAATAAATATATAGACAATTTAAGGAGACAGAAAAAGGACTCAAAGATTTCTATTACGAGTGGGTGTACCGTTATTATGGACATGTGACAAGTGTGAGTCTTATTCTACCAATGGTTGAATTTTGGTGAATCTTGAATAATTCAAATTTAACTATCGAAAGGTACCACAAAGCAACCGTAAGACCCTTCTTAAATGTTTGCACTGGCAAACAACAATCAAGTTTGCGTGAACGTGTTGCGGAGATATTTTGAAGGGACAAATCTCCTTGTGTGTTCTACTGAAAAAGGTTTTGTTCCACACAACTTTTCCCCAAAGCAAGTCACGATACGCTTACTGTGTTAGTTGTCACAACATTCTAAAATAAATGGTTTGAACCCTCTTGCACACTGCAGTAGATGACGACGATATCGACCATTTTCACGACCACCTCAACTAAAATATAGTTCACCAATTTAGATAGGAGACAAATGAAACGCTTTCTTTCGCGGACTGCTTGGCAAAACGTAATAATGACAAATTACGGGCTAGTGTTCACGGGACACCAACACAAACTGATCGAGGCTTGATGAATCTTCGTACAACCTAACTTGCGATTCAGTCGACGGTTTACGCGACGGGAACAAATATCAACAACACGTTTATCGCAGGAACAACTGAAATCTTCAAACTCAACCCCAAAAACAAACAACAGACCGAACGAAACCAACCGTCCGACTACAAAAACAACTACGATACCGTACATTAAAGGTACGTATTGAGATCATATCACATATCTTAGGACCTTACGACTTTCGTGTTTCACACAATCCGACAACAACTTTACGACATCTACTAACAAACGTAAGAGACGAAGAATATCCGTGCAACAAATGAAGTAGGTATATAAAGGTGACTTTGTACTGGAAAAAATATTTGAAATAAAACTTTACTGTGATCAACGTGTTCAAATTTTGATGAAGGAGGTTTTGAGTGCCAACTTGGCTGCTGTCAAAGGTTAAAAAGTTTGTCTTGAAATGAATTCCGTTTCGGTTCCGATTATAGGTATAAATCTTTAATAAATTACTTACGTTGTTTTTCATAGTCAAGGTTTGCCGTCAACTGTGTCACCGTAGGGGACTACACCCGACCGGAGAAGATTGCTTCCTTTGTTTCCGAACTGGACGCTGGATTTCGACTGTTAAACTTAAAGAACGACGCTCTACGAAAAAAGTTTGATGGTTTGAAGTACGATTTAAAGAAAATTGAAGAAGTCGTTTATGATATCAAGATAAGAGGCTTGCCAAAATCGTAAATGCTGTTTTAGCGCCTGTTTTACTGTTTGTCGTATATTTTAATCCATGAAATCTGTTGAGAAGTCAAATTACATAATTTATTTAAAAAAGATAAATAAACAGTAAATTTTGTATTTTCACAGTCGTTTTCAGACAATTTTACGGGATTAAGTAATCAAATATTGGGTAGGTAGGTAGGCACGCACGCACGCACGCACACACCCACGCACGCACACACCCACGCACGCACACACCCACGCACGCACACACCCACGCACGCACACACCCACGCACGCACACACCCACGCACGCACACACCCACGCACACACCCACGCACGCACACACCCACGCACGCACGCAAGCACTTACGTAGGTAGGTAGGTAGGTAGGTAAGGTAGGTAAGATAGGTAAGGTAGGTAAGGTACGTAAGGTACGTAAGGTTGGTCGGTAAGGTAGGTAAGGTAGGTAGGTAAGGTAGGTAGGTAAGGTAGGTAAGGTAGGTAGGTAAGGTACGTAGGTAGGTAGGTAGGTAGGTAGGTAGGTAGGTAGGTAGGTAGGTAGGTAGGTAGGTAGGTAGGTAGGTAGGTAGGTAGGTAGGTAGGTAGGTAGGTAGGTAGGTAGGTAGGTAGGTAGGTAGGTAGGTAGGTAGGTAGGTAGGTAGGTAGGTAGGTAGGTAGGTAGGTAGGTAGGTAGGTAGGTAGGTAGGTAGGTAGGTAGGTAGGTAGGTAGGTAGGTAGGTAGGTAGGTAGGTAGGTAGGTAGGTAGGTAGGTAGGTAGGTAGGTAGGTAGGTAGGTAGGTAGGTAGGTAGGTAGGTAGGTAGGTACGTACGTAGGTACTTAGGTACGTACGTACGTACGTAAGTACTTAGGTACGTAGGTACGTAAGTACGTAGGTACGTAGGTACGTACGTACGTAAGTACGTACGTAGGAACATAGGTAGGTACGTAGATACGTAGGTACATAGGTAGGTACGTAGATACGTAGGTAGGTACGTAGGTACGTAGGTACGTAGGTAGGTACGTAGGTAGGTACGTAGGTACGTAGGTAGGTACGTAGGTACGTAGGTAGGTACGTAGGTACGTAGGTAGGTACGTAGGTACGTAGGTAGGTACGTAGGTAGGTACGTAGGTAGGTACGTAGGTAGGTACGTAGGTAGGTAGGTACTTAGGTAGGTAGGTACTTAGGTAGGTAGGTACTTAGGTAGGTAGGTACTTAGGTAGGTAGGTACTTAGGTAGGTAGGTACTTAGGTAGGTACTTAGGTAGGTACTTAGGTAGGTACTTAGGTAGGTAGGTACTTAGGTAGGTACTTAGGTAGGTAGGTACTTAGGTAGGTACTTAGGTAGGTAGGTACTTAGGTAGGTACTTAGGTAGGTACTTAGGTAGGTAGGTACTTAGGTAGGTACTTAGGTAGGTAGGTACTTAGGTAGGTACTTAGGTAGGTACTTAGGTAGGTACTTAGGTAGGTACTTAGGTACTTGGGTAGGTAGGTAGGTACTTAGGTGGTTACTTAGGTAGGTACTTAGGTGGTTACTTAGGTAGGTACTTAGGTACGTAGGTACTTAGGTAGGTACTTAGGGACGTAGGTACTTAGGTAGGTACTTAGGTACGTAGGTACTTAGGTAGGTACTTAGGTACGTAGGTACTTAGGTAGGTACTTAGGTACGTAGGTACTTAGGTAGGTACTTAGGTACGTAGGTACTTAGGTAGGTACTTAGGTACGTAGGTACTTAGGTAGGTACTTAGGTACGTAGGTACTTAGGTACTTAGGTACTTTCAGTTCAACGGAACATGCCAATGTTGAAAAGCCGTCGAGAAGGGTTGTAGAACTTTACAAGAAATACGTCAGCAGATGGTAAGCGCTTGTTTTTTGATTGCTTAAATTTCGTGGTCAATTATTCCCGATATGAATATATGATAAGATAAGTTTGTTTTTCAATTTTCTACAGCCCAAAAGAAATTTTAGATGGGCCGTTTTATTTACGTTCGAAAGTGCGATATAGTGACGACATCGGGGAGACTTGGTATTTGAACGTTCCTGTTGGGCACAACACACCGGGTAGTGCCGTTAAGGAATTGTATAAAAAGGTCGGTACTGATAGAAACCGAACTAATCACTCTCTGAGAGCGCCGACGGCAACGAGAGGTATACAGCATGGAAATCCTGACAACTTACTAATGGAACGCACGGCCGACCCATCAGTGTCA
This sequence comes from Heliopora coerulea, assembly GCA_030142905.1. NCBI lineage: Eukaryota > Metazoa > Cnidaria > Anthozoa > Scleralcyonacea > Helioporidae > Heliopora > Heliopora coerulea. Next base: position 1,380,492 of record JASJOG010000036.1, on the reverse strand, counting down.
TCTCTGCATATGTACCAACGGCCTACGGAATACTAAAGAAAAGTGGTATCACTTGCTCTGGATGACGACGTGACGGTAACAGATGCCGAGTTTAACACTAGTGTGTGTCAGTTGAATTAGGAATGTGGAAGAAGCTTGGACGGCAAGTGCACTCAGGCCAAAAATGGTGTTTAAAAATTGTATTTTGCATGTTCAGCTAATGTTGTAAGTGATTGCTAATGTGAGTTGTATGTTTGTGTGGTTTGGATGTTGTTGGCAAACAGTTGTGGATGTACATGAAATTTGTGAAAAGAAATTGAGTATGCGTGTTACTGTGCATTTCATCTTGTGTTTCGATTTGATTTGATTTGTTTTGTTGTTTGGTTTAACTTAGTCTGATTGGTATCTTTATATACAGTCGCTTTGTTTTTATTCTGACCTTGTTCTCATGCCTTTGTCGCTGGCGTGAACCAGGCTTTATGCGTAATCAAATAAACCACTCCACTTGCCGGGGTGATCTAGAGGTGTGCAACTGTCGCAATTGCGACAGTCAAATTTTCTATATTAAAAATTCTAATTTATGACATAAATAGCCAGGCATTATGAAATGATAACTTCGCAATTAACCTACACTGCTGAAGTCAACTGAAAAATGTTGACTCCAGCGGGATTTGAACTCGCACCTTCGGGATACCGGTCCGCCGGTATCCCGGTCAACATATTTCAGTTGACTTCAGCAGTGTAGGTTAATTGTGAAGTTACCGTTTCATAATACCCTGAGGATGATTCTGAAATAGCCAGGCATAGTGAGAATTTATATCCATTCCAATCCTAATCCAACAGTTGGATCGATCTCGTACGTGAGGAACATGTATCTACTCGCACGGCAGCGGAGAAAAACTCTGGGTTACGTACGAGATTGCCGACCTAATTCTTTTGCGATGCAAAACAATTAGATTACTTGAAATATTTTGAATTGTTTAACATTCGTCAGGGTATGATCGGCCCCAGTGCAAAGGTCGAAAGTTAGAGAACTTAGTAACCTAGTCTGAGACAGTCAGATAAAAATAAACTGATGCAGACGCTACTTTTAGTAAAGTATGCAGCAGTGAAAGGGAGCAAACCAATTAAACGACTAGGATCTGCTGCAATCTGCTCCCCTCAGATTAACCCACATTTCAATATTTTGGCAAACCACTCCTGTCAACTGACAACGAGTGATCGTAAAATCAGTTCGTCGAAGAGGCGCGCATTTAGTAAACCTTCGCGTAAATGATCCGCAAGTCAATCCACTCAATCGCATGTGTCAGGATGCTAAAAATCGCAGCAAAAAGTCGCCCGTGTAAATAGCCCTTTAGGAAGCTGCTTTTACAGTTTAGTTGCTCCGGATATCCCACAAACTTAATCGAGTCTTGTCGAACTCATCGCTGCAATTTTGTTTTTTTGTGTTTGTCACAACTCATAAGACTTCAAATTTAGTTCAGTGACAGACATTCATAAAACAATGTCCTAGCCAATAAAAGTTTGGCGGGAGTTTGTTTAACATTGTTCATTCGATGAAAACAACATTGCGTGTTAACGAGAGGAATCCCACGCTCTTTTCCTCAAACTTGTATCAAAAGATAAGACTTACTGTAATCTTTGTACAATTCAAGAAGTAAAATTACTGAGTGGGTTTTTCGCTAACTTTCCAAAACTGAATTTTTCGAGGTTTTAAACCACTAGTTATTTTGATGATTGATTATTAAAATAGAGAAGTTCCTCAATACTACTTTTCTAGGATTGTAACCATCACAAACATAGGGGGTGTTTATATGGAGCGAGCCAACCTCCATATAATTCGGTAGGACGGCTGGATGTCACCTCGCCTTTACATGGAAATTTTGTGGCCTTCCAGGAGGACTGCATGAAGTGCCCGTACTTTCATTAACTTTTCCCAGCCTTCCTCGGAAGACCAGCCCTTCTGAGTGGGTTTACATGGACAATTTCCAGCTCTTCTAAGAAGATCTCGGGTAGTCAATACAGAGATCTTGCTTATTAGAGCTGGCCCTCGGCGCATGTAAACGAAAACAAATTTTAAAAGGTATTTCACAGGGAGGCAAGAGCTCGGCAAAAAGGGCCTGCTCTACTGTGAGGACTGACTCAGTTCCATGTATAGCCACCTTACATCCAAGGAAAGCATAAGGGGCTAAAACTAGGCAAAGTTGGGTTCAGCTACCTTAAAAAGACATTACCGAGTTATTCAACTTCTTAAATTCGTCATTATTTGGTATGCCATTTCTCTAAAATGTCATAATATTGCCATTTCAAATACAAAAGTTTTCCACACACTGGAAAAGCGCCGAACTTGTAAACTGTTGTTAACCGGCATGAACAAGAATGTGCTGGCAGCCGTGAACACGCATTTCAACAACCTTCTTCACTTCTTCATCCCCTGCAGTGGTGTCGTGGGACCTCTCCGATGGAGGAGGGGGCCAAGTTCTTGAATTTTCCGACAAGCAAATTGATCTAGTTTGAGGTGTGCTTATCTTAAGAGGCATTTTAATCCAGAATTTCTTTTGATTTTGATAACGGAAAACCCTTTTAATTCTGATAACACAAGCGTTTTGTTGCAGTTTTTCTTGCCTCTATATGAGGAAAGTGTGCTGCAACTGAGCATTACCGCCACTACGTAAATATTCCGACTGTATTATCCACTCTCCTGCGCCATGATATTCATGTGTTATATCACTACAGCTCATAAGTTTATCCAAGCTCTAAGTTCGCCATGTCCAGTTACTGTTACAATACTATTGCAATATGCTATAGTTAGACTGTCCAGCCAATAGGCCTCGCCAAATAGAGTTTTAACTAAGGAGGGGTGTTTGGGGGCATGCTCCCCCAGAAAATTTTAAATCTTGCTATCTTAAAACATTATTATTATTATTATTATTATTATTGTTGTTGTTGTTGTTGTTGTTATTTAAACTTATTTGAAAACGGTAACCCTTCAGTGCACTTAGGCGACTGATTTTCAAGGGGTCGTTTGTTAAAAACTACCTATTACACTACATATTACTTATTATATAATACATATTACAAATTATGCTACCCTTACATTATTTACAAATTAAACTACATACTAAACATATAGCACTGTTATTATTATAATAATTACAAAAAGTTAATGGTTATATTTTGTTAATGACATTATACGCAAATGTTGCCATTGAGAATAGTCCTATACTGCCCGACTGAAATCTGTTTTTCTTCAACACTTTTTGGTAAATTATTCGATAACTTTGCGCCCGAATAGGTTATGCTCTTTTTCATAAAGTTAGTATTTGGCTTTGGGAGGGCAAAATCCACTTTATTGCTTCGAGGATTATAATTTGTGTTATTTGTAACGTTAAACATGTTGGCCATGTATTCCGAAAGTTCGTTATTTCTTATTTTGCACATGAACTTTGCCTTGTTTTGTTCTCTACTGTCCGCCAACGGTTGCCAGTTAAGTTCTCACAATACAGTGCTTGAACTGTCATAGGGTCTGCCAGTTATGACTCTTGCAGCCCTATTCTGCATTCTGTGCAATTTGTCCTATAAATATTTACTATAGTTTCTGAGTAGCACAAATGAAATTAAACACTTCAGGAAAACGACAAATTTTTTGAAAGTAAGCATGTTTCGGCAAATTACTATTACAATTATTACAATTTTACTACAGTTATCCAAAACAAGGCTGCAATAGTCAAAATGTGGCAAAATTATAGCCTTATAGATGGTAATCAACGTTGATTTAGGAACGAACGCCTTCATTCGCCTTAACACACTGATACCTTTCTTAACTTATTAGCAATTATATTGCTTATTTGATTTTTCCATGAAAGATGTTCATCAACGATAATACCTAACGTTTCGGTTTGTTCTACTCGTTTTATATTTGCTTCCCCTATTGTTATCGTAGGATCAGTATTTGACTTTACTAGCCACTGCCGAGAGCCAATTATCATATATTCAGTTTTTTCTTTATTTAAAGTTAATTTGTTAGCTAGCAACCACCAGTGAAACCTTTCTAAATCTGTATTTAGATGCTCTTGTATGTCTTCAACACACTTTCCATTCGTTGTAAAGTTAGGATCGTCTGCAAACGAACTAGCGGTTGAAGATGACAGACAATTTAGCAAATCATTTATGTATATAAGAAAAAGTAATGGCCCTAGATTAGGACCCTGGGGTATTCCACATTTTATATAACATGATTGAGATAGAGTATGGGCAATCTTACACATCTGGATCCGATTTGTAAGATAGGATCGAATCCAGTGATCGTGTATTTCCTCTACATCCATACAGCATTAACTTTTTTTATAGCAATCATTTACATCATTTATAGCAAACCATTCTCAGACTACTAATTCTGTCAAAAATGCTCGGTAAATTGATCGTAATTTTGCGCTTGTTTTCGATAAAAAAAAAGCTGTTCAGTAATGAAAAACAATTTATCGTAGTTCCTTAGGCTGAGAAGTATTCATCGAGACGATGTTTGAGAAATCGGATATTATTGACTTATTGCTCATTTCTCCCACCAGGCGTCATTTTTTAAATCATTCTTCGAAGGATATCAGGTTCTAAACACTTCAAAATATATGTAATTGTACTGGTAAAATTATTTTAATCTTATCCACGATACTTTCGGATAATAGTAGGAAAGGCTAGATAAAGTGCCTTTATTTATACTGAATAAACCTATCAGCTTACATAAGCTGTTCTCCCTGGAGGTCCACTAGGGGCCACCCCTCATGGTCCCAGTGTTACTACAGGAGGAAACCGGAGTACCCGGAGAAAACCGGCGCTGCTTGGTAGAGACAAACTGGACAACACTCTTCACTTGTGACCAAGGTAATTTTAATCAGATAACCCCACAGAGCCGGAATCGAATCCTGGTCACAGTGGTGAGAGACACGTGCACTGTCACTGTGCTACTAGCACCCCAATGCAAACCCTTTGATCTTGTATGGCAAACACTATGAGAATTTGACGAAAATATTTTTCTAGGCTTCTCGTTACTTGATGCGGATGTCATCCCGACGGCATATCGGTCGGGATTCGGAATTTCCAAGGAAAATCGGGATGGTTGGACAGTATAATACTATACACTGTTTGATGTTCTAAATTAGTAAACTTTTCTTTACTGAAACGTGACGTGGCATATGCATCAACTAGTTTATCATAATCGACATATTCAGTTAAGTTCTCGTTCTACATTGACCAGAAGAAGCATCCCTCGCTCGGCTGCTGGCCCATTGTGGACCTCAGTCTATCCTTCAATTTTAAGTTTGACACTTTTCGATACTAAATGTTTCGCGGTTTTTACTTTACGACAAATGTTACGACAAATACATTGTGATTCGTGATTATCGCGCGAGCATCTTGCGCGCACCTCGCACCCCGAGGGCTTGACTGCAACCGTTCAACGCTAGTCGGCGTTTGGAAGGCAAGGAAACGAAGACAGCAGTCAGAGATAGTACTCTGGGGACGGCTTTTGAATAAGCTTTCGCGTTGGGTAGATTATTATGTCAGTGAAATATCTGGTCGGCAGAATGGTATAGTTTTCCCGACACCCGTAAAATTTCCGACAAATATATACTCGGGATGGGGAGGGAGGGGGCTTAGCCCTCCTGGCCTCCGCAGACACGACGCCACTGATCCCCTGCAGCAAGATTGAGACCTCACCGGGCTTCCCCACGTCTGTTGTCGTTCCGACGTCTTTGGAAGAATGATCCCAATGGGAAAGAGTTGAGAGAACGGCCATTTTTAACTATCTGGTCTGATTTATCGTTTCTTACATGTGCAGTTCTGTCATACATCGAGTAAACATCGAGGAACTGATATTTCGAGCTAATATTTTTCTCAGATGAATGGCTTTTGCACGAAGTGGCAGTACCTTGCTGACTCAATATTTTTTAGCGAAACACACAACAATTATTCACTGAAGTGGACGTGAATTACCGGTGGATATTTGCCGAGCCGTGAAGTGGCGAGGTAAATATCTACACTGTTCACCGACACTGAGGTTAATAACTGTTTTAGCATGTACCTCGCATAAGTGTTTTCACACACTTTAAAATTTTCAGACAATTTGACGGAACGTCGGCTTGTCGCCCGCTCGTCGTTTGTAAACAAAGCGTTTAGAAATTATTTTTTTTCCTTGCAACGAAACGTTAGTCTCTAAATACATTATTCTTCCAATTGAAGATGACGGGCAGACACTGCCCGTCGCGTGAAAGTGGGAACAAATACAAGCTTTACTCCCACAAAGGCTTGAAAGTAACGGGTGGTGACTAAAAAAATGGTCAAAATTGATAAGCTTGAAGCAAAGCAATGATGCATATGACCACTAAACTATAAACGCTGGTAATGTTCAACAATTTATTTCAATTTTCTCGAAATTTATCTACAGGAGTAATCTGGGTAATATGTCACTTTAACTTCGTCTTAACTGGGGATATCATTTCCAATCAAGCTCAGGGAGACATTTCTTTATCCGTAAAAGGTGTCAACTTTTTAGCCTTTTGTCCACTTCCAGCCTTCCTTACTGTTGTATTCCTTTCTTGAAAGCTTTTGAGAATTTTATATAAACTGTTTCGAGCTATTCCTTCCTTGCTAAAATGGTTTACAGTACAAGCAACACCCTTATCGCTATGGACTTGGTAAACATTTACGAGATCTCTTCTCTGTTTAAACCTCCACCCATTCATCGTCGATGTAGTACACTTCAGGTTTTAGTTGTGTGAGCAATGTTTACTAGGGTAACAAGGCCTTCACCCCCAGGCCATTTGACCAACATCGCGCCGTTTCAGTACGGAAAAAAATTCGTTTAAACTTTGTCCACTTTTTAGTCATGACCCGTTAGAGATATGGATTCGAACACGTCGTTTTAACTTATTTTAGTCCTTACCATTTTGTTTAATTTTACTCTGGCTGATGCCAGACGATTTTACCGCTGAAGGGGACACGTCGACAGGAAAGGATTCAGAATGCCTCAGCTGAAGTATTTTGCAATATAAACTGGAACAATGAGGTTTAGACGGTTTCATTTTTTTTCTACATTTATTTTTTTTTCCTTATTTAAGTACAGTTATAAGGTATCAGGCAGCAATGTTTTAGTTGTGAACTCATTCTAACATTAAAGTTTTCAAAGTTTTCCTCTCACTTGAGACACTTCGTTGATCATTCTAGTCTAGAATAAAGTATAAACAAGCCACAAATGAGTACTTTAATACTGGAATGAAGAAACTTTCTCTAAGCCTTATTATTTAGGAATTCTGCATATATCATGTTTAAGTGATCACAAGGATTTTTTAAAGTGTTTGTCATCAAATTTAATTTCTGTGACCAGGACCACGATATATATATTTGAGAGAGAGCAACAGACCAGTAGCATGAATTAATCTTATTGTGCTTTACAAAGGGGGAAACCAATGGGGTGCTTGCCCCGGTCGCAAAACTTTATGGGACGACATTTTCCGGGGAAAAACAATTCGTCATTTTCGGTCTTATTTGTAGATTAAAAAATATTTTGCAAAGCACAGCAAAATATCTCGACTTCACCTCGTTAATTAACGATTTTGCCGCTGTCGAGGCTCAGAAATACCTGTTTCGGATTTTCAATAATAATTTAAGTAATAAAATTAATAACAAAAAAACATTTCTTTCAACAAAAGTGCTTCGTTTAGTTGTATGCTGGTAGACAGCTATACGAATCAATTATCGTAATATAAGGAACTTGGGGTGAGTTAGAGAGGGTCAAGATGGTGCATTCAACAGAATTTTCCCCGGGCGAATTACCACCTAAGATCGGCTCGATAACGCCTTCGCTCTCCCCTCAACTCGCAGGCTAAGGCCCCGTCCACACGTATCCGGATATTTTTGTATCCGCAACTTTTTTGTTGCGGATCAGCCTTTCGTCCACACACATCCGATAATTTCCAGCTGGTGATCTGGAAACTTTTGAATCCGATCTCTAGAGTGGAAATTTTTGTATCCGTAAACAATTTGGATACGTGTGGACGGTCAGATCGTAAATATTTTTATCCGATAGTGCAACAATGTTGGATCCAAGCCACAGAATAAGAAACGTAATAGAAGTCTCACTCGGGGGTGCAATGTGTCCTCGTTTTCCAGTGCGCATGTCCGGGATCCGCCATCTTGGCCAGCGATTCCATTGGGAAGGAAATTTCCTTCCAGAAGGAAATTTTAGTGTTCGGAAGGAAATTTGGAAGGAAATACAGTTTGGAAAGAAATTGGAAGGAAATTTGATCTTTGGGAAGGAAATAAGAAGAAAATTATATTTTTCTTACAATTCCTTAAAAAGGGCACTTATATCGCCAAAAATAGATGAAAATTATATCGTATTTCGTACCCTAAGTACTTTTTTCCATATTCACTTGTGTCAAAATTATGTAGGAATTCAGAAATAGTCAGATTTTGCTTACGTTGCAATGTTTTGGTATTCAGAAATTGACACATTTCGCTTATCTTGCGATTGCATTATGTTTAGCCGTCTCGGTATAATATTTCGCGTGTGAAATGTAAATGTACAGATATTACCAGATATGTTGTGATCGCACACACTTGAAATCTTCTTCATTGGTATCTCTTTTGCAATGCAAGCTAGCGATGAAAATCGGAAACTATAACGCAGGCAGCCTAAATCCAGGGAGAAATGTTTTGGACCTCATGTCTAAAATAAAAGCAAGTGCCACTGATGGAGAAGCAAAGGATTTGAAAAAAAAGTTTCTTAAACACGGAGCGATCGCATAAGAAGAGGCTGAGTTTCTCAGCCTGTCAATTATGATTAAGGAAAGGTTGCATGTTATTGGTCAATTGAATTCAGACTAATTTCCGGTGGACAAATATCACGTTCAATTGAATGGGAGATGAATTTGTTTGCAACGACGTTGCTGCCTGGATAGTATTTTGCTCCTGTTGGCCATTTGAACTGTTTTGACTGAGCCAACAATCGAAGAGCAATTCCATCACTTCAACATTTCCTGCCGGTTTTCCTTTGGACAGTAACTGATTCTACAGGGTGTTGATCTTTTTACGTACTTCTACCAAGCGCCCTTCCTCATCGCGTTTCATTTCCATTTTGAAGCCGTAGTAGGCCTTGCTCTCTTTAATTGCACTTTTATTCTTCTGGTAGTAGACTTTATTGCGATCATACTTGCTAAGCCCCGCAGAACGCGGCGTTGTGCTTTGCGCCGAGGTAGAAGTCCGAGCTGTTGGATGAGAGCAACCAAGCATATTTGCCACAAATGCATTTGAAAGTGGCGCCAGTTTTTGTTTATATTTATATTACAAGCTTCAAGTATGCGCCAAAAAGAATACAGATGGCTATGACGTATCGCGGACGTAATAAAATGTGAATCGTGCCCAAACACTACGCGGGTAGGATGACTATAAGTGAATGAAGATGCGCAGGACGTCTCGAATGATTATAATACGACGTATAACAACCAGAAAAATCAGTAAATGTGCCTTGTTCAGCCATTTATTGCTTTATATATTGTTTAGCTGTATTTTAAAAACACATTTTAAAAGTATTTCCGTAAGCTTTAGGCTCCAGGACACGCTTGTGGACCTCTACGCTGTCCAGTTCAGTCACGCTTCAAAGTGTCCGCCATTTGGAAACATGCAACCACCATACGAAGCCAGAAATGTGGGAGGAGCTTACCCTTTTATAGCGTCGCTCCGTGTTTAAGAACAATTCGATAAAGAACGTTGAAAAGACTGTGAAAAGAGACAAACAAAAACTAAATATTTATACACTGGTAATTTTTGTGTTTAACGTTGTCATTCTTATGACATTTGAACGTTTTATGGCGCAACGGGTATAACTTACAACTAGTAATTCTAAAACAAAAACTGAACTAATCATGAAATCAACTAATTTTTCTCCTTGTCTATAAATTGCTTGTTTTCCAGTTCATGTTAACATATTTAATAGATTATACATAAACAATACATATTCTGCTGACTTTCTGTCTTTTTATCAGCTAATAAATAATTTCCTTTACAGTCAATTTTGGCACCTGAATGTCTTGTCCACACACTGCAAGCAAGACTTAGCAATCAAAATAGACTGTTCTTTAACTTCTACCTTACAAATTGATGTATTTTGTTCTTAGACTAAAATTTAGACGTTAGGTACCAGAGAATTCTGATATTTCTTTTAGAAAAATCTGGAAGGAAATAAAGAAGGATATTCTGAGATTTTTGGAAGGAAATCTGATGAGAAAAAAGGAAATTTTGACTAATAGAGAAGGAAAAAAAAAATTTCAGAGTGGAACCACTGATCTTGGCAGCCAGATAACTCCAGCCAGGGAATAAGGAACATAATGGCGAAAAACCAGCTTGGATCACTAAAACGGCTTTATCTGGAAAAGTATTTGGGCGATTTCCGTTTTACTTTGATATGTCCCAGAGGAAAGGTAAGAGATCAATTTTATCATAATTAAAAGGCGTATAAATAAATTTTCCGTGACATATTCATTTAGTTAGGAGTGGTCATTTGTTCGCTTACTTGTTTACTCGTATTTCACACTCGAAATCGGCTTGCAGCACACTCGTGACCTAATTAATTTCAGTTTTTACGTGTTCATTGTAGCTATATTTTCGTGCTGATACCAAATCTAGCTTGCTGATTGCGTGTCACCTTGGTTTTAGTTTTTAAATAATTTCAAAATCAAAGAAAGATATGCTTTGAGCCTTCGTACATATACGATTTTGTATTTCTTGCCTAAAGACAGACAAAAATGTGCCTCAAAATGTTTACCGCTCCGCAGACTTCAATGCACATTTAAACTTCACAATTGATTTGTGGAAGGAGTAATTTTTAGATTGAACTTTAAATGTGAAAGCGACTAATTGAGATAGCATTTTACACGTAATACCTTGGCTCATCCTTGTCTTAAGCCAATTTGAACGTCAAACTGGTACTCATGTCTTGTCTTCACTTCAACCGAGGATTATAAATAGAATTATTCAGAAAAAAACGTATCGCATTGATTTGTTGTTATTGTAATTTTTAGTTGATAACTCTGGTCTGGTGTTTTGAACCTCTCCATGAGGAGGCTGCTTGAAAGAAGCAAGGTTTATGCACTGAAGAAAGGGATGACAATACAAATTACATATTGCAATATTTAATTTAAAAAGTCGTCACAGTTCTTTAAACATGAAATTCAATGATTGTGTAAGTCCATATTGATTTTCAGTAGATTGTAACAAACTTGAACATGCATTATTAAAGGCATCTGTAGTGATCTACTGTATGCTTCCCAATGTGATTCCAATAATCCTTAAAAATATCTAGTGTATGCCTTCCTGTAGCATGACAGGGGCTTGAATGATTTCAATGTTGTGTGGAAATTGTGAACTTAGATAGGTATCCACTTCTCTGTCATTGTTGTGCATGCAAAACATGTTATATGCGGGATCTGAATCAGTATAAGAAAAATTAATTTGAAAGTGGCCTATCAGCTTTTCATGTGAAGCTATCCTGTGAGTTTGTTTTCACATCTTTTTGTGATTATGCCTTCAAGTAGATTTATATGTAAAATTCTACAGAAATAAAGCTAGATAGTAAAAAATGAATGAAGAACTGGGCTGGTCATTAGAATAATGAAAAAATGACCCACTGTACTGTAGCTACAACCCCTGGATGTACTGTATTTCTGCTGCAGTTTCTGCACAGAAATAACTGCTCACTTTACTAAAGATTGACACTTTCTTCTTCACAAGAAAGGACAGGCACAAGAACTCAGGCAGGACATCATTGGTAACAAGTGGTATATGTAATCAGCATAATGGAGGGAAAATTTACATATTAAAAGAAAAGTAAAAAGGAAGAGATTCAGGTTAATTCACTGTAGCCACAGTATATTGTTTTTTAAATCAGCTTTTTTGTTTAACAAAATATATAACAATAACTAAACTTTGCAGATGGAAGAAAACCTCCTGCCCCAATTTGGAAACAGACATTCCTACTTGGCAACGATTTTTTACTAATGTCAAATCCCTCTTATCAAACCTAGTAATAAAAGAGAAAAATGTCAGCACAAACATGAGCAACATTGAATAATATTTCAGTTGCAGTTGCACTACTTGGAAAGTATTCCAGCCCTGGTGTTAACCAATACATAGATTAGGGACAAATGTAAGTTTATATGCATAAGATATAAGGTACAATTTTTTCAGGGCATAAATAAAGACAAGCAATTTGGAAACATGTTCAGAAAACCCTTCGTGGTTGCACCATTGCTAGACAGACAATTGTGAGAACATTTTAAATAAAACTGAGAATTATTTTTGTTTATTATGAAAAAGCTGCTTGGAAATTTAGGAATACAAAATACATAAACCTTTGCACTGAATCAAAACAGTGGAGTTATTCGAAACATACTCAATACAGATGAGTGTTGACAGAGGCCAAGTGTTAAAGCAAGTTGGAGTTCTAATTTAAGGAATTAAAGCAATCTTATTATGATTAAGGAAAAGAGTTTACCCCATCGCAGTTGTTATAAATGTGAAATCTGCTTTCGACATTTCATCCTTAACAGCGAGAATACTCAAGCAAACGTCGCTCGTCCGACGAGTATCATGCAAGTGGCTGACGCGGTGATCCGTGAAAGATAATGAAGAATTATCCGTTTTCTATTTAGTAAATTACCTTAAAAGTACAATGATATTGCTAACATACCTTTCTTGTAGACGTACCAGCCGTAAAGCAAAAATCGGCCGCAAAACGTTTGAGATACAGCAGTTCAAATGATCAGAACCGCTTTTCGCCATTATTTTTGTTGTTGACCTGTCCGGAGTTATCTGGCTGCCAACATGGCGGCCAAGATGCGCGGCACGACATGCGCGAGGACAAAAACTTCAGAGCTTCCGATGCGAGTGAGACTTCTGTCACGTTTCTTATTCTGTGCTGTAATCCTGCTTTATCCTACACTATCCTGCACTATCCTCCTGTTCTGCCTTTCTTTTGGATTCAAAGATGGATGCTGGCGCGAAAGGTACTGTTGGTGTTGCTGGGTAACAGCATTGAATGATAGAATGAAGAAGTCATCAAACTCTTTGAATTCGGTTAGTATTTCTGAAGGTATTTTACAACTTATTTTATCTTTAACTTAAAAGATAGAAATGTGAGAAAAGTTTAGTTAAGTAGACCTATCTATGCAATTTATATAGCATAGCTAACTGACTAGTTTAGCCCATAATGGTTATTTCAGTTAGCTTGTACCTTCAAAATAGTATAATTTACTTATGTTATATTGGTAACTGTAATATCTGGTACTTAATAAATTGTCATTGTCATTGTCATTAAGGTTCTGAAAACGCCAAAGCACACGTATTTATAGATACAAAATACATTAAATCACTCAAAGATACATTAATACTTACTATGTAACATGTTACGAAATTTTGCATTTTTAAACTACAAGTACTTTGCGTAGTTGTTTAGATCCAGTCATTGACGTGACGTGCAAAGGTGGTAGGCAAACAAGAATAATTCTATGATCATGCTTCGAATTGTCTTTTCATATTGTCTTACAATACTATAAAGATTACATATGCATTTTCAACTATTATTGTGAAATCTTATCAGGCAGTTTGTATGTCCTGGTTTTACAACACTCAGAGTAGAACATTCTGACATAACAGGTAGACCTTATTCACCAGTCCTGCAACATTCTTCAAGGATACCCTGACTTGTAACAGTTAACCAAAACTAACTATTTATCCAATTTATTGTCTGGGATGAATCATTGTCATGTGGTATTCAAGTGCTAAACAAGTTTATTTTTAGATTAAAGAACAAGTTATGGTCACCTTTAACTGAGCATCTAGCTAAGACGTATTGCCTAGTTTATAAATGCTTATTTCCTGTGTAGTACAGGTGTAGCTACCAGTCTACTGTAATATTTTATAGTTCCTGGAGCATATTTCAAGAGTCTACCAGTTACTTACTAGTTAACCCAGAGACCATGTCTAGTGGTATTGGTACTGTGTATTGCAATTATCAGCTTAGATTCTTTTGTCTGGGCTATAATTTACTATTAGTTGACTGGTGGGACTGGAGCCTAGAAGCCTGTAAGAACAACTAGAATTTGTGTCAGGGTTTGCAGCCATGGGAAGGACACCTGACATAAGTTTTGTCATGTACTACAATTTTGTCACTTGTTTTCATTCTGACATTTGACTATGATGTGCACTTGTTATGGTATTGGCATGATCCATTAGTGAAGGTATTTGCCAACACCAACACCAACTTCTTGGAGGGGAAAGTGGCACTTCATAAGAATTTAATTCTGGCTTCTTTCTTTATTCCTTCCTTTTTTCCTATTGTTCTTTATTTCACTCCTTCTTACCTTTTTTTTTTCTTACTCTCTTCCCTTTCCTTTCCTTCCTTTTATTTCTTCCCTCCTTCTTTCCTTTCTTTCTTTCTATCTTTCTTTCTTTCATTCTTTTGTTCTTTTATTCTTTTGTTCTTCCTTTCTTTCTTTTATTCTATCTTTCTTTCTTGTCTTCTTTCTATCTTTCTTTGTTTGTTTTTCTTTTCCTGTCTTTCACTCATTTGTTCTTTCTTTCATACATACTTTCCTTCATTCTTTTATTCTTTTTTCTTCTCTTTCTTACTTTCCTTATCCTTTTCTTTTGTTCTTTTTGTTTATCCTTTCTTTTAATTATCAGTTTATTAACAGTTCAGCTTAACTTTACAGAATTATTGATTATTAAAACCTATTAAAAGGCCAGGTCCTCTGGAGATGTATTGAAGAGTCTGACTTTGATTTAAGAAATATTTGAAATGGTGGGCATTGATGGGTTCTAATCATTATTAATCCAAATAACTCTTAAATTGCTGCTTTTTGAGTTGGTTTAACTCTTTATTCCTTCTGTCAGCACAAGAAGACCTGCAAGAGTTCTGTTCAACTTTTCAGAGTATCCCCCCAAGGGCATTCAGTGAATTCATTGTATCTCCTTTTATGTTAGCTGGAATCAAGTTCCTTCATAGTTCTCCTACTTTTGCACTTCTTTTTTAGCTTGATGGTTTATCCATGGCATTGACAGCTAAATATCAAACTCTACATCCTATTCTCTTGAGTATAACAACCTGTGACATTAATCCAGCTCTATGTATATCCCAGGTACCAGAATATAATATTGGCACATTCCATTAGATAATCACCAAGTCATTCTCCACTAGAGATTTTGGTGTTAAGATGGTGTGCCATGATGGAATTTCCCACCCAGTTTATAATACTTAAACATTAAGAAGTGCAGATATTTCATTTTGCTGTTTTGCCAATAGAGGTATTAGAACAGGACAATCTTTTGCATCATTTTATGCACTTCTAAACAGAATTTTGTAACTTATTTTACTATCTTTTGTTGATGTCTGATCATATAGGCAGTAGCTGCTGATATAGTTCTTTAACTTACTGCAACTATGTAATATAAAAACCCAATAGGATCCTATAAGAATTCCAATAGGAATATTGGATTCCTGTGGGAAAGCCAATACATATACAGTTTCATATAGGAATCCCAAGAGAAAGAGATATTTTTAAGTGTGCATGATCATCTCTTGTATATTGGATATGGGTTTCCTTAATATATGCTTTTAGTAATTATATTGTGTTATACTGTACTTTTTTGTTTTGAATAATTTTTTTTTCTTTCTGACTACTGTGAGAATACCTAACATTTCTTGTCACAGTTGGTATATTTCATGTTGACAAAACAGGATCTATTCATGTAGTTTATTGTGAAAGGTTTTTAACTAGTGTTTTTGGAATTTCTATTGGAAATCCTGTAGGATACATCAAGAATCTCTATAGGATCCAATAGGGATATGCACCAGTTTCTAATAGGAAATCAAACTGGAATTCCTACAGGACTCCTTATCATTTCCTACTGGATCCCTTTGGATCTCCTATAAGGTTTCCTGTTCAAGCCTGGATATTAGCATCTGGTCACGGACATTGTCCGGTACAAATTTGTCATTTATAGAGTTTTGACAGTCACAAATTTGACTATGTCTGTCACTTTGTCCAGAACGGTTTTTGGTAACATTGATTTCCAGTTTCATTACAAAACCAATTATTAATATTTGTCTTTAATCAATTGCTCTCTTCGTTTGTGTATTAAATTAGTGAGTGTACGCGAGTTGCTGCGAGTAGTTTTAAGAGTTACCTGTGAGATCGTGTGCAGGTGAATATAAAATAGCGAAGTGCGACTGTCTTGGATATTGATTGTTTGTAATCACTCTAGCGTTAAATTATATACAACATATTGAAGAAAATAACTTCATTTTTCATGTCTGCTGACATAAATAGTGTTAGTAATGATAGCCATATTGATCAAGACTTGACCACTGACAATGACTTACATGAGAAACATTTGTCTGATTTGGATGATAGTGATTCTAGTTTTGCAGGTTTCCTTCCTGGGGATTTACTGTGACTTTGAGGATTTAAATTGATCAAAGAGACATGTGATGGTTCAAGAATAGATTAATTGTTGATGATTATGATCTTTTTGTAGTCGTATACTACATGTATAAATCTACATGTATAATACTTTTAAAATTGTGTGCAGTGCATGTATCATTCATACTTTTAAGTTTTAATATCCCGTACCAATGCTTGCATACAATAACAATTATTAATATACAGCAAATGTACGAATATCAATCAAATTATAGTCTTGTTAAGTGACAGGTACATTTTGTTTTGTGACAGGCACAATCTGATTGATGCTGGTCATTTTGACAGCCAGAGCAAAAAAAAATATATCCAGGCTTGTTCCTGTTGGATCCTATAAGGATATGTGTCAATTTCCAACAGGATTTCCTCTTTAATTTCCTATTGGAATTCTTATAAGGATTTTTTGTATGGGTATATACCTGTATATATCCACATCAAGTGGTGATTCTAATTAAAACTACTTAAAATAGGTAACTTGTTTGGAGTCTTATATCTCTAACCAGAGTGGTACTCTACATTGAGTGCAATTCTTTAGCTGATTTTAAAGTCAAGCTGTTTGCTGTCATTGATTTATTATTGGCCGTCCCTCGTGTGACGTATATGTATGTGTATACTTACACGTGTCATTGTGCATATCATATTATTCATAATATTACTAAATTATTACTTTTATACCTCACTGATGATCATAACTGCTCTGTTTGAAATCTACATCACTGATCACCATGATTGCCATTTTTAATCTAATAGAAATTTTAAATCTATTCTCATTTACTTCTACAAGGAAAACCCTGATTTCATGTTAACATAGAAGGTTGCTGTACATTTTGAAGGGACGGCCGAGCTGAGGCGGGCTGGGGGACTGTAGCCTCTCCCCTACTTTTTCCAAATATAACGTTGAAACAACTACGTTTTAAAACACTTGTTATGAAGTTTCCTGGGGATGCATGCAAAATGCCGTATTTTTTATCTGTAGCCCCCCACTCCACTCGAAATTCCGCTCCGCCGTCCCAGTTATGTTTGCGTTTCTTTGAAAAAAATCGTTCTAATTCAGTGGATTCAGTTTCCGTTACAGATTTAGCAAAAGAAACCCAGAATAATTGTGCGTTTCATTCGCTAAGTCAATTCAATCCATTTTTCAATACGGAAATCTGGATTAAGATCTCACTGACAATCAACCTATATCCCACACGGCCGCAACCTATTCCTGTGAATTAACAAATTTTTCCAATTGCCAGTCTAGATCTGTGTTAACTGCGGTTGCCTTGCAAGATCACTTGGTAAAGTCCCTTTCACTCCAAGATCCTGTAAAAAAACAAATTAACCACCGTTCATCTACTTCTGGGAACAACATTCAAAAGACGATATCGGATTGTAAAAAGAAGCAGACAAGCAAAACTTCTGGAAGTGAGAGAGAATATGTTCTTGGTCCTAAACCAAAGCCACTGACATTGGGTAGGCCTGCATTAAGTCAAAATTGTTGTATTTATTTTGCGTGTTATTCAAAAATGGAAACCCTGAGTGAAAAAAATACTATAATGGCAGTTCAACTAGCGCCGACCAAACCTTCGTTTTGTCTGAGCTCTTCGGTGGAACGGATCCGAAAATGCATGGACAATGATGTTATTTAACTGCTGGAAGGTCCGTGTAGAAAAATGCTTTCCACAGGAGACCGCGGACCGTTTCTAGGACCGAAGGGAAATATTTTTCTCTACGGACCGACCATTTATTCTGCGTTTTTATAAAATAATGACAGCTGGGAATCAACATAAATTCACAGCTATTTGTTTTGTTAATGAAAAACAAAAAATCAAGTATTTCCAATTTTTGTTATTATTTGGCGCAGTCATTGGAGTGTCATAAGTATTCAGGAAAATATACAAAAACGGGATAAAAAGCCAAATGCTGACAGTCAAAAGGGTTTTGGCGGGAATTCCTTTAACCTTCACTAAACATCAGGAAAGCCTCCCGCTGCCGCAGCGAATTCAATCACAAGAATGCTGGGGATCCCACCTGCTCCCGATTAATAAAAAAAAAACAACTTCGCCTAGTGAAAATTAAACCTTATGACAATGAACCTCTGACGAGATGTGGACTTTTGTCAAGCTCATATCTTCAGAAAAATGATCACTGAACTCCAGTAGGGAATCCAACCCGCCACTTTATGATGACCGTTGAGACCCTCTAACCATTGAGCTACCAAGATGCAGATGGTGAGCTAAGGTTCAAGTTCAACATATGCGCTGTATGCGGCAACCACGATATGCTAATGTTATCAGAGGTGAATGTTACGTACAATGTAACGAAGATCGACCCCCGTCTGAGGCTCAGGAATCGTTTTTCTGAGATCTGAGCATGACGAACGTCCACATATCTGTCATATCACGAAGACTCTCTCACATGTAGTATCCATCTAACATTACTAACACATAGTGGCCGCCGCTTAGGCAGCACCTATGTCGAACTTGTACCTTAGCTCGCCATCTTAGTCTTGGTAGCTCAATGGGTATGCGGTGTCTCACTGGTCATCAGATGGTTGCCAGTTCGATCTTCGTCTGGGGCTTGTCCACATATTGTTCTTGATGTCACCAAGCTTGCATATGTTGATTGTATGTAACATTCGTCTCATTCAAAATTGAACTTCTTACCACATTAACTATTTTACGATCTCGTCTAACGATTGCTAAATATATGATCTCAGACAAATAAAATAACAAGTGGCTTCATCAAATTCAGCAATTAATTGGTTCAACCTAAGAACCGCTATAATTATTTATGATCCGCTTACGAAAACAAAACCCTATTTCGCTCAAGGTCAAGTTGAATTTTTCCGGCAGATTGAGCATTTCATACCCATAATCAAGAAGGCAGTTTAGACGTATAGGATCTTCCTAAAACAAATTATTGAGCAAAAGAACAACCGCTACTGACTGTACACTCAGTACAGGTGTGGTGACTTTCACCAAAACTGCAGCAGCGGATAAAATTCTTCATTTTGTTGCACCAAGTTCTCCGGGAAGACCAGTTGCGTGTCAAACGGCATCGCGATAGTTGTAAGAGATAGTATTTAGATGATTTCATCTAAATCGAACTCCTCCACATTTCTAGTAGAGGAACTAGGTTTGTTAGGATATCTGATATCAATCATTCAATCAATCAATCAATCAATCAATCAATCAGTTAATCATTCAATCAGTCAATCAATGAGTCAGTCAATCAGTCAATCAATTCATCAAACAAACAATCAATAGTCTTGGTTTCTCTATATGATAAAGGTATATTTGCTGCGAACCATTAGGCGAGCTGCAATATTAATCTTGCCGTCGAGGTTGAGCTTCCTGTGTGTTTGAATACCAGCGAAATTCTTGATCTGTAGATTTTGATAAGTCGGGAGAATTTTGAGCGCTCGTGATCGTATGAAAAAAAGTTTTAATGTGTTTTTACAATTTTATGAATCACAATGCAGAGAAAATATAGAATAGAGTAATTACTGTTATAAATATTCCAAACAAGACTAAAAAGCTATATATTCAGTTATTCTTTCTAAACACTAGTTCTTGATATTTATTTCTGTCCTTTTTGACTAATTGGGGAAAAGGGAAAATTCATTTTATCGAAAAATACGTAGTGTAATAACCTTATTTGTTTAGTAAGCATCAAAAAATCTTGAGATGATAGATGAACGTTCGTCCAGCTCTATCCTCAGAAAAACGATTTCTGAGTCCCAGACGGGGATCGAACCCGCCACCTTCTGATGACCAGTAAGACACTCTAACCATTGAGCTACCAAGACACAGATGTTGAGCTAAGATGCAAATTCGACACACGTACGACCTGAGCGGAAACCACTTTGTGTTAATAATGATTGCAGGTTCGATCCCAGTTTGCGGCTCAGAAATCGTTTCACTGAGGATAGAGCTTGACGAACTTTCATCTATCATCTCAAGATATCTCCAGGCTCCCCCATTTCTAAAATATATATCTCATCAAAGAATCTCAAGTACCAGATATCCTTGTGCTATTCCAATGTGAATGAGTTTCGTTCTAACTTGGAGCAGATTCCGCTTGGGTAAGGTAAAAACTAGGATAAAAGTTCAGTAATTCACTTGCAACTTATCCTTTGAAATGTCAAGCTTTTTAATTCATTGTGTTGTAGAATAGTTGAAGTTAATTTGCAACTAATGAAATATGAAATAGTAATTGATGTCACAAACAATTAGTTATTTTAATTAGAACTAAAACACCATTGTAAACCAATCTGGACCTTGATCCGAGGAACCTAGGTTTGGCACTTGGTCTCTAGACGCTGACAAGAAAGGTTGTTATATACAAGTAGAGGATGTCTTCTGTCAAAGCGAAGAGTGGAGAGAAAAAGAGCGACGCTATAGTTGGAACAATAGAAGAAATGTACAGTCCATGGAGTGGAATCTACTGGATAAACAAACTTGCACCCCATAATTCGAGAGAATTGTACGACACATTGCTGATGACTTACTGTAACCGTTAAATTTTATGATCTAGTTAACTTTAGAGTAAAGTTTAAAAAACTATGTCGCCTGGTGAGTCTATAATCCTATTGAATGAAGTTAATTTAAATTGATCTTGATAATTATTTAGCTTGTCTTATTAAATATTCAGCTGTTATCTGAAACCTGCATGGACTTTTAAAACGATAAATCTTTAAATGTCTTACACTTTTCTTCACAAAGCACAGAAACTTGGTCTAGTTGACGCTCCTCCTGCACGGCTTACAGACCAAGAGTGGCAGGCAGTAAAAAGCAAATCCAATGATCGGAAGGATTCTGCTGAACCTTGTGTGATTTGCAAAGAAGAATTTGGAACACACGATCAGGTAATAGTGAAAAATCTTGATTCACATTTGATTGGACTTAATTAATATCTTTAAACGAGTCGAACATAACTTGCGATTTACATGTAACATTCCTGTCATTTGTCGTGGATGTCGTTCATTAATATTGTGCATGTACGAGCTTCAAGTTATGACGGGTGATGTGCGAACATTCTCAGCGTTCTAATGCTCAGAAAACATCTCTGAACTCCAGACGATGCTAATGCATGACATTCATAACTTCCTTTCAGAATAACATTTATATCGGTGCCTATTCCCGAACTGTCATCACCAAATTCCGCAGCAAAATTAACAGTCAGTTCGTTTTGAATGATTCTCCCCGAATTGCTCGTAAAACAGATCCCTATGTAGCCAGCTCCAAAGTCAGACAGCAAATTCACAATCCCACATTCTAAACAGCTGTCCGTCTTGAGTTCTGAAATGACAATGTATAAGTCCTCTCTGGATTAGTGCTGCTGGGGTTTAGTATAACAAGATCGCCTGACTCTTGATGACAGCTCTTTTTGACTAGAATTTATATATTATAGAGGGTTTCACTAAGTTATGGCATAGGCTTTCAAAGACAAATTGGGCGGCTATGACGTTACGAGAGGTCAAGGGCGTAAGCCTATGTGGAGTCTGCCTTTTGTACTGTCTTAGGTTGTTTTTGAAAATTAGAATCGCTGGGAAGTATTTCTGTCGTTCTTTTCAACAAGGGGGACTTGTGTGGTACTTTTCAGTACGCAATTTTTACCCTATTCTTTGCCAGAACTGCTCCAAGTGCTTTAACATTGTCGACGAAATATTGCAAAACAAAAGGAAATTTTGGCGAGAAGAATTTGGGCCGTTACAAAATTGCTGATCTAAAACTCCTCAAATCGAGACTGACCCAATCGCGATTTTGTTGTTTTTAACCACAAGTCCACGATTGACCGGAGTCAATGCTGGAATAGTCTGGGCTCGGGGACGAAATAGGCAACGGAAAACCACTGCTTACCGGATTCTGATTATACTCCTGATTATTACGTAGGTTTTTAATTGAGTAATGGTGAACAGTGCAGCGAGTACGGTAACCACCCCATTTGTATGAAACTGTCCACACATCAACGGTGATAAAACAACCAACAACCACACCATTGGTATGAAACTATCCACATATCGTTGGTGATAAAACATCCAACAACCACACCATTGGTATGAAACTGTCCACATATCAATGGTGATACAACATCCAACAACCACACCATTGGTATAAAACTGTCCACATATCAATGGTGATAAAACATCCAACAACCACACCATTGGTATGAAACTGTCCACATATCGATGGTGATAAAACATCCAACAACCACACCATGACTCTTAGAACCTGCGTGAACCTAACCTCACATGAAGTGAGTTTTTAGTGACCCTGCGTGTTCTTTTTGTTTCTCCAACAGAGTCTTCAATATTTTTCTTAAATTTCTGAATTTTACTTACGGCGATTGCTATGATTTGCCTGGTTAGTAGAATTCCTTCAGTGATGTAAAGGACAGTTATTACCATGCCTGGTAATACTTCTAAGTTGGATTTAGCGCAACCTTAGATCCTAGTCATGAACGAAATATCATTTTCTTGTTTGCATCTTATTTTCTCCAATTTTATCTTCTTTGTAATTAAACCTTCAACCTGTCTTCGGTTCTCCTCCTCACTTTTTTTTTTAATCAGCTAAACCTTAACCTTCATGTGCGGATAATTCGTTGTTAAAATCGTAATCAGTTCGTTTTGTATCATCTTTTCTTGTATCACCTTGTTTATTTACTTCTTCTGATGTGCTACTTGTCAATGATTCTTTACAGTAGACCTTTATCATTTACCCAAAATTTATGCTGAATCTCACTTTGAGTGTGACAACAGCTTGGATTTCTGCACTTTCTTCAAAGTCAATATCCTCTGGTTTCTCGTATTGCCTTCTTGTTACATGGACCGGGAACTTTTGAAGGTTGCACACGATGTCCATAACAATATGTCTGGCCACGCCCTGTTGGCAATCTCATGTGTTTCCGTGTACCTGAAAACCTTATTCATCTCACTACGTCGGCAGCTTTTAGTCTTGCTGTCTCAGCTATGTTCTCGTAAATTTCATCTTTTATGGGGTCTGTCCTCAAGTTTCTTAGTTTCATGCTCTACCGGTAAAAGATCTAGGGAAGCGGCACTCTTTATCGCTGTTCCCCAGAGGCTTAAGGACTTCGTCCATCCTCTCATTTCCTCGCGTTATGCCTTGTTTGGCTTTTCCACTGTTCTTCGTCGACCCTTCAATGACCTAAAGGAGTCTTTTAACTTCCATTTTCTTCGTATCAGGCGCAGAGGTTGGCAGCCCCTGCTGCCGATTAGGTTTCAGTTCTTTTCGGAAGAGCACCCGCATTCTGGGGGTGAACCTGCAGGGATTTGCCGGACCAACTGTTTAAACGGTTTGGATGCTATTTTCGTTTCGGAGAAGTTTCCTGATTATTGTCGTTTCTTGACGTTTTGCATCGCCGGCCTTTCTTTTTTCTGGAGAATGTAAACCCTGTTGTTCCTTTGAAAACCTTCGAAGGTTCGAACCGTTGGTTTATTATCATTATTAGTATATCGAGGCTGCCCCATGTGCAGTACATATGTTGTGCTCACCATCTGAGTCTCGGTAGCTCAATGGATAGAGCATCTCACTAGTCGTCAGAACGTCGCGGGTTCGACTCCCGTCTGCGGCTCAGAAATCGTTTCTCAGAGGTGAGAGTTCGACGAACGTCCAACGATCATCGAAGAAGATCTACAAGCTCCCACTTGCAAAACATTAGTCTTATTCAACATCATTATTAACATATGATCGCAGCAAAGGCAGCAGGTATGTCAAACTGGTTAGAGCGTCTTACCAGTCATCAGAGGATTGCGCAGTCGATTCCTCTCGTGCTCAGAAATCATTTTCCTCAGGGTATGAGTTGACGAAAGTCCGCATATCGTCCATGCACTATTCTAATTAGAGGCGAAAGTGGACCCTCTCCACAGTTGCCCCTAGCAGCACAATTCCATTTAACTTTTTTGAATTCACCTCTCCCAAACGGCTCATTGAAGCACCTCGTTTTGATGCCGTAATTTTTATGAGAATAAAACTTCCCATGATGCTAAAAAAACTTCAGAAATATGTTTTTAAGGCTCACGAAGTACAAAAAAAATCAGTTTCTGATTTGGGTGGTCTGTGGAACTTTTTGGAAGATTTATTTCATACCTTTTGGTTCTAAGTTGGGGAAATTGTGTGGTTCATCATGGACGTTCCTGAGAGGAACTGTACAATCTGCGCTTATATTCCAGTTTGTATACAGCTACCAATGGTATGAATCACAAATTTTTCTGTATGGTTAGTATTATACCTGCCATTACGAGCAGCAATCACTAATGTGTAACTATGTATTGACTCGTCAATCAAACCTCTGAGAAGATGACCATCCGAGCATGCTGAGACAGATTATGGTAAATATACGGTAGTTTGCACTAATATTGATACATATTAGGTAATATCATATTTCTCTTTGTAGGTGTTGCTGTCTTGTAGTCATGTCTTTCATCGGGTACGTAAATTTTTTTCAATCTAATAAATTCACGATGTTTGGAAATAAATCAGACAGACATCTGCCTTGTAAGACAGTGTCGTAATCGTGATAGGAATGTCATATGATCGTGGCATTGGTACAGACCAGAACTCAATATTTCCAAATGGTTCTTCTCTATTTATAGACACAAATATCTGGGAAATTTCTCTCGAGTACACGAAAACTTCGATTAGGCACAGACCCTGTGTAGGGTCTGGCAGCATGCTCCCCTAGACAATTTGGAAAATTTAAATTCTCTAGATCAGTGTTTTCAGCATTCTGCTCGAAAAAAAAGTTAACATTCGAAACGGTCTTTCTAAAACATACAGTTCTGGGAACTAACTAGCATGATAGGCTTAAACAAATGCGTAGACTCAAAGTATCTAGTGGGTTAAAGAGCAGTTTAACTGCCACTTGAAGCTGACTTGATATAAGCATCTGACAATGTCTCTTGCGTGAAAATGAAAGGAAGGGGCGGGTAGTTGAGCTAAGGTAGAGTGTACGACTGTTAAAGAAATATAAAAACTGACAAGAAAGTCAAACAATGAAGACACATTTTAACGTATAAAGAAGCCCGATGTTACCAATTGCGCGCAGACATCGTGGATGTACTAAGAAACGCTCTTTGCACAAAAACTGGGGAGTAACTGTTCCCCCTGTCCTCCTGGGTTGTGCTACTGATATAAGGATAAAAAAAACGTCGAACATTAGTCGAACGAACTGATTCTGAATTTTTAGTCCAAAGTTTAAAAAAGAAAAATAATAATAATAATCAAATTAGAAAGAACAAAAGAAGTTATCATACGATGTCGTTTTGCCTAACCAGCAAATGACGTTAGACCTGGTGGTTATTGAATCTATACCAAGTGATCAACAGTATAGAGTCAATTTTAATCTCTTGAAATGGTGTGGATTTTTCCCAATTTTTAAAATAATTAGAATGTGTGTTTTAAATCCAGGTTTGCCTTCAAGCTTTCGAAAGATTTTCAGGTGGCAAAACCTGTCCCATGTGTCGAAAGGAACAGTATGAAACAAGAGTAATCCATGAGGGTCGTAAGTTACGGCGATATAAGTGTGCTGTCAAGTAAGTTTTACAATTAGAAGAAGTTTCAGTTTAAAAAACTTTGTTCTGTCCGAGGGGCAGGCAGTAAGATCCCGCGCTGTCTTTCACAGTTAAGGTAGCTAACGCAGTTTTGCCAGTATTTCGCTTCTTTCGCTTCAAAACATTTTTTTGTGTGTCCCCATCGAGTTACAGTACAGGCGAATGTTACTTGTTAATTCTTGTCATTTTCTAAACTCGTAGCTCATTTTTCTAAAAGTTAAGTGGTTTGTTAGTTTGTTTTTGGGTTTTTTTCGGTTTTTTTCTTTTCTGGTTTTTTTTTGTACATACAGTTTAACGTATTTGATTGAAGTGCTATCAACAAATCGTTTGTCGTGTCTGATTCGAATTTTTTATTCAAATACTCGAAAACTATGTAAGTCATATTTTGATGTTGCTTTCATGTGTTTTCATCTCCTGATGAAACACTTAAAATTGTTGTTAATTTAGATCAAGAAGTCAAAATAGCCTTGTCATTACTTTTTAGTTGCTTTTTGTTATTCGTCGCTTCTTTAGAGGTTTTTTTTTTTCCAAATCATCCACACAATAATTACCAGTTTAAAAAGTTTAGGAATATTTGTGATGTGAAACCGTTTATGTGATATTTAAAACACGGATAGGAGGATTTAAAACATGAAGCGACCGTTGAATGTCTTAGATCCGGTAAAGCACTTACCGCAAGTTTTTTAAATGACTACAAAAATGAACCCCTTTTTACGCTAATTTGTGAAGAAACGTTTAAAAAAGTGTTATCTAAAGTACCAAAATTCGAAATGTAAGCGTGTTTTATGTAAATGTATTACATTGTAAAATTCTTAATACAGGACATCCGTTGATAGCAGCCCTTGAGCTGATGGAGCTACCCTGTATAAATAAAGTTGTTTCTTCTTCTTTTCTTCTTTTTACCACATTTTTTAGACACGACACGGTTACGATTTTTCTTTGTATTTTTCTCATGAATTGTTAATGAGTTTTTGAATTTGTTGTAATGACGTGTGCTCAAAGTAAACAGCCACATCATACAATACAGTATAAGACATGTAGTAGGCCACCGTAGTTTATTATCATTTCATTTTGATGCCATTTCTATTTTGACTGGCTATAAACGGACAGCTGGTTCCGGACGGCGCAAAATACAGTAGTTACCTCATATTTACGGACATTGGTTTCATGTAGAAGTTATGCCGCATCAATGGGCTACAGTTTTATTTTTGTAGAACTTAAGTAATTTCTTCAGACAATCGTTTTCAGCCCGTATGGTTGCCGTTAAACCTATTTACAAATGAATCGTTGCGTGTTTTACCCTTTGTGGTGTATCTGTACGAGGTCATGATAGAATTGTATTACAAAATGTTCATCGAGGCTGTATTCATGTGAAAGCAAGAATAATCAAAGCCTTGGTTTGTGTTGTGCACCTTAGCTTTCGGCGTCGTCAGATAACACAAACCTAGGTCTTGATTATTCTCGCTATCATGCTCAATGTCATGCAATAATTTTTAATTGTCTGTAGGATCCAGGCCGCATGGCGCGGCTACGTAGTGCGTTCTTGGTATCTAAAGTTAAGAAGAACGGTTCCTCCAGTGGACCCAATGCTTAGGAAAAAGTTTTACGAAGAAAAGGTACGAAGAAATTGTTTACACTTTCAAGTGAATATAATGGGCTGTTGGCATGACTTGGTCACATGATATAAAATCCAGCTTCGCAGATGGCAGATGGTAGATGGTTGATGGTCGTTTGGCAGGTAGATAAGGAAAAGAGAAAACATCGCAGCCACTGAAGCATTTTTATTTTGTCAGCTAGTCAACAAGGTGGATTTTGTACTATGCGACCAAGTTATGCTAAAACCTATTCCTGCTCCCATGAATTCTTTTCTTTCATTGCTCACTTATAAACAGTTCATCTTAACCTTACCAAATTATTCAGACAGTGCCCTATAAGGTTAGCCTGCTGTAAACTATGAATTACAAATTTAATATTTTCACTTTTTATTATTATTATTATTATTATTATTATTATTAAAAATAATACTGTTCCTTCTACTCTATTAATAACTTACATTTCTTCCACTCGCCCAAGGAGACTTGTGAGAGATGTTATATAATATTATCTACTGTTGTTAACTTGTGCTCGAAGTCATTAACTTACGACTTTTGGCTTTGGTGGTGTACACTGGTCAGACCACGTGACTTAATGTTTTTTTTTCCCCGAAGGACAAACTGTGGACACAATTCCTCAATTACCTCTCCCTCCCCCAATCAGGCAGTAATTTTGAGGTACTTTTAGGTCAGGGGCTAACTGCTTGTCTATCTTCCACTCTACTGTAGCTTATCTATATTGGCTTTTTCGCATTTTTTGAAACTCTTCAAAATTTAGCTTCATTCAATCACGGAACGGTTTGTGAAATCCGTCGAGAACTCTGAGGTTGAGGCATTTCTAGCTCAGGTTGATCAATCAGTTGAAGAGAGTAGGAGGGTGATGAGGTAAATATTCCATCTTTAATTCTAAATCTTGTCGTAATAACGATATCCACACTAATAATAAAACTGATAACAATAATAATGATAGTGACAATTTATTGAATTAAATTTAAATCCGTATTATTAATTTTGTTTTTTATCACTATTACTTCTATATAGTCAGTTATAAATTTCAAAAACACGAGAATACTTTTTAAAGACGTGTTTCGGCAAGACTTATGCCATCTTCAGTTTACAAAGTGATGTTTGTAAGGCTTTAAATAGGAATTATAGTATGAATAAATTAACTAATTACAATGACGATATGTTAGATGATTAATTACAATGACAGTGTGTTGTGTGAGGATTAACGGAGGCGGTATCAGACGATAATTGCTAGCAGAGGAAGGTGTTGATATGTTGCATTTGTGTGTTTAATTCTGGTTTTCTATTTTGGATGTGAATAGCTTCTTTCAATTTGAGTGTGTAAGTGGTTTTGGCCGAATCTAAAATTTTAAAGCAGTTAGGTGTGTAATGGTTTTTTGCAGTTTGTAGAGTTATTGAGGTGTTTAAAGACGTGAGAATTTCGATCAGTTAGGGTGTGCTCTTTGATCCACGTTGAGAAATGGCGAGAGGTTTCACCAAATCAATAACTCTACAAACTGCAAAAACCATTACACACCTAACTGCTTTAAAATTTTAGATTCGGCCAAAACCACTTACACACTCAAATTGAAAGAAGCTATTCACATCCAAAATAGAAAACCAGAATTAAACACACAAATGCAACATATCAACACCTTCCTCTGCTAGCAATTATCGTCTGATACCGCCTCCGTTAATCCTCACACAACACACTGTCATTGTAATTAATCATCTAACATATCGTCATTGTAATTAGTTAATTTATTCATACTATAATTCCTATTTAAAGCCTTACAAACATCACTTTGTAAACTGAAGATGGCATAAGTCTTGCCGAAACACGTCTTTAAAAAGTATTCTCGTGTTTTTGAAATTTATAACTGTCCTTTTGCTAACCAGAAGTTTTGGTACTATATAGTCACGATCCAACTCACTGATAATTCATGAACCAAATGATAAAAAAATGTGTAATCGTAGATCTAAATCAGATACAAAATATACCTGATTTACCCAAAGTTTTCGTACAATTTGAAGCGTCGAACTATCCCGTAGATAACTACTTATCCAGTGAATGAAATGTAATCCCTGTTGTCCATAGGATGGCTAGTATAGTTCACTCGCTCGTCCTTATCCATTGGGTGAGCTATCTGCATGAATTTTGAACAAACGACCTATGATGTAAGATTGAAGTACATTCGTTACACTGTCGTCATCTGTTACAAATGTGTATGTTCGCATTTATCTAGATTAGTGGGTGATGGCTGTTTCAGAATTATGTCTGATGCAGATTGGCAACGTGTTCATGATCGGGTTAGTAGCCAGTGATCTGAAAAAGTCGTCATTTTTCGGATGTTTCCGGTGATTTTGGAAGATTATTTTAATAGCATTGATCGATCTGGTGATCTAAGACATTTTCTTCTTTTGTTTATCGTCTAGGCAAGAGAGCGCTTTCCTTGTGAATGCCCCATTTGTTTCACCAACTTGTATCCTGATACCCATGAATCAATGAATCTTAGTTACTCACGCAATACCCTGGATCAGCAAGTTCGACGTTCAGTCTTGTTGTCATGTTCCCATGTCTTTCACAAGAAATGCTTGGAGGCTTTTGAAGAACTTGCGTTAAACTCGGTAGATATTTGCCCTGTGTGCCGTTCGCCATACTATAAAAAAATTCTTTAAGTAGTTAATTTTAATATCTGACTTTGTTTTTCATCCTGGGTTAAAAATAATTGATAAAAAATAATTTTAACTTCTAATATCCTATTATTTACTACGTTTGAACAGAACTACAATAACACCTGGACGATGTATTTATGAATGCATGTCATAATATCAATACAAGCGAACGCTTAGGATGTAATTCCTGGAGTCACCAAATATGTGGGACTGTATCTTGATTTCTGCAATTAACTTAAGCTACTCCGTGCAAGCTAGCAGCTGTTAAACATTTATTGCCAAAAAGATGAGGAAATCTCCAAGATAAACGGGCGAGATAAAATTCTGCGAAATTAGTTTATTATAAATTCAGATCCCGTTTTAAATCAGATATGTAGTTAAAGTTAGTCTGGACCGGGATCGGTACTCGATCCTTGGAATTTGCCACACAAAATTTTCTCTTCATGCGACGTTGAGGATATTTTGAGATGTAATTAAAAAAGCAGTACTTTCTCCAATAATAACTATAATTTATAATTTTATATCAAAGATTAGAGAATTTAAGTTAGCGCGAAGTTGCGTGCCGAAGGAAAACTAAAAACTGAGAGCTTGGTTACAGTTTAATCTGTACTTACAATGCTGTGTTTCGCGCAAACTTCCAGTTCTAACCATCAAATTTTCTTTTCAATTTATATACGTTGAGGATAATTGTGAAACAGGACGGAGCTCTGTACATCCTTATGTACGAACGAGCGTTAAGTAGGCCCGAGAATTTCTCGTTGACTTGAATTCAATACAACTCAAAACACTGCTTCCAGTTCTCTCGAGAGTTCAACTGATGGACCAATGGCCTGGTAAACCCAACCCGTGATTTCAAGTCCCGCTGACTTCAGCACTGTAAAGATTGCCCAATACGGTGTGATTATCGTACGCGATTGTTCATCCTGATGTATGTGATTTACTCTCAAGCATATTCAGGATTTTGCAAGATTAGCAAAGGAATCGTAAGCAGGAATCGGGTCTTAATTTTGACCTGGCGCGTCTTGCTTGTTACTAAACTTTCGAAAAACCTCAGTGATAAATCGTTCAAGAAAAGGTGAACAAAGTTTATCTGTCTGTAGAATTAATAAATCCAATGAGTTTATATCCCTGAATGAAGTAAGGACTCCAGTTTAAATACTGACTTAACTCGACCAGACTTAACTCCGCTGAAAACTTATATATAGTGACCTGGACTCAACACTCAACTGCCGAGACGCACGAGTACCCATGGAATCGGTCTAGTTTACCTTGCGGCTTGACTCTACTATCGCCAGACTCAATTTCATCACTGAGAATAATCATGTGATTTTCTCTTGACAAGGAGATACTAGCAAATAGTTCAAACAACAAACAACGCAGCTTATTTGATATGTGCCAGCATTATGAGAAATAACGCTCTAGTTGTTTAATGATTCAGTCGGTTTACAAAGTACTCCATGCCAGAAAAACTCACATATTTGTTTATCAAAAGGTTACCGCTGAGCTAACAGGTTTCATTTAAGCCACACTTTCAGGTCTTGTCAATTTCTGTTCTCATGGCAACATTTATGTTTGTAGTTTGAAACTAAAGTAATCCAGAGGAAATAGGACGAACGATAATAACTAAATTGATGATAGCCAAGATAATTTTATGTCTTTAACGTAACTGGAAATGTCTTTAAATGCAACAAGTTTTCGTTATGAAACTATGAAAACGAGAAGACACGGAACAAACGAATTCACCGATGTTCGGAGTCAGCTGGTAAGTTTAAAAATAATAAACTCCATGTAAACTCTCGTTTAAAGTCTTTCTCTGAAGTTTTAGATTTTCATGGCAATTTGTTTCGGAGTGATTATCGGCCTCAATACATACCTCAATTGGTTATACATACCTCAATTGGTTCTATTGAAATATCTGCATGATAATACTTCCTCGTCCTTCTATTTTGCTAAGTTATTTTTTTTACTATGTTTACTTTTGGTGACTAAAATTTCGCATGTCAGCTATTGTTGGTGTAATATGTCGAACCAATTCCAAGTAACAAAAACATTGGCGCTCTAAAATTACCCTACCCTTAACAATATTTTAGAAAACGAACGCCACGTTAAGATGTTGGATCAGTTTTCTTAAATATGTCCTGTGTTCATTGAATTATATAGCATAACTGGAATGAAAGAGCACCCAATGCGGAGAGGTCAGTTATTTTCCATAGTCTTTTATCTGTCCTAACACAATAAACGTATGGCAAGACTGGCATTACTGTATTAATTACGATTCAAACCCTTATTTTATGTGGCAGCTTTTATTCAAGGGTTTATTCTTTCTTTATTCAATCGTAGTCATCAAGATTGAAACTAAAAGTCATCAACATAAAAACAGAAAACAAAATGGAAAAAAAAATACAGATTATCTTGTCCTTTGGTCGTGAGTAAGATCACTGATCCACGTTAGGTATAGGTGATGTCACATCGGACAGTTTATAATTACAATTTTTTAAGGAACATGTTCTGGCAACAAATTAATCTTTCAAAATCTTTTACGAGGGGCATGCTTCAGACTTCAATTGTTTATGCTTATTTCTTCGGTTAAAGATCATCGCTAAAGTGTTGTGGGGTGACTAGGTCTCTTCCATGTAAACACATAAGTCTTCTGTTCTTGGTACGGAGGCCAAGAACACTTACTGCTCACGTAATAGTGCAATAGACTTACAGCGTTCTGCAACCAATGAGCGAACACATGTGTGATAAAATATACTTGTATATTTCAGGTCTGTCGCTACAGAAAGCAATGCCAGTCTGTTGAGTTTTTTCGTGGATGTTGATCGCCTGGCCCTTAGGTTTGCGACTCCCAGTCCTTTCCATTCAGGCCTTTGTCGCTTCAACGATTTCTTTACGACTTAGTGTTATAAAAGTGAAAAAAAAATTGAAATTTTGTGTGTACTACGACAACATGTCGCAGTATTCGTGCAGTAGGTCATGTCCAGCACCACCATAAAAACCACGTTTTCATACTGCCGCGTTTTTGACCACCATTGCGTAGGTCTTTTATTTTGATTTATTTGATTGAAATAGGAAGACCATTGTGCTTTAGTGTTTAAATGTTACATTACCTCTAGGGCTTGCTTTCTCTGTAGTTTAGAGAACATTTTCTCCGGTGATATAACTCGAACGAAGAGTTATTACCCAACATTATATCAACAGACACATTTAGTATCCCTATTTGCAAAATTCATAATCGTATGCTTTGCAGAAAGAGATAACTACCTTGAAACTAAGAATTTCAGTACATAGCATGGACCCTAGCAAAATAAGCAAAATTGGAATTATTCTAGGCAGTGTGCTATATAATTATGTTATACAAACAAATTTCTCCACTTGTACTGTATAAAAAATAATAAGCTATGCTTGTTCTACACCTTTTGCTGTTCATTACCAGAAAATATCATTTACGCCAACCTCAAACTCGTTAACGCGAAAATACCTTCATTTTATTGAATCGACATTCATTAACGCTTTTGTCAAGTTCATTTAAAATTTTTGCATAGAAAGTGACATTAGCGTAGATACGCAACCATTTGCATCAAAGGGCATTTTATAGCGCCAACAGACGACCATTAACACCATTCTACTATACAATAGGGAGAACAAAATTTCAACTACGCAACATATTTCTCCGGTCTTTTGCAAGGTCGATTCAAGATTTTATGGAATCCCGAAATGTATAAAAGTTAACGGAATAAAACTGTCATAAACTGAATTCGGTTAGACCCTTCGAACCTCTTTTATCGCCAATATGTCGATGACTGTTTAGCCATTTTTCGCTCTGCTGACTACGTTCAACTCGGCTGAGCCCTTTCAAGACGATCTTAACCCGCAACATTGAAATATGTTTTGTAATGATATAGAGAATAATTCTATTCTTTCTTGAACGTCTTAATTGGCTTTCAAGCTATGTTTATCGAAAGCCCACATTCACCAATTTGTTTACAAATTTTGATAATTTTATTCCCTTATCTTTTCGTAGTCTCGCCTGCACCATCACTTAACTGTTATTATAAAATTTTCTCATCATACCACATTTTTCCTGACATGTACATTTCAAGCTGTTCACCAGCTTCAGTTCACAGCACTTTGCTAACACACATCAACGTTTACATCTTAGATAAAACATATTTTGCAATCAAAGCTTACATTACACGGCAGTACTGGACTGCACATGAAAGCTTTGATCACGAAGCAAAATAGCTGCAAAACAATTTTTTCTGAGACGTGAAAAATGTGTGTTAGCAAAGTGCTGTGGACTGAAATACCTGTTAAGATTTTATATTGCCAGTGCAACAGACTGGATCTTCTGAAAGAACTCAGTTGAGCCGAACATGGTGAGCAGTGCATTTTAAATGGCAAAACAATCATCGACATATCACCGAAATAAAAGAGGTTCGAACTGTCTAACCGAATTCGGTTATGTGCAATTTATGATAGTTTTATTCCTTTAACTTTTATACATTTCGGAATCCTGTATAACCTTAAATCGACCCTGCAAAAGACCGGAGAAATATGTTGCGTAGTTGAAATTTTATTTTCCCTAATGTATTGTAGAATGGTGTTATTGGTCGTCTGTTGGCGCTATAGAATGCTCTTCGATGCAAATGGTTGCGTATCTACGCTAATGAATGTCACTTTCTGTGCAAAAACTTTAATAAAACGTGATAAAAGCGTTAATGAGTATCGTTTTGTCAAAATGAATGTATTTTCGCGTTAATGAGTTTGAGGTTGGTGTTAATGATAGATAGTATGCTTTCTGGTAATGAACAGCAAAAGGTGTAATTAATTTGTCATCGTAGTCAATTTTGTAAAGACGTGCACTATAGTCAGACGTACTATTGGTATTTAGTTTTAGTATAGATTGCTATCGTAAATTTGTGAGGTTTACTAGTACTGTTGCTGCTCCTTCTCTTCCTCCTCTTCAAGTATCTTTACCAAATAAATTTGAAAGAAAATGAACATTCCCATCTAGGGTGTTTCATTTGATAATGTGGTTCATTATTTAGTCGTTTTTAGTTTCATGAAGGATAATAAGATCGCTTGTGAACCTTTAGTGTCCACATAGGCCCCCTACGTTACACCTCAGAGGGCCTGGTGGCAACTAAGTTCATTTGGCGTGTAAAACTGTAAGCCTCTGTCTTAATAATGTTTCAGTGATATCCCTTTTTAGTCATCAAGCCGTAAAAGAACGCAAAAAATGGAATGAGCAACTGGATGAGGTATGACTCGAATGATGGAGTCATTTGTTGAAAAACGAACCCAAATTATACAAACAAACATTTATTTTTTACTTGTATAGGCCTGGTGGAGGAAAAGGATTAACAGAGAGAACAAATTAAAGCAAGAAGAGATTTGCTTGGCTAATAAACAACTAATTTTGGTACGCTCAGGAGCGCAATCAGGATTTTGCCTGGAGGGCTAATCAAGATTTGTGACCAGAATTTTCTAAAGGGGACCTGGGCTAAGTCTGCAGCGAAATTTTAGTATTTTTAAACCTCCAAACTGTGATTTTCTGCATTTTGAGTGTACTTTTTTGCGAAACCTACCACACCCAATTTTTGAATTCTTTTCGATTTTTGAATAGCATTTCCTGGCCATTGAGAAAATTTCAACAGTGCTTTGCGTTCGAAAAGTTGGGAAAAAAAGAACAGGATTAAAAAAATCGGGAGTTTTACAGGACTGGATGCCGGTTGATTGGGCGCGCGGCAAGACCACAAATTGTGGTAGGTCACACTAATAGGAGACAAAAGAGTCATTTATCCTTTTGTTCTTTGCCTTGGGACAGAAACGATTATCAGGTTATGATTTTCTGATAAAACGTTCTGTTAACGCACGAGTAAAGCGACAAAATTCTTATGTTTACGGCAGCAAACACCCCTAATGCTTACGTCCATGTACCGTTAAGGGCACCAACATCCAAGAAAACATCTCGATTTAGCCCATTTGGCAATTTCACGATTAAGTCGTTCAACCTTCCGTGGGTGAAACATCCGACTATCAACCGATGAAATGTTAAAACTGGAAAAAAAACCCCTGGATAAACTGCTCGAAATTTGCCAAAGATTTAATCAGTGACTACCTGATAAGGGCATTTCAGTTAACGTTTCTGTCAAACATCTTTCACATTGCACAACAAAACTATTTTAGTTCTGACTGCCGGATCTCATTCCCTCAGAAATGATTACCATGGAAACTTTCAGGGCGACAAAGCGGAACTTTCTTTGTTCCGACCTGTGGTTGGTCGGAACGCAGGGCAAAATCCATCAAATCGGGACGGTTGGACAGTCTGAATATAGTATTTACATATATATGATTTTATATAAGTGATTTATCACCAGTTTGTGGGTTTTCCCTAATGGCCGATTGATTGCTGATATTACAACCGTCTTAACATGTTGGCATTAAAAGGGAAATTAGGTTTGCGAACAAGAACATTTTGCAATTTTTATTCATGACTGTGTTAAAAGTGAACGAGGTTAGATATCGTCGTTAATTGGCCCGAGGAAGTTGATGCTGTTAACCATCGTGAAAACCAGTACCTGACGATGGCTAGTAGTCGTGGCATAGCCGGATGACAAGAAGTAGAAAATCTGGAATAACAAACCTCAAAGTTTTACAGCGTACGGAAAATGAATGGGAAGTTACGAGGAACAACGAAATAGCGGGGGTCGCAACCATTCAAATGATCACATAAAACTCGCTGATCTTTAA
The DNA here is from genome assembly GCA_030142905.1 of Heliopora coerulea. NCBI lineage: Eukaryota > Metazoa > Cnidaria > Anthozoa > Scleralcyonacea > Helioporidae > Heliopora > Heliopora coerulea. Next base: position 1,343,398 of record JASJOG010000036.1, on the reverse strand, counting down.
AATTGTCGAAAAGTCTTAAAATGTTGAGCCAAAGAACAGAATAATAAAGCTAAAGAATATTATGTTATGTATGTAATGCCTTGTCATTGGTTTCTGTAGATTCGACGAGCACAGATGAAAGATCTTTATAACCAAGAATTAAGAGCGTTTGAAGAAGAGCTCAATCAAAGTAAAAAAGCCTTCAATAAGAAGCGAACATAATGTATGCAATTTATTGCTCTAACTCTACTGTAATTATTTTCCGTATTGTGAATGAGATTAGATTTTCGGTTTCGTTGTGTCTTGCATTTCCCCGGCTTCCTGCAGGCCAAAATTACCTGACCTCTAAGCTAAAGAATTGACACAATGGACTTTTCTTCACATCCTCCCATCCCAAAGTCTATCAACTTGCAAAAGTAAAACTAATCTGTGGTTCTTTCATTCAAAAAATTACTTTTCACCAAATAGTACATTCTGTATTGAGTGTAAAAACTACTAGACGTCTTCCTGCCTTTATCAAGCTGCTCTACAGCGTACTCACCATACTTTCATCGTAGTCCGCCATGTTTATCGACAGTAAATTTCATTTAATAATTTTAATACCTGCTCAATAATTGTTCAGAGCTCATGGTTAAGTCAGAGGTATTCTTTAATTGAGCTTCATGTCTCTGGTACTATGTAATAGTTCTTTATAATGATGATAATAATAATGAAAATGATAGTGGTGATTATAATGGTAATAATGTTTTCAATTAAAAAAACAATGATAACCATGATAATTTTTTAGCCCGACAACTTTGTTATTCTGCAATTTGCTTTTTAACCAAGTCCCAAGTGGCAAACGTTTGTTGCGATTGAAGTTAGAACTGTCGTGCGCATGCCTATCCAACCATACATGCAGAACATGCTTGTCTCGCCGCTTTTCTGTAGTCGCTGTGAGAAAAAAGAAATTAATTAGAGCATTTGCCTATGTGCCTAGCCAAACATGCACAGGTGAGCTTACATGAGAGAACCTGAGGTTTATATATACATGAGAATTGATTACATCATCGATGAAGAATTGAGATCGTCACTCACCGACATTTCAATCATCAATCTCAATTCTTCATCGATAACGTAATCAATTCTCATGTATATATAAACCTTAGGTTCTCTTATGTAAGCTCTCTTGGTCTGAAGATGATTTTGGAATAAAATCAAAATATCACCATTTCACAGTTTTCACCTTTTGTTAACTTAAATCTTAAGTTGAAAGATGACCTTGTTTTTCGGAATTTTCTTTCTTCTATATTTTTTGAAGTTGTCAGCTGGTCAAGGATTTTTTTTCAAACATGCACAGCTACTCTACTTTAGTCTCAGTGAGAAAGAAAGAATAAATTCTACTGAAGAGCGCCCAGAACGTGAAGGTTGGTCTGTTTTTCCACACTAATTTTATTGAGCTTATTTGTATAAAACCAACGGTAACCAAACAGTAATTGATGCTATTTCTCATTCCATAACTGCTTAAAGCACCAGGAAATACCAAAAAACATTGGTAATAAAACATTAGATTTCTAACAATGTTTCTTCGTTTCTTTAAACACGAAATATGGGTCGCAAAAGCAAATCACTCCCTTCATTTCCTCTCTAACCCCCCTCCTTCCTTGCCTTCTCTCTCTCCTTTTCCCTCGCCTACTCACCCGTCGTAGCCTAGCCTAGGCCGCACAGGCTAACTCTCTCTCATTCACTCTCCCACTTTCCCCCTTCTTCTTACTCAGTTGGTAAACTGGCAACCTTTCATGCTTAATAAAAGTCAGCGTACGATTCAATTTCCCTACACTGCCCTACTAAAGGCTCTGGATTAGAGAGTAACAAAGGTTATTGCCGAAAAAAGTTTAGCAATCTGCTCTCATAATATCCTAAGACAATGCAATTGCAATGATTTACACGTCATAAATGCTGACATGAAAATTTGATGATTAATATGTTTGAGCCGTGCTACAAAGATATAGTTCATGTTTGAGTTTTTCCTCAGACATTCTTACATCTATTTGCATTATGAAATGCTTTCGAAAGAATCTGAGGACATTAGTCAGTGTTGCTATCCCGAGATTTCGAAATTCCCCATATTATTGCAAAAATTTCCCCAAATTATTATATTTTTTCCCCTAGAAATTTACTTGAACATCCTCGACCACTGATTATGCCACCTTTGCTTGACACCTGTGATACACCTGAGGTACACGCATCATTACGCCGATATTTAGTCACGTCAACACAAAGCAGATTTGCTGCTTATGATTCTGTGACCTGAGGCGATAAACGACTTTGAATCTCATTCATTGGTTGCCTGAACTTTAACTAATTTTTTAAACTGCTGTCATATCATACCTCTGGGCGTGAGCCAAATTTTCTCTATCTTTCTTTTTTATTTTCATTTTTACACAATATCTAAATTTCAAAACCCACGAGTATGACGAGAAAATCGTGACTCTTCAACCCTTGAATAGCCTGATCAATACAAGTCCCAGCTGAACTTCCAAGGCCTGTTTCTACTGGGTGCAAAATGTCCCCTGACAGTTCTGTTGTAAAAAGTTGACTTTGCTTATTACGTCGGCCAATATCAGCAAATCAATTAAAGAATGATGCCTCCCGCATGACTTTGTGCATTCAGTAGAAACTGGACTTCATTATTATTTCTTAAATTAACTATTTATTTTAAGGTTGCACTTCCCACCTAGCATGGCGTGGCGAAGTTGGATTTGACATATTTCAACTAACTTTCAAAATTCCTAGTAATATCCAGCGTTTCTTGTAAATTGAAGGTGCCAACCATCAGCTACAAAGATCTCATGACTATCACCATTGTCAAACGAAGTTAGTTCAGGAAAAAATAAGAATAAAGAATTTGCTTATCCATGAATCGCTGACTGGACCATTGTTAAATGCCAATTCTTCTATAGCAGGCCTGTAGTATCGTACCTGGATCTGCTTCATCTGAAATCCGTTTCTGATCGTGAAAATGCTTTTTATCCTAAAAGCCACAACAATATTCAAGAGAAAAACTCTTCCGATTGTGTAAAGACCTCCCTCAAACATAGTGCATTAAACCCGAAAATGTGATTTTCAGCCATTCAAGCAGCACTATTTCTGAACAAGAAAAAGTTGTTCGGGTAAGAGGACCAAATTTTTTCATTCCACTCAAAAAACTTGATTGTCGTGCGTTTTTTATTCCTTTGAATTACTGTACCTGAAAGCTCAAGACGAGTCGACATCACCATGATTGTGTTTGGATAAGGCTTTTGTTGGGAAAAAGATGGAAAAAAAAAACCCACGCCTTGTTCGGATTTAGAAGCTACACGCCTACATTTATTTTCACCGAAGACGAACTTAAGATTTTATGTTCTCTAAACTAAGACCAAAACATCATAATCGACTTAATTAGATTTATACTTGTAATTATATATTTAGACCTGTTACTATAACGTTAATTATTCTGTGAAGATGTTTTGTATTTAGAGACGAAGCGTAAGATCGTATTAAATATTTCTATATTCATTTATATGAATGGCTCTTCCACACGTTTACTGCTGGGCTATGATATTTTAAGATTACTAAAATGTTTGCCTTGCGCCTTCAGCAGGTCTCTGTACAACGACTGGTGGAAAGACTAGAAACGTTTTCACAGTCAATGTAAACTAATCTACTCAGCATAAGAAAGTTTAAAATGAGAGGCCTCTATATAATCTGTATTTAGTTAATAACAAATTATTGATTTGGGGAGCTGTTTAATTATACTGACCATACTATATGGAGATAGGTGCTTATGAAAATAGTTGACATATAGAAGTCTTGTCAGTGGAGAACGGAGTTTTTGTCTAGGTTGAAGTTTTTCTCCCTCAGTAAGTTTTCCAAAATCTGGTTTCTTACAAACAGAGATGAGTCTTCACTCGGGGCTAGCGTCGAGACATCTTTCTTCAAGTAAACCATCATGCGTTTTGTTAACACAAACGCATTGCATTGGTCTTGATATTCAATCTCGCAGAGCTGCAACGCCTCCTCATAGCCTTCTACATAAAATCCACACAAGTCGTCTACTTCTGAGTTGTCACACTGAAAATTACCTGCTGTTTGAGGAATTAGTGCATTTGGCACCAAAACAAATGGCGCTTTTAACTTTCCTCTTTGTCTATTGACAGACTTATAATATGCCGCAAGCGCCATATTATAATTTACCAAATTTTTCTCCCTCAGGTTATCGACAACTAATGGAATATCGATAGTACGTTCTTGCTGCTCGGGTCGTTCTTCTATTGCGATAAATCCACGTCGGCCGTACACAGATAAGAGGATGTAGAGAACTGTTAGTGAAATGAACCAATATAAAATCCTTAGAAACATCTTTATTGTTCTAGCCGTGACAAACAGCCTATGAGAGGACATCGGATTTAGTGCTCTAGTCTTAGGTTTTATTCAGGCACATTGTGTTTTCCGAACCATACCAAAGGGAGTTTTCAACTTACATCAGACACACTTCAACGTAATTAAAACAAAATGCGTTCTGAGTTTATGTACTCGTTCTGTAGTAAATATTTCAAAATATGTCTTTATTTGAAAACAGGAACAGGGTAAAATAACTTTGGCCTTTTGGGGGAAAAATTTTATATTAAATATAATTTCATGTGAGCATGAAGGAAATTAATGTCAATAACTTTTTGCGCCTGATTAATATCTCCAACATTTTATTTTCCCATTTAACAATAAAACTGCAGAGGCATGTTTCAAGCTGTGTTTATTTCAAGTATAGTTTTGGTTTACTCTTTATATGTTTTTTTTAATAATACATAAATACTGTATTACCGCAAACTGCTGGTTGAAGGGAAAAATCTTGTAACTAAACATAAGCCCAAGCGGCAAATAGTTGTAACTAAACAAAACTCAAGTTGCTGCTTGCGACCCAAATACTTTAGAAATATCTGAAGTATTTCTGTCGGTAATCCCCAACTAGGTCTACAGGGACCTGTTAATCATGTACGCGGTTGAGGCCAAACTAGCAGGTACGTTTATAGTGCTGGCAAAATGCTATTATTAAAGTGAGTAAATAATATATGGCTTTGCCTCAGTGCCAAGTTTTCGGAGGAACTTTTTGTTTCTAACAGTCCGGCTCCAAACAATAGTTAGCGTGTTAATATACACTGCGTAAAAAGGTCAGATTTTAATGAGGCCAAATTTAGCTTTTAAAAGTGAAAAGGCAGCCGCCTCTCTAACGTGAATGATCATGCCTAGTGAAAATACATAGAACATTCGTAAATAGCATCCTTTCTGATGCCAAAGAACTACTTTACAGGTTTCGTTTCCCATATAACAGATTCACCATTGATTATGTTCAATAAATGGAGTCAAGTTTTTTTCCGCTATCTTATAGGGGGTGCAAAACCATTGGGGTGAGCGTGCGACCAACGTCATTTATCCCGAAAATTTTTGCCGAAACATGCATGACACTGCATGCGATAATGGCAAACGTTGCTGTCGGTATTACGTCGGGAAAATAATGTGAAGTACCGAACGGTAGAGTCAACAAGGTTTTGTATTTAAATTTTACTTCCAAAGAACAACAAACTGAGCGTCCTCTCTCTCAAACAAAACCAGGTTACAACTGAAACGTTCGTCCGCTCTGAAACTCTGTCTGACACATGACAAAGCTAACGTCGGGCTGAACTCAAGTGAACAAACTTCCTTTCCGAGATGGCCTGAGTGGCCTAAAGTGGCCTGAGTATCCAATGAAGAAGATATTCATTTTCCAGCTATTCTTCGCGCAGATTTCTATATATAGTACTTCGTCGTCAATAAGGGATGTTCGTTTTGAAAAATAACTTTGTCCCACTAGAACTGAAAAGAGTTTTTGTGAAAAACGAAGAGATGTCCTTTTAACAACAGTAAGTCCGCTACGAGTTCTACAAAATATGAATAGTGTTGGCCGCGCGCTCGCCCCAGCAGCTTTCTATCCCCAGCAAGATGGTGGAAAAAAGTCTTGACTCCAACTATTATTGAGTTCCTGGATCCCACATGGTCAAAGGAGTTCATTCGGACTTTGTTGGCAGGTCACTTTCTTTTAATGTTTCCGCTTGCTTCAATCACTGGCAAATTTGTTGGAACAAAACGGATGAGCAGTTCGCTGTCCTCCAGTCTCCTTATTCATTATTGTATGTTCTCCAAGAAAAGGGTGTTCGCAGCCTCTCTGAATCACTTAGCTTCCCATATTCAAGAATAGAAACTTTTCATGAAAATCTACCATAGATTACCATAGTCACCAACAACATTGAGAGGAGGACGGGGAGTAAATTCGTCACGCTCACCTTTTTATGAGATTACAATGAAGCTTAAACTGTTTCAATTAAATTTGTCAATGACTATCCGAAAATGAATGAACGGGGTCCACGTTGCAATTTTTCCGTAAAAGTGCACCTTAACTTGATACTTGCGACCAATCAACATGAAAATATTATGAAAGATTTAGGTAACGTGGCCAGGACACCAACAAAGATATAAGTTCTAGGTTGGGTTTTGGGTAGAAATGTAAAATAAAATAAACTTCAGTGGCGCCTGACATTTTTGGCATCCCTTGGAAGAGGTTAAGTATGACGATCTGAAAATGACCTCAGCAACAAATAGGCTGCAAAACCAGCTCTATTAACCAAATTTTAATGTATTTGGAAAGAAAAGAGTGTTTGCGACTCACCCTGAACGTCGGGTTAAATTTCTTGCTTCGAGATGAAGAAGGATTAAGAGCTATTTACATCACCAACAGGAGTCTACTTTATTGACGCATTCAATACATGTTTACTCTTCATATTTTCCTTGGTATATCGAACGATGATCTCACAGTTTAGTTGAAGAATTAAGTTTGAGAACTTTTGGACAGGTTTACCAGATGATCCATAATCAAGTCTTATCGTTCATATTTAGCTTCACTGTTGTTAAGATCTGACTAAAAATGTAGTAGTTGAAAAGCCTTTGGCTTTACGTAGATGGTTCATAGGAATAATTAGCGGGCGATATTCTTTCATCCCCATGCAGCATAAGAGTCGTGTTTTTAGCTACACTTTACACACCTTACGACACTTTACAATAATCGCACTGATAAATCAGTTTTAATTATGATTCTGTATTATTTTGTATTGAAGTGTGGAAAAATATTCTAAATTTCGAGTGAGTTATCATAGTGTGGTCGTATTAAAGATTCATATGCATTTAGTACGTTAGTGCTTCAAACCTTCCCTAAAATTCTCGTTTATCAGTTATGTGGATTGAAATAGCACTATATTTTAGTTCAGTGGTAACTTAAGAGGAAGTTCTTAGCCAAAATATTAAACTTTTTGCTGTTCATTACCAGAAAATATACTGTCATTAACGCCAATTAATGTCAAACTCATTGACGCGAAAATACATTCATTTTATTGAATCGACATTCATCTACACTTTTGTAATAAACAGTGAAGTTCATTAGCACAGATAAGCAATCATTTGCCTGAAATGCAATTCAATAATACCAACAAATGACCATTACCATTCTACTATACATTTGGGAGAATAAATTTTAATTACGCGCGACGTTTATACAGTCTGTTGTAGGGTTGATTACACGAGTGATACAAATGCAAACGCAAGCACAACTAAAATTTACGTGCGAACTGGGGTAAAACAACCGCAAGTACAAGCACGAGACAAAAGAACCTTTGTTTTGTCTTTTGTCTCGCTCTTCTTGCTCGCGCTTGTGCTTGCATTAATTTTGTGTGTTTGTGCTTATGCTTGTGCCGTTCCTTAGGAATATTTACTTTGTCTTGTCTTTTGTTTGGTTTTTTGTGCTTGCGCTTGCTTCGCTTGTGTGAACCAGGCTTAGGCATGTACATTTCAAACTGTTAACGAGGTTTAGTTTCCAGTTCTTGGCTAATACACATCAACTTTCACGTCTTCGCGATTTCACTATTTGCTGTTCATTACCAGAAAAATGTACTATCGTTGACGCCAACCTCAAACTCATTAACGCAAAAATACATTTATTATATTCAGTCGACATTCATTAACGCTTTTGTCACTTTCAATTAACTTTTTTTGCAAAGAAAGTGACATTCATTAGCGTAAATACGCAACCATTTGCATCAAGGGGCATTCTATATATAGCACCAACAGACGATCATTAACACCATTCTGGTCTACATGAGGGAGAACAAAATTTCAATTACGCAAGATATCACTCCGGTCTGTTCCAGGGTCGATTTAAGGTTGTATGGAATCTCGAAGTGTATAAATGATGGTGAATAAAACTATCATAATACGTACATAAACTGAATTCGGTTAGACAGTTCGAACCTCTTTTATTTCGCCAATATTTCGATGACTGTTTGGCTATGTAGAGCATTTTAATGCTCTACTCACCACGTTCTGCTCTGCTGAGCCCTATTCAGAACTGTCTTAACTCACAACATTGAATTATGCAACTCAAGACAGCTGTCCAATTTATTGCAGGGACAAAATGGAATCTTGACATCTATTTTAGTTAACTCACATCAATTTTTGCGTTCCAGAAAAAAAAAACAAGAAAAAAAAATTTTGCGGCTAAATAAAGCTTCACGATCAATGCTTTCATGCAGTCCAGTACTGCCGTGTATTGTAAGCTTTGATTGCAAAATATGTTTTGTTTAAGATGTAAAAGTTGATGTGCGTTAGCAAAGTTCTGTGAACTAAAGTTGGTTAACAGGTTGAAATTATACTTGTCAGGAAGAATGTGGTGCGATGAGAAAATTTTATAATATCAGTGTGGTGAAGGTGCAGACGAGACCATGTTTAAAAGATTAGGGGAAAAAACTATCAAAATTTGTAAACAAACCAGTGAACGTTGAATTCTGATAAACAGAAGTTGAAAGCCGTGTGTGCGACCAATTAAGACGTTCAAGAACGATGGAATAGAACTATTCTCTATCCCACTACAAAACATATTTCAATGCTGTGAGTTAAGATAATCTTGAAAGGGCTTAGCCGAACACATAGAACGTTGTCAGCTGAGCGAAAAATGGCAAAACAGTCATCGACATATTGGTGAAATAAAAGAGGTTCGAACTGTCTAACTGAATTCAGTTTGTGCACGAATTATGACAGTTTCATTCCCATATCATTTATACGTGTCCGAATTCCGTAAAACCTCAACTCGACCCTCCAACAGACCCGAGAAATATCTTGCATAATTGAAATTTTATTGTCCTTAATGTATCGTAGAATGGAGTTAATGGTCGTCTTTTGGCGCTATAGAATGCCCTTTGATGCACATGGCTGCGTATGTACACTAATGACTGTCAATTTCTATGCAAAAAAAATTAATAGAACGTGACAAAAGCATTGATGAATGTCAATTCATTAAAATGAATGCATTTTTGCGTTCATGAGTTTGAGGTTGGCGTTAAAGATAGTATTTTTTTGGTGATGAACATCAAAAGGTGTAAAGCTTTCATGCGTTACTGCCGTGTACGTAAGCTTTGATCGCAAAATATCTTTGTCCACTGACAAAGAATGACATATTTCAAATGTTTTTTAATCGAGTTTAACAGCTTATCGAAAGAAGTTTTTGAAATTTAGCTCATAGTTTTGAATAAATCCCAGATGAACTATATCTTGATCTCTTCCAGAAATTCAATCGCAGGGAAACCAAGAAAAACATTCAGTTGAGGGCTATAAAGCTGTCAGCATTTCAAAGATTTTTTATGAGAGAAATTTTCCCGAAATTCTGTTCCAGTTTTCGAGCGAACAGGTCATGTCTTAACGATATTTATAATGTACGGGACTCAACGATTTCTGGACAATTATCTATTATTTTGCTTCAGTTTTCTGAGAAAGCAATTTTTGTGACTAAATAGCAGTCAGAGATGTTTGGAACACAGCGAAACACTTGAAAGAGATTTATTTAATAGTCATATAAATGTTTTTTTAACTATCTTTACTTACCGCACAATTAATGGGGATCCTCTTCTATATAAAACTTTTTCCACCCAAACACCTTCAGGCTAAAGAACTCTTTCACTCAAATACAAAACAGCACATCTGGACGACAATTTCAAAGTTCCGGATTTCAAGAGATTCTGATCGAATGGTTCTCGGAAATTCTTTCGATTTGCCTTCCTGGTGTCCTCTTTGGTACTTGCTTCCAAGAAATCTGGATCACCATTTTTAGATCATTAGTTGGCTGGTTTGCAAATATGACCAGCAAGCACTTGCCATAGTTGTATGTTTTGATGTAATAAATTAATGATATAATTTCCATATGTTCAAAGCCAAAAGGGTGAGGGAATGACCAAAATTATACGAGAAGACACTGAAGTTTCGAGTGAAGGCTCTTCGTCAGAATTGTCAGTATCTGCTCTCCTACGTTTTGGTAGTTCCCTCACCTTTTGCGCTTATTACATGTCATGTCTAACTACCAACGCAACACTCTACTTTTACATAATTTCCAACAGTTCTGATGAGCAAAAACGAAATGACAAACTTCAAGGGTTCGACAACTTTTAACCGCCTTAAACTTTTCAGGTTGAAAGTATGTTTCGGCAATCTTATGTCATCTTCAGTACAGTGGGTGAATAATCAAATAACTCGTTTACATTATGTGTGCATATATTTAGAATACGCTGATTCGAATTAGAGAATTATTAGTCATCTAGTAACATACATGAAAAAATTGCTCAACTCTGATTGGCAGAGAACCGTACAGTCTCCTAGTATCATAGTGCTGAAAAAAGATAATTCTAACTTCAAAGAATATTTGGCATTTACATTCAATTGCCTGAAAAGGTCTTTATATATGACTACTGAAATTTTCAAGTTTCAGAATCTTATATTTTAAGGCAAAATCGAGACCAGTTGCGAAAAATGCCAATCTTAGGTCTGCGGTTGGGAAGAGAAGCCGCGACCCTGCGAATCCGGTACAGTACTTTGCCAAGTGAGATACGAAGGCTGTTGGCGACCCACAACCTTCTGATGACTGGTGAGAAGCTCCAACCATTGACCTACCAAACCTCAGATGGTACTCAGATCCCCGTCTGGGGCTCAGAAATTGTTTTCAAAGGATACAGCTTGACGAAAGTTCATCTATCATTCGAGATGTCTCCAAGCTCCCACATTTTCCAAAATATATATCTCAAAGAGCGTTCATTAACTCCAGCTAACGACCATTAACACCATTTTACTATTCGTTAAGGAGAAGAAAATTTCATCCACGTGAAAGACTATTGTCCAGGCTGTTGATGGGTCGATTTTAGGCTATATGGACTCCAGACTTGTAGAAAAGATTGGGGATTACAAACTATCAAAATTTGTAAATAAACTGAATTTGTTTGATGTTAGAGAAACATGAGAGCTTGGATATATTATGGTAGATGAACGATCTTCAAGCTCGATACTCAGAAAATGATTTCTGAGCCCCAGACGGGGATCGAACCCACAACCTTCTGATGACCGGTTAGACGCTCTAACCATTGAGCTACCGAGACTCAGATGGTGAGCTAAGGTGCAATATATATATATCGAATTTGCACCAAAACTGAATTTGGTTGTACAGTTCAAACCTCTTTTATTTCGAGAATATGTCGAGGACTGTTTTGCCATTTCTCGCTCAGTTCTGCTCTGCTGAGCCCTTGTCAGGACTTTATGTTTATAGTATTTATTCGAATAATTCGAATATACGCCGCATATGAGACCTAAGTTGTTAAAATAAGTGCCACACTCAAGAAGAATGCAGCGCTTATTCGCAGTGATATTGAAGAAGTTAGTCGACCACCGATGCAGGTGCTTGACCTCGATCTAATGTAAATCCGATCGTGGAGAAGATATTGATATTAATAGTGACTATACTTTATTTCGTTTTTCTTATTCTGGTCGTTTTCTTATTAGAAACAAAAAGTAGTTATGTTTTAACCCAGAATCATTTCTTTCAATTAGTTTCGATAAGAGCCAGCCTCGAATAAGCGCCGCATCAAAAAAGCTGAGAAAATACGGTACTTATCGCAATGATATGTTTTCTAGTGTATTAGAGAGTAATTTCATTCTTCCTTTCTTAAACATGCGTCTTAAATTATTGCAGAAACGGCTTTTCCACATACGTTTATCGGAAGCCTACTTTCACTGGTTATGAATTTTGATAGTTTGATTCCCTAATATTTTAAACGTGGTCTCGTCTTCGCCCAACCACAACGGTTATTTTAAAATTTGCAATTCATACCACATTTTTGCTGACATGTATATTTCAAGTGATTTACTAACTTTAGTTCACAACACTTACAATTGGGCCCAAGCGAGCGAAGCGAGTAATCCTTACACTGGGAGCCGGGTAGGCCCTAGACGGGGGTCTAGGGAATAAAAACCCTAGAGGTCCAATGGGCCGAAGCCCTTGTCGCTAGAGCGATTTTTAGTATTTTAAATGCTCTGAGATCGATTTTAGGGACAAGTTAACATCATCACATCATAAATTACATCAATAAAACGAATTTTCAATGTAAATTTTTGGGATAGTGTAATATTAACAGGTTTCCGACCAAGGTGGGTCAGGGGGTACTGCGGGGCTTTTCTGGGTTGGAGGTTCCCCGCTCCACCGGGCGAGAGCGCATAGGCGTTGCGTCACTGTCTTTGTTCTTTGTATTGTTTTATGATGCACACTATGCCAGGTGCCACTACAGGTTACTAATTCCGGTGGGATAAATATTCCCTATCGTTATAAAAAAAAAAAAAAAAAAAAAAAAAGACGTAGACAGTTTGCACCCTCGGCTGTCTGCCCCAAAGTGTCCAAACCAGCAAATCGTGTGAAACATGGCTGACGACAACGAAGATAGAGAACTTATTTCAATCTCTAGCTTCACAGTGGATGCATTTTCAGTACTTTTTCAGATGAAACAAGACGGTAGTTTATGCGATATTTCATTGAAGATTGAAGATCAGTCCATAAGTGCCCATCGTGTTGTCTTAGCGGCGGCAAGTCCTTACTTTTTGGCCATGTTCACGGGCAACATGCTAGAGAGCAGACAAGTGGAAGTTTGTTTACATGATCTCGAATTTAAAGCACTCATATCTGTCGTAGAGTACTGTTATAGTGGAAAAATAGAAATAACAACAAAAAATGTCCAAAGTCTTCTAATAACCTCGAGCTTATTGCAGGTTTCTGCCGTAAAAGATGCCTGTGTTGAGTTTCTTCAAGAGAGACTTCATCCGAATAATTGTCTGGGTATTATGAATTTCGCCGACACCTTCAACTGTCAGTCATTGTCCCAGGCAGCAGATGCCTATGCCGTCCAAAACTTCAAAGATGTTATAAACTCTGAGGAATTTTTATCACTTCCTTTCGAGGAAATGGCAAAGCTTTTGGCACGGGAAGATCTCAATGTTCGTTCAGAAGAACAAGTTTACGAAGCTGTTATGAAATGGATCAAGAAAGACGTAGAAGACCGCAAGGTGTTCTTACCAAACTTACTGAAAAACGTTCGTTTAGTGTTGCTTTCGCCGCAGTACCTTTGTGATAGAGTGTGTAATGACGGACTCATCCGCAATAGTTTGGCCTGCCGTGATTTAATTGATGAAGTAAAGAATTATTTTCTTCTCCCTGAACGTAGAATGAATTACACCGGAGTGTATACAAAACCAAGGCGCTGTAGTGAAGCAGCTGGTCAGATCTACGCCATTGGGGGTCTCACATCTAGTGGTGAAGCTCTGAGTACCGTGGAAAAGTTAGACTTATTGAATTCAACCTGGTATTCATGCAATTCAATGATGACGTTAAGAACCCGAGTAGGTGTTGCTGTTCTTGACGGCAAATTATATGCCCTTGGTGGATATGATGGCAATGATCGACTTAGTACAGTAGAATTCTTTGATCCTGAAGAAGACGTTTGGTGCAAGACGTCATCAATGAATACACGTCGCAGTGCTTTAGGTGCCTCCACACTCAATGGTAACATCTTTGTGTCCGGTGGATATGACGGCCATATGTCTTTGCACACTGTAGAATTCTTCAATCCAGAAACAAAGCATTGGCGATTCACATCACCCATGACAACACTGCGCAGTGCAGCTGGGATGGTTACATTAGGTGGAAAGCTCTTTGTTGCTGGAGGCCACAACGGTTTGCAAATTTTCAATTCAGTTGAATGTTTTGACCCTCAGTTAAACACGTGGACATCAATGGCAGCAATGCAGTCCAGGAGATGTCGTGTTGGGGTTGTTGCAGTAGATGGTTGTCTCTATGCATGTGGTGGTTATGATGGAAATACATTTTTAAATTCTCTAGAACGTTACTGTCCTCAAGAAGGTAAATGGACAACCTTAGCACCTATGAGTTCTAGGCGTAGCCGTGTTGCCTTAGCTACATTGAGTGGCCACCTTTATGCTGTTGGAGGTTATGATGGAATGTCTAATCTGAGCACAGTTGAGTGTTATGATCCAGTGGCTGACCAGTGGTCTCCAGTTCCATCAATGATCCTACATCAAGGTGGTGTTGGAGTGGGAGTCTTGCCTCGTGCCTAATGAATTTTCCCCTTATAATAATTTATGAGTTAGTTAATATAAGTATTTCTAGTATGTGAATATTATAAAAAACTTATCAGAAAAGTATGGGGAAGCAGACCTACCAACTTTGCAATGAAGTTTTTATTAAAGAAACTAAATCTTCATTATCCCAGGTGAAGTTTGGTTTTTAGTTGTAATGTTATCTCTAGCACAAAATTCAATGGACATTTTCTTCCCTATTTGTTTAATTGTTTATTGATTTTAGACCGAACAACATTACTGTATAGTGTTATTTCAGATTGTATATATTTCCAGATTGTATCTGCATTAGAATCAAAATGATGATAAAACCAAAAAATCACACTGTCTGAAATGGCTAATTAACATGCAGAACTGGCTGGATAAGGTAGAGGTGGTAAGACAGCTTGGCAAGAGGTGAATGTAATGTGACATGATTGGTGGGAAACCATATTTGGCTTCAAATATGTAGAAAAGTAATCATGCAGTTGCTGGGTCAACCAGAAGTGCTTTGAAACAGCTTTTTTACCATTAACTAAATTTAACTTGCCAGGGCATGGTGACTCTGACCCCATTGTTTTTCATGAAAAAATTTTTTATTATGTATGTATGAACTGACTGGTTTTAGAAGAATGAGTACTGGTATTTTTTTTTTTAACAACAAGAAAAATGTTTACTTTTGACTAACATTGGGTTAACAAAATTAATTTTTTTAACAGTCTGTCTTTGGATTGCCAGTTTGTCAGGAAAGTTTGAAAGGAAAAAAATTTGGCAGCTACTGTACTTTGTTATCACCTTACCAAAGACAGGTACAGGTAATCTGCAGGTCACCTTTATTGGTTATATTTTTAGTCAAAAACAATATTTCTACATATCACATTCCATTCTCTTCAAAAAAGATATATTTTCTATTTTTTGAAGGGCACTTAAATATATGTACTTTTTGAACAACAGTATCAGCCCACTTTAAAAAGCCCAAAATAATTGATTGGTTTAAGTTCAACATTGCAACAACTCTTTCTTCAGAAGCCTTCACTGCTGATAACTATTACCTTGATCTGTTTCTATGCTAGTTTTGCATTCATTCTGTTTGCATAAATTAGGTTAACTTATGCCCCAGAATTAGGTAATTACAGGCTCAACTTACTTTATCTGGCCAACACTAACCCTGAACCTAATGCTAAACCTAACCCAGCCCCTATCCCTAAAAGTTCCACATCTGTCTTGGTACACAAGATTCAGATGGTAGGAGTTGATCAGTGGTGATGAAACCTTGGAGAGTATGACAATGTTTTGCAACTTGGTCACTGATAATTGTTTATTGCATGCAGTAGTGCAGAGAGCACTTTCATGAAGGGAAATCACTAGTTTGAAATTCAGAGGTGATGTAGTTACAGAGTACTATTATTGAGTCAGAGTGTTATGTTTTGTGGTAGACAAACATGGATATAGAAATTAGTAGATATAAGACAATTTTGATCAAACTGAGAATGATTAGGTGGATGGATAAAGAATTTTTAAGGAATACAAAGCAATGAAATTGGCATTTTGGTTTAACTGATATTAGAGAGTCTGCATTGAAGAATAGATATATGATGCTAGCTTGGTCATGTATGAAAGAACTGACTGTAAGAACCTGTTCATCTGGCTGCCATTTTATCAATTATTATATTAATTTTAGTCAATTAATTTTGAACAAAATTTGGAAACATATACCGGTAGTTCAAGAACTAATAATTTATGTGATATCAACCAAGTCTCATTCTTTTGGTAATTTCCCCTTGGCCTATTACCAGCTGGAAGGCATTCATTGGATGTATAAAAATAGTTCTACATTTACATGGTGTAAGAGGCAAACTAGGTAGGAATGGGTTCAGAAATTATGCCATGTGACTTACTATCCTTAACTTAAACTCAGCAACCTCTATTGCAACCCTTTAACCCACATGCCCATCCTTTGTTTTTTATAAATTCTCACAGTAGCAGAGTTCTCTAATTGTCAAAGAATTAGAAAAATTATCTCATCTCTAACCTCCAAGGCCGTATCTTGAATTTTATTCTTGGTGTCTTAAAATTTTTGTTCAGCAGCTTTATTCTCGCAGAAGATTAAAGCATTAAACGGTAGTTTTGGCATGTACCTCATAAATGTGACAGTGACAAAATTTCTGAATGGTTTTCCTGGAATTTCAGTACCTTCTTTGCCTTTTTAGTTTCTGGTCCATGGGAAAAACTTGGTACAGGAGGGAAAAGCAGAAGGAAATCACTGATTTGATGTGCTTGGTTGAAACATAATAGGTGCAGACCCTTAGAATTCCTCAGGCTGAAGAAGGGGTTAGTGGGGAGATGCCAAATGTAGGATTTGGTATTCAGTTATGGAAGGTGGGGTAGCTGTCATTATGTATACCTGTACAGTGGTATAGTTTATGGGGTGTGTGACCATCCAGACTTTTTTCCAGGAAAAATAGCTCAGTTTAATTTATGAATGTATAAAATTGCCCCCACACTGGATTTATAGACATACTGTGCTGCACGATGGAAACATTCATTAGATCCATTTCTTGTAAAACACCCTGTTCCAAGGGCACCTGTCCCACCATGATACCAAAATACATTAAAGGTGAAGACTGATGCAGAGTCCATTCAAATGTTGTAAACCAACTGACTGAGGTGTTTAAGTGGTAATATTTAAACAATGAGGTCAATGTGTATAATAAAGTTTGGCAAGGAGTCTTCATACACCAAAATTTTTGTCAGAAAATACATGAATACCTTAATGAGGTTGACAAGTTTTTTAATATCAACCTCTGGGGAACAAAAGAAACAGAATCAATGATGATAATTGTAAGTATGGATAAGAATGAACTGAAAAGTTTTTAACATAACCTTTTTACTTTCTAAAAACTGATCAAAACATGAAAGCCCATGATGGGTTAAAACCCCAATTTTTGGGTTGTTTGTTTTTTATTTTTTGTTCAAAAGCACTACTGCTGGTATTGCAGATGGGTGGATACATGGGTTGGCACCCATTGATAACCCAGTAATGCTCACTTATTTACCCCCCTGACAAAACCCAGATTAAAATACGTTTGAAGTGCCAAGAATTTAAGTACTGCACATGTATGTCATAAATGTTTACCAAACTTTTGATCCTGTTATAAATTCTTTACATTGCCTCTGAAGTACCAGTATCATTAATTTAAGTAACAGTTTTATTTTGGATAAGAATAAGGATTCTGTCCTTCAAAATTGGTTATGATAGAAAAACTCATTATTACAAGAGATGTTCATTATTTATTTTGGTTAATCATGAAATTTTCTCAAGTTACAAAGAGGATGATTCTGAAATCAACTTGTTTATTAGCTATATATATATATATATATATATATATATATATATATATATAAAGTATGTATATATATATTAATATATATATATATGTATTATTTTTCTTTCTATAAAAAACAAACATTTTCTGGAAAAATCTGTCACTGACTGTTCCCATACAAGTCCTTTTTGCTGCTATTTAGTCAGCCTGTCCTCTTTCTTAAGCTTCCTTTTTTTTCGTTTTTCTGCCATCTGGTCAATTTTGCTCTTTAATTTGATCATGCGTTGTTCTCCTTTTCCACCACCTCCACATGTTAACTCCACATTAATTTTTCTACCGCAAAGAGTGGTGTGGTGAAGTTTGAGAGCTTTCTGGCAAAAGGAATGAATAAAATGTGACATATTACATTCAAATGATGACATTCTTTCTTAAACAGCAAACTAGTTGGCTTTCAACTTAGGACTAAGTGGAGTATGGTGATAAAAAGCAATTCAAATAAGAAAGGTACGGAGCACTTTGCTCTGCGAAGCCTGAGTGTCAAACTACAGGGTTCAAATTGGCTTTTTTCTATTCTAAGCCAAAAATAGCCTACGTATTGCTATCTGCTTGTGACTATATTAAGCCATTTTTTTTTTTTGACCAAGGCCAAACATTTGGCTGGATATAAACCACTTTCAAACATTCATTTCCAGAACCAACTTGTACACCGGGATTTTCGTTGGTTTGTGTTTCAACATACTTGCCTTCACAACATCCACTTGTACAACCAATAATTTTGCATGTTACTGTACTGTTTTTGACCTTGATGCTGGCAGCCCCAAGTAACGTTAGGAAGTTCACTACAATTCCATCCTCATGTTTATATTCTAGTCAGTCTTAATTCCAACTTCTATAGTTGTTACCCTTGGTGTTCTACCACCACTTTTTCTAGAATGTTTTTTCAGGTTTGCTATCAGGTTGCAAGCTATTTATTCCTAAATTGTTTGCACTAGCAGTGGGTGTTTCATCAAAAGAATTAGCGTTATTAGTTGCCTAATTAACAGGCACATTCTGCTTCACTCCAACACCAAATGAAAAAGGTTTATACAAATAACTGGTTGCACACTATCAGCAGGGCTCAAATTCAAATATTTCTACCCTGAGCTAAAAATGGTCAAGGTAATTTCATCTGCTTGAGGCCATCCAATGCCGTTTTCGTTTTTATCAAAGCCAAATATTTCGCTGTATGTAAACCACTTTCAAATATGCATTTAGATGACCAACTCATGCACAGGAGTTTTCGTTAGTTTGTGTTTCAACATACTTGCCTTTACAACATTCATTTGTTCAACCAATAATATGCACGGTATTGCACCTAACAGCACAATGTGTAGGGAGACTGGAAAACCTGGAATCTGGAATCTGTCACAATTAATAATTTACTCCAGAGACCTTATTTCACGTCAAGAGACCTTGTTTCACCGTGAAAACAAGTTCAAGGCTAACGTTTTCTCGTTCGCTTGGGCTCGTGCTAGCGTTCGTTTTCACTTGCCGTTTTCACTTTTAAGTTTGCGGTTACTCCTGTGCTTGTGCGTGGCTCATCAAAACCCAGGTTCAAATATGATTCCGAATGAAGCAATGCGCGTGTGCTTTATATTTGATTGAATGTTAGTACATCTTTCATCAAACAAATGTCAAAGACGATGATCTAATAGATTTTGCGAACATCAAAGATATTCATCAATCGAAAAGCTCAGACATGAAATAACATCACTAAAATTGCATAAATCAGTTTATATGCTTTTACAGGTGCGTCTCGCTTCTCGTTTGCTTTTGAAATGTTTTGGGTCAAGTCTTCGACAGCCTTGCCTAGTTGAATGGTTTTGCATTTTCCTATCGTATATGTCTCATTGCTGCGCGCTCACATTCCGAAAAACCTAATCTTCCGTAAGAAAATTGATCTAGTGTGCGTCAGTCAGTCTGATCGAAATAACGCATTCTAGCCATAGTAGAAACATTTTCGAGTTACGAGTTTCAGCTCCAAACTCGAACCGTCCTTCCGTCCGTTAATCAAACTGGAGTAAACTAAAACACCTTCTGGTGAGAAGCTATGCTCTTCCGTGGATACACTTCGTCCTGGGCAAATCGTCATTGTTCCTCTGCAGTCAGCTGTAACTGCGTAGGCTCAATTTAATACAAGTAATGTTTCTATTCTACTTTAAATATATGACCCGAAGGCGTTATTCTGCAAGATTTTTCTAAAAATGAAAGACACACTAACATTCAATAAATGCTTTTTACTTTCAGTTCATATATTCGGAATCGTATCTAAACCTGGGTTTTGATGAGCAACGCACAAGCGCAATAGTAACAGCAAACTCAAAAGATATACGACAAATGAAAACGAACGCTAGCACGAGTCCAAGCAAACAGTTAGTGTTGAACTTGTTTTCACGGTGAAACAAGATCTCTTGAGTTAATTATTAGTTGTGACAGATTCCAGATTCCAGGTTTTCCAGTTTACCACAATGTGTTGCTGCATGTGTGCCACTTACGTAGGCCTCTCAAACAAATGAACTGTTTTTGACCTTGATGCTGGCAGCCCTAAGCAACATTAGAGAGTTCTATTAAATTCCATCCTCTTTACAGTTTAGCCATTCTCAATTCGAGTTTTTAAACAGTTGTTATCCTTGAGTTCTGCCACCACTTTCTCTAGAATATTTATCAGCTTTGGAATTGGTCTCAGTTTGAAAGCTCTTTATTCCTAAATTGACTATACTAGCAGTGGCTTCTTCATCAAAGGAACTCGCAATGTTAATTGGTTTATTGGTAGGCACGTTGGGCTTTACTCTAACACCAAATGAAAAAGGTTTATGCATATCAGTGCTTTCACTTCGAAGGAAATTTCCTTTTTGAAGGAAATTTTGAAGAAATGAAGGCGATTTGAAGGAAATAAAATTTTGAAGGAAACTTGAAAGATTTTTTTGTGAATTTGAAGGAAATCTGAAGGAACTTTTCCCTTGTAGTAAAACAGTACATTGAGTTATCATCTATTGAATTAATTAGTGCATGGAGGCAAAATGTAGGAGACACTGTACAAAAAATGTTTAACGTCAGTCGATTGTGGCACGATTCCTTGCGGAAGACCGCGGAAATAATCCGAGCCACTCCAATGTAATATCTGTGAACTGATAAGTTTACAGTACCGTCCACGTCTATCTTAACATCGTCGGTCGTCTATCGTTCGTCCGTCTATCGTGTATTGTCTCTGAGTGGTTTGTCTATTATCTCTGCGTCTGTCGACTATCGTCTCTGCGTTTTTTGTCCATCGTCTATCGTCTCAATATGCAGATTTCGATGTCATTCAAATTGCACTTGAGAACATCGAAAAGTCAAGATTTTGGATTGAATTGTATGAATAGGTCTGATCGAGAGTAAGAATTTTCCGAATTTTGCCCTTCAGCTCATAAAATTTAAGTCGCTTGTTTTCCCGTTGTTTGGTCTCAGCATATTAAGATACGGCTTGATGTGTGTGGACTGCACAATGCAACATTCGTTGAGTTACAGACCACAAACCATAGCTCACCTGCTGAGGTTAATTTGTTGTTATTCTCCATTTGGGTGTCGATAAAATCACACATCTCCATGGTCAGTCGTTCTTTTCTTGTCATACACAAAGACTGGCTCAATGGAAACGGGCTGTTTTCAAATTTATGGGCGAACTTCGAAATGGACTTTCTCGAAACGCGACAATCACTCTCCTTCAAATCGTGTTCGATAGCAACGAAACCAAGGCCTTAGAACGCAAAACCATGATTCTGTTTCGAGCGTACTCGGGTATTCTCGAAATCATCGTCAGTATTTCTTTCTCTTGTGCAACCACATGAAAATGAGAATATATCTATCCTCACGGGAGTAATTACAATATAATGTGAACTTATTAACATATTCTTCGCAGTGAGTTATTCAATTCAAAATAACCCGTGGGAATTGGTTGCATTAGATTACATCAAATATAACCCACTTCATGAATTAGCAATTTAGTGGTAACTAAACTGGAAGTTCGAAATCATTGATTTGCATACGATTCAAAAATCTTGTTCTCAAAATAATATAATAATGTTCTCGAAATATAATGTTGGTAAGCAAAATACTGCGATTTCGATGACGTTGATTACAGTGCGTAAAAAGTGAACTTTAACACAATGTGAATTATATGACAAAACAACTTGGTTAATGGAAGACAAGGCAGAAGCATCATCTGTCGATAATAGCAAGCATTCGAAGGACGGACGGGGAGACGAAAGACGATGGATGAGAGACGATAGACGCGGAGACGAGAGACGCAGAGACAAGAGAAGATGGACGCAGAGACGAGAGACGATGAGACGCAGAGACGAGAGACGAGAGACGATGGACGCAGAGACGAGAGACGATGGACGCAGAGACGAGAGACGATGGACGCAGAGACGAGAGACGATGGACGCAGAGACGAGAGACGATGGACGCAGAGACGAGAGACGATGGACGCAGAGAAGAGAGACGATGGACGCAGAGAAGAGAGACGATGGACGCAGAGACAAGAGACGATGGACGCAGAGACGAGACACACAGAGACGTGGGACGAAAGACGCCGGGCGGAGACGAGGCACGAAAGACGCCGAGATGAGGGACGAATGACGAAAATAGACGCAAAAAGTTGTTAAGATAGACGTGGGCGGTACTGTATGTACACTGTATTTCTAAATGAGATGTATACACCAACAACCTGCATTTGTGCTATTCCTTGTGGGTAATTTAAAATACGTATAACTCAAAACATACCATTTGACTAACCCTGCTTTCAAATTCCAGAAATGCACAACCTTTGGATTCTCCTGTGCCTTTTTTGGTTAAAATTCGGATCCCTTTTAAACCCCCTGATAAAAAGAAATCAATGTTAAAAGTGCTTTTCCAGCGGGAAAAAAAAAAAGATTTTTTAAGTTCGCGAGTGTCTGCAGTTACGGTATGCAGTTATGACACATATCGGTACATGTCCTCATTAACGTAGATTTGTCTTACCACTGAAATAAAAATGATTTCTCAGATTGTCTTCAGTGCACTCATAGGACAAATTTCCTGTAAGTTCAATAAAAGCAACTTGAAATCTGATCATTTAACATGTTTACTGATTATCTGGTTTTTCCTACTTTCCTAATAACCTGTGGGTTCAGAATAATTTTTGTAATCCAGGTACATCACCCTTTTTGCGGGCGTGCGCCCGCACCCGCCCAGAAGATTTTGGGCGCGCGATTTAGCGTGCGCGCAGTATATTAAAACTCACAATGGAAGAATTGGTCAGCAGCCAATATCTGTAAAAATTTCGAAGCGATTGACGTAAAGCTATTCCGTTGGTGATTGACATACTACAATCTCGATTCGCATCCTACGACGTAAACATCTTTTCCACGATGAAATGGTTTGATCAAGCTTTCTGGACCACTGTCACGCGCATTCTCTGAGACCTCTCCCCGAAAGAGTGGAGAAGTTTTAAATTGTACGTTAAGAGCAACATCTCAAAATTGCCTGACGCGAAATCTTAGTGGATGTCAGTGATGACTTATCGTCGACAAGAATTTCCAAATCGGTTTAAATTGCTTGTCTGATTATTATTATTATTATTATTTAATCTTATTTAAAACACGGTAGCATTTCAGCAATGCTGATTTTCAAATGACCGTGTGTCACATTTGATACTGACATTAACATACTATTTTATATTTATACGTACACAACGATTTTAATTATTTTCAAAATATAATTTATATATTTACAATTCTACCCGAAAACTAATTCTAATTGTTTTATTGAGAATGCTTAAGTTTCAATATCTAATTACTTACAGAAGAGTTATTAATGAAGGATATGAATGATGTTAGTGACATATTGCTTTTTATGACATTGTCGATTACTTTCTTAGGTAACTTGTTCCAGGACACAGCTCTTGATACGAGAAACTTTTCTTAAAAAAATCTGAGCGAGGTTTAGGCAAATGAAGATATCGATTGTTACTACGAAGTTCGTGACTGGTATTCCTGTTTAGATTAAATAACTGAGTTAAGTACTCTGGGCCTAGTCCTCGTAGTGCTTTGAATGTCATTACCAATTGCCTTTCCTCTAAGATTTCTTTTATGGATTTCCAATTCAACGTTTCAAAAATTTGGGATGACCTTTCGTCATAGGTAGACCTTGTTATCACACGTGCAGCTCTTTTTGTAATTTGTGGAGTTTATTAATATGATCAGTGTTAGAATTTTTGCCACACCGTTGAACAGTATGCAAAGTGCGGCAGAACGAGTGAGTTGTGCATTGTTACCAAGACATCTTGTGTAACAAAGTCTCGAGCTCTTCTTAATAATCCAATGCGTGAGGATATAGTTTTACATTGTTTTGCATTATGTTCATGCCATTTAAGTTGTTCATCGATAATAACTCCAAGGACGTTTTTAGTTTGAACACGTGATATTGGCTCATTCGCTAGACTGACGTTTATGTCTTCAGAGATAAGATCAAGTCTTTGCCCTGAGCCAATGATCATATATTGAGTCTTTTTCTGGTTTAAAGTTAGTTTGTTTGTTGTCAACCATATATGAACCATTTCTAAATCGTGATTTAGTTTTTCCTCAACTTCTGCCGATGACGATCCTTCACATGATAAACTGATATCGTCTGCGAACATTGCAGAACTAGTTGTAGTGAGACAATTAGGGAGATCATTTATATAAAGGAGGAAGAGCATATGACCAAGGTTTTGTCCCTTGTGGTACGCCACAATGAATAGATTTAGCATTCGACATTGTTTGATTAATTTTACGTATTTGTTTTCTGTCTTTTAAATAGGATTGAAACCATTTATGTGCTGTCCCTCATATTCCATAGAGTTGTAGTTTTGATAAGAGTATGTTATGGTCAACAGTGTCAACTGCTTTTTTTAGATCTAGAAAGAGAACGCTGTTAATTAGCTTGTTATCCATATTCACAAGCCACTGATTTGTACAATTAAGAAGTGCGGTTTCAGTAGAGTGGCGAGATCGAAAGCCTGATTGGTTTGCTGAAATGACATTGTATACGTCCAAATAAACCGTTATTTGTTGGTAAATAAGTTTCACAAATACTTTGGCGATAACAGAAATAACCGATATAGGTCGGTAGTTTTGTCGGTATTTCGGATTCCAACCCCTTGGTAGAACGGACATTTAGTTTTCTGATAAATATTATGTCAGGCAAGCGTCTGTCTATGCATCACAATACCATCAACAAGTCATTAATCATTTATGGCAACGATGACCTACGGAGTAGAGAAGAACGAGAGGCAATCGTTCATCGAGCAGTTCAGATTTACATGGAAAGTAAAGGGCGAATAAAAAATGGCCCACCTGCCATGAAAAAATGAAACTTAACGAAGGAAACATCGCTATTTAGTCGTCCGATCACGATTGCAATTCTGACGGTCTGTCTGAAAACAACACGGATATTTAGAGTGATTCTTCTTCCTAAATAGCATTACATTTTTTAACATATATATAGTTCATATAGTTTGCTCAGCAGGAAAGACTAATTATTGGGTGAAAAAATGTTTTTCTAACCAGTGACCACAATCGATGTCTTTCCTGATTGAAAACATAATCACGCGGGCAAGGCGCGCGCAACTGCTTTTACGCGCGCGATTGGGCGCGCGGGCAATTTTCTGTACGTGTACAAGCCTAGATTGACAAGACACAATTTGCTCTTCTTATTGTAACAACTATTGTAGCATCCATTTATCAAGCACTGCCAGTATGACTGGACAATTACTTGTTAAAAAAATATTGTGTTTTACACATTGGTATTTCAGTCTTTCATATTACTTTTCTAAGGTTTGTGACTGATCAGTGGAGAAATCTGTAGTGGAGAAGTTCAGACTGATTTTGCAGTAGTTCTCAGTGGAAAGTTTTCACATAACATAACACTGCAAGAAAAGTGTTCAATTTGATTCACACACATGCAAAAATAGAATTGACATGAGGAAAACTAGAGTTGTTACTGCATCATTTGCTTTAGTCTGGAGTAAGTTGCTTTTTACCAGGAAACTATTGCAGGAGATTTACAACCCTGACCAGATCTCCATGACCCATGCAGCCAATATTCACTCCAGCAACTTTCAAAAGTTGATGGAACCTAGTTTTGAGTCCTAACCTCAGATGGGAGGTGAACACTGATCTATATATTTACAGGGTTCTCCCGCTTATTTCAGTATAAATCTTAAGGATGTTTAAAGAATTTTTTTGGTACATTTAAGCCATTTTTAAGGACCCATGATACATGGAACTCAATTTCAAAAGAAAAACCGAGAAAACATATTAATAAGACACTAATATAAGACACAACTATGCCAAGTGTCATGTGATGATAATGATCAGACCATATCTGATTTCATTTGAATACAGATGAGTGATTACAAAATTAATACACAATACAAAATTACCCATGGCTATTTAAAAATAATACCAGCTTTATTGAAAGGCCAACCACTACAACCTGCAGTAGTTGCACATACCTGCAAAACTAAAATTAACATACTGTAGCAAATGATTCTTGACTGCCATATTGAGTGCTTTGAGGCTTGAGATTTTTATGGCCAGATGCCCTTCCTGGCATCAACGTTTTCTGTCAGTGGAGGACCTTTAGCTTTTGCCTAAAAAGGCATTACCTACAAGGCAGCAGGCAACTTGTCACCCTGAGTAGTGGCCCATATTGAGTGCTATTAACTGGAGCCAGTTGAACTCAGGTCTCGTGTAGGCAGGGTTGACAATCCCTGAAGTAGTAAACTTACAATTACTACCTGCTACCTAATTGGCCAACCCCAGCATAAGCAGGGAAAACAGCCGTACAACAACTGTTGTTGTTGTTGTTGTTGTAGCAAATGATTGTCATAAAATTAATGAATTCTGGCTGTTATTATTGTCAGGGAAGTGTGTGGTAAACAGCCACAGTATTTCAATTCCAATTCTGTTAGTTAAGCCTTACCAATATTGTTGTTCACCAATTTAACTTAGATCTACTGCCAATAGCCTTCTTTACAACAGTCCAAAGCTACTAGTAGATGTTTCAGGGTATAAGGATAGCAAAGTTGATCTTTGTACTTGTTCATCTTTTGGCTTACTGTGCTTGTGCAGCTTTCAGTGCTTATCTCATTTATCATAGTAATGCTATATTGCTACTGATGACATAACAGTGTAGAGGACAGCCCTCTATCAACTGTTTTTGTTAACTACTGACATTGCCACCACGTACTTTTGTATGTAATTTAGCTAACTTCCAAAATATTTTGAAACTCCAAAAATGGAAAAACTTGGGCTTCACACTTACCAACAAACAAAATATGTCTTGAATTGCTCAGACCTTCTTTATCTGTACTGCCTTTGTTATTACCCTGTCTATCTTTTATTTTCTTTCTTGTTCTTTTCTCTTCTAAGATTAATGAAATTAGAAAACATTTATAGAACACAAAAAGTAACAAAACCAAATGTTCAGGTTACAGAGGGTTTCACCCCTATATTTTTGATGTAGGGATAGCCCAACAAATTGCTTACTGCTGTTTCTAAATAAATAATCAAGCAAAAGCCTAACTGATTGTCCACTATAGGTACCTCTGACATTTGCATCCTCTTGATTTCAACCACCACCATCATAGTGGCAAGCATCTGTGAAACATGTTCTCAACTTGTACCAGTAGCACAAATGCTATTGCCATTTGTAGGAAGAACAATAACATAATTTTTGTAATTGTGGTAGCCTGGTAGTTATAATGTTCTTAATATGTATGTTCTCAAGCTATTCTCTCAGAAAAACGTTCTGAGTCCCTGACGAGAATTGACCCCATAACCTTCTGATTGCCAGTGAAATGTTCTAACCATTGAGCTACCCAGACTCAGATGATTCCCGTCAGGGACTCAGAATGTTTTTCTGTGAGAATAGCTTGAGAACATGCATATTAAGAACATTATAACTACTAAGCTACCACAATTACACTGAATATCACTAAAATAATAGACGACATATCAAGACTTGCAAACTGGCAAGTACATATGTCTACCATCCATATGAACCAGTTCACAAATGTAACCTTCACTCACCATCTGAGTCTGAGAGCATCTCACCAGCAATCAAAAGGTTATGCGTTCAATTCCCATCAGGGACACAGAACATTTTTCTGAGAGAATAGCTGGAGAACATGCATATTATGAACATAATTTTTGTTACCTTCCAATTATCAGTAGAAATTAGTTGGGCAGAGACACTTATTCACAACATGGAGGCTGAGAATAAAGCAAGAACTAAAAATTCACAAAGTTTGACTTCTGGTTGGTTGAGTACAGTATTCTGTGACTGCTGTACTGTATTAATACCTTAACAATGTCAGGTATTTGAGGGAAGAGTAGATGGTAATGTATGTCACATTTTTTGATGGTAATTTACAGTATATGATGGGTCATACTGTTCGTAAAAAAGGATTCACTACCAAAACATCTGAGGTTATGGAAAGTAACACATCACAGTCTCAAAATCTCTTGGCGGAATCTTCCTGTCCAGACTGAAACCTTTCAAATAAGATGTAAAAATAAGATTTTTTATAAATGGTCTGTATATGTTTCACCTTTATTTCTGTTGTTTTGAGAAAGATGTTTCTTCTTTGACCACCATCTGAAACAGATTAACAAAGATTCACAAAGAGCAGTACAAGTAATTCTTCCAGTTCATAATATAAGGCTTTGACACCATGAACTTCCCTGATATCACTAACAACTATTAATTACATACCAAACATACTTTTAATATCAAGGAATTTTAAAATATATATAATACAAGTCACCATAGGTAATAAGCAAAATTTTGAGTACTGGCGGATTTACAATGCAGTTAGAGAGTTGAGTTTTTAACAACAATTTTTTTTTTTCTTGTTCATAATAGTAAATACTTGAATTATAAATTACCCATTTCATGATCAGTGTCCTATATATAGGACACCTAATAACAAAAGAACAAAAGAGAGAATAAAGGAAAAGCAATGAGAGAACAAAGAACAGAAAACAAGTTCAGCCATTAAAGGATTTGAAATTTGAAATATGGACAATTTTCTTTCCCCATGAGCAAGAACAGTTCACTGTTGGTGATTTTGGCTATTTGAAGCATGCACCTGCTTTCAAAAAATGTTTTTAAAATAAATGAGTCCAAGACTGTCTGCTTGAGGTAATAGAGTATTGTAATATTTCACTCATGAATCAAGCTTAGAATTTGAAAAGTTATCCTTGAAGGTTCAGTCAACACCATAAAAAGTCAAAAACAGAAAATTACACCATGCAATGACAAGTCACTCGTGAAAATAGATGTTGTGAATGTGGAAGCTTCGAGATATCTTAGATTATCAATGAATGTTCATCCAGCCCTAACCTTTGAAAAACAATTTCTCAGCCACAAAAGGGAATCAGACCTACAACTATCTGGCGACCAGTGAGACACTCTAAGCATTGACCTACCAAGACTCACATGGCAATCACAGGTGGAAGTTCGACATACGTGCTACCTAAGCAGTGGTCACAATAATTATGTTATTAAAGTTGAATGAGTTGAATGTTAGACGTATGCTGTACGTGTATGTGGGAGAGTCTTGGTGATATGACGGGCGATATGTGGATGTTTGTCACGCTCATATCTCAAAAAAACGATTCCTGAACCCCCAGATGGGAGTGAATCTCTTTTGCATTGTGATATAACTTATTGGTTAAAGCGTCTCATCGGTCATCAGAAAGTTGCGGGTTCCATCACCGTCTCGAGCTCAGAAATCGTTTTTCTGAGGTCAGGGCTTGGCGAAAGTTCATCGATCATCAACTGATACACAGGTAGTTTCGAAGTGACAATAGATAGACTTTGAGATTGTACAAATGCTGCTCAAAACATATCTTACTCTTGTCGTCTTTTTTGTCTTTGATTGACAGAAGATAACTTAGTTGTCACCTAAAATTAAAATTTGAATTAAGTAATTGGTTTCGCTTAGGATAGCAAAAGCAAAGATAGAACAGTTAACCATTTTTAGTACCTCTGCATCCGCCATCTTGCAGCACAGTGTTAACCGAACTTCGTATAGTAAGAATTATTACGACACAACTCTCAACTCGCTGTCATCAGGATTTTAATTTGGTCTACTCTGTACGGTGGACTGCAACGACAGCTGCAGATATGAGTATAAGTCATACAAACATGTGTTAGTAACTTTAGTTGCTGCAAATATGTGTGTATCAGAACATGAGTTGGTGCAAATGTGCAAGATTAGTTGGTGCAAATTTGTGTGTAAGATGAGTTGCTGAATATGTGACAGCGCGCTGGTAAAACTCACAACAGAAGTCAAAACAAAATGCCAATGTAACAAGGCTGACTGTTACAATCGGAATGAGCTATTATCACAAACTATTTCAACTCTGGATGTACGTATGACGAAATGTTACGTTCTTTGACTGAATTTCACGATATAAAAATGAGTGAACGTACTCTTAGAAAACGCTTAAGAATTTGGGGTTTGGGAGGACGAAACCTTACTTTGAGCAACGCGCTTCAGCAAGAACTTCGTTGAAGATAGAAACTCTCATCTCAGAAAGCGTCATTGGCTTCTTTGGCTGGACTACCTTTCGGTTTGTTGTCATTGTGGAAGACGCACTAGCCTCATTGTCCGCTTTCACAGACGGACAGCAGTTGTGGCAATACAGTCCAGTTCTTAACTGATAAAAAGAGCGAATGACCCACAACTACGGCAAAACATTGTGAAGTTACCAGACATGCAACTGGTGTGTGTCGACGGTCTCGTGGCTTGTGAATCTTTCCAGCAAGCTGTCACTTTCAGCAACTCGTGTTACATTGACATTTTTGCCGCAACTCATCTTCATCTTACACACTCATTTGCCGCAACTCGTGTTCTGACACGCATATTTGCAGCAACTAATGTCACTATTGTCTAACACGTTTGTATGACACAGCCACCATAACTCTGGCTTTACGCCAGACAATTTTTCTGGTCGATTTTAGTTATTAATTTTGAGTTATTTCTTAAAAAATCCACATACTCATCAATCACGTGATTGATGAGTATGTGATTTTTTTAAGAAGTAACAACTCCGAACCACGAACATATCTAGATCTTCGATGATAGATGAACGTTCGTCAAGCTCTAACCTCAGAAAACTGATTTCTGATCTGCATGCAGACGGGATCGAACCGGCAACCCTAACCTGACGACGACCGGTGAAACGCTTTAACCATTGAGCTAACATTGCCTGTAAATGATCTAGCGTCTATCATGCATCCAAGATATCTCCAAGCTCCCACATTTCCTGCATATATAGCATCTTTAGATCTATTGGTAGGGGCTGGAGAAACTATTGTGGTCATGGCTCAGACAACTCAGATACGATGGGTTAAATCAACAGGCCCGTACAGGATGCGGGGTGGTGGTGGGTGGAATCGTATAAAAAATGACGGGAAAAATTGAGGAGATTATAAACAGGCATGAGATTAATAATGGTTTAAAATATACCACAACGAACCCCTCGATACTGATCTGACCAAGCGGGTGTACTGAGGCTAGGTGGTTTCATTTTTCAGAGCATTTGTTTAAACTATACCTGAGCATCAGTCCTGTCCCCGTAAAAGAAAACGGGAAAGAGAAGATTCTTTTCCTCTCTCTCTACTTGTATACTTTTCTTTGGAAAAGAATTACCTGATTGCAAGTGGAGCATTCCGAGGTTTCCTACGTCCACTGATTTCAAAATTTACTTCATGGGGTGTGCTCCATAAACTTAGAGATTTATACCTTTGGTGCTTGCAGTACTGCTTCCCTTTACCCTCATTTTTAGAAAATCTCGCCATGGTCCTTGTAAACAACCATATTGTTCTTAAAAAGGTGGTAGTGAAGGGAGCATTGCATAGGATATTTCTTTGGAGATGACTATATTATTTCATTTTTATCCATACTTTATACATTAAAATTTATCACATCATTGACATACTGAACATGCCTGTCCATATAACAAGTAAAGGTCGTCAAACTGTTTCCAGTGAATTAACATGCAGTTGTTCAGATAATTGCGATTTACAAGTCCTGGCTGCACTGCTTGGTTGTGGCATTCTTTCCCGTATCATTGTGAAGGTTTATATTTATGAAGTGTTTTGTGTGCTTTTTCCCAAATTACTGATCAGTGGAAGTTATATAGAAGTACGAGGAGTTCATGCGACGAAATTTTCAGTAAATTTATCGAATTCTGTATTGGGTTGAGGTAGTAGTTTTTGCAAGGGTTCCGGATGACAAGTCGCCACGGCACGCCTCTGATAGTTGTCATACTAAGTTGGGCTGACAGCAGACTAGCCTCTTCAACTGCCGTTCTTGTTGTCCATTACCACGCTTATGCCCACATTTACATCGTCTGCCATTTTTCAAGTTGGCAATAACGTAGGAGGCGTTACCCATTGGAGTTTTGCCCATGGAGCATGGACAACAGAGCGGAATTTCGACCGGAGGGTTTGCAATAAAAATATACCATTTTGCATGCCTCCCCAGGAAATTTCATAACAAGTGTTCTAAAGTGTAGTTGTTTCAACGTTATATTTGGGAAAAAGCAGAAAGCTTCAGTCCCCTCAGCCTCCTCGGCTGCGCCGTCCCTGATGGAGTGATACTACTGCGCATTGGATCAGTCCCACTAACTGGAGAATGAAGATATGTAGCGAAGGACACAAAAAAACTCAACGAAGAGGGCTTATAAGTTCTGACGTGTCAAGTCCTTAGGTTTTCCGATGAGTCTTCCGGAACTCGAGGTAATCTAACACGATAATCCAGCTACTTGAAATTTACAACAATGGGAAGCATGACATCGATAGTGGTTAAGACCAAGAATACAATTCTAATTATATTATAAAACTGGGCATCTATCAACTTCAATTTTTAAGGATTAAAAACATGAGGTCACTTGGCTACCGCTCTCTGTCGACGCCAAAGTTCTTCCTCTTGTCACCTGCAAGGACATTGGCCCCTTAGCAACATTTACTCCCAGTTCCAGGGAACTAGTAAACCTATTTCATAATTGGAGCAGAACCTTTTGTTTACGCGCAGGGAATAATGTAAGCTGGTGCCTAGAATGATAAAAGCACCGAAACACACAGAATTATAGAAGACATTTTTGTACTGAAAATGTCATTCCAAACTTTAGTATGCAGAAGACAGGAATTTCAATTTGAACTTCCATTGTTTCTACGTGCTGTTCCCGTTTCGGCTGGTTCACACAGTTCACGCTGGGCTATGTTCCCAGTTCCTTTTTTTTCTTTTTTGTTTTTCTCCTTTCGCTTCGGGTTAAGTTCTAACGAATTCGCTGGGTGGAATTCAGTATATCCTGTATATCCGTGTCAGTATCAGACGACCATCTGGACCGACGTTAAAACGGCACTTGTGAGGATTTAGGCTTTATTTTCAACAGTTTACTCGAACACAACGCTCAGTGGTTTATATTATAACTTTGACATAACCTTCACATCAGTGATTACATTCAAGCGCCAATTTTATATAACACACTTCCTTTTCTGGTGACGTTATATCTTCACACTTGTCGTTAGAATTTACTGAGAATTTTTGGTTGAATATTTTCCTGGTTTGAATGGGAGTATCCAAAAATAGACATTAGACTTTCAGAGACTGAGTGCAATACATATTATTTTATGAAATACAATCACAAATCCCAATCCACACTACTGTACAATGCTCTGCCAGATTTTCTGACGTCCGGTCCCTCAAGCTAAAACATGCACTACAGAAACGGAGAAAACGGACGCTCCCTCCTTTGTAAATTGTTGTCTAATCACTTGCCACTGATCGAAACCGCGTTAATATTTCTCTTTTTGCGCCTCTATCGATAATAATAGTCAGTAGATCAAGTTAAGGAATTTTACAACACACCGCATGTACTAACCACCTATCTGTGTAAACTTATCTAATAGTCACTATTT
This sequence comes from Heliopora coerulea, assembly GCA_030142905.1. Classification (NCBI taxonomy): domain Eukaryota; kingdom Metazoa; phylum Cnidaria; class Anthozoa; order Scleralcyonacea; family Helioporidae; genus Heliopora; species Heliopora coerulea. Next base: position 1,309,523 of record JASJOG010000036.1, on the reverse strand, counting down.
TTACCTGTCAACCGTTGCTACGATCCCTTAATTGGTTTGTGGCAAATCGAAGGCCCTTGCGAAAAGCAACTTGGTTTTTGTCCCATTGTCTGGTTTTGGTCCCATTTACATTTTAATGAAAGTACGATATAATTTCATGGAAGGATCCAATAAGGCCATGTACATCACAGAGATAATGTATACCTTAGGTTCCACCCCCATCACAATTTTGAGCATACATAAATCACGATAACTGTGTATTTCCACCTTCCAGTGGTGGTATATTGTTCATTTTCATCACAGAGAATCACAGTCTCACCATGTCAGGAGCACGCGAGGTTGAAGCACCCAAGACGGAAGCACGCTAGAGTTCTTGTGGGGATTGACGAGTGAAGATTATTTTACATTGATTTAATATTTCTTTAGCGAAAAAAATCTTCAAAAAATCCGTCCGCTCACATCCTAGCTATTTATTGGGTGAACTGGATGATTTTTCTTTCCAATGAATTTATCTTAGTACCTTCAAAGCCGCGTCTTCTGTGAGGTGCGACTTAAATAAGACGCGAACGCGATATTGGGACTTTTCACAGGATCACGTTTTTGGTGCCTTAGATTAGCTGGAGCATCTCTGTTCTGTTGTATAAACAGTCAATGGTTAATTGTTTTCATTTAAATCAGTTCTCTTCAGTGTTATCGATTATAAATCGCGGCTTCAAGTCCGATATTTTTAAGAAGTCATTACTGACAAGCTGTTGGGACTCTGGATTGATGTGGTCTTACTGTGATGTAATTAGATCTAACAATTCAGCGGCACAATCACATAGGATCCTAAAATGTGAGCTGAAGATAATTTATAATGAATTTAATCATAAATCTACCATAAAAAAGCTTTAAATTCTCCTAAACGTCATGGCAAATAGGTGGTTCAACTAAAGCCAAAACTGTGACAACTTTTTAACACGAGTCCTTGCGTCGAAACAAGGAACTTAGGTTGGCTTTTTGTATGCAGTGGCAGGGTCGTCGGAAGCAAATTCATGTTGGGGGGGCTGAAAAGTTCAGCACACTCGAAAATAGTGATGGCATTGTTAGGGGGTCCGGGGGAAATTTTTGAAATGTAGAACTTTGGAAACGCCATTTCCTGCAATTTGAGCGAGCCCATTTTGCGGCAGGCATAGTTCGAATTTTGCATAACAAAATGAGAACCACATCAGCATTATTTACTAACCTCAGTAACCTGGAACATTTTATGCCAGTCCAAGTAGCCCAGCTCAAAATTCTAATGTGAGGCCACGAATGTCTTGCGAGTACATAAATTGATAGCATTTATTCTAACGTCTCTTAGACTTTGCAAGTACGAGATTAGAGTTCCGCTTTTCGAAATTTCAAGCTGCAAATTATTGGGGGGGCTGCAGCCTGCCTAGCCCCCCCGCTTCCGACGGCCCTGAGTGGAGCCTCTAATAGCGGAACCTCTACACAGTGGACACCTCCAAACAACGGGACACTACAGTGGAGAACGGAATTAAATTCTTGCATTATGATTTTCTGTAAAAAACACCTCTGTACAGCGGGCATCTCCAAACAACGGACAACAGACACTTTTTCCAGCTCCCAGTATTATAAAACCACCATAAAAAACCTCTGTACAGCAGACACCTCAAACAACAGACTACGAAATATGAGGGATTGGAGCTGCTTAGCTATAATCATTAATGATGAACAAGCGTGAAGACTTGAAAACAGGAAGTAGGTTTTGACATGTGACATAACAGTACTTAGTTTTTAGCTGTAAACAAGTCAAGCGTGGCTATGAGATGTTCAAATTACATTGTAAAACGAACCGTTCATTGTGAATTGTTGTGGAAACTAGATTCTGAGGCAGATTATCCACGATAGGACAACGCGCACTTTTTCCCAACTCCAAGTGTTATTAAATCCTGATAAAAAGAACTCTACTCAGTAGATACATCCATAAGTGGACACTTCTGTGGGCCGTCTTTTAATCCAAAACCCTTTTAAATAACCTAGTAACGGACAAATATGACTCTCCAACGCCCGACGGAAATGATTTAAGGATCCTGGGATGACGACGTTGATTCACGAATTATCTTTTAGTTAAGAACGTCAACGCGTTAAGAATGTTACACAAAAGAGCATCAAAGACTACTTTACTACAACGACAAACGTTTAACTTAGTTATTTGATCAAATGCCGGAAACAGGCATAATAAAGTATATGAATGCTCTTTTTTGTCGTTTTACCTCTAAAAATAGAAAACCCTTTAGACAGCGGACACCTCCACACAGCGGACACTAGTATTGATTCCGTGAAATGTCCGCTAATTAGAGGTTCCACTGTAATTAGAAATTTAAGACAACGTATTAGGAAGAGTCCAAGTTTACGCTATTTCTAAATATAATTTAAGTGTACGTAATCAGATCTTTTAAATTAGTATAAATTTGTTTTAAATATTCCGTTTCAATTTTAGTTTCAAGTTTAGACAGTGAAAATTATTCCGTTTCAAGTTTAGACAGCGAAAATAATTAAATTGTTATCTTAGACAGCTTTTTATATTATTTCAAAGTATTTCAATTCAGCTTATGCTACCAAGTACGTATTAAAAGAACGAAAAATAATATTAATGATAATATTTTCATTTTATAGAGTATATAACCCTTCATTCTGGGAATCTTCTCAATTAAGAAACATGAACTTTTTTGTCAGACAGCATTTGCTCCATGGGGCGCGTTGTGTGACCCCTGGTGACAATTTCTTATGGTTAGTCACTGTGGTACGGGTTGAACTGTAGTAAACTAAATCTTGCGCAATGTAATAGTCAACATAAAACATATAAGAGTCAGTATAAACCGGCTACATAAGAGCGTCTGCTGGGAGAAAAACAAAGACTTCACAAAATTACTCAGGTCTCATTATTGCATGATTGTTTTTTCCACTTCGCTGACGAAAACCATAACAAATCCTCAAATTTCACTAACAGTCAATGAACCATGATTTAACGATACTGTCACTTTTTTCAGGCCAGTAAACGGGTTTTGAAATGGGGGAAACAACCATGATTTTAGTGGACCTGTCAGAATAAGGCTTTCGCGAACAAAGGGAGGATAGCGTACTACAGAGAGACTTAGTATAAGTCTGGATTGAGACATCCACTCACTACACTGGCCTCTGCATTGCAGACGCTAGATTTCGGTACCAAATGTGGAGAATAGATAAATCTCCGTGCGTTCCCCTTTGGTACACGGATTTGGCTGTTTACTTTTAGGTTAGGGGCCAATTACCTGGTGATTGTCAGCCCAGGCAGACATATCATCCCGGCCTTTCGATAAAATACTTGAAAAATGGAGTTTGCGATTGCAAGAAGAAAGTTTCAGCCCAGTTTGAGCGATTCAGGATAAAATTTTCAGGCTGGCTGTATGGGTTGAAATATCTCATATAGTCTCCCCCTTGAATTTTTTGCGTGGGTTCCCAACATTTCTGATTTGAGTTGCAGCTCGGAGTGAGATTTCTCATGCAATTGAAGCTTTCAAGAAGTTAACGTTTATCATATTTATCCAACTCATTAATAATTCGTTAAGAAAAACAAAAGAATCCAATGTTTAAACCTGTAGCTTCCAGTCGTACATGTCTGTACGATTTAAAGTATGCAAGTTAGATTCATAAACAGATTTTAATAGATTATGAAAAGAATTTTCAATTGATTGATAAACAAGAATTTCTATAGAAAAATCTGTGATCGTTAATGAGTGATTATAAATCATATGCCAAGTCGGTCTGATTTACATAAACTTTTCCTCGAATTTGTTAGGTTTAAACTGTTTGAATCAAACATTTAGATTGGAAAAGTATTATAAAGTATTCGCGTCCAACCTGTATGTGATTTTTTTTACGTCTCGCTTCGGCTCACTTTGTAAACCCCTCAAAGACTGGGCACTCATATATTTCTTATATTCTTTTTATAAGACTTACGCCGGTTATCATGATTTATATTGCGTTGGTACGTTCCTATGCAGAATTTCTGACAAATATGCCTTACTGTTTCTAGGGGGTCCAGGGTGTTGTCGCCCAGGAAATTTTTAAATTATGGACTCTCTCAATTCAAATGGCATTAAAAAATTCAAATCTTTAATTTGTTTTAAAAGTGCAATGGACTTTTGAGCCGTTCATACAATATGTAACTCATTAGTCGTTGTATGTTACTCAATTAAATTGTAAATATGATACTGGTAAATAAATTATTATTATTATCATTATTATCATCATTCCAAGTATCTCATATTAGCTAAATAGTTATTAACAAATTATTAACAAGTTATTAATGTTGGTTGATATATCTAACATTAACAAATATTGATCATGATAATTAGTTTTTACAAGTGTTAATCAATTTCAATACTATCATTATTATTGTTATTTTTATTGTTATTGTAGCTGTCTTATTGTTATCGCTATTGTCATTGCTATTGTCATTATTACTGTTGTTATTGTTGTTGTGGTTATTATCGTTATTGTTATTGTCATGTCATTGTTATTGTTATTGTTATCGTTGTTGTTAAGTAGCTGTTGCATTACAAATCAGGAAGTAGTAGCAATATTAGTTCACAGTTATGATAGTAAATTCTAATTCGTATTCACACGACGAAAATCTATGGTTTCGCCGCACGTCAGGGCCAACCTGGGTGAGATTTCTCAATTGTAAACACAATACCTTGTTAAGTTCGCGCCGAGCCCGTAGTTGGGTCCATTGCTGGCTTAGTGTCACTAGTGTAAAACCAAAGCTCGGCGTTGGTTAAATTGCTTATGTGGCGGTAACTGACCATGACTGATCGAACCATTGAACTCTAAAAAGGCTGGAATGATACCTCGTTATACCAGGACTCACGATTGAATGAAGCCGACATGGGGCAGCCATGTAGGTGAAAAACACGCGTGGAAAAAAATTGTATTAAACTTTCGTTTTTCATGGACAGTTAATTCTAACAAATATCCAGTCCTACCGACATTGTCCTCCACTTGCTGAGGACAAAAAAGAAAACTGTCAAAAAATCTGAAATTTGCGTGAAGTTTTTCACAATAGGATGCGTGTTTTATCGCGTAGGGGACTGGGATGACCTGCAAATTGACCCACATGTCAGCCTCCATGATGGCTACAAAATACAGTTTGCAGGTATCGTTCCAGTCTTTTTAGAGTTCAATGGATCGATCCGTGTTCAGTAACATAACCGTCGACGCCAGGGCGTAATTTATTTAATCTCGCAAACAAACCGAAACAAACGGCGCAATTACGCCGACTTCAGAGTCACTTACTTTAGAACATTTCAAGACTTTTTTAACTCTTCAGCTCATGGAAATGTTTACATCACTTGAAACTGCATGGCTTTTTTTACGGAACCAAACTATTGTTTTTATAAATTCTTTGCGCGGGTGATCATCTTTTTAACATAGTTTTTGGAAAGAGTGAAATTCTTGCAATATTTATTAAAAAAAATAATTTGGATTGAGAAAACTCCGGGGTTTTTTTTCTTGTATAGGATAAAATGCATTAGTCAATTTTTATCAACAGCGTCTTTTGTTCTGGCTTCTGTTTTGCAGATCATGTGATGTCATTTGTCCAATAAGGTCCTGAACCTTGGACAGCGGCAGAACTGACTGCTGGGGCACGAGTACGTTTGCGCAGGTCAGTAATTGAATTGGTGCATGGTATGGCGGAGCCTTTACGATTTTACTTTAAACGACATAAACAATTCTTCCAAGACCGAAAATTACGCAGTGGTTTGCTCGACGTAACTTTGGGATAAATGAAGGAAAAAGGACTGAAAAAGCTATTTACAAGGTTTATTTGGACTCCTTCGTTTTTCGTCTGCACAATCGTTTGTGAATTCAAACCGGTTCTCGGGAGCGTTGACGTTCGAGGAGTGATTGTTGAATGCACTTGGTACACCGAATCTAATTTGGAATTTTCTGCATTTGTCAGATATCAAGATTATTGAAATACAAGCCATCGTGTGTAAAAGGCTTGTAGATCTGGATGAAATGTCAGGTGAGAACAATGTTGTGATAATTTTTCGCTAAAAACTTTAATGTCCTGTTGGACCACGAACGTGTATGTCTTGGCATTTTACAGAAGACGGGACAGGATAGTGGCCACAAATTTCCTACTCACTGCTGTGCTAACAGTGTAAACTGCTTTTAAAACTCATTGGTAGCTAGCGTTTCAGTACGTACGACTTGTTACGAAATGTAATGACAAATGTAAGTTTGACGCGAGACTTTTTTCGATTTTATACTTACAATCGTTGTTAATTTCATGCGATGCCATTGAAAAGCAGATACGCCTCTATCCAAATCATATTTCTAGGTTGCGCGAACAAGAACTCATTTCTTTGATTATCGATATTTTATATGAATTTATACGAGCAACAACAGGCTTCATAATATCTAGGTAGCCATGATTCGATTGGTAAAATGTTGCAAATTCAGCGGCAAGCTATGTTCATTTCTCTTTGTTGTCATGTTGCGTCAATTGCAACGTTTTTTTTCGCTCGCAGTGTCAATGTCGATTTCATCTGATCTGTAACCGATTAATCCAAATTTTCATCTCTGTTTACTTACTGCAAATAGTTTTAAACCTGCTAGGTTCGACTCAGTGAGACAAAAGAAGCAACTTACAAGATATTACTATGAATAATTAGTGAACTAACCAAGGTAACTGGTGCAAACTTCACCTAATAAGTCATAGTTGGACTACATTTGTTTTGACAAAGTTTTTACGTCGAGTTGTCAATTTCAAGTCACGCAATAATGTTTTAAGACGTAACGTTAAGCTTTTACTTTAACCTGCCTTTTAGACAGCCATCTGCGTTCCTTTACGATATTTTATTAATGAATGTTCATTTGATGTTACTTCTCACTACTGCTTTGTCGGCCACTCCTGGTTGTTGCTACTCGCTGCTATAACCATCCGAAGGCGTTTGAGCGCCGTACGTCTTACCACAGTCATTCTGCGTTTTCTTCAACCATTAAAGGGTTTTCCGTTTTTCTGTCAATTGCCAACGACAATGAATGGCTGCCAAAGTAGTTTATAAACAAAATCCATGTTTAACATTGGATATTGTTAAGATTAAACACTATGCATTCTCAATTCTAAGTGTGCTATGAAGCGCAAACGTTCATACGCAGTTGATCAATACTAAAATACCTACTTTAGTGCAAGATTATGTTTTTGATCAGGTACGGATTCCAATGTTTTCTGTTGGGCATCCTGAATCTTGACACATGATTTGAAATTTCACAGGTCGAATGAAAAAGGGGTGTACACGGACAAGTCCTATGGTATGTAAACCACTATCTTTTTCCTGATCTTTTGAGTGCTATTTTTGTCTTAACCGTTGCACAGGAAGTTGACTAAACAATGTTGTGTAAGTACTTCACTATTGATCTGAATGCAAATATTCAAATTTGTTGGAATTCTTCAACACTTTTGTAATTATATTTGTTTGTAGAAATAACCTTTCAAGAACTCAATAGTAGGTTAAAATTTAGCAGTGAGTTATCTCAGCTTTAAATTTTAGTCATTTACTGTGTGTAATCCTTGATCTGTTTACACATAGTAAATGACACAGTGAAGGTAAAGGAACGACCTTTTGACCTCAAGTGATTTTCTTAAAAATATTCATAAATGGATATTAATCTAAAAACTCAATAATGATTACAACTTACACTAGTGGATTTAAAATGAGTTGAAAACAAGTTATTTTAAGGTTTAAAACAAAAGTGAACTAAAATATAGACCTTTAAATTCAATAAACTAGTTGTATTATTCATATATTGTTGATTCCAAGAATCTCAATGTTTAATTATTTTATACATTTTAACAAAATAAGAATTGTAAAACCATTAGATAAAACCATTTGTTTGTTCTCAAATTCGTGCAATACATGTATGTATAACTACTCGTTTGTGATATCAGAGGTAGTGCTTTACTATTTTTTTTTAACTGTTCCACCCAATTAGTAAGATAGATTTTGCTGTTCCTCCATTTTAACTGGCCATCGTGTCCCAAGTCTGTTTTCATAGCCTAAAATGGAGTTGTTAAGTGTAATATTTTTTTGTTTTTAATGCTCCAAAATGTTGATTGCAAGTAAGATGTTTTTTCATGTATCTTCAAACATTTTCAGGGAAAATGTATACTGTGTATGAGATGGCTGAGGATAGATATAAACAGAAATGAACATCTTCTTGAGGTGTTGCTCTATGCAAGTCCACCATGCATTTTACTAGCTAGTAACCAGAAGAACTCTAATGTTTTTAACCCTGACTGTACAATTTACTGGTATATTTGGAGCCTAGTAGTAGAGCATGTGTCTTACATCACTGTGACAAGTGTTTGTTTCCAGGTCCATGCAGTTGTCTAATTCAAGTTACCTTGGTTACTCTGCCAATACATGGCATCACAGGTTTTCTCTGGGTACTCATGTGGGATGGCCCTTATTGGATGTCTAGGGAGAACTGGTATCCCGAAGGTGTGAGTTCAAATCCTGCTTGAGTCAACATTTTTCAGTTGCCTTCAACAGTATAGGTTAATTGTAAAGTTATCATTTGTAAGACTAACCAAGGTAAATGCACTTAAAGTTTAATTTATTGCTTAAAAAACCAAGCAAGAACAAACATTTTTGCTGAACAGATTTCATTCAATGGTGAGCTGCCAAATAATGTTAAACAGGTACCCAGCTATTTCCTGAAAATTTGTTTATTCATTGTTCTATTATAAGTATTTAAAATGTGACAACACACAATTTGGTCCAATTTATTTGAGTTTGAGGTGCAAGTCTTATTCAGAACAGTAAGGTTGAAATTAGGATTTTTAGACCTTAGATTTTGGTCCCAAAATAATGGTTGATTTCAGCCATGAGAAAGGTTTCTTGTTGATTGCAAGACTGGCATACCTTTCAACTCTGGGAAATGTCAGAGCGGGAGATTTTTTGAAGTAGCAAAACACGAACATGCAACCCACCCTCAACCCCTGTACAGCTCAGTTCATTGTTTTTTGTTTTTCATTCTAATTAATTAATTGATTAATCAATTAATTAATCAATGAACTTTCACCTTTGCTAATAAACCAGTTACACAGACACAAAAAAGCATTGTAATGCTATTACTGCCATTTAATGGACAGCCACAGTGCATAGTGTGGACACTCACACAAGAAAATTTGTGATTATGAAATGGCTTCTTTCATGTACTTCGTGACATAATGATGGAAAATACCAAGAATTTTTTTGTTTGAACTTGAAAACTTTGACATTGGGAGATTTTCAGCATGAATTGGAGGTTGGGAAATAATGCTCCAAATCGGGAGACTCCCGACAACATCAGGAGAGTTGACAGATCTGAACTGGTCACATGACCAATGAGATGTACAGTGTATTACACACATGTAATGTGTAAGCACTGCTAAGCACTTAGTGAAAGTGCAGTCAACTTTGATGATACCTGAAACAAGAAGTATTTTCTATATATAACTGTAAGGTAGTTTCTATAATATTTATCTACTTACTTGCTTTTTAATGGTATGGTAGCAGATATTTGCATGCATTGGACAGATGTTTTGTGCATTTGGTGCTAGACAAAGCTTTTAGCCACTTCATGAGCACATGTGATGATGAGAGATGCTTGATTAAGCACAAGTGACTCCAAACTCCCCTCAGATAAATGTCTAGTTCTATGAATTGAGTGCATAAATCAGAACTGTTATGCAGCAAAACACAGTAGTTTTTGCCTAGACATGTAGTACACCTATATGAAGTTGTTTAAGTCAGCATGAGCATTCAAGGAAATTTTAGCCAGAAAGTCAGACTTAGATTGCTCCATTAGGATGAGAAAAAACAGAAAATAGATATTGCAGTCTGTCTTGTTTGGTAACCTTGTGTGCTTATGTAATACCAGTACTCAAGTTCTAGGCAGTAACATTGTATTTCTATGACAACTGTGACAACTTGTAGCCATTTGGTATATTTTGTGCATTATTTCTTTTTGGTCTTCTTATTATGGACCAAACCACCAAAAAAGTTGAATTGCATTAGATACAATGCACAGGGAAAATAAATCCTTATTGGACACAAATCAATGGAATACATTGAGAGACATTACAGTACATTACCAAAGTATTGTGTAAAATCAAGAAAAAGAACAAAATGGCAATGTTGGTCTTTGTAGAAGAGACATCTTGCAAAAATTAATACAAAATGGTCAGACATTGATCTGGATAGGCTAATCAAATAGCCATTACTGGAGATCAAGGAAAACCTGCTGATGAAAGGATCTGTGATTGAATTTCAAAATACTGTTCAACAAAAAAAGCAGGTTAAGATCACAGCAACTGTAGACACTGTAGGATCTAGGATGGCCCTGGATTCCCACCAAAAGATGTTAAATATAGCTTGTGAATTAGCACTTAACCCTTGACATTTCATAGCTGGTGCTATAAGGGGAAAAATTATGTTGATTCTTAGTTAAACTGACTTTGGGTCAACACTATAAGAAGGCTCAACTAGCAAGAAAGCTTAAAGATGAAAAAAAGCTTGTTCTTGTTAGAAATGAATAAGTAGGGAAAAAAGAAAAAGAAAACACCAGCAAAAAAAATGAGTTTAAGTTTGCAACCAGGTGAAGAAGACAATAATGTAAAAGTGGTACTCTGGTTTGAGATATAATACTCCAAACAAGTTACCAATTTTAAGTTGGGTCGCCACTTAATGTGTATATCTCTGAAAAGCTAGAGTGAAAATGTAGTATAAAATATAATGGCATGGAAATGGGGTCACCATATATAGTGTGCTTCTCTCCCAAACTAAAATAGTATATTAATATGGGGTCACCATGCAAAGTATCTCCCCAAGTAAAACAAAACAGTATACTGTAATACTGCATGAGGTCACCAATCCAAGTGGGTATCTCCCCAAAATTAACTCATTAATGGGCAGGGCTTATCCCCTTGATGAGTAAAATTGTCTGGCATTAGCCAGAATAAAATTATAAAGTGTGCCTTTGGCCCTAAATGGGTAAAATTTAAGCAGGGTCACTACGTAAACTGGGTTTCTGCCCAAAGAAATAAAGAAATCAGTATGGCCCTAAGACAAGATACTATCATGTACTGCACATATGAAAAAAAGGAAAAATCTTTTCTTAAAAGGGGCTTATCTGAGGTGGATCTGCCCCATAATGAAAAATAAAAATAAAATACCTTTCTTGATTAGTGAATTTCTGCAAAGAGACTAGTCAAAGATAAGGCCCAACATCATGACAAAGTTTCAGAGTTCTCATTAGGGGTGAGCATGGTTGACAGTAGGGCTATCATGTATTGCAATCTTTGCGAATGATTGTTGTGCAAGACTGAATTGTCTTCTATAGAGATGATTGGATATGTCACAGTATCGTAAATATAGAAACACAAATGAACAATCATAAATTCTGGTGACTGTCGACGTATTAATAAAATCTGATATGCTGTATTTTTCCAAATAAAGTCCCTGGGTGTTTATTAAATTCTGTATTGGACAAATGAACTAACTGTTTGGGACACATTTAAATGAACATAAATGGGCTCTAATGATGAAAATATATTTCAAATTCTGTTCTTGCAGAACATAGCTTCAAAACAGACTATATAATTTAATGGAACAATGCAGTCATTAATACCTGCAACCTATGCAATTTTCAGAGGTGTGACATATTAACAATGCTGATAATCTGTTAAATAGTGACAATGGAAACCTATTTACATTAGCTTACAGGCACCTAATTAATAAACATGAAAATAACACTACCATACAATAAATACAAAACCTACTGTTGACCATTTTGACCCAGATGATGACACTTCACTTTTCTTTTCTTTACTTTACTCTACTCTACTCTACTCTACTCTACTTTTACTTTACTTTACTTTACTTTACTTCACTTCACTTCACTTCACTTCACTTCACTTTCCTTTCCTTTACTTTACTTTACTTTACTTAAACTTATTTATGCACAGTGGCCTTTCAGTTGCCTGATTTTCAAAGGGCTGTGTTGGATATTTACAAAAAAAAACCAAAAAAATACCCTAAAAAAACTTTAAAAAAACTTGGGCTTACCTTCGACTACCATAGTCTGCTGGTCAAAAATTAGCCAATCAAGAAATCTATTTTACCTATATTTTGTGTTCAGGGACAAATGCAACTTGGTTTTCCCCCTTATCAAAAAAGATTTTTTTTCCATGCATACTATCTTGTCATGGGGAGATACCCACTTTGAGTGGTGACCCCATATTAATTTATTTTACTTTATATTTCTTTGGGGAGATACCCACTTTATGTCACTCTGAGTGATGACCCCATTTCATCCAATGCTATCATATTTTATATTACAGTACATTTCCACTCTAGTTGCTGAGATATCAAATCCACTGTTACTAGGTTAGACCCTAAGATGTTCCATGGACAATTTCTTTTCTGGCTTGCAAATAGTTCAGTGCATTATTGTCAGTTTTAAGCACACAAAAATGTATCCAGTGTCTTTATTTAAGAAATTTTAAAATCAGACTTCTATTACCCTGTGATATTTCAAAGTTTTGACATTTTAAACTACTTAATGTAAAGACTGGCTTGCTTTATTTTCCAGGCATCACCAGTCAACCACCAAGTGTCACCTCCCCCTGATAATTCATACAAAGAAAATTGCCTTGCAATACGAGATGGCTTAAAACATCAGAAAAAGCCAGGCAGGGCACGGGGTAATGTTACTGGAGCTAGGAAAACAAAGATTAATTCACAATGGTAAGCACGAATGCTCAGTTATTTTATATTTAGTTAACACAAAATTTACTGTCATCTGTTACGTGTATTCATGTTGTAATGTTCATCTGATTGTGACATAAGATACTTAGATTTAAGAATAAAAATAGTTTTAAACAAATTGTAAACCTATTCAAGTTTATTCACAAAGTCACTAATTGTGAAGCACTTGTGCTGTATTTCTAAAGTCATAAAAGTCTCTTGGTGAGATACTTGTAAGCAGTACTATACATAACATGATACTGTGGTCAACCACATGGAAAAATTAGGTCAAAAGTAGCCAGGAAGCAAAAGTTATTTGGCTATTTGTCTTTCTTGTTCTCAGTACAAAATAAAAACTATTTTTTGGAATAACATCAAAATTTAAAAAACAGGATAGCAAACACTCACGAAGCACTGCAGTTATCCTAGTTGGTTGTGGTTGATATAACCCAATTTTTTTGTACACACACCTTTTAAAAAAATGAATTTATGGAAAGCAGCTCCTCAGTACACATATCTGAATGTTTTTTTTGGGGGGTTTTTTCGGGGAGGGGGGGTTATGAAATGTGTTGTTGCAATATAAAAAAGTTATTAAATGAAGTCAAAAGTTTAAACAACCAATAGATGAAAAAATAGTTAAAACACCATAAATAGCAATTGGCAGTGGAAAACAAACTCTGTTGCTTGAAGAAGAAATGAAAAAGTGAAAAGGAGGTATGAAGAAATGAATAATTGTTGAAAGTTCAGCCATATCATTTAAAGCTTGAGTGTTTCAAATTTAAATCATTCATACCAAAAGTTTAGCCACATGTTTGTCAAAATATGAAAGATTTTAATTTGTTATTGATACCAAAAACATATGTCGATGGAAATGTATTTTTGGTCATTTCACCTGGCCTGGGTACTGTATTTTTCAAATACTTTGCATCCAAAGATGGGACACAAGGTTTCAAGTGGAGATACCAGTACCAGGTACTGAAATCCTGGTGCATGTATCATTTCTGGATACTGTTGAAAATTCCAATTAGATTAATACTAAAAAAGTTTCCACAAACATCATGGCAAGAAAACAATTCAGATTATATTTTGACATTGTCACACCTGATGTGAGGTCTGGTGATGAGTTTCAAATAGAGCCAAAATATAACCTGAATCATTTTCTTGTCTTGTTTATTGGCTCATATCTTGGGTTTTGCAAGGTGTTATTTTTCAGTGTTGTTTTATTCTAAAAACATGGTCATATCACTTTTTAGTCTTTGAAATTATTTGGAGCTTTAGTCAAGATGCTTTTGTGATCTAGTTGATAAAGAAGAAAACACACATGTGCTGTTCACAGTTATTTACTTTAGTTTGCACCATGTGATTTATACAATGTCAATAAAAATTGGTTTTGATATTGCATTATTTTAGTAAATTTACCTTACCCATCAGACCAGCTCCAAATATACCACCACCATATATCAGGGAGACAGAAAATCCATTGCCACCTGATAATCGCTGCTTGTTACCAAACCTGTGTTCCATGCCAGAGTCTGATATCTCAGGGGATATTGCTGGTGATCCTCTGTCTGACTGCTTTATCTCCAAGGCAGAAAGTTATGAAGATCAGGATGTGTAAGTAGATGTAGAAAGCAGTAAATTTGTATTACTGATGAATATCTTGCTTGTTAGTATCCCAAAAGCAAACATTAGTGTTCTCATTGATTTTTATGAAGTTTGAGTGATAAAATGCTGGACTTGAGTTTTGAAATGTCAGTAAGTAAATCATTAAATTCATACACTGGAAGTTGCAACATTGAGTACCAGCAATTGCTAACTGTTGTTTTTTGCTGTATGCTTGCTGAGAGCAATGTTCAAATTAACAAAACAGCAAATAGTGAATCTCAGTCAAAGCAAAAAGTGAGTCGCTGGAAAAAATTGCCAGTCAAAATAATATTATGCTATTTTCTTGAAGAAAATGCCAAATACTTTCAAAAATGCAACAAAGCATGCTTGACTTGCTCACATTCACAGAAATGCTTCTGATTCAGAGTGCACAAATTCTTCTTTCTTGATCTCTTAGCAGTGCCTATTCTCTACTTACTTCCAGCCATTTTCAGTCTGTTGTCAACAGGTGTTATGTTTGTACATTTACTGTAATATTATTGTTTGCCCTAATTTACTGTAATTCATGTTTGCCCTTCTCAAAGCCTTCCAGTGAGGGCCTTATGAGGCTTTGGGCATACATGTATCACTGAAATACATTTTAGAATTTTTCATAGTAATAGAGCAACATGTTATTTACCATACTTACTTGTCTTCATGTTTTGATTCAAATGTAAATTTATTTTTCGTAACTGTCCACTACAAATTTTGCAGCAAAATAACTGAAATTTAATTAATTAAGCTGCCTGGAAAACAGATTTCTAGCATATTATACAAAAACCTGGATGGAAGTTCAGCCTTTGGGTTACTTGTTTGTCTCATGGAATAGACAGAATGACAGTACTTAATGCACAAATTTAAAAAATAGTTAACTGGAAATAAGTTGTCAAGAGGGGTTCTGGAGGCATACTATATCAATAGTGCCTCTGCATCATCATCAGTTCTGTGACCATAAATGGGGACCTTATACTCAGAATGATTATCCCTGATGAAGACACAAGATCAAAGTGAAAATGTTGGGTCATGAGTGGTAGCTTTGTAAGCTGCATTCGAACTTTTCAAAGCAGAGTACAGTAGCATCAACCCATGACTGATCGTTCACCTGACTGCATTGGAAATTTGTTTGTTTAAAATAGGGATACTAAATACAGTGATATTCTGAGCAAAACCCTTTCACAATAATGTGCTGTAAGATCAGAGAAAAATATTGAATGCTTATGTTAAATGCAAGAAGTAGAGAATTAAATTGAATTATCAAACATGCAGAAAGTAATGCCAATAATGAGCATTTGAAGTGGAAATTTCATCTACTATCACCATTTCACCATGAAGTTACTATAATGCTCTCTCCAACATTGGTACATGTATCTAGCTTCCCTCTCATCTTGAAGAGGCATGTAAACACAATGTTATGGTATTCTGGTGATTTGTCACACTTAACATTGTCTATTCTAGTTTCTTTGTAAACCATATAGTTCACACTGTGAAGCGCTTAACTCAAAACACCCAATAGCTTACCATCTCTAAAATTATTCCCTTTCTACTGCATGATGTATGTTTATTAGGAATAGCAAACTGTGTGCTCTGTGTAATCGTGGAATGGAAACAAGAATGATGCAAGGTGGACTAACAAGATATGATCCAACACCTGGCTTTAACCCATTTGAACTTTACCACAACAGAATTCAGTCACAAAAAGAAAAGGAGCCAGACATTGTCCATGAGGAGCCACCTGTAGTCATACGCAGAGGACCTGGAAGACCACCAGGCAAAGGTCGAAAAAAGGGTACTGTTGTTATAGGATTTTCTGTTTTCAATTCAAACCCTAATTTGCCTTTGGATATGATTCTTTTTGGAACAACAAAAGAGAGAGAAATTGATGAACTGTTTGAAACAACTGGACATACTTGGTGTCATTCATGTTGTGCTGCTTGGTCTGAGGGAGTGGAACAAGAAGGGACTTGTGTTAAATATGTTGATAAAGCAGTCATGCAAGCAATCTTTCAGGTACAGTACAATACTTTTTGTCATTTGCAAAAGCTTTTCTTTTTTTGTTTTCCAAGTTTAATGCAGTGAGAAAAAGGGGGGAAATGTGAAAGAAAAACCCCCAACAAAACCAAAACAAACATTGTCAGTCAACTAGTTGAATGCTGGCATATTTAGGACAAATCTTGGCCAAGGTCTTTTGCACCTACAGTATTGTAGTTGCTGCTTGACCATAAACACCATTTATCATTAAGTTTAAGCTCACATTCTTGTCATTGTAATAAAAAAAAGCTTGGAACAAAATTATCCTTAAATCAGATGTCCAACAATGACAGAAATGCACTTACTACACACACACACAAACACACATGTGTACCCTACCCAAAAAAATTTGGAATTAACTTCAAGTAACAAATTGTTTTGCTCCAGGCAAGTAAGCAACTGTCAAGTGTTCTGTTTCATTTGGCCTGAGGTATTAATTGCCTGCATATAATTATTGGTTTTCAACTAGTAACCAATTGTAGACAGACTTTTGACACTTGGCCTGCATGAATTTTGTCTCTGCATTGTAAGGTGGTCAGCACATGAAATACTTTGAATAGCCAGATCATTTGTTCTAGATGGAGACTAGAAAAGGTACACTACTTCCAAAGGAAATGTGGAACTCTTGGTTAAAATGCAAAAAATACTCAATCACTTCCTCTGCAAAATTTATTCATTTGGTGAACAAATCATGCTAATGACACTCAGTAAAAGGAGTTATGTGTTGTAGGTTCACTTGAGTGTACTTTTATGTAATAATATGTAAGTGGTGTTATAGTGACATCTTACAGATTTCACTGAATTCCTTTTATCAATTAATAAGGTTCTGTTTAGCTGCAGTAACACATTTGCTGTGATTCAATTGATACAATGACGTTGAACATGCAACATCATTATGGAAATGAAGTTCTTTGTTCAGTGCTCATGTTATTTTTTTTGAGTTTCAGTTGTAAATAGTGTCACTGCTCTGCAACATTACATGATAACTTTTCTGAACTTTTTTCAATTTTTTTCCATGTATCTTCTCTTTTTTTTAGCTAATAACCAAACAGTCCCAGTACTAGCAACAAAAATCTCCATAAATCTTAATGTGAATAAATGTAAAAAATTGAAAACACATTCAACTTTACTAGTCATACCATTTCACCAAAGACTGTAAAATAATTTTCACAAGGAGACCTGCAAAAAAAGACAAAATCACAAAAATGAGAGCTCTTCTCATCATTCATTGCTTTTTTGTTTTACTTCCATTTGTTATGTTGCACTTTATGTGACCATTTTAGCCATCAATGAATATTTTTGTGCTGTCTATAACTGAATAAATCCCATACGTATGTAGGTTTAGAAGTCCATGTTTTGTTTTTGAAACTATTTTTAAACCAATTTTAACTTCAGTGAACATGAGTAAAACACTTTAACATTCAGAAAAACATTAACAGTGGTTTGATTTATGATGAAAAATAGAACAGTGGAATTTCCTTTAAATTAAAGCAGCACTCTTTTTATTGATCAAGCAACTGTGTCTGCATCTGATGCTTGATAAAAGTGGATAAGAAACCATTTCAGCTCTAGGGTATCTGATGAATTTTAGAACTCAGAAAGGTATAAAATTAGCCTATCTAATATAAATCTTCTCTGCCAAATTATCAATTTTTACCAGATATAGGGGCCGTGCTGTGGGAATACCCATACCCTGTCACGCCTTTGGTTGTGAAGTATCACATAAATTTGTCATTTGTCTGAAAGAAAACTGGTTGAGTTAAAAAATAAGCTCCTAATATTCTGGTAAAACGCGAGGCTAAAAGTGTTAAGAATTTGTTCATTTTTTTAAAAAAAAAAAACCCGTTTTTGAAACGTGCAGTATTTTTTCACGGCAGTGGCATATGACTGTTATCACTGGTTGTATTCTAAATATTTGGTCGTTTAAAAACTGGTGTTTATTTACAGAAATGTGACCACTGCAATAATTATGGTGCTAGTGTTACTTGTAACGAAGAAAATTGTAACAGAAAGTTTCATTACACATGTGCTGCAAGTGCTGGATGCTTTCAGGTTGGTAACAATCTTCAATATAAATTAACGTGTATCGTACGGGGGCTCTGATTGATTAATACAGGTACCCGTGTTTGTATCAGAGTATTCAAACACGGAATATTTCCCATCAAAAGTGTACTGAAGTATGTGCTGGACGTTCAATCTTATTATTTTAGAAAAGAAACATGTAATGGTTTTTGTGTGTTTGAATTGTGTGATTCAAACCCTTTGACGTTGTTTAAATTTCAAATAGCTTAAAAAGACACTCGCCTTTTCGAAAAGATAAAAATACCCGCCTAGCGGCTCGTGTTTTTTTTTCCCACTCTTCTCAAGTCTCGCAAAATCCCTCGTATTTGGATCACAGTATGTAAACACAGAATTCCATTTGGTATTTCTTAATTGAATACTTAAACCTTCTTATTAGTGCCCCCTCCGAATAAGCACCCTCTTGACGAATACAAGCGATCCTGCTCACATAACTACCCCTGAGGAGTTCTAACGTTTTAAGGGCTGATTTCATGGAGAATTTCTAGCCCGGTTAACCAGGCTGAGATTTCAGCCAGGCCTTCCGATAAAATACTTGAAAAACGGAGCTCGCGATTGAATGAAGAAAGTTTCAGCCCAGTTTGAGCTACCCGGGCTGAAAATTTCAGTCCGGTTGACCGGGCTAAAAAATCCCATGTAATCGCGCGAAAAAGTTTCAGCCCGGGTTGAAAAGATAATTGAAAGGCGTTTAAAGATGCAAATTGCCAAAACAACAGAGGCTACCGACAAATTCCTGCCTGGTTTCACTTCCGACTTCAGTTTCAACCCGGGCTGAAATGTTTCATGTAACCAGGACTTTTTTCAGCCCGGTCTGCCGGTTTGAAATTTTCCCATGTAATTAGCCCCTTAATGGCAAATTGATGTAATTCACGTTTACATTTTCAACTTGTTCGTATAATCGTATCCCCCATTACAATGAGAATACAGTGCAACTCTTTGCAACGTACAATCTTTGCAGAAATTAGTTGGGACACCTCGAAAAATTGCGCTACCCTCTCAGGAATGTGGCAAACAAAACAATTTTCCCGTTTCATGGCTCCCCCTTCACCCCATTTCAATGTTGTTCGCTGTAAATAACGTGTTTTGCTTCGCCCTGGAACACATTGCACAAACCTTTGAATGAAACCAGCATCGAAACGGGAGAGAGGGGGAGTTAATCCGATTGAAAAGGCAAAGTGTTCCTACATTTTCTACAACCATTGTACGTTACATGATCCAATGTCCATTTCCACATACACACTAATGGTTTGAAAATAGATAAATCCTCGAAGAAAGCTGTTACTTCCTCAGGAAAGTCAACTTCTTATGAGATGTTTTTGATAACGTTGCTGTCTAGAGTGTGTTTCGCGAAAATAAATTTTCGAGGATGAGAATTTTTGGGGAGCAATAAGCCCGACGTTTGCAACTGGAGCCAGTTGGACTGTAATTCAGAAACTTGAAAATTTACTTACATTTGGTGTGAATGTCCTACCTTTATTATAAAAGAGTGCACTTTAGTGTCTATGCTTTAATGTTTTGTGAGGAATTGAAGGTCTCACCAGGTCACCTGAAGTATCTAAAGGTAAAGATTAGAACTCTGCATTTTATAGATTTAGTGGTATAGTTCAAGTTAATGGTTCTTGTGTTTTTAATGCAGGATGTGAAAAGAAAAATAGTTTTATGTACAAGCCATCTTAGCAAAACAGAGGAAATCGGTAAGAATATTCAGAAAATAAGAAAGTTAAATGTAGCACTATTTACAGTGAGTGAAAACGTAAAGCATGATCAATGTGGACGTGAATTAACTGCGGCAAGCAATAGACAAAATGTTGCATAAAAAGTTCTCGTATTGAATTAGTTGTTTATTTATTGAACTTGCTTGCACTTACCATATTTTCCGAATAAACGCCCCTGTTCAAGTAAACGCGTCTACCCGAATTAATGCCTTCCTAAGTTTAAAAATTTTAAATAAACGCCTCTTTCGAACAGACTCCTTCATCTTCTTGAAATATAATGGAAAAAAGTCCTGCTCAGTTGGACGACAATCTTCTGCAAAGATAATAAACCAAATTCTTTCATTAACCATAAATTAGTTCTTTTAACATCGGTTAACACATCGGTTTACATAAAGGAGATTCCTTATGAGTTATGAGGCAAAAATAAGACAAACTTAATTGAAGAGAATAGAGACGGACTGATTGATATGGCAGACAAGTCTGAAACATAATATTATGACGTTGTTAGCATATGCTAAAATTATTTGCAAAACTTTGTATGCTGATGTTGTACTCGATAGAAATTGGTTTGTTAGGTTTAAATCTTCTTTTTAGAGATTTCAGAAACAAATGCCCTTCACGATAAAACGCCCTTTCTCGAATAAACGCCCTGGCTCTAAAAGTACGAGAATTTAATAAACGCCCAGGGACTTTATTCGGAAAAATACGGCATAACAGGTTTTATTAATACTTCGACAGTCACCAGAATTTATGATTGTTCATTCGTGTTTCTATATTTACGATACTGTGACGTATCCAATCATCTCTATAGAAGACAATTCACTCTTGCACAACAATCATTTGCAAAGATTGCAATACATCCCGTATGCTGTTGTGAGTGAACCTTATGCGACAATCCTGCCACGTACACCAACCTTTAGGAAAAAGAAGTGACAAGGGTGTGACTGTTACATATTAGGAAGTAATCTGATTCAAATGGTGGTCATTTAATTCAGAAACGTAGTTAAAAACGTAATCAGAATTTGGGAGAACTCCTGTACCTATAGTTAACGTAAGACGAGTTTTCAACATTCGTGCTTCCTTACCGAGAAATGCAATAGCCCAATAAATTGTGAAGTGCTATCATTCTTAACCCATACCCGCCTAGACAGCCTTTCATAGTTTTAATGTGGCTAATACCAGTACGTTTTACCTGTCAAGAAAGTCATATAGGTTGGAATGGATTAAAATCTGATGGTAGGTTTTAGATAAGAAATAACCATCCATACTTTTTCCTTATTTTTCGATTTTTTATTATTTATTTTAGTTGGTGATGATGCAAGGTGCGCGGTTTGTGATGATATTGGAGACATAACGCAGCTGTTGTTTTGCTGTAATTGTTGGAGGCATTATCATGGAAAGTGTTTACAGCCTGAGGTTGAAGTAGTACCCAGTGCTCGCATGGGATGGCAGTGCTCGGAGTGTAAGATATGCAATGATTGCGGGTAAGTTGGTTCTTTTATTTCTGTAGTAAATTAATTCGTTCATTCGTTCATTGCCTCTTGTTCTTTCATTAACCCAAACAAAACTTTTATTTAAGAGGCAATACCTTTAAAGCATGCGAATAGGACTTCATGTTCATCAAAATAATAAATGTTTATAATAATCATTTCGTAACACTATTTACATGCATATGTGAGCCACTTTGATAATAACAGTTTCTTAACACAACTTCTCTTCTATTTGCATTCTTTTAAAGATGCTAAATAGGCCGTCTACGCTATCACCTTTTTGACTGCTATCGCTTTTTTGTCCCCTCATGTTTGCCAATCCGCCAATGTACGTATCGGCACTCGTTGCCAACATAAACTGTTTCATATTAAATAAGCTGAAATTCCTAAACAAAGTATCGTTGTAGGGTACCTGCGTAGAGCGTCATTAACGTCTAAATTTGATAGGATATAGCTTTCTATAACTTGAGGAAACTTTATTCCTCATAGCGCGTTACCATTTAAGATTTCTAGTAAATCAAGTGCCTGACACTTTCTTAGTTCTGACTTTTTAATACTCAGGTCACCGAGTTTACCGTTAAGAAATAGCTCCTAAATGCCTGTTTTTCTTCTATTTCATAAGCCGCTCTGGTGATGACTCTAAGATGTTGGTATGTGACATTTGTGACAAAGGGTATCATCTGTACTGTTTAAAACCTCCTGTGGCTTCAGCACCAAAGAATGGATGGAAATGTGAGGTATGTATTCTTATTGTAGGGTGATTATGTAGAGAACAAAAAACAACTGGGCTGGGTTGTTCGAAACCCGGACAGCTTATCAGGCGGATAAATCGTAACTGCGCTGTTTATAATGTGAACAACTCAACTTAAATTTTATTCAACGAATAGCACCCGATTTGGCGGTAAAACAACTAAGTTTGGTTGTTCAAAGCATGAATGGGGCTGTTCACTTACTGGAACTTAACTCTGGACATGGTACCCGATGTCGCACATCTGGCCTGTGATAAATAGCTGGTTTCTGTTGAGGCACTCGATTTATAGATTATTTAGGCTTTAGTATTCGGTCGTTCCCCTTTTCGAACGATAGTGGGGTTCGTAAATTATCTATTAGAACAACTGATGACAAAACACTTTAGTGGAAAGTTTTCGAGTTTCAACAATTGCCAACCCTCAAGAAGGCAATTACCTATCGGAAGCTTGGGACAGTGAAGGTTAAACTGTCTGCTGACTTCAAAGCGTTGATGAGGCGGATGAAACCTTCTTCCTGCTCATTTTTAGCTTTTATTCAAACAAATTTTTGTGAGGCTAAGCAGTGTCCAAATAACCTGTCCAGACAGTCAAATATTTTTCTTAAACATACTTTATACCATATTCTGTAAAATTATAGACGATATATTCATGATATCACCAAGTACAGAGACGGCGGAGCCGCGGGGACTGCGGGGTCTGTAGCCCCCGACTTTTTTCCAAATGTAATCTTGAAACAACTACGATTTAAAACACTTGTTGTGAAATTTCCCAGAGAAGCATACAAAATGCTGTATTTTTATCTCAAGCTCCCCCGCCCCACTCGTAATTCTGCTCCGCCATCCCTGAAGTACCAGTATGCACTTTTGTGTATAACATTCCTCTCGTTCTGTAGAACTGTCGTCGCTGTCAAGACTGTGGTTCAATGACTCCTGGTTCTGGGGCTACGTCGAGATGGCATTTAAACTACACTGTTTGTGATAGTTGCTACCAACAAAGAAACAAGGGTCTTTCTTGTCCTCTCTGTGGCAGAGCATACAGACAATTTACAGATGTGCCAATGGTTCAATGTACTAACTGTGAAAAGTGCGTTCATATAGAATGCGACGATGCCGCCCAAGATATGGCGCCGTACAAATGTACGAACTGTCGAATGCTTTTCGAAGATGAGGTTAGCTTTTTACTACTTTCTATTACTCTTAGAATGGAGATTGATATCCATTGTTTTTGGCTTCAACGTTTTGACTGGAATTATTTTAAAGCAAGAGGTGAAAAGAAGAACATCCAGTGTTTCTTCCAACATCAGTGATGATGTTTAATATCGTTATTCGCAGACGTCACCGTTTAGGTCGACTGAAACTGCTTATCTAAGCCTTAGTCACTTGACCTGTATTAACTTGCATTAAGGCCATGACCAAACAAGAACGTAAGTCGATATAAATCAAAGAAAACCTTTTAAACTCGCATCAAAATTTGAACATGCTCAAGCATGTGTCCTTTTAAAGTCGTAGGGTTCTAGCTTGGATGGTTTTCGATGCGGGTGGTTTGTGGGTCGGAAAATGGCGGAGAGATCGAGTATTGCACCAGATTACGTGTCGTTGCTTTCAAGTGTAGCTACATTACGAGCTAACTGCGTCCGCAAAATGTTTCGAAACTTTCCTGTGGCAGTGTGTGCTGTTTTCATGCTGCAGCAACCATTTGATTAAATTATTTCATATTCCTGAAAGCACGCACAGGTGGGTCCAGAGGAGTACTTGATCCCTCTCACCCACAATGTGCTCATCACGTTGTCCTTTGCACATGCATGCGACACGTGCAGCGGCAGGCAAAGGCAAATACGGTATATATGGAATTGACCATGTTATAAAAAAGAAAATGAATAGTGTTTGTCTCTAGGATATTGCTGTTTGCATGTTACATAGGTAATACTCGGCATCGCAGAGATTTCAATGTGCTGTGGTTGACAATGAAGAAATTGATATCTTTTCGGTTTGTGTTACCAGTAAAATTATCTGATTGATTTGAACAGATCATCAGGGTTTAAGAGAAAAGAAAAAAGACATAGGTTGACATGATGACGATGCGGGTGCAGATGGCACAGCGGTAGTACACCTGTCTCCCACCACTGTGACTAGGGTTCGATTCCGGCTTAGTGCAGTTATCTGATTAAAATTACCTTGGTCACTTGTGTGACGAGTGTTATCCAGTTTAACTCTACCAAGCATCGCAGGTTTTGTCCGGGTACTCCGGTTTCCTCCTGCAGTAACACTGGACCCATGAGGGGTGGTCCTTACTGGACCTCTAGGGAGAACAACATAAGTAGTTGATAGGGTTATCCAGTATGAATAAAGACACTTTACCTTTACCTTTTACTATAAGTGGTTCAGTTCATGCTCAAACTATTTTCACCTCACCACTTTACTAGCTTTTCCAAATAGTCTTCTCAGCTGGTTAAACGGTTTTTTACTTCTCGTGTGATTGCTACTTCAACGGCGAATGCATTGATTGTTGTCAGCGGTAACGTCAATTAGAATGCCTTTTGGCGCCAAAGTGAAACACGAAAATTTAGTGACCGGTTGACAAAAGAGAGAATTTGGATTTTCTGTGTAAGTTCTAATCCAACATTAAAATAAATATTCTGTTTTAGATAAAGCTTGTCTTGGAGACATACTTATTTAATAACTGAGACTATTATGTACATAACGAGTGAGAAAACGGTCGGTTTTTATTTCGGCCATTGATACAGGAAAGGAGAAATCGAGTAACATAAAGAAAGGTTGCAAAGAGATTTTTTTGTCGCATTAACAAAATGGAAAGTGAATAAACTAAATATGGCGGTCGTCTCAAATTTATTTTTTAGCTTCTCTACATCATAGGCTCTTTGCTTCATAGTGGAATGACATGAGACAGAAATCGTTTTTATAGGAGTATTGTTAGGAAAACATGATGGTAGAAACAATGCTAACCTATTGAGTAATTGTTTCCACGGTTTAAAAGTACAGTACTTATCTTTTCAGTTTCAACATGAGTTTCTCCAGACTTGGCTGATTAGTTTCATACTGCAGCAATGTCGAGATTGTATTGAGTATTGTATCTTGCAATTTCTGCAGTAAAGTTTACAATGCTTACAAACTGAGAAAATTTCACCATTGAATTGTCGTGAAATTTTTTCTTGGTGATGATGATGATACCACTTGTTGCAACGAAACGTTGCATTCCCATCTAGTTCTTCATTTACTAGTATCATGTTAACGTGAAATGATTCTAAAATATAAAAGATAAACTTGTCAAGGTTTATGGAAGTAACAATTTTAACTTATTGATTTGCGTATACATTCAGAGATGGAATGGAGGAGAGTACGATTTTGACAACTTGTCTGCATAAGTAGAATTTGCAGAACAATTTTTTCTTTGTTGTTTCGTGGTGTGGCTTCTTGAGCTTGCGCATGAATTGCTGCAAGTCACAATTACATCTGAAACCAAGGACATGTTTTGTTATTGGCCCAAAATTACACTAACCCTTCAATTCCTGAATTATTTTTACTTTTATTCTTCGTTCACTCTTTGTGTGTTTGCTTTGCTTGCTCTTGTTCTTTTGTTCTGGGTATCCAATATTCCGGGCCCTGGGCGTTGAACGGTTGACAATGATGATGCTTGCACTGACCAGTTTTTAAGGAAAGTACGAATATATCCTTACTAAAATAAAACATATTCCGAAGAATAATGTCATCTTGAAAACTCAAGATATGAGTCAATACAAGATAAAACTATTGTTGAAACTGTGATATTTCGACTTTATTTCAAAGTCATCTTCAGACAGAATGACTTTTAAATAAAGTCGAAATATCACAGTTTCAACAATAGTTTTATCTTGTATATCCTTACTATTTCCTCAGAATGTGACAAATTTCTACGTTTACTGAAATGATATCCAGGTTTTACGACGATGATGGTGCGATAAATTTTGAACTAGCCATGTCTGTTATTATGTTTTTCACGTCTCGTTGCGGGATATAAAAATGAATGTTGTAATGTATACTTCCCGTGCGACATGTTTATAGATTTAAGACTTTAGAGGTCGACGGATCGTGTCCTCGAAATGCAACATATAATTGTTATTTTTTGTATGATTGGTTACGGCTTGACTTTCCGTTCCGCAATAGACATTAAAACACTGTGTTGCCGTAGAATTTAATGGTCGCTTCTTAAATTCCTGACGGAGTCGGGTAGAATTTTGTACTGTTTGCACTCCTTACTACAAAATTGCCCAAAATTAGTATGAGGTACTACCTGGGGAAGTATAAAACTAATGGTCAAAAATTTCATTACGTAATGACCTTCAACAAACATAGAAAGAGCGGACGCTGATAAAACCACGAAAGTGGAAAAACTATTTGTTTATAGGATGACTGCAAGTCTGGTAAATAATGAAGAGAACTTTTTTTTTCATGATAATCTGACACTGCCGAAGTCAACTGAAAAAAGTCGACTCGAGCGGGATTTGAACTTGCACATTCGGGATACCTGTCCGCCGCTCTACCTGTTGAGCTATCGAGTCCACAGGGACTGGAGGCGAGTTTTTCTTCGATGGTGCGAGTTCAAATCCCGCTCGAGTCAACATTTTTTAGTTGACTTCGGCAGTGTCAGATCATGGAAAAAAAAAAAATTCTCTTCATGTATCTGAGGATGATTCTGAAATAGATTTGGCAAATACAATGACATACATTTTATACATGCCTTTTTAAATAATTTGCTTGATATTGGAGCGACTGTTTCGCAAAAGGAAACTCCCCTTTTAGTGTGAGCTAGAGCAGCACAAAGCCCCTCTTCTACACCGTCCTTAGTTTTCTGTGGTTAGTTGATTCTCGTATGTTGCAGTGATTTTTTTTTACTATTTATTCTGATGATGTTTTCGTTTTTGTTTTTAGCCAGTCGCAAATGACGTGAAACCGACTTTTGAGATGAAACCTTGCTTCGACCAAGACCATATGTTATCTCCAAACCAAGATCCCGTGAGCGAAGTCATGTTATCATCGACCTCAGACCCTAATCTCTCAGCCTTTCCACCCATTGAGAAAGACCTTCAGATAAATCTTGATTTAGAGTCAAATATGGCTATGGATTGCAGCGTTGAGTCAGTGGATTCTTTTGACTTAGGAGAAAAACTACCATTTGATGAAGAGATGGAAGTGGTAATAAAGGGAGATGATGAATTTCCTTCGTCAACCTTTCCTTACGCTTTGTCGTCTAGGCCAACTGTTCTTAAAAAGACCAGCGTCACTGCAGTAAAGCTGAGTGGAAAAAGAAAGTTCGCAGCGCGAAAGGTTAGTTGGAAATTACTGACATGCAAAATGTATTAACCGTATGCCAGTCTGAGCAGCACAGGCTTGATGTCAAACGTACCCCGTGAAAGCCTTTCGCTGTCTGTTGATGCTGATATTTAACCGTCTCTATCAATACAACTTCTAGAGGTAGGGATCTCTAGAAAAGCCCTATTTACAGTAGATTCACGGCATAGTTTGTGGTCAATTTATAGTTTTGTTTTTGCAGACAAAACATGGAGGAGGACCTGGGAAAAAAAGAGTTCGCTGTACTAAGCCAGGACGACCAACAACCAAAGTTAAGACTAAACCTGGACCACAGTCTTTGCCAGAAAAGGAAAACGTGGTAAGTGCTAAAACCTTCTCTACAATTTATTTTTTTATGTCTGAAATCGAGTAGTTACCTCAACAGGGCTCAAATTTAAATTTTTCTATCTTAAGCCAAAAATGGCCTGCGTAATTTCATCTGCTCGTGGCTATCCAAGGCCATTTTCTTTTTGACCAAAGCCAAAATTTGGCTGTTTGTAAACCACTTTCAAATATTCATTTAGAGGACCAACTTATGCACAGAAGTTTGTTGGTTTGTGTTTCAACATACTTGCTTTTACAACATCCATTTGTGCAACCAATAATTTTTCACGGTACTGCACCTTACAGTACCATGTGTATGTATGCATGCTATTTATCTAGGCCTTGTAAACAAATGAACTATTTTTGACCTTGATGCTGGCCGCACTAAGCAACATTAGGGAGTTCTTATAAATTCTATCCTCTTTATATTCTAGCCATTTTCAATTCAGTTTTTTTATAGTTGTTATCAACTTTGCCCTCAGTTTACAAGCTGTTTATTCCTAAATTGAGTATACTAGCAGTGACTTTTTTTATCAAAAGAATCGGCGATGTTAGTTGGTTTATTATGAGACGCATTGTGCTTCTCTCTAACACCAAGTGGAAAAGGTTTACATCCATTCATATACAGTTTAGCCTCGCTATAACGCGGTAGTTGGGGTCCATAGTGGGGACCACGTTAATGATGAAGCGCGTTATGCCGAAGTACTGCCTCAGCCTTACTTTATTTTGGGTGCTGACAATGCAAATCACGTCTGCAATAAAATCGACATGCGTTTTCTGGTCATTCGTACTGAGAGTTACGGAGTGACCACAAATTACACGTTCTAAATATACTTTTTAATCACTCAATAGTGTAAATAAAACCAGCACGTAAATATACTTGTAATTATGAATTAGAGGGTAAAGAAGCTTAAAGTCTGCTTAAAGTTCGCAGTGATATAGATCATTAAGAATTGTCTCCAGTGAGCTAGCGAGAACAATAGAAACTGAAATTTCAGTGTCAAGTGATCATATCACACTTCAATGCAATCGCTAAAGGTAGGCTGTACGGTAAAAAAACAAAAAAAAGAACTTAACTGTTTTCGTGGAAAATAGCCTAAATTTTTCGATTCTACTCCGCAACTTGAGAATGAAATGAAAACTGGGTTTAAGTTGTGTCATACTGTGAATTTAGGAGTGATTCTGAGTGAGCTTCAGTAGGTAATCACCATTAGCGGTATTTTGACAAACCAAACAAACTGCAATTTGGGGGTCCACGGATCAACTGCGTTATACTAAGTCACGGTTTATACCGATACGTGTTATAACGAGGCTCTACATGTGTTATACGAGGCTCTGGTTGCACATTATCAGGAAACCTTACACATAAATAAAGCAAATTTTGGCAGAAATCCTTACAGTTAGCCATATATGCGAGTGCTTTCTTGAAACACCCATCGGGCCAAATGTGTCCTTGGATATACAGTACAATTTCATTTTATCCATGGCCATTTTTCTTTTATCAGGGGCCAAGGCCGCGATGGCCACGATGAAATTTAAGCCCTGCTACAGCTAACCGAGTTTTGGCACCAAGGTTTCGTTTATGTAATAGATACAAGATGAGCGGCCAAACTGTATGGGATTGTTAAAATACGCATACATTTAAATGGCCATTTTTACGGGTTATTTTTAAGTTTCAGCAAATTTTAACATAGAAAATCGAAGGGAAATGTTCATAATTCTAATTAGTATTCTGTATCCGACTTACAGCATACTAATTAGCCTGAGCCAACTTCTTTTGTGTTTTTTATGAATTATTAATGAGTGTTCAATTAATTTACAGTCTGTATGGTCCGTTGGCAACATGTTGTAAACTTGCTCTAGGTATTAAGGTTCCCATTCTTTGTGTTCTATTGCACCCTCCCCAGGGTCACGCGAACTATCTGAATTTAACCTTGGTGGGACACTAGCGAGTGAGGTTACCTTGGTGGCCCATGCTCGAGCTTTTCTAGCCCTAATGGTTATTTCCGGTAGGCACTGCAAGTTTTCATGCCAGTTAATGTGATTTTTATATGTTCTAAAATGGGTACCAATCTCCCTCTTTTACCCTCCCTCCCTCTGTCTCTCGTTCTCTCTTCAACAATATCATTGTGCGGAGGTAGTCCTTGGGATTCTACCAACATTTCATTTGATTTTATTATTAATTTATTGGATGTTTGTTTAGCCAAATGCTTCAAACAACACCGAAGATCCGAGTAAACATGGAGGAGACAGCTTAAAATCCAGTTTGGTTTTATTTGCAACGGACGACCATAAGATGAAGACACAGGTACTTGATGATAATGAAACATCTGCTTGTAAATTTGAACCAAATGGTTGAAAAGACTGAACAGTGATATAAAAAAAAGAGTGCTGTGTCAGCAGTGCTCAACGATTTGCAGAAAGCTAAAAGGTTCAGGAAACTAATGATACGCTTGATCAATCGTACGTTTCAAACGTGGTTGAAGGTTGTGAGCAAATTTGAATGATCTAGAACCAATTATACATATCCTCAATCATTTCAATCGATCAGTCAATCAATCATTCAATTTATGCACGATAAGCGACTCAAGCGTACAGCTGGTGGGGTCGTGTAAACGTTAAGTGCGATCGATATAACTACCAAATATATATATATATATATATATAATAGAATATCCGAGATAGAGTTGGCTTGAAAAGAGAGTGCTCAATGCGTTATTTGGCAGAGCAGGATTTACAGAATTTAGCTTAAAATGTTATTGTGACAATAACATTTTAAGCTAAATTCTGTATATATATATATATATATATATATATATATATATGTATGTATGTATTGTTGGTGTTAATGATAGTATATTTTCTGATAATGAACAGCAAAAGGTGTGTATATATATATATATATATGCCCCCTTTGTCTAGAACAAAATTATGCATCATTAAAGCCAGTGAAGAGTCCCTCCTAAATAAAAGAACCGAACTGGTTTCTAAATGCCGCGACAAAAATAGATTCTATTTAAGGAACTTTCCTCACAAAGCTATTACTTTTTATGTAAGAATTTTAATTGAACTTGAGCAAGGGTTAAATGAATGTCGATTCAATAAAATAAGAATTTATTTTCGCGTTAACGAGTTTGAGATTGGCGTTGATGAAAGTATATTTTGTGGTAATGAACAGGAAAAAGTACATCGCAAAACAGTCATCGAAATATTGGCCAAATAAAAGAGTTTCGAACTGTATAACCGAATTCAGTTTATGTATGAATTATGATGGTTTTATTCCCTTATCTTTTATATATTTTGGGATTCCATATAACTTTACATCGACCCTGCAACCGGCCGGAGAACTATCTTGCGTAATTGAAATTTTATTCTCCCTAATGTGTTGCAGAATAGTGTAAATGGCTGCGTTTCTACGCTAATGAATATCACTTCCTAGACAAAAATTATAATTGAACATGACAAAAGCGTTAATGAATGTCGATTTAATGAAATGAATGTATCTTCGCGTTAATAAGTTTGAGGTTGGCAGGGGAGAATCTAGGAATTTTTTTGTCAGTCATAAATTCAACAAAATCTCGGAATGTGGGGTTCTCACATAGCAGACCCCTCCTGGTATTTTATTTTGTTATTTTTGTATACTATGTTTCACAGGCAACCTTGTGCACTACAGGTACCATTGTCTTGGTTCATAAGAGCGCAAGTAGTTTTCTCCAGTGTTGACCAGTTCCATTTACAACCATCCTATCACAATATAAACTAGCGTTCGTCTAATTACCTACTTATTCTTAAATAATAAAATTGTAAGCACACGTAAAAGTGAACCCAAAGTAAATTAATGTTCAACGCTTATGCATTGTAAACGTATTCACTAAACTATAAAAATTTGCGACAGAAGACTAAAAATGTTCGTTTAATTCCCAAATATAAAAACCAACAATGTTTCGGCGATGGATGAACGTCATTATCGAGTCAAATTAACCTAAGCTGACATGATATCTCAGTAAGAAGGCCTTACAAGGATCATATTTCATAATACACCACGCTAAACACCTAAACAAGGCGCAATAAGGTTTTCAAAAACTTAAAAATATAGAAGCTCCAAAGTTTGACGTTACACATAAAGGGCTTCTTATGGGAAATCTTCGGGTAAGCGTTTCAATAATTCACAAACGGCTGATCTTTCATGGAAAGCATGAAGAATCTAAATATTCACTAACGAGTGATATGAATCCACACGAGGACAATTATGAAATGAAGTTGGACAACCTCAATAATCCAAGTAATAAGTTTAGAGCAGAATTCACCAAATTACCTTACAGGCACACATGACTTTCCTCTCTTCGCATTCAAGGAAATTAATGCCGCTACGCCGAAATTTCTATATGAGGACTTTAATGCACTCTCGATGTTGTTGAATGCTTCTCGTCAGACATCATGTGATGTTGCTAAATCCACGAAGTAAATCATCGTAGACGCTTTGCTTTACAAGCTCCAAGTTCGCTTTGAATGCAGACGCCACTCGTTCGAAAGCTTTAGAACTCATTGTCGATATTACACAGTTGTGAAAGTGAGTATCTTTAACACAGAACACCTGGATGAATGATAAACCTTCGACAGGTCAACTCGGGCTGACTGGTCAAGATTCATCGACCAATTACATGTCTCGAAAATCGATACATTAGCAAAACAGATATCTCATTTACGAGGCAAATCGGTCAAACCGGTCAAATTGAGCAGGCAACCCATTGCACCAATCGTTGAGCGAAACCGCAAAATTACAACCAATGAAACTGCCGTAATAAGAGGTAAACCGATCAAAAATGAACAGAGGAGACCGCTTTTGCCTGCGAAATGCCAACCCGCACAACCAGCCAAACCTCATGCTCAGGATCTTATGTCCGCTTCCATCGATTAAGGCTTTCCGATTGTAGCGAATAATGAGCAGTTTCGCGCAATCCTACTTTATTTTTTCATTTTTGGGCTGGCAATTTTTCATCTCAGTTGTGTGACCGATATGACTTACGCTAAATCCGCCACTGGTTGGCTTTGATGGTAATATATTTTCTGGTAATGAACAGCAAAAGGTGTAATAGAAAATTAAAAATACGGATATAAGTATATTATAAAACAAAATCTAACAGTCGAAAGAAAAATTCTAAAAGATTTTTTTCATAACAATTTTTTAATAAAATACTTAGCACTACTCTCTTCACCAAAAATAATTTTGTTTACGATTGATTGCATTTCGCAAGATTACATCTCGATATCTAATCGAATTTTACAGAATCCTAGTGTGAAATTGTGGAACAGATAGCTAGCTTTCAGCTCGTTAGCAATATTCTTAATCGTACTTATTAACTATATCCGCCGTACAATTTGACGAAACATTGTTCTTTATGTTACAGATTAAGTTTTTTAAAGCTGTTTTTTTAAACAATGAAATAATAAATTCCATTTAACAATAGCTAGCACATGTTCTGATAAGATATCTCTTGGGAAGTTAAATATAATCCTCACTGCCCTCCAATGCAGCCGCTCTAATGAGTTAAACATATCTTTGTTATTACGACCTCCCTCCACTACTAATCCGTAGGTCATGAATGATTTATCATGCACCATTCGCAATATTCATTTAAAGCACAATTAAGAGCCAAAATAATATCGTATGCCGTCTTTCCCCAGCAGAAACTAGTTGTATCACCCGCAACGTTATTACATGTAAGCTGATCCTTGTTTAATAAAAACAGGAACATCACTGATACAGAGTGCAAACAAATTAGGACCAGGTATAGAACGCTGTGGAATTCCACACTACACAGGCACTGTTTGATTTCTTACCATTGTCCACCGTATTTTACTTTCTGTTTTTCAAATAATTTCTAAGCCAAGAAAGAAGTAAACTATTAATACCAAAGTTTTTCCGAGGTTTATGCTCTGAAATAGAATGGGATGCGCTATTGAAAGCCTTCTTAAAATCGTCAAAGACTACTCCTACCCCATGTGAGGTGAGCAAGAAGTAACTGTACACCCACTGTACATCCGTTACCAAACAGCTATCCACGATGACATGTTGCATGATTGTACTGTTCACCTCGAATTCAAGAATTTCGCCGGGCACGCTAAACAAACTTTTTTCGGACTATGATTTGCCATATATCTTCTTCATCTTTTTAAAAGATCTGAGTTCGTCGTGCTGATTTCGAGCTACTGAACTTGTTTTCGGCACGGACACTGCATTTGAATAAATGAGTCAGTGATGGAACAACAGCATCATCTGCCAGTTTTAAGAGCTTCGGAGATACGCCATCTGGACCTGTTGATTTATTAGTATTCGTATTCTTAATATATTTTTGTATGGACCAATTGCATTTGTTTCGCTGTTGGAGGAACAATACTTACAAACAAAAGAACTTTCATGGATTATTCGACCAGTTGAACAGCGGAACTATAAATTTTTCTTCCAGTTGGGTTGTTTAGCGTTTCAATGCAAGTGGTCTATATTGTTTTCAGTTATGCAAATTGTGTCACGAGTTAGGAGCCGTTCACGCTGAGATCGATCTAACTTGAATCGATCTGAAACCGATCTGAGATCGACCTCACTTCGCTTCGTGAAGGCGTTCACACTTGAAATGGACTCGCTTGGATCGATCTAGTTCGCATTCAAGCGTTCACACTCCGATCGCTTTTCAGTTAGATCGCTCTGAGATCGATCTAACTAGCTAGTATGAACGGGCCCTTAGACTTGCACTAAGGTAGCACTAGTGTCATGCATAGGCAAATAATTTGCCTAGGTTTTACCAGTTGTGGCAAAATATGAATTCACCATACATGCCTTTCCTTCGTCAATTACCTCCAAAGTATCATCTGTCCTAATTTGCCCAATATTGCAATGTATTTTAGGGGAAGTAGTTTTCCTTCATGTTCCAATATGCTCTAGCTGTCTTTAACTCCTTAAATACATTTGCGAAGTTGGCCGCTTTTGCTAACCTAAGTTCCGACGGGATGTCGTATTAGGACGTCTCTTATTTCCTTATACTTTGTCCAGTCATTCGGACACTTGCTTGTTAATGCCATTATAAGCCATTTGAACCTTCATTTTATTTTAAATGTTAAAGGCCTTGTAATCCAGGGATACGATTTACTTCATATTTTAACTTATTTCCATGGCGCATAAATATTACAAATATTAGAAAACAGTCTTCACCGACACCAATCTTTGATCGTCGGGTTCATCAAAGGATAGTACCAACATAAAAGGTGCTTCAAGAACTTCCTCGAAATTTTCAACATTCATTAGCTTAAAATTTCAACACCTTGGTGGTGGTCTTTTCACTTAAAATCTCGTTACAGTATATACAAGACTACGATCGGAAATTCCAGGTGGGAAGACCCTAACTGATGCACTAAATCCTTTATTTTAATACCACTAAGATCAAATATATATTCAGATATAGGAATTATTCGAATTGCATGATTGATCCCGTTCTGAAAATTAAACATCTGAAAGATGCCTAGTAATGTCTTTCCTTTACCGCAAACTGCAAAGTTTTTCTAATCAGAATTACAGGCTAAATAACAATTAAAATTTCCTTATAGAATTATGTATGAAGATTTCATGCATGTTTCTTTCCAAAGGCTGATAAGTTTTCTCAAAGAAATCACCTGCATCAGGAGGCCTGTAGATCGCAGCAATTATGGTGGGAATTAGGATGGGACAAAATGGAAGTTTAAATCGCTTGGATGTCCAATGCAAACTAATCTTTTGGATGAACAACTTTCAAATCCCCTCACTGCGGCCTCATCGATCCAATCGTATAATTTACAAAAAGATTCCTCTGCTCTTAGTTTCTGAAAGGCAAATGAAAAAATCACTCCCGAGGTTAACAGACATCCTAGTGTGTTCGAAAACAGTTAATCGAGTGAGAAATGCATGGTATTTGTAGAAGTTAAATTTCAATTTCTTCATCAAGGAAGAGTCTTACTATATTTATTAGTCGAATTTCACATCAGTTGGTACTTTTTTCCTCGGAAAATGTTTGACTGAAATAAGCGGTACAATTTTGTTCCTGTCCTAGGAAAAAATTTCATGTGCTTGAATTTTCGACAGGCTACACGTACGTCGAGATTGTTAAGGTTAGGACACGCGAGGCGTCACGTCCCGGAGACATGTCCCAAGGGACAACTCCCTCCGTGTGCACTACGGAAAAACTTCGCTTCGTGGATAAAATTTTGTCTCTGAGAGTTATTGCATGAATTCAAATGGATTTGATTTCCTGCAACGAGTTTCACGGACAGGTGTGTCGCCGCGTCATGTCCCTTCGTGTGAACAGTTCATGCTACATTTCATCGATAAAGTGCCAGGAGGGCCAGTCACTAAGCATTATTTAATTCCCAACGACAGCTGGTCTCACTCCCCCTCTTTCCATTGGTAATTGCTGATTAAAGCTAGTCAATCGAGTAGAACCAGTCCCCGCGGCAAGTCTTCTCGTGTGTCTGAAAATAAGGAAATTTCCCTGCGACATGTCTCCGCGACTCGACGCATCGTGTCTCCCAACCTTTACAGTTTTACTATGGCTGTCGAGAATTATCCTTAACCCTTTAACGCCCGAATTTTCCCCTTTCGTTTATTGTTATCTCCTTGATTTCGCGTTGCTCCGTCATTTGTTGTTTTGTTCCAGAGGGCATTGGGCGTTAAAGTCTATTTTACATTGGGCATATTTTATAGCACGAAGCGACTTTTTGTTTTGTTTTATTGGCTCTCGACTGTAACTGATGAGAAACTATTCTGTGTACACCAAGAAATGTCGATTCGCACTATAAAATACGCCTAGTAGAAAAAAAGCCTTTACAGTGAACTGAATTCGGCTTTTAAAGGAAAGATTGTAATTTTTTTAACCAATATAGACTTTATCCACAGCTGTAAGGGGCTGTAGAGTTCGAGAGAAAATTGAATTATCCACAGACATGTGCTGTTTATTGACGGTAATGTCCGAGATGTCCACAAGTAAATTTTAATCCCAGGCAAAATTTGCACTGACGTTCCTCCAGATATGGTGGTTGCAAGCTTTGCAATATCAGCCTATGGTCACGAATATATCACCAAATGTTTTGGCGTACAGAACGTATGCATTTAACGTCATAGCCACCACGTTGTTGTTCCTTAACAAAAGAACTTTGATCATGTTCTTTTGTTAGGTACGCCGACATGGCTGCCATGTCCTTTTTTATTCGAGTCTCTAGGGTCTGAGTGAATACGCTCTGAAGTGTAAGTCATTGTATCACCCATCGTCAATCTTTGAATGGAGTTGAAATTCATGACAACATAGTTGTCATTTTGTATCACGATTGAACAGTCTAAAAAGTAAGCAAAGTCAAGACATGTAGTTCCATCGAGCCAAAGTGGCTCGAAGAATTTTGTGATCAACGTATAAGGAAACCTACATCTTTGCTGTACCAACTGTCAACTACTTATGCCAGAATTATGTTAACATGGTCAGTCAACTAAATGAAAACAAATATCGTTTTAAAATTATCATGTAAAACGAGTGGGTAGTTTCATAAAAATATAAACTGCTGTGTTACACCATCCAACACGTTGAGCGTTGTTTATACCATTTAAATCAGTACACTTAATATCTTGGATCAGTTTAAATATGAACTATTTGTATGCTCATTGCAGAGCAGTAATCGTGCTATTGTTAAAACTTCCTTTTTCAGGACATGTGTCGGTGCTGCGGAAGTTTTGGTAAGGGAGCTGAAGGTCATTTGATACCTTGTTCTCAATGTGGACAATGTTATCATCCTTATTGTGTGAACGTCAAGGTGGGTTTTTGTAATTTGATTTTGTTTGTGAAGCAACGTGCCACGGTTCAATTTGTTACTCTAAATATGTGAGCTGGTCCCTTGCAGCTACGTTTGAGAATCGCCCACTCAGTCAATCTGAAAAAACAGCATTTAGTACTTGGCAACTGACCTGTTCCAGTTAGTTATCAACGGAAAAGCGTTTGGTTTATTCTGCTCTGGAGCAAAGAATGCAGTTGACCAGTTCTAATTCTGCATATGCAAAATAGATACAATTTTGGTGTGCAATTCCGAAATAGGAAGGTTAGAATGGGACGTAATAAATTTGCGTGGCATTGTGAATTATGAGTTCGCTTGCTTAAATTCCTGTTGAGGTAATATGCGAGTGAGAGTGTTCGCCGTAATGTATCAGACGAAGAGAACGGTGTTTGAAAAACGAAGTGAAGCCGAGATTTTTTTTTTTTTTGAAACGCTCCTCTAAGTATTTGATCGAACTTTGAAGTACTCACTCGAATATTTAAAATGTTAATAACTGACCAGTATTCCAAGTGAATATCGAGGCAAAAGTAGTCTTAATTTAATCAAGTGTTTGATCGTGGTAATAAAATAAATGTCTCGGTTATGATTTCTCTTTTTGTTTTCCTCTCTATTGATATATTTAAGAAGTGCTATTGAAATACTTTACTCCTTTGTATCTCCTTGGAAGTATATGTAGTACCAGGCTAGTGATCACTCCATCAAAAAGACCTTGCAAAATTCATCAGCTGGTAATTGATGAAGTGTTATGTCCAGTCCTGAAACGATTTAGAAACGAGGACAGCTTTCAAAACAAGAAAGCATGACAGAAAGTTGGCTTAATTAGTATTCAGGCATCGGTTTTTTTGAATCGATTATCGTAAATCGTGCGAGGATTGCTAGTAAATCTTTTGCCAGGGAGGTAAACGGTGGAGAATGTGCCCTTGAATTGGTCCCCTTGTATATGATTTACAGAGTACCAAAAACTCAATCAGTATTTTGTATCTAAGAATACAGAGCTCTAATTAATCTAGTTCGTATTTAGTATTTAATACATGACATCCATTGAACAGTACAGAGTACCTATAAGCATGATTTTCGGATGGTCCTGGAGTAGTGGCCGACGCGTATCCAACTTGGTTAGCAACAGTTTTTTTGTATATAAAAGGCCCGCTACGTTGCCAGGTGGAAAAGTTGAACCGAATCCAACTGTAAGCTTGGTTCCTGTATCGAGTAACGATCGCCGATTACGTTGCCGACTGCTCAGACTATTTGGAAACTGGGCTTTCCCTGATGTTATCGTAATGCTGACCCAGCTATAAAACTCTAAATAGGAGTCCTTTCACGACAGTTTCACAAATCTTTATTTCAGACCGCACAGCTGTTAATACAAATAGAAATTCAACACAAAAGTTTTTTGAGCTCTTGACGGGAGTCGAAGCCGTAGCCAATCAGATATAAAACTTAGCGGGTTGCATTCCCTTCAGGTGCTTGCAAACTGCATTGGAATGACGCTTACTTGTGAAGTAGAAACATCAACCCTACCACATCCCGTACAAACTATGCATTACGTTCAGGTGAATTGTTCAAATAGTTATGAACATTAGAAAAATGCGACAGGGCAACATCGAGGATATGCCGTGGAAGAACTAATCGCAGTACTGGAGAGATGACGGAATACTCTGTACAAATCACACATTCTTACCTGTGTAATGAAGGACAGAAGTTATGAGAGACATGCTGTTCAAAATGGATATTCCCCACTTCGAAACCTTGATTTAGTTGCTTTAAAAGTTAATGCATGTTATCATCACGTCTTCCTACGTGGTGTTATTTGTGTGCCTCTGATGCTGCTTGATTTTCCTATCCAAAAACTGTTGAATGAGTGAGAAAACTTTGAAGGATAAAACCATGCAACCCCGTTGCACAATCTGAAGGTGAAAAAATAAATGTGCTTTAGAGTCTATCTTGTTCGACATGACATGGACATTAAGGCAGCAATACTCGTTACAACTGCTCACCTCGATCCTCCATAGTTCAAAACTAGATATACAAATACAGATTTACGTGCTTCAGAACGGCAGTGGATTTGATCAGTATGTCTTCCCAAGTTTAAGTTACTTGAGAAATTAGGCCCATGAAACTGTTAAAGGTTATTTCATCAAAGTCAGCAACCTTCTGACGAACATTTATACTACAACGAATGACCTGGCAGCTCATGCTAATTTGGGTAACCCAAGAGGTCCAGATTACGTCGGAGGAAGTTGATGTACAAGTTATATAAATGAAAACAAAGATAATTTGCACTTCCATTTCACAAATAAAATACATTAGCATATACCTCGCAGGCGAATAGTGCATTTTGCGTAATCTGATTGGTTCCTCTATCTCCGAATATCCTGCACAATTCACCTACAAGCAAAACAAGATGGCGTCCCGTTTTGTTGTAAGTTACGTAAGAAGAACTTTTTTAAAATAAACGAAGTCGCCGTGCCATACAATACATAAAAAGGAACGAAGTCTGGCAATAAAGTATTCAAAGTTATGTATTTCTTTTACTTTTTAGCGATAAATGCCTTCAGGACTAGCTTAAAATGTTTTGTTTACGAATGAGAAGTGGGCGACAAGCCGACTGAGTTCGGTAAACTTATTTTAAAAATTTTGAAAAACAAATATGTGAAAATAGTTATTCACCTCAGTGTCCTTGAATAGTGTAGATATTTACCTCCAGTTCGGTGAATAATTTTTAAATATTAATCCTCTCCTACCAGGATATCTCCCATTGACAAGTAAAATCTTTTGATGTTAACCTGAGTAAGATAGTAGAAGACAGATTCCGCCAGGAAACAGTCCACACTACATGGGGTTGGCAATGGAATGCCTTCGGCCGTTTGTTCTAAATCTCGTCGTAAAACTCCATACTTTGACAGAGATCAACGTAACTCATAGGATAAACGGTCATGCATGACAAGTGCTCCTGCACGTGATGTCACTTGAATATTTCTAGTGGGAGGCCTTAATGGGGGCTTTGTAAACTTTGAAGGGCCAACATCTAGGACAGATTTCAGAAGTGCCTCTCAAACCATTAAGTATATCATCTCGTACAGCACCAACTGCGGACTAGTCCAACATTAAAGAGGTTGATGATTACGTTGCTCTACAAGTTGGGGTGGCCCTACGAATGGCCCAGTAATTTTTTAAGAAGTTGGGGCCTCCCCAATAGTTAGGCCACTGAATGGCCCTTGCAAAGTAATGATATGCAAATTTTAAATCTGTTTTGTACAGGCTTCCAAAACTCTTGAATGTTTTATTCATAAATGTTCGAAATATTCTTTCTACCTTTTTTATACATGATTTTTTCTAGACGATCTCTCGTAACCTCACTTCGAACGGACGAGACGAAGCAATTTCAATTATTTCTAATTTTTTATGATTTTAACCCGATTTTCGTGATTTTATTCCGGAAATTTTGTATTTTTGTTTCAGATAAATAAGGTGATTATCACAAAAGGTTGGCGTTGTTTGGATTGTACATTCTGTGAAGGATGTGGAAAAGGTAGCGACGAAGCTCGCTTGTTGCTATGCGACAGTTGCGATATCAGTTATCATATATACTGCTTGGATCCTCCATTGGATCATGTGCCTCACGGTGGATGGAAATGCAAATGGTAAGACAGCTTGTACTGTATTTCACTGTTAAGCCCCCTCCCTGGCTTTCTTGATTTTTATTTATCCTAGAGTGGGCTTGTTTAAAGGGGAGTGCTTAATAAAGGGCAGGGGTTGTTTGGCATTACAAGTGAAACTTCTGAGGTTTCTGCAAAAAGAACTGGAGCCGTGTTTGAAAAAAGGGGGAAACAACGATTTACTGCGTTGGAAGCATATCATCTAGAATTTGTTCAGACTGAACACCTGGTTCTCGAACACCCGTAAAGCAAGGGAGATGGACGAGGAATTTACACAACAGTTCTTGGGAAAGAACTCGAGAGGAAAAAGAGAGAAGCTTGAATAATAAAACTACTCGTGGTCTAATAGGATATGGGTGGAGTGAGGCTGATATAAGCATTGCACAATGCTTTTTAAGAAGATGTTTTGAAAGGAAGCATATTTTGGAATTAACTATTTATGAACGTTTAGAACGAGCCGACGAAAAGCTTGATAAGAATTCTCCCTATCAATATGAATCATTGTTACCAGGAGTAATGAATCGTCGACGAAAATTAATACTGAGTGTTTTAAAAATAATTTCACGAACAGTTTTCACCTATGATTTAGAATTTAGATTTGGCTTCTCTTACTGTTTAACTTGTAAGAGATAAAATCTAACTTTCTTTCAGATGTCAGGATGTTTTTAAGGTCTTGTTCCTAGCGTATAAATAATTTCTGGAATGACTGATCCGTCCAAGTTCCACTGCTTTTTCAGTTCCCTCGCAAGCTCTTGATACTTCCACTTTTTCTATTTCCTTCGTATTTATCTTCGTTTCGTATAAATCTGCTCCAGTTCCTCTTCCTCCTTTGCAGTTCTTGCAATTCTTCTTTAGTCCAATCAAGATATGCGGCGGAATATCTCAATAAGGATATTGCTCAGGTGTTGATATTCTTTTTAACTCACGACCCGTTAACAAGCTGTTTTTTGCCAAAGTTCGTCACCACCTGTTGCCAAGACCCTGCACTGGCCATACGATTTTCATAAAGTTGCACTGCTTGTGCAAGGACAAAATTGCATTTCCCCCCGCATTTAGAAAATTTCAGGAGAAACTGTGACTGAACAAGGAGTTAAGTGCCATACAGGTGAAACAACTGAGCCCCGGGGTCGGTTGCACGAGACTCGAATTACTTACCTGGGCAGGTAAGTTTCACCCGCTGGAAAAATTGGTTTTCCCGTGGGTATTCATTCGCACAGAGATAACACGCCAACAGCATAATTAAAACTTCTTTGAACACAAATTATTCAGTGTGTAAAATTTCTAAGTTCAATAGCGAATGATTACCTCTTTAATGACTTTTAGTACATACACGAAAACAAGGCTTACATGCCCACCAAAGAATGTTTTAAATAGGCGTACACTATTAGGAACAAGGTCTGTGCGAAAGTTCTCAACGCCCTTCCTCATATTAAGAGTTTATTCAAGTGAAACAAACTTAATTTTTGTGTCGTAATTACTTCAACGTAGAATTTTTAGAATTTTTGCATTGATTGTATCCTAGAACAGTTTAGTATTCTCGTTCTGTTAAGCTGGAGTTGGGAACTAGCCACGAATTAGTATCAAAACTTGAATTATTACGATGTTGCTGTTATTAAGGATCATGGTAAAGACGTAAATTGTTATGACGTTGGTTTGGAGTTAGTTTAGGATGCTGTTAAGATGCATTATATTATTTGAGTGAAAATAAGATTGCACAAGGGTTAGTGTTAGAGAGAGGATTTGGATCAGGGTTAGATTTGGAATTACGATTGCGTATCCCACCTTGTAGTAACCATAAACAGAAAGTTGTTTTCCAGCAAAGAATCTGTTCTACCACCCTGTTTGGTCAAGCGACGAAGACAATTTCAGACTACAGTCTTTAAAAGGTTGCACTGACGTAGTTTGCGATGGTTTTACAATTACAAAAAATATAAACTACCAGAAATCACAGCAAAACTGTCGGTGCAAATATTAATAAACATAGCAAATATCAGAATAAAGAACTTGCTGAATGTAAACCAATTCTGGCGTGGTGTTCCTTCTTTTAGGTGTGTAGTTTGCACTAACTGTTCAAGGACAACTCCCGGCAAGTCTTGTAAATGGATGTCGAACTACACCTTATGCGGACCTTGTGCAAGTCTCGTAACTTGTCCAATTTGTAAATCAGCTTATAAAGAACAAGATTTGATGATTCAGTGCATTGACTGTGAACGGTAAGATGAAAATTGATCAAAAAGTCTTCTCTTGTATTGCTGTACTGCTGCTGTGTAAATTATTTTTTCGTGTTTATGAGTTCCGCAGATAACTCAAATTATTTAGGTACTTCAGTGGAGAAGTACATGCTAACGTTGACCAGATTTTATTTCGTTTTTAACTACCATATTTGCCATTATAAAATATAACTCGCTGTAGCAATTACAGGGTGAAAACCACCAAATTTTAGTAAATTCTTTTTAAAGTTAACAAAACATTTTTAAAGGTTTTCTCCTTCAGTAAGATATATGTATGTATGTATATATTTATTTATTTATTTATTTATTTTATCGTATAAAACGTTCTAATTAGCCCCTTGGGTATACATTTGCCCTTACCTCGTCGGCTCTCTTTGCCCATTCGGCGGCCATAGCAAGAAGGCACTTATTATGTCGCCAAGTAACAAGGCGTATAGCAGCTATTCTTAAGCTTATAACACAGACAAACAGATCGGAATGGGGTCGGTAAAGAATTCCCAAATGGACTTTTTCTTTAGGACTTAAGATTAATCAGTCTACTGGCAAAGGGAAGCGGAAC
Organism: Heliopora coerulea; assembly: GCA_030142905.1. Taxonomy (NCBI): domain Eukaryota; kingdom Metazoa; phylum Cnidaria; class Anthozoa; order Scleralcyonacea; family Helioporidae; genus Heliopora; species Heliopora coerulea. The sequence continues at coordinate 1,265,051 of JASJOG010000036.1, read as the reverse complement.
CGATTATACTGCAGTTATCTATGCGCTCTGCTATTGATTGTAGAACGGTTATGGTTGTTGGTGCTGTTGGTGATGGTGATGGTGGTGGCAGTGGTGGTGATGATGTTGGTGATGATGGTGTTGGTGATGATGGTGTTGGTGACGATGGTAATGGTGGTGATGGTAATGGTAGTGGTGGTGATGGTAATGGTGGTGGTGGTGGTGATAGTTATGGTGGTGATGGTAATGGTGGTGGTGGCGATGGCGATGGCGGTGGTAGTTGTGGTGGTGATGGTGGTAGTGGTGTGGTAATGGTGGTGGTAGTAATGGTTATGGTGATGATGATGATGGTGGTGGTGGTGGTGGTGATGTTGTCGTTATCGTTGTTGCTGCTGTTTTTGTGGTGGCTGTGTTGTTGTTTTGGCTGTGGTGGTGGTTGTGGTGGTGGTTGTGATGGTGGTGGTTGTGGTGGTGGTGGTTGTGGTGGTGGTGGTTGTGATGGTGGTGGTTGTGATGGTGGTGGTTGTGATGGTGGTGGTTGTGATGGTGGTGGTTGTGATGGTGGTGGTTGTGATGGTGGTGGTTGTGATGGTGGTGGTTGTGATGGTGGTGGTTGTGGTGGTGGTGGTTGTGATGGTGGTGGTTGTGATGGTGGTGGTTGTGATGGTGGTGGTTGTGATGGTGGTGGTTGTGATGGTGGTGGTTGTGATGGTGGTGGTTGTGATGGTGGTGGTTGTGATGGTGGTGGTTGTGATGGTGGTGGTTGTGATGGTGGTGGTTGTGATGGTGGTGGTTGTGATGGTGGTGGTTGTGATGGTGGTGGTTGTGATGGTGGTGGTTGTGATGGTTGTGGTGGTGGTGGTGATGTTTTCGTCGTCGTCGTTGTTGTTGCTGTTGTTTTGGTGCTTGTTGTTGTTGTTTTGGTGCTTGTTGTTGTTGTTTTGGTGCTTGTTGTTGTTGTTTTGGCGGTGGTGGTGATGGTGTCGTTGTTATCGTTTGTTGTCATTATTGTCGTTGTTGTTGCTGTTGTTGTTATCGTGAATCAGAAATGTATGTAGGTAAAAATTTAGCGATCTTAGATTTAAATGCAAGAAGTTTTTCTCAGATCTCCGTTTTATTGCACATGGTTAGTGTCTGTTTTCAATCTTAGAAGAGTTTTCACACAAAAGTTGAAGTCATTCTAATATTTTACGAACGGGAAATTACTTCTGTTCTCCTACCATTAAAAAATTACATTCTTAAAAACGGAAATTTTGAATAAACCTGTCCAGTTTTGCTGAAAAGTCTCTCTCATCGACATGGTGCTTTCTAAAACAGTTGTCATACCTTATTTATTTTGGTTTTAGATGGCTCCATGCTTATTGTGATCAGTTTGTGAAGGAGGAGGATGTTGAGCTTGCTGCTGATTCAGGATACAAGTGCTGTTTTTGCCGGCCAAAATCTCAAAGTTTCTTCTCAATTACCAGCACTACCAATACCTTAACGACAAGCCCGCACTGGATTCAGTCAACTTTTAATTCATTTACATCCTTTTCATCCCACTTTACCTCTGGGTTCGGTACGTTAGGTAAGTTGGAGGGCATCAACTGTAATGTACAACGTGTTCATGAACATCATTAAAGTAACATTAACCCTTTGAGACAAAATGTCCGATATGTCGGACACCTAGAACAGATAACGAAACAAAATGCCAGAAGAAAGCAAAAAGAAAGAGAACAAAAAACAGGGAAAAAATCACTTCCATTAAAGAATGATAAGCAATTTATTAAACAAATAACAGACAAACAAATAAGTGACCAACAAATAAACCAATAACAAACAATCATACAACAATAAAACAATTCAACAAACAAATGAACAAACTAATAAACAAACAAGAACCTGTCCGGGAGTCGATGTTGGTCAAAGACACATACAGGCTGCGAGGTGTGCAAAAATTCTTTGTCTTACACTCTTTAATTTGCTTGTAACGTTTCTCCAGAGAACTTTTCAGCTCTTTCCAGATAGGGGGTAAGAAACTACCGCCCCAAAGAAGACGGCAATTCCCCCACCTGAACGTATTCTCTTCATATTGGAACAAATATGGTTGACCATACTTTTGAAAAGTCGGGGGTCCGGACCCTCCTTCCTCCCGGGGTATTGCCATTGGTGAGCGATAAAATAGCATGCTAACGCATCTGGTCAAATTCATGAAGTATTGCAAAGCGTTAAGAGTGAAACTTTAGCAGTGTAGTCCCTTTTAATTTGAACAGTTACATTCTATTTTTTGTGTTGTTCAGGACCACCATCACCAAAAGCTACGGCTGTCCAGCATTACCACCCGGGTCCCGGAAAGAAACCATTGCATCCTGTTCAGAGGCACAATACGAATGGCACTGTAGAGATGAGTCTGGCAAGCCGAATAGCTCTTGGGAACACTAGTGAGACGTGCTCTCCCGGAACAGTATCTCTAACAGACTGTGGAAGGCGACACATCCACCAGACCAAAAGACATCATAACAGAATTGTCAAGAAGAAAACAAAACCAAAAATTAAAGTAAAGTCAAGTCAAATTGGGTTGAATAACTCAATAACCAGCGCTGACAGACAACCACCTCTTCACTCTGTAAATCTTGTGCAACCTGTGCCATCATTTGCGAACCCCGCTACTAAAGAGAATTCTGGTGGACAAGGTGTAGACTGGGTAAGAGTTAGCATGAGGCAACTAGTTGAATTATTTTCTTGTTGTTCTATGTTACTCAAAAATTTGTTGCGCAAGAGTTCAATTATGATAAGCGCGCAAATATAACTCACGGTTAAATGTGTTTCGATCGTTGGTTGGTTGGTTGATTGATAGAGGAAGAGAGAGTAGGTGGATGTGAAGAATGAATTGAAAGAGTGACAGAGTATAATGCTTTATTGCCCCTTAATAGAGGAGTAAATAAGTTAATTACAAAGTTTAAAAAAAGAAAAAATTAAATTATTTACAATAAAAACTATTAATTAAAAAAAATGTACCCTAATATATGAAATGTATTTGGCCGTTCTCAAAAAAAATTTGTCTTTCTCAACATCACATGAATTACTTAAATTTCTTAGACCTTTCATATCACCAAAAATCGCTTCGATGAATTCGTCATCGTTCAATAAATACAGTTCCACTGAGATTATAAGTGGTAAGGTATCCATCACCCAATCCCACAAAATATTTCTTTCAACCTCCGACTCTCTACAATACAAGGCATATTTCAACGGTTGGCTGCAAGCCATGTGACATTTTTCACATTCTACATTGATATTTTCAAAATCCTCCATTCGTTTAACCCTCAGGGTATACGAACCGCATAATATGCGTAAAACATCAGTTATTTCTCCCAGATAGTCCGGATACTCCCTTGCCAGGTGCCACCAAAAGATTGTTTTCAACTTCTCATGACCCATGGACTGGCTGGTTGACTGGACTGGCTGGTTGACTGGACTGGCCGGTTGACTGCATTGGCCGGTTGACTGCACTGGCCGGTTGACTGAACTGACAGGTTGACTGAACTGACAGGTTGACTGGACTGGCTGGTTGACTGGACTGGCTGGTTGACTGGACTGACTGGTTGACTGGACTGACTGGTTGACTGGACTGGCTGGTTGACTGGACTGGCTGGTTGACTGGACTGGCTGGTTGACTGGACTGACTGGTTGACTGGACTGACTGGTTGACTGGACTGGCTGGTTGACTGAACTGACTGGTTGACTGGACTGACAGGTCGATTGATTGTTTGATTAGCTGACTGGTTGATAGACTGGTTGAATTGTTGGCTGGTTGACTGATTACAGGTAGAGTGGTAGACTGACACACTGAGTGATTGACAAATTGATTATTTTACTGATTGATTGATTGATTGCTTGGTTAATTGATGAATTCAAGGATTGGTGGATTGATGGATTTAAATCCAGTTAAGGGGGTCGTTGAGTTTGTCAGTTCGTTTGTCGGTTCGTGAGAATTCGGAGGCTAGCTTACTGGATGATTAGTTGCTGTATAGGTACTTGAGGATGTAATTACTCCCAAGTGGATAACGAAAAGGATTTCGACCCAAGTGTTACCCCTTACCAAATACCGGAAATTCAGATCAATGTACAAGTTTAGGTTAATCAAACCATTTTACAAATATGATACTGAGGACGTAAACAGTTTCATTATGAGATCAAAATAAGTTCGGTCGACGACGTAATCAGATCACAGGCACAGCTGATTCGAGATACTGAGTCACCTCAACAGTTGTTTTTGGGTCAGGAGGACTGAGCAAGCTCGCTCAACCAGGTCAACTGGTTGGTAGGTTAGAGGGATTGAGTTGGTCGACCATTAAGCGTGATTGAAGCGAGCGAACGAGGCTGATTGGTTTATATTTGGATGCGAATGGATGTTGTTCTTTACCCTTAGGAAACTGTTAAGAATTTTTAACTAACAGCGTTTTTCTATCGTAGAATCATGCAAATCAAACATCGCTAAAGAAACAAGCAACCAAGAAGCGTGTTGACGCGAAGAAAAAGTTTTCCGCTGGTAAAGATGCTCAACTACAGAAAGTACAGGTATAATTATGACCTAGGTCTGTAGCTGTGGCAAACATATAAGCTTATATTCGTTGCTTTTGATATTGCATAGGACCTTGATATTAACCTTTTCCTTTGTCATTTCAGGAGGATTTTTTTGGTAGAAGTTTGTTGATGTCTACGACGAACATAACAGAAAATGTGGTTCGTTCTCTGTCGTCTCCGGTGGCAAATAGTCAAAATCATCACGTCACGCAGTCTAATAACCATTCGGAGAATAGTACTGGGTTTGTACATGTATTCCATTCTCAAATCAGAGCGAAATGGGATTCATTTTGTATTACTGCATTACCTTCTAGCAAACCGAATTCCATGAATACCTGTACTGACTTCATAAAAACAAATTAGTGGAAATATTAGTCTTGACGAAACCAAAAACAAAATTCGTGTGTGGTGATTTGTTGTTGTGTCGAATCAGTATTTAACCGTCATTGACAGCTTTATAGCATAGTTTTCTTGTCATAATTTGCGTCTTTGCTACATTTCTATATTTCATTTATTCTTACCGATTTGCATCCTTGAGGAAGCAAAGAAAAAGGTAAATTGTGAGTAAACAGAGAGCACGAAAGGACCATAAAGTAGCATTCGACCAGGAGTTTTTATATCAAATTTTTTATTCACTGAAAGCTCATCGTAAACTTCGAGTAAACAACAAATTTTTTAATTGTATACATGTTTCGGCAAGGCTTATACCATTTTCAGTACAAGTGATTATGGATGTTTACAATTTATATGCTAAACTAATTAAAATACCGGGTATGACGCATCTAATGGATGCGTTGTATGTATCATACCCTGTATGTTAATTAGGTTAGCATATACATTGTAAATATCCATAATCACTTGAACTGAAGATGGCATAAATCTTGCCGAAACATGTATACAATTAAAAAAATTGGTCTTTTACTTGACGTCTATTTTAATAGTGGTGCTTATACTATCCTATGAAAGTCATGACTTCCAATACGAGGTAAAAGCTCTGGTATGTTTATGAAATCGGGAATTTTGTAGCAATGCTTAACTGTTTTCACACCAGTCAGCAAATACTGTTGGACCTTGACCACATATACACTGATACGTTTTAGGAGTTTGACCATTCTACCATGTTTTGTTTCATTCGGAATACAAGTGTACCAAGAAATATTCTGATCTTTGAATATGGTTGTTTGCTTATTGTAGTTGGCCTACGAGTGGTGCTGCGCCAGTGGCGGTAGATCCTTTACAGCAACCTGATGATTTAAATATACCTGACCCAGACGCTTTAGTAAATCAGTTGGACATGTTGGTAACCGCTGCTGAAGGTGAAAACATGAGAAAAGAAAACCGTTCTACGAGCCAAGGTGAGCCATAGTTGCATAATGCCTTATAGCGGCTGTATAGCAATAAGTTGTATTTTTAAAATGAAATGTAAGGCTATTTAGGCTCTCATTGTATTCTGGTGAGATTCAGAAAGCAAAATACACTTTTCATAGACCCATCCTCTGAACGTAGGACGATGCGTTTGTATAGCTTGTCATTACGTCAATGCTTGATCTCACGTTACTCTCAGGTTGTCATATGAACGTGGCTAACTAATGAGGTTCTCTTCGGAAAATTGCATTCACCTTGTGAGCACCGTAGTCCTTTCCCGCCCTGCCCCTTCTACCCGTTTATCTTTGTCTCTTTTTTGTTACTTACTGTTTAATGATATAGTAATGAACTTTGACCCTAACGTATATTCCCTCCTTCCACTAAGAACGGCGATTGAGCGGGCAGAGAAGTCACGGATACCCTTCTAGTTCCATGGAGACCCCAGTTAGTCAACCGACAATTCACGATGGAATCCATTCTTTGAATTCGGAACAACGACGTCAACAGTCACATGAACTCGACATTCCTCTTCCATCGGGAGACTTACCTATGGTCGACAGCAAAGACATCGAAGATTTTTTTACAGGAATGGAAAAAGAATTAGACCAACGAGAGGCAGTATTTATCAATAATCCTGTCAAGTCCGATCCATTGTTAAGTTCAGCTGGAGTTCATACGGCCTTGACACCAAACCCAGAGAACCGCCCTCCACCTCCCTATCCGGGAACAGCCCACACGTTACCTCTGCGTGACAGTTATCCCAATACACACGAACTTCATGATGCCGCTTGGCAAAATCACGAAAAGCAAAATCATTATCGAACAACCGCGACACCTGTTGGGAATCCTCCTCCATACCAGGCTCCTCTTAGCACTTCTCGTCAGGATCTTCCTCCAACAGATTTAGTTCATAGCAATAAAGGAGGCTCGCGTATAGAACCAGAATTTGAACACAACTTAGAAGATGACTTTGGTCCACGTCGCGTTAGACCTGAAAGCCCAAGAGTTGATAGTCAGAAACAATTGCTAAAGTGGCAGGAAGACGAAAAACTCGGCGCTATGGCAACAATCTCGCCAGTTCTTTATGCAAATTTGAGTTATCCTAAGCTTCATCTGGAATACCCAGGTATGTTGGGTACTTTCTAATATGATCTGCTCAGTTCCCTTTGATGTACTGTGGTTTATTTTACTGCTAATAAACTGTCCAAGAACACTAGGACCACCAGGGTCTTCGCCCTTAGGGAATATTAATCGCTGACTCGCAAATTAATTTTTACCTCCAACATTGTAATTTTGCCGATTACACCTTTTGCTATTCGTTACCAGAAGATATACTATCATTAACGACAACCTCATACTCATTAAAGCTTTTGTCAAGTTCATTAGCATAGTTACGCAAACATTTGCATGGTTAGGAAGAATAAAATTTTGATTACGCAAGACAATTTTACGGTCTTTTGCAGAGTCGATTCAAAGCAGTATGGAATCCCTAACATGTATTTTAAATTGTTAACGAACTTATGTTTAGAGTACTTTGTTAACCCCGTTCAACTTTCACGTCTCTGAAAGAAAAAAAAAAACAAACAAAACTGTATTGCGATCAAAACTTCGCAGTCAAAGCTTTCATGCAGTACTGCCACGTACTGTAAGCTTTGATTGTGAAAATAGTTTTGTCTGAGACGTGAAGTTGATGTGTGCGAGCAAAGTACTGTAAACTAAAGTTGGTTTAGAGCTTGAAATATACATATGGTATGGTATGATATGGTATGATATGAAGAGCAAATTTTGAAATCTCCCATTTACATATACATCTTTTGCTGTTCATTACCAGAAAATATACTATCATTAACGCCAACCTCGAAGTCATTGACGCAAAAATACATTCATTTTATCCAATCGAAATTCATTAGCATAAATACGCAACCATTTGCATCGAAGGGCATTCCATAGCGCCAACAGACGACCATTAACACCATTCTACTATACGTTAGGGGTAATAAAATTTCAATTACGCCAGATGTTTCTCTTGCGTAATTGAAATTTTATTATCCTTAATGTATGGTAGAATGGTGCTAATGGTCGTCTGGTGGCGCTATGGAATGCCTTTTGATGCAAATGGTTGCGTATCTATCCTAATGAATGTCGATTGAATAAAATGAATGTATTTTTGCGTTAATGAGTCTGAGGTTGGTGTTAATGATAGTATATTTTCTGATAATTAACAGCAAAAGGTGTAATGGGTTATAGACGAGACCGTGTTTAAAAGATTAGCGAATAAAACAATTAATGTAAATAAACCGGTAGACAGAGGTTGAAAAGCCGTTTGTGCGATCAGTTAAGACGTCCAAGAAAGGAAGAGTGGAATTACTCACTAACTCACTAGAAAACATGATAATTTGATGTTATGAGTTAAGATAGTCCTGAAAAGCAATCGGCCGATGGGCAGAACTTAGTCAGGAGAGCGAAAAATAGCGAAGTAGTCATGGACACATCAGCGAAATAAAACAGGTTTGAACTGTCCAACCGAATTCAGTTTATTTACGAATTTAGATAGTTTTATACCTTCATTTTCTATACATGTCGGGATTCACCTATAACCTTATAATTAAATCGTCCCTGGAATAGTCATGACAAATATCTTGTGTACTTGAAATTTTATTCTCCCTAATGTATAGTGGAAGTACGTGTTAATGTTCGTCTGCTGGCGCTACTGGCTGCCCTTTGATGTAAATGATTGTGTATCACTGCTAATGAATATCACTTTCTATGCAAAAAAATTTTAAATGAACGTGACAAAAGCGTATATAAATGTTGATTTTAGAAAACGAATGCACATTCGCGTTAATGAGTTCGAGGTTGGTGTTAATGAAAGTATATTTTCTGGTAATAAACAGCAGAAGGTGTATTATTTTGTTGCACGTATGTTTGCCAACATCTTTCATGTTCAACCGTTATATTTGAGCCATTTGCCTTTCAATCTCCGTCATTTCGTCTGATAATTGGCTGACTGTAATAAATTCTCCATATTACTTTTTTCTGACTTTTAGAATTTGTCGTTTTCTTCATTGGATTATAGCATTTTTTTTCAGCGAAGCTACCGAGTTTTGATATTTACTTGGTCCAGTAAGAGATTTAACGCTTGGCATGACAATCAATTCATTAATTAGACACAAGAGTTTGCGGTAACGTCACGTTTTTTCTTGTTAAATTTTGCTGAGCATTCTTCCTGGACACTCACGACTTCATCAGAGCAAGATACTGAAGTTTAGATATTATATTCAAACATGCAAGAGAAGACTTGGACTGCCCTTTTTTCCTAAATTTATTCTATTAACAATTCTCTGGTACATATCTCTTTTTTAGTATCCATATTAGTATCCACAGAAACTATCAGGAACAAAATAGATTTTCTTTCAATTGACGCCGTAACGCCATTAAGCACGCGATTATCGTGAAATCCGTTGTAAAAAGATTGTAACATATACAAATACTAGGTTAAAACCAAAACTTCAGTTTCTTGCTATGATGAAGTCCCGAGTGTCCAGGACAAAAGCTCAACAAAATTTAACTATAAACAACGTGACGTTACCGCAAACTTTCGTGTCTAATTCATAACTTTGTCCAGCTAGTAAATTACTCCTTTTCCCGCTTTCTTTGTAGACTGGCCCGCTCGATACAGGGCCATGGCAAGATTATGGAGAAAACTTACGACTGATCAACGAGAACCATACCGGGTAAATGATGCATGAAAACTAAATTGTACATCAATAATTAAATCATCGATAATATGGAATGATGGAAGCTTAAACGCGAGCAAAAAAAAAAAAAATCAAAAAAATCCAAATAAAATTCCCTGTTTTTAAGGGTGAAAATGCTAAATGTTGCTAATTCGTCGTAAATTCGAAGATTTGTGTAAAACCTGGAGTAAAAATAATGACAAGAACAAACTAATGGCTTTTCTAGACTCGTGTGCTTAGCTTAGTCATCTGCCGTATGGCAACTTAAGGTTTTTAACTTCATCTTGTTGTTTTGCTTTGTTTATTCTTGATTTACTTTGTTTTGTTTTGAGTGTTCAATTTAACCTACTAAAACTCAAATTAATTAAATTAATTTGCATTTTGTTTCAGTTGAAGGCGAGAGATAACAGAGTCAAACTTAAAGATCAGTCGAAACGAGTAAGTGATTTACTTGTGATAGTACAGAATGAGTTGGTATTATAAACGTTTCTGACGCAAAGTTTTATTCAATGCGATTACGATTTGACTGTCGCATATGATCAAATATAGGATCTGTTTTTAATTAACTTTTAAGTATAATGTAGAACACTCTGGTTTGCTCACCTAACTTTTACTTTACCTCCAGGCTGTTAGTGTTACCTCAAAAGCAACCCCGAACAAAGAGTCGTCGGAAGTTGCTGATGGACAATTATCGCTTGATACACAGTCAAATCACGTCAACAGACAGCCTGTTATTCCGGTGAATCCTTCATGTATTGCTACTGACGTGTCAATGAGTCAACCTCCCCAAGAAATGAACAGCTGTATACTTCCGGCCACCTCCAATCCTCATGCTGTCAACAATGCAGATAAGCCCCAGTCCCTTCAGCTCCCGGAACCCCAGAATTTCATAATTCCGTTTCCGGACCAACCTCCCCAGAATTTTCGCCATCCATCTCAACCACCTATGTCTATCAGTTGTCCTGCAAGTATTGCGCCAACTGACTTACTGTCATCCACATCTGCCCATGTTTTGCCCAATGACCAGACGAAAATGAACAAAAACGTGAAAAAAAATCGGGGCGAGAAAGACAGGGAAAAAGAAATAAAGGAGAAAAAGAACCAGATCTGGCAAGAGAGAGAAAGAGAGTGGAAGTTACTTCAACAGCAACGGCAACTGGAGAATCGGAAGCAACAGCAACAGCACCAAGATAGTTACATCAACCGGAGTGAGGGAAGGCGATCGTTAAACAGTCGCAAAACAACGAATAAAATACCAGACTGGAGAAAAAATATGTCGAAAAACGAGAAAGGTGGTACTGGTGCAAGACAGGGAAGTTTAACGACAGACCAGCAAGCCCAGTCTTACATAACAAAATCAGATGGCAACGACAATGCGTCTCAGTTTCAAACATCACGAATTCCCTCGTCTACTTCTTTCGATGACGCTGACTCGGGTAAACGAGATACCAGTCAAAACTCGGACAAAACGCATGAACATGTCAGTAATCCTGATCGTCTCTTGGGAAGGCTAGAATCTTCTGAAGGACAAGTACTTGGACAATCGACATCAACTTCATTCCAAATGATACCCGCTACATCGGCCACACCAACCTCAGCTGACAATGCGACACGTTGGACTAGAGAGTCGCCTCGTCATACTAGAAATCCAACACCTCAAACCACAACACCACAAACCACGCCGAAACCAGGCAAAGAAGATGAACATGCCTGGTCAGGACAACAACAGCAACAACCACAGCAGCAGCAACTACAGCCGCAGCGACAATTACTGTTACAACAGTTAAACCAACCAACCGTTGTTGATAATGGTCCATCCTCGAGCCAGTCTTCGCTATCATTACTCATTCCGTCAGTAACTGACCCTTCGCAGATCGCGGCTTCCAACCTTTGCCAACCTTTGGCAGCGGCGCACCAGTTGACATTAAGGCCTGATGGAGCTACGCCTGATCAGTTTCAAGCACATAACGAACGGTCAATGTCTGCGAACACTGCGCTAGAACAACAGCAGCATCAGCAACAGCAGCAGGCTGAAATTATGCAGCGGGAACAGCGTAAGCAGTTGGTCCGGGCGCAACAACAACAACAGGAATATTTGCAAATGCAATTTAAACAACAACAGCAATTGGCCCAACAGCAGCCTTTTTCTGGTGGTCAGCAACCGCGTCAAGCAAACCAATTCACAGCGACGTCGAAAGAAATGCCCGAGATAGAAAGCGAGGAAGAGCACCAAGAACGTTTGAAATTCTTGTATAGACAACGTCAAATCCAGAAACAGATACAAGCTCAACAGTACATGATGCAGCAGCCAGTGCCGTCAAATCTGTGGGTGAACAATGCTCAGATGCTACAAAGTATAGCACAAAGGATTCCGTCCGATACTGTTCAGCAACAAATGATGCTCGAACAACATCGTATGTCTAAACGTCATGACATACGACCGACCATCAATTTAGAGAAACTACCTCTTGAACATCAACAAGCAGTAACAACTCCTATAAATAAAGGTGGTAGCTCAGGTACAGGTATGGATCAGTCGTCAAGGTTTAATTTCCGCCTACCAACACCTAATAACGATGATCAATTGACATCCAAGAACAACTACGGGTTTCCACCTCCAGCGCCGATCGCGCAATCTTCCATGAGCATTTCTCTAACGTCCACCTTCACAACACCTTCTGGGACAGTGAACTTGACGTCCTCTTCGACCAGTACGGATTTCTCAGAAACTGTTGGTCGCAATAATGATGATAAAAGGTCGAATAAAGGCGGAAAGAAAGAGAAAAAGAATTCCGCTGTGGAGAACCAATTGGGCATGGCCCACTCAAAGGACGGAAGATTACCAAGTAAATCTGTTTTGGGATCATCAGTTTTTCCGGGTGAAAATCACGTTGTCCAGCATGTAGAGACGGGTGGTAACACAAACTTGATGGACAGCGAGGGAAGTTGTGTTACATTGGAAGAAGGAAATGTTAACCATAATGAAAGAAGACAAGCAAACAGTTGTGAACCGACTGTTGGAGAACGCAATGAAAAACCAGAGAACGAGAATCATATTACTGCTAACGAAGTTAAAGCTAAGTCACTGACCGTGGCTCATCCCTTCGGATCAGTTACTTCAGGGCTGCAACCAAATCAAACAAATCAACTTCTTCTTCCTCCACCTCAAGTATCATTGCCTCCTCAGCAGCAACATCTGATATTGCAGGCTCAACAACAGCAATTACTGTGGCAGCAAGCACATGCGCAGCTGCAACATCAATACCAAATATTTTACCAGCAGCTGCAGCAGTTACAATTACAGTTACAACAAACCCAAGACCCTCTTCTGCACCAGCAGGTCTTACGTCAGCAACAGCAGCTGCAGTTCTTACAAACGCAGATTTTACAGCATTGGCAGCAGGGTCAGATTGTCATGCAGCAAATTCATTTGCAAGCTTTTGGATTAAATGCCTTGTACAACCAGATGGACCCTACCCAACAAAAACAGATTCAAGTGTATCAACAAGAACTTATTCGACAGCAACAACAATGGGCCCAGCAATTTGCTGGGACCGTTCCATCTGGAGCTGCAGATACTTCGGGATTTCCGCGTGCACTCGGTTCTTATCCCAGCATACCTGAAGAGGTCCGACCTCAAGGCGCTGAAGTAAGTGTCATTTAATACTGGACTGAATACATTGAGAAACTTAAATCGTCCCTAAGATGAAAAAATAACACTTGTTTTCAGTGATTTTTTGTCGCTCATTACCACTTCAGGTAAATATATGTGGTTATATTTGACGAAAAGATTAAAAATGAAACATTCCGTCATGATCATTTTCATGTCTAAAACAACCCGCGATTTGGCAGCAGTGTCTTTAATTGTGATGTCAAATCCATGCCGCAACAACTGTAGTTGGTGGTTATTTAGATGTCCAGTGTTCCTTTCTTTGAAGAGTTTCGATAATGTCCAAGTTTTCGCTGAACATCTATATCAGGGGTCCTCAATTTTTCTCGAGGGCCAAACAATTTTGATGAGTGAGTCGTGCGGGCCAGAGGTCCAACCTACTTCTGACCAACCAAGATATTAAGCGGCAAGGTAGCTGTGATTGGACAAGATTGCGAATTTTTGTTCACGTGACCGAATCAGATGTCAATAGGCTCGTTAGGTTCCAACACTGTGCTTTGGTGGACCACCTCCCGAGCGTGCGATTTCAAAGTTTTACACAAGGAAGACTGGTTTGTTTTGTTCCAACGTCGAGCTCTGATAAACCGCACATCAGAGGCCTGATATCAAAACTTAAAGGGAAATCCCCGCTATTACATTATGTGCCGTTCGAAGACATATTCCATATTTTATTTTTCACTAAAATCATTGGCGGCCCGGATTGAAATCGTTCAGGGGCCAAATATAGCCTCTGGACCGCCATTTGAGGACCCCTGATCTATATATTCATATTACAGCTGGCCGTGTGTTTTCTTCGAATGTTGAGGTGGGTGACGTCACCGCCTTTGCTTGAAGTCGCAAGCTTCCGGATGACGTTTCAGTAATGGCGGCGATAATACCTTGCTTTACCGGAAAAAGAAAAGATACCAAGGTCGTAGCCCTCTAATATTTTTTTTCCTAGTTGTTAAGAATTTCATGAGTTTACGAACATATGTAAAAGTGTTGAATGCTAAAATTTGATCATAGGTCTTTTCTGACCATCCTTCCTAGTTCTCGCCCATTAAGCTGTTTGATCTGACCGGGGAAAACACTTAAATGTGACAATTACACGCCTTTCTAAGAGTTTGTTAATCAAGAGTCCTATTTAGATTATGCTGGAAAGATGAAGCGGTGCGTTTAGCACTCAAAAGACATGAATATTTTCACAAACGAAATTACTTGTAATGACAAAGAAGCCTCACCCATTTGTAACAGGTCTGTACTATTAAAACCTTTTGCGCCTTGAAAATCCTGTGGTATTCCTTTGGTAAAAAACCAGCTGAAAGTCGCTACTTACACTTTCGTCATTTTCGTAAGAACTGAGAATGCTTTACGATCATTGTCACGTCAATTCATTTCACTTTCAAGTCTCGTTCCACACGAGTTTAACGTCCAATTCCACCTCATTTTTTATTCCTTGACGTCACTTCTACTTTATTTTTCCTTGTTTCTTCTCGTGTAGTGTCTGTCCATTTTCCACCAACGTTTTCTAATCTTTCCAACTAGGAGAAACCAAAGCGAAATCGAAGATCTCGTAACAAAGTAAAAAACGTAACTGAATCAAAAGATCCAATTCCCACCTCAGATGTAGTTCCGAGCGGGGAGCCAGTTGACAATAATTACTTACACGCCATTCCTCATGATCCATCAGTGTTCGTTTCAAATAAGCCACGAAACGTACGACCGAAGAAAAAAACTACAGAAAATCTTGAAGACCAACCATTGAAACAGCAAGAGAAAGGTTTTCAAAGTCATACTTATCTCGAGCTTGGACAACGGCACACACCTTTACAACAACAGCAGCAACAACAACAACAACAACAGCAACAACAACAACAACAGCAACAAAAACAGAAACGACAGCTGCAGCACGAGCAACAACAACAACAACAATCTTCGTCTCCACCACCATCTCAACAACAACAACAACAACAACAGCTAGCACAACAGCCCCAACAACTGCAGTTACAGCCACAGCAACTGCAACAACAACTTGAACAGATACACCAGCAAGAGCAACAAAAACAACAACAGCTACAACAACAACAACAACAGCTACAACAACAACAACAACAGCTACAACAACAACAGCTTCAACAACAACAGCTTCAACAACAACAGCTTCAACAACAACAGCTACAACAACAACAACAACAGCAAGAACAACAGCAACAACAACAGCAACAACAACAGTTACAGCAACAACAGCTACAACAACATCAGCTACAACAGCTACAGCTTCAGCAGCAACTACGGCAACAACAACTACAACAAGAACAGCAACAACAACCCCAACAGCAACTATTTCTGAAGCAAACTCGGATTGGCTCTCCTGTTCACTCTACGCAAATTTCCAACGATCGTCCACCAAGTGTTCTACAAGACGAAAGCCGAACAGGTAATCCAGTAACTCCTGAAGAATTTACTAGGATGGTTAGAACCGATTGTTGCGAGAAAAACTTACCTGACGATTTTTATTTAACAGATAGTGTCAATCACCTGGATACAGGGTATGGAAAAATGCTCACTGATGTCAGTTCTCATATCAGGAGACCTAACGAAACACTAGACTTTGCCCAGAAAACGTCCCAGCTTCTCTCGCCTCAAACTTCGTCTCCACAATCAAATCATCTTTCCCATGGAAATGAGAGAGGTTTGGAATTGCATCGACCTTTCTCCGGTAATACCGTGACAAATACAGCTGAGACCACCGTGTCAGTCACGCGGACTGTAACGAGCATTGGCTCTCCAGAAAGGAGTACTCCCAAGGTTGCTGAACGCCTGCAGAGTACTTTAGGTAAGAGTGAAGCACCGAAAGCACTTGAAAAACTAGAAATGATGGTTGCTGACATGGAAGATCAAGCGAAGAAGACAGAAGAAGAAGCTGCTCGCAAGTTTGAAGAACTACAAGCATCACCAGTTGTTGGCGAATCGTTATTGGAAACAATCTCAGGTTGTAATATGTCAAGGAATAGTGTAGAATCCGTTGGTGTCAACGATCTTCAAGTGGAAGGCGTTAGTGTCGATCGCTTTCAACAACAAAATGCACGAAGTGCCGGATCTGATGAAGTGAACGTAGTTGTTTCAGAAAGCGACCTTCATAAGGTGAGTAAAGAAAATCATATGGACGACAGCTTCCGTTCACCAGCTGAAGTAAAGGTCTCGGAATCAAGGAAACTTGAACGTACAGCCGTGATTCAACTGGAACCTGTAATCGATGAAACGGAATTCCATTCAGAAAATGTTCTTTCAGCAGAAATATACTCAGAACCTAATATCGGTAGTGAAGAGACTAAAGCACTTAGCAGCTCTCCTCTTCGTTGCGAATATTTTGGGAAGCTGGATAAGGAAGGTGGTCAGGATTTACCTCAACCAGTTGCTGTCCAAAAACAACATGATGGTGTTTTATCTGAACGACAAGAACGCGAAAGAAATGAAGAACAACAGCTGAGGAAACAACAGTTGCTGGAAATTCCAAGCCGCCAATACGAGGTAAAAAGAAGGGAATACGAGGAACAGCAAAAAATTAAACGACAACAACAAATTGAGGAGCGTGAAAGAAAGTTATCGGAGAAAAAACGTATGAAAGGTGGCTTAATTTCTGATGACAAACATATCAAGAAAGATCCGGCGCGAGTTAAATCTGCGAAGAGTAGAAAAGTTAAACTTACAGATGAAGCAATAGTACAGTCGTTGAAAGAGCTCCCTCCTCTTTTGTTGTGTGAACCGGAGTTTATGATGTCAAGTTTGATCATACAACCATCAGTAAACGGTTTATCAAACGGACAAACAGTATTCCGTGGTTCGTTTGGGCGGTCTTACATTGTTGGAATGGAAGATTATTACGCTAGCAAAGCTTTTCCAGATATTAAAATGTGTCTGGAGAACCCTCCTACACCCCCGACCTCCTTACCACCTTCGCCATCACTGCCATCTTTCAATTCCTTGCCGGGTCATTTGAAACTTTCAGGAACGAAAGAACAACACGTCTACGACATCTCGTCTGATCCTCACCAAAATACGGTGTCATCGTTATTCCCTACCCCACCCCATGGAGATTCTTTAGCAGGAATGGACATGAAAAGTGCTCTTCTTAAGGAAAGAATATCAAACAAGGCTGCCACTGTTGACAATTTACCATATACTCCTTCTTCATCCTCTAAATTAGATGGCCATGATGATCAGTCAGCGATCAACGCAATACCAAGTCATCTCCAACCAACTTGCGTTTCATCGCCAGAATATCCTGCGTTTGTGATCGATAAGGGATTGACTGTGCGTAGTAAAAGTGGCAATAGCCAAACATCCATCAACGACAGTGACATGAACGGAATTTGTAATGATGTTAATGTTACCTTGACAATCGCAACGATTTCTGATCAAACTGTTCATGAAACTGTAAACGCTATTAGTAAGTTAATTGACGTTGATAAACCACCTAAACTGGCCATACAAGCCCCAGCTCGGGATGTTTCTACGGTTGGTTTAGATACAAGGGAACGTGGTGTTAATGTTATAAGCAAACAATTTTTCCCTGGACGTGATCTGGACGATAAAACAATATCCATTTCACACAATTCTAGGAGTGCTGATGTGAAGGAGAGCTTATCTAAAGATCCCGATGGACCATATTGTCGCCACTGTGATGTTTTGATTTTAGGGATTGGAGTGATTAGAAAGGATCCTTTTGACAGCAACAAGGATTTAAAATGTTCGACTACAAGTGAAATCGGTGATTTAGACTACAGTAATGTTAACGTAGAAGACGGTGATAAAAGTAACGGAGATATATTTTGCTCCAGTGCTTGCCTCAAGCAGTACTATTCTCTGGACTCTTCGCAAGCATCTTCACGAATTTCAAGTACAGTTGCGACCACACCTACTGGTTTGGTGGAAGAACAAAGGACAAAGGGTTTTGCAACCTCAAATGAAACGCTTGGTGAGACTGGAAACTTGGAATTAAGAGGGAACGATGTTGCTGAAGGTATGGCTCCTCCGCCTCTCACAAAATCACGGCGGTATTCGTGCGATGAAGGCGATCGGGTAAGTTGAAATCATCTGAGTATTTTGACTTGTGCTGCAGTTGTTAATTTTTTTTATTTTTTTTACTGACTGTTATAGTCTACTTCCCAGCTGTTGCGGACGATGTCAGTTATGTGGCTGTAGTTGACTTAACAGTAATAGCAATAAGTAGTATTTGTAACAGAAGTGATTTTAGCCTTAGTATTAGTCGCATTAATTTCAGCATTAGAAATAATAGCAGTAAAAGTACTAGTAGCATTAGCAGTAGTAGTGGCAGTAATAACAACAGCAGTAGCAGTTGCCAGAGGATTAGAAATATCAATGGGAGCAGCCGTGGCAGTTGCACCAGCAGTAACAGCAGTAGTGGCAGCAGCAGTGGCCGTAGCAGTAGCAGTAACAGTAACAGTAACAGCGGCAGTGGCAGTGGCAGTAGCAGTGACAGTAGCAGTAGCATTGACAGTTGCAGTAGCAGTGACAGTAGCAGTAGCAGTAGCAGCAGCAGTAACAGTAACAGTAGCAGTAGCAGTAGCAGTAGCAGCAGCAGTAACAGTAGCAGTAGCAGTGGCAGTAGTAGTGGCAGTGGCAGTGGCAGTGGCAGTAGTAGTGGCAGTAGCAGTGGCAGTAGTAGTGGCAGTAGCAGTGGCAGCAGTAGTAGCTGTAGCAGTGGTAATGGCAGTGACAGTAGTAGTAACAGTGGCAGTATCAGTGGCAGTAGTATTGACAGTAGCAGTAGCAGTGACAGTAGCAGTAGCAGTAGCAGTAGTAGTAGCAGTGACAATAGCATTGACAGTAGCAGTGACAGTAGCAGTGACAGTAGCAGTAGCAGTGGCGGTGGCAGTGGCAATAGTAGTAGTAGTGGCAGTATCAGTAGTAGTGACAGTAGCAGTAGCAGTGACAGTAGCAGTGACAGTAGCAGTGGCAGTGGCAGTGGCAGTGGCAGCAGTAGTAGCTGTAGCAGTGGTAGTGGCAGTGGCAGTAGTAGTAGTAATAATAGTAGCAGTAGCATAGCAGTGGTAGTAGCAGTGGGAATAACAACAGCAGCAGCAGTAACAATGGTAGTAGCAGCAATGGCAGCAGAATCAGGAGCTAAGATAGATGAATGATCTTCAAGCTCTGTACTCAGAAAATGATTTCTGAGCCCCAAGATCATTCATCTATCTTAACATATATCCAAGCTCTCAAATTTCTAAAATCATAAACTGTCTTTATCATTATTAATATATAGTGGCTTCCGCTTGGGTCGCACATATATATCGAATTTGTACCTTAGCTGACCATCTGAGTCTTGGTAGCTCAATGGTTAGAGCGTCTCACCGGTCATCAGAAGGTTGCGGGTTCGATCCCCGTCTGGGGCTCAGAAATCATTTTCTGAGTACAGAGCTTGAAGATCATTTATCTATCTTAACATATATCCAAGCTCTCAAATTTCTAAAATCATAAAATGCCAGAATCAGGAGCAGCAGCAAGAGCAGGTGAAATAGCACAGTGATGATAATAGCAGTAGAATTACTTATACACCTTTTGCTGTTTGTTACCAGAAAATATACTATCATTAACTCTAAACTCTTACTAATATAGTGTATCATCTGGTAACGAACGACAAAAGGTGTTGTGACAGTAATAGTAGTTGGATGGTGATGGTAATAGTAATAGCTATTTCCCCCACCGCTATACCTAATTCCCCCAACCGCTATACGACTAATTCCTGAGTATATCAAATCCTCTGGTCTATAAACCCGCAGTATTTTGGAAACGTTAGTTAGCTATTCGACAATTGTGTATGAAACCATCACTCTATTTATTATTGGGTTTTTTTGAGGAATAATATTTATTGCGGATCTTTATTATGTCCTGGAGGACTTGAAAAGATCCATAGTCATCGTAATCATTACTTCCTTATCGAACCACAGTAGCATAACGCACGCTCTAATACACAAATACTCGTAATGCAAGGCTATGGATTTTCTCGAGGGATAAATTTGACTTTTGTGTTGTGTGTTTGACATCCTCAACCCACCTAACCTAACATAGCCTAATGCCTACTTCCATAAATAACAATTATAATGATAGGTGACGTTCTTAAGAAACAAGTGTTGCCCTTGAGTTATGTGTTTGGCTCTCTTATCCTACTGCAAGGGCTTGTAATGTGAGCTAGGTAATGTACTTGACAGCCAAGTGTGATACGTAGGGTTCCGTGTTCTCGATATTCTTATCATGTAGTGCAGTGGCTTCAAGCCCTCTCCCGTAAACACTTGTAAAGTAGCTGAGAGGTAATCCATCTTCGTTTCTCCTAAATTTGGGAGTTCATCCTAGTACTGGCAATGGTTGACCTTCACCTCGGCTCAAGCAAACTGTGGTTTACTGTACATAATGAATGGGTAACCTAAACGATTTTGTTGTGTTATTTGCTGATTGGGCAGTTGGATGATCCTGTAATTATTTTCTGAGCAGTCTTGTCTTATTGTATAGGTTAAGAAGAAGAAACGGACCAGAAGAGCTCAGTGGCGTAGATGGAAGGAATCGAGTGTTACTGCATCTAAAAGCAATGACCTGAGTGAGATTGAGATTTTTGAGGTAGAGTCCGATGCCTGACTTAACTCCTAGATTCGTCCCGATCAAAAATTCAGTTTCAGAGTTATAAGTTGTAGTTATATAAGATAAAACAGACTCCAAATGTCAAAGTCATCTTGAAAACTCAAGATTTGAGTAAAATCAAGACAATTATGGTATTTGCATGATATTTCGTCTTTATTTCAAAGACATCGTTGGTCAGTTTGAACATTTGGCACTTACGGATGATAGTTCACAAACGGTGGCCTGGCCCACCCTCCAAAACACAAAACATTTTCAGGAAGGTCAATCTGCAACCTTCATTCGGAGGGACAACTTGTCATCTCGATTTTGTCTCTCCACCATTAGAAATACTGTTTGAAAACCTGAACGAGTTTAACCACCAATTAAGTATTAGCCATTAAAAGTACAAACAATTTATCAGTGTTTCTCACATATTTTCACGTAATAGTTGAGACACGAACTCGTGTGTTTGATCAGGAGTTCCAAACACGAGAAAATAATGAAAACCAAGGGCGTTGCCCCGACGTTTTTTTGTTTTCAAGTGTTTGGAGTGCTCTGGTGAAACACGATAAACGAGTGTTTCAACTGGCCTCTCGAACGGGTATTCTATTTGATGTATTGCGTGTTTGTGTTTGATTAATTTGATTATGTAAACGAAGAACGATTCTCCTGCAGGTTTTCATCGGGTATCAACATGAGTGCATGTGATGCAGTATCCATGCGTGGATTGGCTATGTTAATAAAAATCCTACCAACTTTCAACAAGTTTAAAGGACTCTATGTTGAAAAATCGTCATTTGTATTGCAATCAGTAATATAATTGATCTCACTTTTTTACTCAACTACACGTGCTCCGCTATGCAACTCGTGGTAGATCATGCTGTTGATGCCCATCTTTAGCGGACCTCGCCATTATGTTTGTTTAGTCGTTTGAAAATGTTGCTATACTTGAGGTTTGTTGCCAAATAGTAAATACCATTGACCAATCTTAAACCTGTCTCAAAGAGTTCAGCTCCCTATAGGACATAAAAAGTCGCAAGTGGTCGTTTCGATTTCACATGTTGCTTAGTCGTATCCTTATGGTAGGACCTGGTAATTGATTCACTCGGCATTTTACTTGTAGACAAATGAGCCTCGTAATATTTAAAAAATTATGCTCAAAGAAGTGACGAGGCGATGCTTGTTTTGATGGTGCACATTATTGTTTCATGTGTACATAACCAAGAACTGAACGAGCAGCCACAAGTTTGACTGGTTTGTCCTTTATATTACAGCTATTGGTGAAACATGGTATGGCAACTGAAGCTAAAAACTCCGAAGAAGACAACAGGTGTTGTGTGCTTTGTGCTAAGTCTGGTGATGGAGAAACCGATGGTACTGCAAGGTTAGTTGTGTTGTTCTTTGTGAAGTAATTTGGCTAAAAGCAGTCTGTCAACACTTAGAAAAGTTCTGCCTCTGGTACTTCGTTGGTACGAAAGAAAACATTCCAACTAGTTCTGTCATCCTGAAAACTCTAGATGTCAGTTATTAACAATACGAGATAGTGATTACCCTCTGTTTTTGTCAAGCTTTTTTGAATATGATGAGTCCCCGAACAAGTTTATAAGTAAGCTACTATTTTTTAGGTTACTGAATGTAGACCTGGATACTTGGGTTCACCTCAACTGTGCATTGTGGTCACATGAAGTTTACGAAACCCTGAATGGAGCTCTAATGAATGTTGAAGTAGCTATAAAAAGAGGAGACAAAACGGTACTGTAAAGGAACACGTGTTTACATTGTTGGTTTATTGGTCAGAGAATGTACAGTTTACCGTCATAGCAATGTTTTCCCTGGAATTTCAAGTTGGAAATCAACCAGTAATAAGTACTTTGCAGGTCGTGTTTGTGAGTGCTAAACAGTGGTTCTCATACTTTCCATTGGCTTCCTGAGGGTCGCTAATTTATCAGTGCAAACTGTTAGGTGTTGTTGTCGGTGAACAATGTTGATCTGAATCTGAATGTCATTATCCCCCTGGTCACCCATCCAGTCCGTTGCTTCTGTCCATGCCACTAGCCTACCTATCAGCACGAAATCGAAATCCTTCGAACAATCTGGACCCAACTTCCAAGTGCTGGCGATAATATATCAAAGATGGAAGGCCTTTAAAGCGCTCTTAGTGAGGAAATCATGGTAAGGGTTGGCTTCGCGCATGTGCCCAACTAACACGTGATCTCACAGGGCAGGGTTGCCTTCAGCATTTTCAGTTTGGTGGGAATCGTCCGAAGAGATTTTTAAGTTGTGATCTTTCGTCCCTTGCTGCCCAGACATTTTACTCCTGCATAATCCGGTGCAAGCTGTGAGACCCATAATGCTGGCATTTTAATCGTTAAATTACCGTTGAAAACATGAAAAACCACCTTCTTCATAGTCCTCTCCCAAAGGACTGTAGTAGAGTTAACACAGCACAGCAGCAAGTCATTTGGGGAGCTCTTGCCCCTAACGAAATCATTTTGGTTGATCAATTCTTCCCCATCCTATTTCAAATTGGAAACTCTTCTACCCATAAGAGTTATTTACCTTCAGCTTCCGCACTGCTGTCCTGAACATGACTAATTCGAACGCCAATGGTGACGATCATGAATTCGGTTTGAATCATTGTAATAATAAACTTCAGTTTGTTAGGTGATTGTGTATACGTCAACCATTTTTGACTGCTAGTGTGCACAATTTTGATTTAATTAGCATTATAAAACGAACATAAAATTTGAGCAGGTTCAATAAGAAGTAATGTGTGCGAGATTTTTTACTACGAAGTTTTTTCTTAAGGATATATTGGTCCATGCAAGTTCTTGCCTTGTGCCCTCTGGTGCAAATTCAGCAAATTGTCTTTGGTTTGTGTTGCTACATTAGCATCTACAGTACACCGTTGTGATCTTGTTTCTTACATTTTAGGATTGCGTAGTTTGTGGCCAAAAGGGTGCTACCATTTTTTGTAGTAAACTTCTTGGATCGTCTCTGGTCAGCTGCACCAACAGTTATCACTTTCAATGCGCAAGGGATAGTGGCTGTATGTTTTTCAAAGACAAAGTAAGTATATCTTTTCGGGCGATCGACCTTTTACTCACTGGTTTGAAAATTCGTATTTTTCAGGATTCCGTGCATTTCGTTACCAGCAATTAATAATTGCTTTCGTATGGCTTATGTGTATAACCATACACTTTGTTGTCCATGTCAACCTTTATCAGCACGACTTAATTTCGCGATAAAACCATGTTCTTGTAATAGCATGAAAATACGACTTGCTTAGGTTGGTAAGGAGCATTTGATTTACCCCCGAGACTATTCCATCTGTTAATGGCGATGCTTGTAATTATCAAGTAAAACGACTTTCTCTAGGGATGTCATTCAACAAACGCTTTGTTAAGCATGATCCTAGCGTGTATCCCTGTCCTTTACCTTGCCTTGTCATTATACCAATTAAGTCGTTTTCTGCAGCAGTTTCGATGTAATTTCTTTCATGTCTGCTTTAAACTTACCACGTTAATTTAAATTACAGACTATCTTGTGTCCAGAACACCAGATCGGCTATCCCAAGGAAAGTTTATTACCTTCTCTCGCTGTCTTCAGGAAAGTGTTTGTAAACCGCCAAGAAATTGAGCAAATAGCAAAGTAAGCGGGTTTTGGTTCCTTTTATTTATTTATACATCTACGTATATTTATATATAAGTATATATTCATATACTTATATACATGTGTACTTACGTACATATATAATTCTATACTTACGTACTTATTTAATAAACGGCACAAACTCAACCACATAGTTTAAAGTAAGTACTATATGTAGACCAAAAGTCTTTTAGGGCAAGCCATGGGTACTTTCTCCTAGTCATAACCTCGCGAATGACCACAGACAGGCAAAAGTAATACTTGAGATCTTTGACAAGCCGTCAGGATGGCAGTTTAGCCCGCCAGGAGTTTACTGTTGTTTAGCGTAGCGGTTTAGTTGTGGCATATGGTATGTAAGATAAGTACCATTCCCCGGGGCTCAATAGACAAATACGGAATAACGGAGAGTTAAGTTTTTGGTCAGAATTTGGATAGAAAAAAAATCAATTTGTAAATTTTTATTTTTATTTGAATGTCTAGTTCGTTAGTAAAACCTGATGTTGATCTGTTTTTAGTGCGCTGTTGGTCTTTTGTTTAAACCCAGCAGTTGACCTTTATCAAAAAAGGCAAAAACGATATGCGATTTTATCCCCGTCCTGTCCATTTTACAGCAATTATTTCATTGTCATGCATTGAGAAATTGTATGGAGAAGTGTGATCATGAAGATTTTGTCATATTCAGTCAATTTTACAACAAATGTTTTTTTGGCCCGGTCGGTCAGTCTACCAGTGAGTGCGTGAAGAGCTCGTGTGCAGTTTAGGGAGTGAGAGAATGAGTTTGTTTGTTTGTTTAACTTATTTATTTCCCTTAATATCTTTTGCTTGTTTCTCTGGGAATGTTAAGTTATAACTAGACCGCTAAGAAGTATTCGACGAGAAATTACAAATTTTATTATTTCTTTGCTCCTGATTTTACTAAATTTCCCTCTTTTTCTCTCAGAGTGTTAAGTTATAACCAGACCACTAAGAAGTATTTGACGAACAATTACAAATTTTATTATTTCTTTGTTCCTGATTTTACTAAATTTTCCTCTTTTTCTCTCAGAATGTTAAGTTATAACCAGACCAGTGAAAAACCGTACTCCTTCAGGATTGGCAATCTGATACTGAACTCCATTGGTCAGCTGTTACCTCACCAAGTCCAAGCGTTTCACACCCGTGATGCTGTCTATCCGGTAATTGTAATACTCATCATCGGTTCATAAAGAAGAAAAGGAATTTTTTTATATTATGATTTTATTGTTTAAAATTAATAAACACGGTAACTTGTCAGTGATTTAGAAAAGGCCGTGTAAGTAAAATTTCCTACCAAAACTAATAATCGGCTTCTACTATTTACAAAGTTGTTGGTTCAACTAATACGTTTATAATGACATTAAAATTTACCAAGTAAATCTATTTATACTATTTACAAAGTTGCTAATTAAATGTTTACGTTTACACCAATCTTTGCTAATCAGAAACATTTTCTGAGGATTTGAACTTAACAAGCGTTCGCCTTTCGTCTTTCGTAACTCAAATCTCGTACTTGCACTTTATCAATGTACAATCTTTGCAACGTATATATAGATAGATGATGATGTTGACGTTGACACCGATAAAAGATAACTATGATATCATAGAAAGATTCAGTCTAAAATCAAGCTTTAAAATAAAATGATGCTCGGTAAATACGTAATGGAACATTGTCAGGATTACAATTCTTTGCTGTCGAAAGGAACGACCGTCTTTTCTTAACGTGCTATTCTGTGGATGTCTTGTTAATAACTTTTGCTAACATTTGTTCCTCTGTGACATACCTTTGTAAAATCGTCGTTGATTGAGCATAGTTTAGCAAGGTCAATGCATTCCTGCGATATGTGGAATTTATTTCTTGAGTAACTAAAGACCAGGGCTCGACAGTACATAGTTTAAGCTTTATGTTTGCCAGTTTTGGCTTATGTCAGAATTGGTCATGTTACTGAATTTTTTTTCTTGCTGCTCGCTTCTGAACGTTTGACTTTTGCACGACTACTAACGATACCAATCAGCTATTAATCCTTGAGGCACTACTTATTAAGGTTAACAAACCTGAGCTAAACTCAGGTCTCAAGGCAAGTAGAGAGCTTTCATTTTTACGTTAGTTTCCACTTTTTTCCACCATTGTTTCTCTGTACATATTGATATCAGACACGCTTTCTTTGTAATCATTGACGTAATTCCTAGTTAATTCGTGTGTTTATATGGATCTAGGTTCGCCTCAAGTTTTCACTTTGTCAAAAGATGACTTTGCAATAAAGTTGAAAATGCGCCATTTCAACGTTTAGTCTTTTTTATAACCTATATCTTGGGTTTTTCAAGATGTCACTTTCATTCGGGTTTTGCTTTGTTTTATACTTTTTAAAGTTGTCGGCTGGTTCTGGATTCTGGTCCAATGCACGGTTTACCACAATAAACTACCAAAGACGTAACTAGATCTTCTCAACGGTAATTTTAACCAGAAAAGTAGACGAACAGATACAAAAAGCCGAGGTAGTAGGTAAAAACCAGCAAGTAAACCTTGGCTGCCACCTCTTTAAACAACCAAGTCGTTAAAATCAACGAAGGAAGGGACCAAAAGCCATATAATAAGTTCCTTATTAACCTCGTTTGATAGCGAAAACCTCAGGCAAATGCTTTCTCGTCCAGACTTCACACTCGGTATATATGTGTCTATATGTTTATATAGTGTTTTTTCCTCACTTAAGGTTGGCTTTTCTACAACTCGAATATATTGGAGCATGCGTGTTGTTGGACAGAGATGTCGGTATCAATGTGTCGTGAAAGATGTGGACGGTGATCCTCACTTTGTAGTCAAAGTAGAAGAAAAAGGTTTTGAAGACGTTTCGTTTGAAGCTCGAACGCCGAGAGGTCAGTCAAGTACCAGTATTAACAAATTTATTTTAACTGATGATGTACCTAATAGGATCCTTGTTGAGTTGTTGTTGTTGCTATTTGTTGTAGGCGTGGTTCGTGTTGTTTATTACTGTTGACTTTTAATTTTCGTTGACTTTTAATTTTCGTTGTTGCCGCTTTTACCATCATCGTCATTGTCATGGTAGTTGTTGTTGCTGTGGTTTTCGTTGTGTTATTAGGCCAAATCATGTGCACATCGTCTCTAAAAATGGTTTCTTGCTTTAGCAAACCATTAACTTTATTTAAAGTTGCTTTATACTAATTAAAGTGTATTAACTTAATAGATGCTTGGTTAAGAATCCTTGAGCCTATTCAAAACCAACGAAGAGACTCCAACCGCGTGAATTTATTCCCAAATTATATCACTGGTGAGGTAAGAGAGATTATAATGTGGTATCTTCTCTTTTCTTTCCGGGTATCGCCTTTCATTATTGCTTACAGTTTGTTAGAAGAGTTAATAAACGTAGAAATCGCATAACCATGCAACAATTTGCAATTGTGACTCAAAGGATACGTTAATATAGAAATGGGGTCCTACATAGGCAGTCCCGAATTAAGTAGAAAGATTTTGAAAGTATGTCTCTGCCAAAGATCAATTGATCATAATACTGACGTTTCGAGCAAAAACCCTTCATCAGAACATTTGATCGGAATAAAATATGAGGTGAAATTAGGCCTGATGAAGGGTTTTTGCTTGAAAAGTCACAATATGTCCTCTCGGTTTTTGGTTCTACTTTAAATTTCTTCTACTGAAGCATGCGTTGTTGACACCTCAGAAGTATTTTGTAAACTAAATTTTGCGTTTCTCATATTTGAAGGATTTGTTCGGATTATCAGAACCTCTCATTGTTCGCATAGTGGAATCGGTAAGTACACAACTTGACGTAAGTTACTGTTTAGAAACGGCACTAGGTAACGTACCATTTCTTGGTTTATTTTATCATTGTCGTAGATGCCAGGAGTTGATCAAATGCAAGGTTATAATATGCGATATGGACGATCGTCAATTATGGAATTACCGCTGGCCATTAATCCGACGGGATGTGCTCGCTCGGAACCATTGTTAAGAACGCATTTTAAAAGGTAGGGATTTTCTTTCAAGCAGATGCAAATAAACTGAAGTAAAATGATTCAGACGTCACTCTTGAAACGCTGGCATTAAACAAATAGAAAATTGCTTAAGTAACCCTATGCTATGACAGCAATATGAATGAGATTATTTCAACCGGAAAAATGCCTAGTACAAACAGACGCAACCTTATGTTTAAAGTCCTCTGAGAGAAAACTAGACCCGTCCAATCAGAACGTAAAAAAGCTGTTTATCATTTTCTAAAGCTGAATGACTAGCCTCCTGCAGGTGTTTTGGGCGGAATAAAAACGCCTCGCGTTAACCGGGATAAAGTATAAAAAAGTACGTGGCTACAGTGTCGAGAGCAGAGGCGTTAATGATATTCTTTCTGAGAGTATAATCTCTTAAAAGCACCTTCGAAAGAATGGTGCACTGTTCGAATATTCATTTGTTTTCGAACTGTTTGAATACCGGAAACTTGCACACTAATATTCAGACCCGCCCGCCAACACAAATGACAATACGCAACAGTTCAACCAACAAGTGAAAATGTTTAAATGAGAATTCAAGACATTTATTAAACATTTTATGTGATATTTGCATATTGCTGATATTTGACTATCTCAAGAAACGTTTAGTCTCCCAGAGCTCTACGGTGTTAATTTGCAACGCAAGATACAAGATATTTATTTCAACTTCGTGAAAATCTCATCATCTTTTTCCTCGCGACCTCACCATACGCCTAAAGCAGGCGATTTCGGCAACTTTGGACATTTTACGTAACTTTCTCATTTTTAAAAATAATTTTCAACAATACAGGATTTTTCGATAGCGATTTTCATTTCATTGAGTAGCAAAATCCTAAAAATGAATCGTAACTACCAGTTTACTCTTTCTCTACTTAGACCCTCAAATTATATTCACTTTAAATAATTTCCTTACAAGAACAACTGTATGTGACGTCGACAAAGAAATTAAAACTTTCGTTCCAACGCTGATTGTTCTTCAATATATATATATATATATATATATATATATATATATATATATATATATGTATATGTAATAAAAACCGAGCAGGAGTGCTTTATCGGGATTTAAAACACGAGGCGATAGCCGAGTGTTTTAGACCCGATAAAGCACGAACTGCGAGTTTTTTAAATGTCTTATGAAATTCACCTCTCTTAGTACGCTAATTCGTGAAGAAAGTTTGGAAATTTATCGTTCGTAAGCCGAAAAAATTGAACTTCTTCTTCACATATAAAGGCACGTGTGTCTTTATCACATATATAGATCCGACACGCTTATGGTTTTCTTTTGTCTTTTCCTCGTGAATTTTTAATGAATTTTATAAATATATATATATATATACTTAAAAGAAACCAACGTTTCGGGGATCCTGGTTGGGATTGGATACATTATGCCGGCATAATTTCGAGAATAATAGGGTTTCAGGAGCATAATATGCACTTTCGGGCATTGTCGGCATAATAGGCCGTTTTCGAGCATTAATTTTTAAAAACAATGCCAAAGCCTTCGGGCTAAAGTCCAGAGAACGAGAAAAATTTGGAAAGAGAGGGAGTTCGGGCTGGGTCGCCAGGGTCCTGGGCACTAATAAAGCAAAGATGGCGGAACATGATTTACATGAACAAGAATGCCATGAGAGGCAGACTTCCAGTTGTTAGTTATTTGGTAGCTTAAATTAAGCTGTTACCACTTGCCAGTTACCAGATTCAATTACATGTGTTATGTACCCATGTGTGGCTCATTTTTTCATGTTTGAGTATTTTTGACTCCGGATGTACAATTTTTATACCTATCGGAATTGAATTTTCCTCTAGGATAATTCGAGCATAACAGTTTGTTTCACGAGCATAACAGGTTGTTTTAACGAGCACTGCCTCCGGGCATAATAGCCATATTTTCGAGCATAATATATCCAAGCCCAATCCTGCCACTTTATCAAGTGGAAGGGTTCGGATTTACTTATATAAATATTTATTTTCGGATTTACTTATATAAATATATATATATATATATGTAACTACAGACGGAACCGTTTCGGCCTATTGGGCCTCATCAGTGTAGTGCTGATGAGCAGGATGGCGTAGCCTACATTATATAGGCAACTCAAATGTCCCACGCTTGTGGTACACCTAAGCCATGCCAGAGCGCTCTAACTAGAGACTAGTGAGCGTATATATATATATATATATATATATATATGTATATGTATATATATATATGTATATATATATATATATATGTGTGTGTGTGTGTGTGTGTGTATATTTATATATATATATATGTATATGTCTTGAAAAAATGTCATAAAAAGGCTCCTAAAGAAAATAGATTGTGACGTAAACACGTGGGAAAGAGATGCCAAAGATCGGGACGTTTGGAAAGGAATTGTCACGGAGTCAGTGGCTAGAATCGAAGAAAGCCGGTTGAAAGATTACCAACGGCGACGACAATCACGCTATGGGACCCTTGCTACGAAAATTCAGTACAATAGATGCGGACGCTGCTTCATCTCAAACGCCGGAAAAGCATCGCATATACGTGCGGACAAATGCATGGATTGAGAAAGAATTAACCTTTGACACTTCAGTCTTCATCGGATCCGATGGACGATCAAGAAGAAGGAGAAGAAGAATATATATGTATATATATGTATAACCAAAGTTAGGTTTAGGAGTAGATACTTTGGGATTTCACACAATTTTCCTAATGCAGGATAATTTCTTATGATTTGTTTATTGTCAGGCCTTCCAGAGCTCGTCGGTCGACCAAGAACGCCTATTCAGGAAGTACTGCGGCTGTTCCACAAGAGGAAGTTAACAGCAGTGTCTATACCAAACAGTTCGCTCACTCGAAAACCCAACAGTATCGTAAACTGAAATCTGAATGGCGATCGAACGTTCTTCTTGGGAGATCACGTATTCAGGTAAATCTATGTCTATTCAAGAATTGTTTTATAAAGCATGTTAGGAGAAACTTACTAGTGGTCAGATCATTAACCTGTACACACGTGGACTGCTTGGCCTCATTACATTTGAGTTGCGGGAAGTTTCCCCAAAATTGGTAGATTAAAAGCCAAGCTCGAAAATGTAGTTGTGTTAGTTAGAGGAAAATTCAGTCTTTAGCTTCTTTTCTTCCAGTATGATGACATTTTAGCCGACATTCTTCAACAAAATAGCGGTTCAGCGTACAACAGAAATTACTGCGAAATTCCTCCGCTTGACCAATGTTTTTACGTTATCGTCCAATGAAATGCGATGTAGATGGAAATTCTACAAATAATGACAGCTTGATTTCCTGCTAACTCAACAAAACTAAATTTTCGAGATTGTTTTCGGTTACTGTTGTTGCAATGGAAAAAGGGAAGTCCTTAATACGACCTTACCAGCTTAAACTCTTATATCATCGCTTTCGCACTCGGCCAAATGTAAACCTACGGTTTATCACCGTTCCAGAGTTATGTTCGAAGGCAAGTACTAGGATACCATCAAACTAGCAAAACTGTGTTCAGACACCTCAATCTTAGTGACATTTCCTATTTTTGAGCTGCACTATAACGACTTTGAAAATCTGGCCTATTTAACAATTAAATTTACGTCTACTTAATTTTTGAAAAGCCACCTGCTCTCAGTGTTACTTTATATTTGTTTTTGCTTTCTTGTAGGGACTTGGTTTATTTGCTAACAGAGATATCGAAGGAGTGAGTATTGCTTTTTTTACTCCTTAATTGAGGCGGGAAAAACTCTGTCTAGATTGAGCAAACGTTGGTTTAGTAATTGACTTAAGTTCCATTTATACAGAAAAATTTATATGTCAAAACGAGTAGGAGACAGAGTTTCCATACGAAGTAGCCCGGGTTGACTTTGTAGTCGTTCTTGTCAGTTGGAATTTTCAGAGAGACCATTGGAACGAGTTCGAGAACGAGTCTACAAATTAACATGATGATCGAACAGAAACTTCCTGTACGTGGTTTAAGATTAGCCTTCGAAGACTTCACTGTCGTGAACGAACATGGTAAACGAACAGGAATTGTCTGTACGTGGTTTAAGATTAGCCTTCGATGTTTTTACAGTCGAACCAGAGTTCACGGTACTTGATATTGTAATACCCAAATATAAATACATACATTTATACGTGTCAAAGCAATTTTTTGGTGAAATTACGGCTAAAAAACTAAACGTCCTCTTAGAAAACGTCAATCCTTTCTCTTCTTTTAAAAAAATTGTCTTAGCTCAACGTTCATTGCGAAATATAAAGTAACGTGACCTACTGAGAACGTGTAAAATCTGGTCCTGAACTATAAGATATTGTGCAAGAGCTTTTCGTGGAAAAATTGGAGAAGCATGTACAGTTGCAAACTTGAACTCGCACTAAATCTCAATCTAGCGGCGTAAATCCTTGGGGATCAGGGGGACATAACCTCCCCACCACTAATTAGTAATGAGGGAATCATCCAGCCGAGTCAATTGCTTTATTGAAGTTGGGACATTAGTTAAACAAAAGATATGATTAAACTTTTCAGAGAATCTGCTGGACTCGTTGTAAGCTTTTGTATATGTTATTTTTCTCGTCGTTCAAAGTTACTATGTCTAGTTACTGTGGCTAGTTTTCCTACATAAATCCATTCGCGGAACGAAGATCTTGTAATACGTCTTCTCGCCGCTAGGCCTCTGAGGGAGCCTGGAGAACTTGGATAACTCCAGGAGACCCGAATGAGATTAGAATGTTTAGCTCTCGAAATTAAAAATGGTTCCTCCTCCTTTTGCCTTGTCCTAAATGTAACACTGGCGGTTTACATACTGGATAGCACATACTCATCGAAAATGTTTGATTCGCAGAATAACATGGTCATTGAATATATTGGATCAATCATACGGAATGAAGTTGCCAACAAAAGAGAACGAATATATGAATCTCAGGTGAGTCGATTATTGTTTTCTTCATATTTTTCAGAGGTACTGCTGTTAATCTCATTTCTTATTGTAGTATAGTGGAGTGGATCGTATTCTGTATTGTCACTGATCTTTATTTTTGGAATATGTTTTAAGAACCATGGTGTGTATATGTTCCGAATAGACCACGATAGTGTAATTGATGCAACCATTGCAGGGGGACCTGCTCGCTACATCAACCACTCCTGCCAGGTAAGAAAGACACCTGTTTTGGCTGGTTTTAAAAGAGTGCATTGCCCAATTCCATTTTTAGAGGAGAGCAAATGAAGCCGAAGAGTTTCGTTCTGATACCCTAGGGGTTTTTAGTTCCCATAAATTTTTTTTTTTTACACAGAAACGTTTCTCCCTCGTTTTAGTTCGGCAGCACAACCCCTTGAGCTTGAAAAGCTTAACTAGTTTATCTTATTTACCATACTTCGACTGACTAATTCTACATTTAAAAAAAGCATGTCAATGGATGCCAATGATAGTTCATTTGTGAAGATAACATTTATTCATTAACCTACACTGCTATTCCGAATGCGGAAACCCGAAGATGCGAGTCCAAATCCCGCTCAAGCTAACTCAGTTTTAGCGTTTACTTTAGCAGTGCTGGTTATAACCAAGAAAATGTCTTCATGTTACCTTGAGGATGATTCTGAAATTCCATATACTTGGCAAAATAAAGTTATATTATTGTTATTGAACGTTATACTTAATTTTATCAATCATTATTAACAATTCAGCTAAACATGTGTTTTTTGGAAACGACGAAGGACGACAATTTAGATCTTGTAGGGTGTTCGGTCATATTTAGCTCCATGGACGTTCACGAGTTGCTAAGGAAGATTAGAATCAACCCAAATTCTTACATTGCTTCACTTATTAAAAAAACCAGCAGCGAGAATTAATTTTGGTACACGTATATTATACTTGGTTGTTTATTGATGTGGCATTATGGGGTCAATAAAGTACAGTAACATTGTAGTAACTTCCTAACTAAAATTACAATAACTAAAATTTGATAACTGGACAATCTTGTAGATACTTTCCGCGCAAACAATATCTTGATTATTGTAAGTAATACCATGAAATGAGGTGTATTGGTTATTAAACCTCCCGCTCGATGAGGGTCGTTTAGTAAAATTCCCTGGGGCCAAATTTTACTAAATAAACCAAATCGAGCGGGAGGTTCAATAGCTAATGCGCCGGTATTTAATAGTATTATTTTATAATATCATGTTTGCCGAAATTCAACTTATACTACCTCCGTTACGTCAAACCAGGTCGTATTAGTCCTAGTACGACCCGGTTTGACGTCGCTGGAGGTAGTATTGGTACAAATGAATTTTAATGAGGTAAATTAGTTGTTAATGGAACCTGGGAAAACAAAAGAAATTGAGGCGAACATGATATTATTGTAATAAATCTTCAACCCATGCCTGAGATAAGTTAACTGATAAAATGAGCAGTCCTTGTTAGTAGTAACATACATGCAGCAACAGAATACGTTAGGACCTCCTTAACGTTATTTATGTTTGTCCATCTCTGCGTAATATTGCACGTGTACTGATTAAAAATTCCACGTTAATACTAATAAGTGTAATGGTCACTAGTGATAATCATTTGACATTATGCATGGAAACGACTCTGCCATGTTGAAAATAACTGTGGGTTTTAGTACACTACAAGTAGTAAGAACAATGTTTTCGTCAATTAATAGCTTCATTTAGTGAGAAGATAGGGGATAATCGCATAAATAGCGGAATGCCGATTGATTCTGCCACGTAAATTTACCCTGTTAAAAAAAAAACAAAAAAAAAAACAACAACAAAAAAAACAAAACAGAAAACCTCGAAAAATAACAAGTAACCTGGGAGACATTTGATGTATATAATTGTTCGAACGATATTAAGCTGTGTGCCCTTGTTGCTTGTACACATGGTCACGATGCTGGATCAAAACGTTTTCTATAATTAAGAATGGTATGCACAAATTGTATTGAAAAAACCCTGAACAGACGACCGTTGTTAGTACTGTGAAACATTAAATGCCTTATTCTTACTAATTTTCGCGAGTATTTAATTTCGCGATTGTTTGGAGAAAAAAAGAACGAAGCGTATTTAATTCCGCGATTTCGTCTTTTCTTTAATCTCGCAAAGACTCGTGAAGCATATTAAAGCTACATACAAGGAACCGACAGATGGAAGGTTTGATGATTGCACAAAAGAGGTTTTAACAGAAGCTGAGGATGATACAGATGAGAGTGAAACAGGGCAAGAAAACAAAAAATTGAAGCGAAATTAACATTAAACCAAACTAGCTTCTGAATTAACAAAACAGTCAACTAATAAGGTTGACACTCATTTAAAAAGTCATTTTGGTTCTAATATCCCATCATTCCGTTTTATGTATATTCCGGTTGAAAATGTTTTGAAAACCTTAAGACATTTGAAAATTTCCAAAAGCACAGGTCTTGACAAAATTCCAGCGAAGATGCTGCGAATCGCTTCAGATATTATAGCACCTTCCCTTGCTTTCATATTTGATTTATCACTTTCAACTGGAGTGTTTGTGGATGATTGGGAAAATGTGAGAGTAACCCCGATATACAAGGAAGGCAACAGACGAATTATGGGTAACTATAGACCTATATCAATTTTACCAATTATAAGTAAGGTATTCGAAAAAGAAATTTTCCAACAACTTTACAAACACTTCAATGATATTTGCCTTATATCTAAATTCCAGTCCGGTTTTCGGCCAGGACATTCCACATTTACTGCTTTAATTCAAATGTGCGATGCCTGGTTTGAAAATATGGACAACGGCAAACTAACAGGGGTTATTTTCCTTGATGTTCGTAAAACGTTTGATTCCGTTGACCATGATATTCTACTTGAGAAATTGGCATTTTATGGAGTTTCTCATACGGAACTTAAGTGGTTCCATTCATACTTAACAAATCGATATCAACAATGCCTCATAAATGGCTTTCTTTCTAGAAAAGATAAAATAATATGCGGTATTCCGCAAGGGTCAATACTTGGCCCTTTGTTGTCCTTAATTTATATTAACGATTTACCCAGTTGTCTTAATTCAACAACACCCTGTTTATATGCTGATGATACACAAATATTTGCTTCCTCGTGTGACCCCGCTGAATTAGCCTATAACTTAAACTCAGATTTAGAGAATACAATGGATTGGTTAACCTTAAATAAGCTCCAATCCCATTCAAAAACCGCGTTCATGGTTGTAGGATCTAAACCTAATTTGACATCCAAAGTTGCTGATTTGCATTCCAGAATAACCATGAATAATAATTCAGTATCGTCTGTTACCTCTCAAAAATGTTTGGGAGTCGATCTTGATGAGACGTTGGCTTTTGATATTTATATTGAAAAACTATGCTTAAAGATTTGTTCTGGCATAGGTGCTTTGAAGAGAATTAAACCATTCGTTCCCTTATGCTTTCTTATCAAACTGTACAAACCTTTAATTCAGCCATATTTCGATTATTGTTTTCCCTTGTGGGATACATGTAATAAGACATTAAAAGACAAATTGCAAACACTTCAAAATCGTGCTGCCAGAATCATTACAGGAGCAAGATATGAGGTTAGATCGAATGATCTTCTCGAAAGTCTGCAGTGGGACTCTCTTCATGTAAGGCGTGCTAAATTGAAGAGTGTCCTGCTGTATAAGGTTCTCAACCAAAATTCGGTACAGTGTTTAAGAGAAAGCCTTGTTAGACTTAGAGATCTGAATAGAGGGTATGATTTACGTAATTTTGAAACTGATCTAGCACTTCCAAAGCCGAAAACTAATTTCCTTAAGCGAAGCTTTAGATATAGTAGCTCAATGTTATGGACTAATCTTACACTCGAGGTTAGAAAAGCGACTTCGCTTCATCAATTTAAACGTAGCATTGCGGACCTGTCTTTCTTCTGAACCATGTCGACTTGAATATAGTAAATATACAGTTTGTGATTTAGTTGTTTATAATTTATATAGTTTTTTACTTGTCTATCCGTTTTTAACTATTTGGATTAGCTTCTATATAAATATGTAGTAGTAGTAGTTAAGTATTAGCTAAATTATATTTGTAAGGTACCACGCCCCTCCTGTAAATCAGCTTAGTTTTTAAAAAAGTTGTGAGAGGCTAGCGTGTTTAAATAAAAGCGATGTATGTATGTATGTAGCAACAGTAAAATTTGTATTGTTTTATTGATATAATATAGTATTAAATTTCGCGATTTCAAAAAAATCGCGAAAATCGCGAAAATTAGTAAGAATAAGGTAGTTACTGCTTATACACTTCATCGGTTTGGCCTTGACTAATGAAATGTCCGAATGGTATTTTGAAATGTCGGCCCGAAGTCCGACATTTCAGTTTGGTATACGTTGTGCGCTTGGTACCCGGACCCCTGCGTGGTAGACAGAAGAAACTGATTACTCTACCCTTGCTGCCCATGCGCGGATGGGGCAGCAAGTAGTTCATTATAGAACATTCCTGCAGTGTAAGTGAATAACGAAAACATACTTTGTGGTCTTCGAGGCCCACTGTATTTCATTGTCGATCTTATCCTGTCGTTTTTGCAGACATTTTATTTAAGTTTGGAAAGTTTGGAATTTCTACAGCGGCTTCGTTCTGCATAGTTATTTTTCTTTAACTGGTTGTTCTCAAGTCATTTTTACTTGACTTTCACTCAAATTTTTTTCTTTGTTCGAAGTTTTTCAAACGTTTCTGTTTTGAGCAGGTGGACAGGGGGAATTTCTGCCCACTTACGAACTAATCAGACTGTAGGATCTCCCTGTGCGGACCCCCCAGTCTCGTGTACTTCCAATAATTTTATGTTATTTCTCTGTTGGGAGATTTATATATGGAAAATATGTTCCCGAGATCTTCAAAAACGGCTCGTGGCCCCAAGCTGCGTTTGTGTTGCCGTTAACACTGGTCAACTGGAAGTCAAAATGAGCTCAACGCTATTTATTACCGAATAAAGCAAAAGCAATATACAGTTCCCATTTATCTTTCATTGTCATTTTGTTAGAAGATCATTGAAATGTTTTGAGCGTTTCTAATTAGTAAAAAAAAACCAAAAAGTAATAAACACGGAATAAAAAAATAATGCTAACAGTGCTAAGTGAATTTTAGGGGAAATTTCTTTGAACATTGTCAGAAATCGCAAAATACCGTCCGCTGCTACCTCCAATCAAATTGCAGGAGTGTCCTGGTTTCCTTCAGTTCCTGATAAACTCTTTCTTGCCTACCGTTGTCGTACATTAAACAAATTACAGCAAAACTAATGAAAGGACAAAGCAAAAAACAAATGAGGACAAAGAACAAAAGGGTAAAAATTATTCCTGAATGCTCCGAAGATGAATTATTTTATTACCTGTTGCTTATTGTGCATCATGATTCAAACAAGAGATGCTCTGATGGACAACAGGTCCCGTGCACCTGGTACCCAGACCCTTGCGCGTCAGACAAATCAGCGCGGAAGGTTCCGCATTTGGGAAATTAGACTTCGGTCATTCCTGACCATCTCACTCCTCGTGATCAGTCACCATTCATGTAACTTGACTAACTACACTGAATATTTTTTTTTTCTTATTACTCAATAGCCCAACTGTGTTGCTGAAGTAGTAACTTTTGAAAGGGAACAAAAGATCATAATTATTTCAAACAGAAGAATTGAAAAGGGCGAGGAGGTGCGTTATTACGCAGTAAACAAACTTTTTGTCGTGGTTTTCCCTCTCACGTTGTTAGTTTTTAACTGAACTGATCGGCTCGCATTAGATCTCGTCGGCCTCAGCCGTTTAGTTGCTATTTACTGCGAGATTTAACTCTTTCGCGAGGGTGAGCGGCCCATTAGTATTAGAGAGTTCACGAAGATGGGGACGTCAAGAAGGACGAGGCCTAACAATACAAGATTTCTCTTCCAAGACAGACAAATGAATACTTTGTGGGTCCTCGAGTATTCTTCACGCCGTCATGGCTCCACATAAGACGTGAGGAAGAACATTTTTATATTTTCACGACGAAGTCGACACTTATGACACGAAGAACTTCGTCGACCAACCAGAATTGATTGGAAGAATTTCGCTGAAAGGAAAGGGACATGAGTTTAGTATGCATGGTTTGCTTCGCAACCGTTGTTGTAACTTTCGTAGGCCCCCTATTTCACTCTGCATTACACCAGAGTATATCATTGTGGCTAATGCTAGACAATTTGAATCTTGATACAAAGAGTCGTTTTCTGACCTGGAGGTCAGAGAACGACTCTTTGGATCATGTATAAACCTGACCGCGCATCCTCCATCTTTAAATTCGAATCTTCATCGGAAGACATCCCGCAAAACCACAA
The DNA here is from genome assembly GCA_030142905.1 of Heliopora coerulea. Lineage (NCBI taxonomy): Eukaryota > Metazoa > Cnidaria > Anthozoa > Scleralcyonacea > Helioporidae > Heliopora > Heliopora coerulea. The sequence goes on along the minus strand of JASJOG010000036.1, from coordinate 1,225,137 downwards.
CGCTGTTCTATGACGCTATGACTGCCCACTGGAGTAAATTCAACATGAAAGAATTTTTCGTTGATTCACCTTTCGTATGTCGCTTGGTTTCTGCGTGCTTTTATGTCCGTCTTTATGCTTATGATGATGCTGGAAGTCGTACCTTAACTACAAGTGCAGGCCATATCTTCGTCAGTATTTACCCTTAGATGCAACCGTCGTAAAAGAAAGTCTTATCTTCCGTTTATTTTCCTGTTTATATCTGCCTGTCTGTCTGTCCATTTGTCCGTCTATACCATTATTTTTCTTGTCCTTTGTTTTGGCTTATGTTTATGCTTATGTCGCACGAGTGAACCAGTCTCCAGACTAATGTAACATGGGACTTTTTTTTTTCCTTGCAGTTGACCTACGACTACAAATTTGATTTCGAGGACGATCAACACAAAATTCCATGCCTATGTGGAGCGGTAAATTGTAGAAAGTGGATGAATTAACGAATTAGCTGCTCGTGCAAAGGGAAGAGTCTTTTTAACTGTTCTCTATTTATTGTTTATTTATTGTAAGTCTTTCTGGGAGAGATATGAAAAACTATTATCGTCAAACTGAAATGTAAACAAAGAATTAGAATTGTAGCAATGAGTTTTAAAAGGTGTATTGTACAGTTCGTGAAATGTAGTATTTTTAAACGGTCTTCCGCAATTGTACATTTTACAAATATAAATTATTTATTCTAGAATGGGAGGAAGATGCTTTTGAATGTAATTGTTTCGTTTGAGTTATGCAGACACAGTAATAGTTCGCAAAAAGAATATGAATTTCGAAAATTTTGTGGCTTTCACTAAAGATTAATTAAATCAAATATCATTAAATAACGTTCTTAGACGATCGTCTCACTTGTTGACGGAAACATATCGGAGCACGCTGCAAGTGGTTGGTACAAAATGAGTCAACGAGGAAATAGAATGCTTTTGAAATATGTGAAATGAGAAACTTTCAAGAGATGTAATAATAAATACAAGATTGTTGTTATCAAGGGTCAGATCCCCTAGCCTTTTAAGTTGACGTGTTCAGTACAACTGCGAAATATTTCTTACTACCAGTATGTTGTACGAGTTCAACTGAAGGCAACAATGATGACCCTCGCTCAGGTGGTTAAGTGTTAGACCTCATGACAGAAAGCGACTGCAGTATAAAGAGTGAGAAAACAACTGATTGGTCAACGCACAAAGGTAACAGCGACTGCACGTTGACTTGAGCCGCAATCCAGAAGTGAACTGAAAATCTGCGAATTTAACCGTCTTAAGTGTGAAAATCTATTTTATGTTCGTCCACCGTTTGTTTTGTAGCCAACTTATAATCAGACAAACACTTTGACATCTTCAGCATTTTGTACTGTCTCACGTATAAATCTGAAGGGATCAATTGTTGGATGATCGCCGGACGTTTGTCAATGTCAAACCTCTGAAAAACGGTTGCAGAGCTCCAGACAGGAATCGAACCCGTAACCTGATGACCGGTAAGACGCTCTAACCATTAAGCTACCGAGACTCAGATGGTGAGCTAAGACTTCGTAAGACATGTGCTACCAATTCGGCAGCCATGGTATGTTAATAATCATGTGTAATGAGATTAATGCTTTGCTTGTGGGAGTTCGGAAATATCCTTCTGAGTCTCGGTAGCTCAATCGTCAGAGGGTCTCATTGGTGATAAGAATGTTGCGGGTACCATTCCCTTCTGGGGCCCAGAAATCGTTTTTCGCAAGTTTCAGCTTGGTGAACATCCCACGATGGTCTCTGAATTTCCATGATCCCACAAACAAACCATTGATCTCAGCAACAAAATCACACGAAAATACTGAAGCCGAATTGAGAATCTCGAAAGCGGAGTAGGAGACGTCTATGACGTATTGTGTCGAACGCTTTTGTCGCACAATCCTTTCGATTTGTACGGCGCAAGTTCGTTTTTTATTCGGTAGATTCCACTCCCTGGACCCTATATTTCTTTTTTTGTTCCAACTATAGCGTCGCTGTTCTTCTCTTTACTCTTCGCTCTGACAGAAGACACGTTCTACCTCATTTTACAACCTTTCCCTGCAGCGTCTAGAGATCAAGAGCCAAACCTAGGACCGTCGGGTCAAGGTCCAGGTTGGCTTATAGTGGTGTTTTGTTTTTAATTATGACTAATTGTTTGCGACATCAATTACTATTTTCTATTTCATTGGTTATTAATTAACTTCAATTATTCTACCACACTCTTCCCTTGATCCAGTCGACATCCTATTTTTTCAACAAATTTGATTAGTCGAGTAACACATGATTTCCCGGTGATATAACCCATGTCTGCAATAGCTGATTGTACTGAAAACACGATTTTTGATGATATCGTAGACGCAGCGTTCCATTACTTTGAAACTAGAGAAAGGAGAGATAGGTCTGTAGTATTCTACGCGTTCCTTGCATCCCCTTTCATGGACTGGAACCACACTGGCTAGTTTCCAGTCGTTCTGAAAAACACCAGTTTGAAGAGATTTATTAAATAGTGGACAAAGTAACGAAGCTATTTGGAAAGTGGTTTCTGCGAGTAAACGGGAGAGAATCTTGTCTGGACCAAGAGCTTTGTTGTTGTCGGGGTTCCTCAGTACTGAAGGAACATTCTCCGCTGATAAACTATCTTGTATTAAAGAAATCTTATCGTTGGCTCAGCTTCTTTTTTTCTCCGGAGGTTGATAAATAACTTATCTATCTCACTGAGATATTCATTTAACTTCTGCCGAAATTTCGCCATTTCCATATGTTTTTTGGGCAAGTTAAATCATTTGAAACTTCACCAACGATGATGTAGGTCGGTTATATACCTTCATCTCAGTGTTTAAGCGACATATCAACCCGATGGCGAAGCCCGAAGCCCGATAACCTTTACTAATTGGTAAGAACTACGATGGGTTGACATTGGTAAGCATATCGTCAACAGTCGTGTCGGAAGTCAAGACAAATGTGAATTATCTGCTAAAACGATTTGCAATATCTAGGGCGGAGGTCTGCATGACCTGATGCTTTTGTTTATTTTCACTGACATTCTTGTTATTCACTGACATTAATGCAGTTTAGAGGACACCAATGTGTCGCTGACCGGTTAATGTTCGGGTTTGTATTAGGGTTAGTGAGCCTGCGGTACGGTCACATCATTATGGCCAGTGTCCGGTAAGCTGCAGTTGTACCGATTTTAGTATAAACAGCGACCAGAAACACTTTGAAACAACTTCCCATGTTGCCACACACGGAATTAAGGCAGTTGGATCGGCTTGTTCGTAACATACGGTCAATCGTAGATCTTAAATTTTTAAATTTCTAGATGAAGACATTGTTTGGCAAACGGGATTTCTTTAAGTCTCAGTTTTTCTTGTTAATGCCATGTAATATTTCACAGTTTATCCATGGTAGATGATGTCGACCTCGCAGATATCGACTTCAACTCTCCTAATACCCAATATCCATCGCAACATCCTCATTTCTGTACTTTAAATCATATCTTGTTCTTTCTTCCTAAGTGCCCATGTCTCACATGCATATATCATCGCTGGCCTGATTACTATTTTATACACCTTTATCTTTAGTTTCTCGGCCATCTTTCTGTCACATACAATCCCTGACAAGTTTCTCCACTTGCACCATGTAGCCTTAAATCTTTGACATCTTCCTGGTATCCACCATTTTCACTCATGGTGGATCCTAGATACCTAAATTTCTTTACGTGTTCCACTTTGTGCTCTTCCTATCCAGAATCTCCAGATCCTCTCTTCATTTTTTCATGGAAACCATCACTTCTGTTTTCCCCACATTCATTATCAGCCGTTTCCTCTCTAAAGCCTTCTGCCACTTCGAAATTTCGGTCAAATTTTTATTTTTTTTTTTTTTACAAACACAACGTTAGTTTTTTTTGTCTTCGCCGCGACGAGAGTCTTGCGCGAAACAGCTATAAAAATTTGAAGCGTTTCATTTTCATTTTATTAGTTGATTGTATTTCAGGCTTTTGGCAGTTTTACCGCTGGTCATAATAGCTCAAATCGTATTGGAATGCTTTCCACGGCTTACGGTGACATTGTGAGAACACTAAAGGCCATGCCTCGCGGCGCTGTGCTTAGGGACATTGTCACCATTCGTGGCTGCTATACCTCCCTGTTTAGATTTCGAGGATGCGAATGCCCCCACTCCCCCCTGCTTCCGTCATCCTTGTCTGTAGCTCTTCTTTGGACTCTGCCATTAATCCTAGATCATCTGCAAACAGTAACTCGCATAACTCTTCTTTTGTAATGCTTTCGAACGGGCTAAGTGCTGATCCTTGATGCAGTCCCACTTTCACTTCAAATTCCTCTGTTATTCCGTCCTGTCAGTCCTCTAGTGGTTGCTCCCATAGACATGTCTTCAACTATTTTCACCATCCGTTCGGGTACTCTTCTCTTCCTCAAACATCAGAGAACTACGTCTCGTGGTATTTTGTCAGATGCTTTCTCTAAGTCTACAGATGCACAATACAATTTCTTATTTTTCTCTGGCACTTTTTCCTGTACCTGGCGCGTGATTCATAATCTATAGTACCTTTTCCTTTCATAAATCCATATTGCAGCTCTCTTACTTCCGTAGTTTCTCTCAATGTCATATCTATTATTCTCTCATACACCCGCATTGTAAGCTCCATCAGGTTTATTACCCTTTATTCCTCCATCACATCGCCTTCCTGTTTATATATCGGCACTAGTTCACTTTTCCTTCAGGTATTTTTTCTTCCTTTAATATTTTGTTCAGCAACTCACATACCCACGTTATTCAATCTTATTCTAACACATCCAACATGTCCATACTCACTTCTGAAGGACCACATGCTTTCCCCTTTTTCACTTTCTTCATAGCTTCTCTAACTTTACATAACTATATTCCTGTATTGGTCCTTCGGTTACTTTTCATGTTCTATATTCATAAGGTTCTCAAAATTTCTCCTCCATCTTTTCATCTTTCCCCTCTGATCTGTTAGAATTTTCTTTTTTTTGTCTCTTATAACTGGCACACCTATCACATCTTCTCTTTATTTCTTTCTTCCTTTGGTTGTCTTGTATACCTCGTTTCTTACGTCTTTTGTGTCCAAATATCTATACCACTCCTCAGTTAATTCTGCTCTTGATTTTGCTACTGCCCTCTTGCACCTCTTCTTCCACTCCTTGTGTCTGTCTCTGGCTTCATCTCCTCCATTTTCTTCGGTCCATTTTTTGAAAACTTTCTTCTTTTCTCTCACAGCTTCTTGCACTTCCTCATTCCACCACCGTTTTTCCTTTCCTTTAATTTGCTTTCCACTTGTTCTCACAACTATTTGTTCGGTTGCCTCTTTTGTCACTCTCTCCATTTGGTTCTAAAATTCGTTTACATCTTAACTTTCAACTGGGATACTGTCTTATCTCAGTTTAACTTCTTCTTTAAACTCTGCCTGTTTGTCTTTCAGTTTCCATACCTTCAACTTCCTTGGGCGCTTCTTCTCAGGCTTTTCTCTTCCTGGCTTCCACTTAAAGTCTGCCACCGCCAACCTTTGCTTGCTAACAACAGCTTTGCCCAAAATCACCTTACAGCCCACCAACTTTTGTCCATCTTTCCTCCTTATCATAAAATCTACTTTACTCTTTCCACTCCCACTTTTATATGTCACAAAGTTCTCCTTCCTTCAGAAACCTGTATTTGCTATGAACAGTCCCAAGGCATGGGATGACTCTGGCAATCTCTCGCTCTCCTTGTTCCTTATTCCAAATCCGTGTCTTCCATTAGTGTTGTATGATTATAACTTTATTTATTCACGCTAGCCTTGTCAACATAAGCTGGTTTCCACGAAGGACGTGGGGAAAAAATGTGTACAAATTACAAGTGATTCGTTAGTTAAGGTCTACGCTAATAGCTAAGGTATTTACAATGGAAGCTAGGACTAGGTAATGAAAGGATAGATTCAGAATTAAAAGTATATTTACAGAGTTAAATGTTAAATGCTGTAGCAGCGATACTGTGAGCAGCGATTTTAGTTTCAAACCTCGAGAAACAAGTGGACCTTCTTATTTGCTCAGGTAAACTATTCCATAGTTTAGCTCCGTCAAACAAAAAGCTTTTTTTCATGCTGTTTGTACGCGGTTTTGGTAAAGAAAGTTTAAGCGACGTATCACGTAGGTCATAATCTGAAACATCGCTTCTAAAGGTAAGGAGGTTTGAGAGGCATTTTGGACCCATGTTGTTCAATATTTTAAACATCATTTTAAACTTTGCCCTTTTCCTTTGAACTTCCAACGGTTCCCAATTTAATGTGTGCAGAGCAATCGAGTGATCTACATCATTATTCATATTCGTAATTATTCGAGCAGATCTGTTTTGCAATTTTTGAAGCCTCTTTGATTGGGTTTCACCAAAACCATCCCATACATCACAACAACAGTCAAAGTATGGACGGACAGTCGAATTGTAGACGGATAATAGTGAATCTTTGTCAACGAAATCTTTTAAGCGTCTAAGGGCTGATATTCTTGAAGTTATTTTTATGCAAATATAGTCAGTGTTGTTTTTCCAAGATAAGTGCTGATCAATTATTACCCCAAGAGTTTTGCATTCATTAACTTGACTGATTGATTTGTCATCAATTTTAATATTGGGTAGTGAATTTGATATACTCTTCATCATTGGCTTGGATCCAATGATCATAAATTCAGTCTTTGCCACATTCAGGTTAAGTTTGTTGACGACTAACCATTTTTTGAGGGTGTCTAAGTCAGAGTTCATTGCGATCTCTACATCTGCAATTGTTTCCCCAATCGTTTCCCCGCTTCGAATTTCAATGAGGCTTGTCAGGTGCCCCTCCATGCAGGAAGCTGTGCCTCTCCATGAATATTTGTGCGTGAACATATTATCCAGAGACTTTTCCGTCAGTGTCTCAAAACATTACTAAATTGGTTTTGAGTTATGGTGATTAATATACTTTACTCAATTTACTAATTCTTTTTTTACTAAATTATATTTCCAAGAATATTGTTAATCTCTTTCACTTGTATTCATATGTACAAATAGACATACAGACAGTCGTTAATGATATAAGTTCAGATACCTTTTAAGATTGAGATATGTAGATTTATAAGGTAACACTCATTCCACAAATGGTCTAATACTTTATATCTTCTCCCAGTGTACAGAAGCACTGCTGTAGATGTAGTCGTAGACATAGATGTAGGTGTAGATATAGATGTAGGTGTAGATATAGATGTAGTCGTAGATATAGATGTAGTCGTAGATATAGATGTAATTCGTAGATATAGATGTAGTCGTAGATATAAAGGTAGCCGTAGATATAGATGTAGGTGTAGATATAGATGTAGTCGTAGACTCGTAGTTGTAATTGAAGTTGGAGACGTAGATGCGGATGAGGATCCGGATGAGGATGTGGATGTGGATGTGGATGTAGATGTAGATGTAGATAAAGATGTTGATGTAGATGAAGATGTAGAAGTGGATGTTGATGAAGTTATAGATATGGATGTGGATGTGGACGTGGATGTGGATGTAGATTTAGATAAAGATGTGGATGTGGATGTGGATGTGAATGTGGATGTGAATGTGGATGTGAATGTGGATGTGAATGTGGATGTGAATGTGGATGTGAATGCGGATGTGGATGTGGATGCGAATGTGGATGCGGATGTGAATGTGGACGTGGATGTGAATGTGGACGTGGGTGTGAATGTGAACGTGGATGTGGATACGGACGTGGATGTGGATGTAGATTTAGATAAAGATGTAGATGTGGATGTGGATGTGGATGTGAATGTGGATGTAGATGTAGACATAGATGCAGAGGTAGATTTAGATTAGATTATTTTAGACTTATAAGAGGTGAAAGATGATGAAATCGTCACAGTAAGGTAATTTGCATTAAGTGCGGGAAATTATTTATATCCCCCGTTTATCGGTGGAGCCCTACTGTGACCGTATTTTTGGCAACGGGTCTGACTTTAAGTCAACAGCTGATAGGTGAGCGAACGTACTAAGTGAGGTGGTTGTGGATTTTATTATGGTCCTCGAAGGCGGTCCAATTTCAAATGACGTGGAAATAATTTTTGAATAACTTTATAACCTGAGTTTTGTTTATTTTATAAGAGAAAGCAAATTTGATTTTGCAATAAAATCGAAATATCACCATTTCACAGTTTTCATCTTTTGTTAACTTAAATCTCAAGTTGAAAGATGGCCTTCGTTTTCGGAATTTGCTTTCTCTTATATTTTTTGAAGTTCTCGGCTGGTCAAGGTTTTTGTTTACTTTATTTATCAACATTTTGTGAATCAAATTAACTTACGTAAAATTGTCTTTTTTTAAGTCAACTTTACCTTGGATTATAATGCTATGTTTCATTGACTGAATGACTGCTTGATGTTTCATAACTCTTGGGATGCTTTGAAGTGATTTCTGCCGAGATTTTGAGGGGGTTTTGTCAGCAAGTGTCCGACCAGAAGAGGAAAACGTGAGATACGAAATACATTTAAAAACATGGCAAGTATGACTCCAAGTTACAGGGAACATTAAACAATTAATTACAATCACAAGGAAAGTCAATTTTATTCACTGGTAGTGTTATTTAGGAAAATGAACCCTTCTGGGCCAAATGCGCCTGCTTTCAACTTTTGCGTGAATTGACTTACACTGCTAAAGTCAACTAGAAAAGTTGACTAGAGTGGGATTTGAACAACTGATCTCGATTTGAACTCGCATCTTCGGGTTACCGGACCACTGCTCTATCAGTTGAGCTATCGAGTCAACTGGGAACAGTATGCCCGTTTGATCCAATTTAAGTGCACGAGAGATTCTCGCGATAGATTCTTGTATTTTCTGGTTAGTTTCTACGACAATGTCGCTGAGAAACAAAGATTTTCGGGATGTACACAAACAATTTTACAACAAAACAGCGATTTTTCTGTAGCCTTTCCATTTTCGGTTGGTTACTGCGCAAAGAACTGTAACGCGATATTCAACAAGTTTGTTTTCTTTTTTTAATTTTGTATATTTTTAACGGACGTTTAGTTTAACAAAAATCGTTTATGTCCCTATACAATGACTGATGTCAGTTCGCTCGAAAGTGGACATAGTCTAGGTTCCATAAATGCAGTGTAAGTAAGATTGTGCTTCACTTGAGCTATAAGATGCATGAGTCAGTAGTGACGTATCTCCTGTGAACGATCATTGCAAGTTTGACATCTGCTGCTGTCCATATAATCTATATCACTGGTATATGTTTCCGTTAATTTTCGCATTTGATCAAGTGTAAATGATCATATATTCTTTCTGTTTATTCGTTCATTCATTCATTCATTCATTCGTTCGTTCATTTATTCATTCATTTATTCATTCATTTTGTGGAAGCCTGTTGTCACCCATTCAGAAAAATATTAGCCGTCCTCGCCCCAGAAGACACGCGATGTATCGCTCACATTCCTCTTGGGCGGGCAATTGGTAGACCAGCCTATCAAAGCAATGACGTAACGAAGCTGGCAGAGGCCAAATACAAAGATAACAAACGTAACGAACTCTCCCCATTCATGAGTTTAAGAAACAGCAAAATCAACGATTCATTCGTTGTCAGTGATTTCAAACTCACCTCGATACCGGATAATTAGTTTCAAAAAAAGATTATTTGAATTTTTACAAAGAATTTTCGAAAGTATGTTTTTTTAGGCGACAATTAACGACATGGAACTGGGGTGGCATTCTTGGCAGCCACTTCACCCCCCTGTTACACTGTCCAAGCCATCTAAATACATCCAACTCATTATCGGCGTTTCCTCACCGCGTCAACAGGCACCTTCCTTTTCGTTCGATCTCTGCAATGTTGCCTCATTGACGTTAGTTGCATCTCACACTTAATGCATGTGTGTTGACCTGAAGCTGAACTATTTTCGTGATAAAGTTGCCAGTTTTTTAACTTCCTAAATGTATCATCAACAATATCCTAACTCAGGCCAATTATTACAGCAAACTTTGACGTTAATTAATTCTTCTCCGTTATTAATTACGGACTGACGCACCGAGTTTTTTTATTTGCAGGAAACAGGAACTTGTTAATTCTTTGAACGCTGCTTCCCAGTAAATAGGGAGGGTCATGGTGAAATCAGGCATCATTCAATCAACTATCCGATACGTAACCCTAAAAACATTTGAGTATTTAGAGATCAGACGATAAGTAGTTCAAAAAGTGACACTTCCAGCTGCATTTAAACAAAGGTGCTTTTCTTAAATGTATTATAGGGGGCATGTGATCCGATTAACCCTCGTGTTGTGCAGTAGGTTTAGTTATTTCTGATTGTTTGTACATTAAAAAGTATTAACGAAGAAGACCGTCGCTTCGATACGTCGCTTTGCCGTTTACAGAGGCCCTCGTCTACAAAATACTCATAAAGACTAGCGGAAAATAACAGACGAGTTAAGTGGCGAATATCCATTGTTATGGTAATCCGCCTGACACATATGGAAAGTTCAAGTTGCAATTAATGAACGAACGTATGGGTAGTGCCGGTAACTCCAATGGATGGATGCACTGAGTCCGAGCAATGATTGATTCACAGAGTTCTTTTTAAACAATAGCTATGACAGTTATACGAAAATTCAATGCTTACTGCTTTATGTTTGTACTAATCTTGACCGAGTCGTCTTCATCATAAATTTGCATTGACTGGCACTTTATTGAATCTATTTGCGTGTCGGGTTAATTTTTTATTGTTGATTTCCGGCTTCTGATTGGTTCAATTCATGTAAACAAACTTTCCATTGGGCGGATGATTGTGTAGTACACGCTACTTCAGTGATTTCAGACATCCACTGCGCACGGAAACTCCATTCTTTATGTTCGGATCATCTACGGTGAACCTGTTTACGTCTAAAACAGGTTCATATGTCATTCAATGTATCTTTTCCACGATAAAATTATAACGAAATATTTTTAAACGACCATGGATAGCGTGCCGCGGAAGTTCGACAATGCCAAACGAATTCCCAGTTCGTCCGACCCGAATGTGAACATTGTTATGTACCTCTTGTTATTTGTGAACACGCGAGAAAATAGCGAAAACGAAAAATTCGCGAAAAGAGCGATAGAGTCCTTGGTAAAGAAACTTCGGAAAAAGACTGAAGAGCTTGACGCGCTAATACGAGCTGTTGCATCTCGTGGAAAGGAACCGAGTAAATGTGTGACGATTCAAAGGACGCTGGATGGTAGACTGCAGGTCTGTGAACGAAAGGGCTTTCCTCATGTTATATACACAAGACTTTGGCGTTGGCCGGATATCCAGAAAATGGAATTACGACACAACGATTCATGTCTTTATGGCTTTGACCTGAAATGCGAGACTGTGTGTGTCAATCCATATCATTATGAAAGAATTGGAACGATACATTCAGCACCAAGTAAGTACTCAGCCTTCCACTTGAAGTAGCTTTGAAAGATTGTGATATATATTTCAGATGTATCGCTCTACGTGGCTTGCTTACACTCATTATAACACACTGCCGACAAAAGTCGTAATTTAGTGCTATGTATTGCTTATATCGTTACTTGACGATATATAATAAAAGGTGTAGAACAACAACGGACGACAGCGAAGGTGTTTTGTAAATACTTCAAAATCACATTCATAATAGTAATAATAATAATAATAACAATAATATTATAATTGCGATGGTGCGATAAAGAAAGTTGAGAATTTTCTATGTCCAAACATTCCAAATCCTGTTCTGTGGCCCCATAAAGAATATCTACTTCAGACCTATTATGTTATATTACCTTTTTCCAACATGCGTCATTGAACCAGTCTTCATGACTAGAGTTTGTTTACGACTGCCGTGACTTCACATTTTCAATGAGAACATTTGTTTCCCCACGAATTAGTCTCCTTATGTTTGAAATGTTAAGAACTCACTGTCTTAACCACCTTGTACAACCATACAAAAGAAGCGATGGCTTGTACTGTACATCCTCAACATACTAATAATTCCTCAAAACCTCTCCAGACGCTGGTCGAGACTTAATTCAGACGTGTTTCTGTCTGTAAACAGGCAAGGGGGTTTCATGTTCTTCCATTCAAACTCAGTTGTTCAGAATTACCAAAACATAAACTGAGTGTGTAATCTAGCGATAAAAACTCAAGTTCTCTCAGTAGAGCTTAGAAATAGCACAATAACGACAGAAATCGATGCGGCCACGTTTGAGAATGGTTGATATATTGTATATGGAGATTGTGTAAGATCTTGAACGTTCAATGAGCAATGTATGAAAAACTTTCTGTTTGTGTTTAGAAACTTTGTTAAATTAACCTTAACTCCCATATTTTCATTGTGAGAATAAGTTGTTGGGTTTGTTTTTTTTTTTTTGTGAAAGGGCAATGAAAGGTTAAATGTTCATTTCTCTCGGCCCTTCGACAAGTTATTAGCGTGTCTTCCGAGGCAATTTCAACTTAACCACCTTGTCACGCAATCTGTGAACTTGAACCGGAGATATTACGAAAAAGTCAAAGGTCGGTATTAGGAGAACAACTGCCGAATCAAAACGTTCTTGGACGTTTTCGGTGAAAATTCCCGATTTTCGGATGGTTTGTCGGTGAATGTCGTTCATAGTTTACAACAATGACATGATCTTGAAAGCAGACATTGCCGTGGGTGGATTTTTTTTTAAAGCGTTCTGTGATAGCTGTATATCTCACTTAATTTCTCTAAAGTAGGTTAGAAGTCTTCATAATCATGCACTAATGGATCGCAACGTTAAGATGCGTGATCCAAACTCGTCCTAATTTAAGTAGCAAGAATTAGAGTCCTATCTAGTGAGTTTTGCTTACGACAAAGCCGTGTTAGCATAAACGCTGCGCTTGACTTGATAGCAAATCACTAGCAATACTGTGAAGTTGCCATTATGCGGTCATTTGGGGTATCTGCTTTTCCGAATCTCATTCTAAGTAGTTGATTCATTAGCTTGTCTCTGTCACTTGTGTGTTATGGTTGTTTTCTGAGTTTGGTGACCAGGACAAGACGAAGTCAGGTAATTTTTAGTAGTGGATATAAGTTATACAAGTGCGTGTAAGTTGCCACTAGCAAAGTTTTAGTGACCATGATTACAAAAAAAATGGCGTGAAGTGTTTCCTACTGATATACCGAAAGTAAGTGGGAGCAGTCATGCTTCTGAGAATGTCACAGTTTGTAAACAATCAAGCGTTTTGTTCTGACATTACAGTCTGTCAATATCATTGTCACAGTTGACCTTTATAAAGTCGACCATTTTATCACCAAGACAACAAAATGACTTGACACGATATCCTGAAAACAATTGCAAATGATTTATTTTACATACTGGACAAGTTTCTCTGAAGTCTTTAGTCTTAGATATATGGTCAAAGAATCATACTTATGCTGGAATGAGTAGTTGTGAAATTTTGATTTGTGATCTGAAACTAATTCAAAAATTCTTCAAAACTCAAGGCTAATTAGTATTAGTGGTCTAAAATTTTTCTTGACATTAAATGCTCAAGCAATAGTAATCATGTATTCTATCCACATAGAGATGTTTTCATTCAAAATTTAGTGGTCAGTTTTATAAGAGAAAATAATTTGAACAGTGTCTGATGAAGATCCCTGCACAACATGGCAAGTGTCCAGCAACTCCTCAGTCTGGTTCACTTGACTAGTGATACTTATAAACCTGACATACTGCCAATGATTTAAAAATGCAAAGAATATGAAATCAATTGCCAACAGTTGTCATCTTGGAACATGACATTCTAGTTAAAAAATGAGTGACTAACGTAATTGTATTAATTTTGGCTTTATTCCAAAATCATTAGCAATCCAGTTATAATGCAAAACTTACTACAATGAGCATATGTGCTTTACAATTCCAAATATTGCTATGCAGTAATTGTTTTAAAACTGTTATTTGCCAAAAGCATATGGAGTTTTATTAATAATTTGCACTTAAAAATTAGTTTGAGACAGCTAGGAAGAGATTTTTGATGTATTTGTTTTTCACTATATGTTATATATCTTTTGCACAAGACTGGTCTTGGCCATAATATCATCTATAAACAGAAATTTTTCATGGAAAGTAGAAAAGAAAAAGAACTCAAATTATTGGTGAAAATGGTTGACTGCCTATTGATATCTATGGTTGTTTGTCCAGCACTAACTATCAGCCTGTGTTTATGCTATGTGATTGCCATAAACAAATCTAAATACTGTGAAGTAATTGATCAGTTTCAATTTCTATCATTCTCACAAAAACTGCATTCAAGGATGTATGTATGCCAAGTATTGCATGCCCTGAAAGAAAGTTATTTCTTGATGGGGTAATTTACAATAGTGACTCCTTCTTGTAGGTGATGTCCCTGCTACTTCCTTTCCTGGTCATTGTGGACCACTGGTACGTGCACTGCCATATCCAGATGAACCTCCAAGCATGCTATATGAACAACTGGGTTACACAAAGAACAGTCTTACTGCAGCTCTTCCTGCATCTATACCCACAGCAGATGACCCATGTCCACTAATTGTCCAAACTTTGTTGTGCTATGTTTATTATAAATGTCACAGCCCTGAATTGGAAACATTTGCTAGAAAGGCAACAGAATCTATTGTCAAAAAGTTAAAAAAGAATCCAAATGAACTAGAATCTTTGATAATAGCTATCACATCACAGGGTAAGCAAATGTCTAGATGTGTTACACTTCAAAGGACAATGGATGGACGATTGCAAGTTGGTGAGAAGAAAGATTTTCCTCATGTGATTTACACTCGACTTTGGAGATTTCCTGATGTACATAAAATGGAATTAAAACATGTAGACTATTGTGGATATGGATATGACCTGAAGAATAACAAAGTCTGTGTTAATCCATACCATTATGAGAGAGTTCAACCACCAGGTATGTCAATCTTCTAACTTTAGAATACCTATACAAAATTATAGTATTAAACTTATAACCTGAATAATCAAATTGGAAGTTTTTCTTTCTCCGTTATGGCTTTGGGCAAACATATTATTTAACACACAGTTGTCATAGTTTAACCCTGGTGAATTGTACAGGTTTTTAGTATAGTGTTTCCTGAACCCCAACAGCTGCATCTCCTTGGCCAGATTAACTGAATTCCTAGTTGGCATTATAAGAGGCAGAAACTCCCACTTGAAACAAAAACAACATTTATTGTATTGCAAAAATGTTTGGAAATGTCTTTTAGTAACTCTAGCCTAATCAATCTGGGTACAGCTGTGTACTAAATTTTTAAACTGGCTATAAATGTTTCCATTGGTTTTTACAACTTGGAAAGTTGCACAGTATTGAATAGATATAATTATATAAAAGTTTTTTGTATTTTTGGGCTTTTTTTTATCAAACTTAGACTGTGCTAGAATTAATCCTTTGACTAAAAATTTAACTGGATTAATCATTCTGGTTATACAATCTTTCCTCATATGTATTAATTTTCATCCAGATTTAATCATTATTTTGTAATTATGATTAGGAAATAGTGAAAATTAGCAACAGTGGAGCTAGTATCAGACTACAATAACCAGGAAGCACTTGGTGTTACCTTGACAAATTTCCTTTACTTGAGTAAAGCTGGATCTTTTTATAACTGAGAATGTTATTGTCTTCATTAGAATTAAGAATGTCAGGCTGAGTGCACATTAATTTCCTGTGCTTTGTCCTTGTTGTAAGAGTAAAGAATCTCAGGAATTGATACACACGCTCTCAAGCTGTTCTCTCAGAAAAACTGAGTCCCTGACAGGAGAGCTGTTCTGAGAGAACAGCTTGAAAGCGATATCGAGATATTGTTATCAAAGAAACGGATAAAGTTTCAGCAGTGGTTATATGGGGGAGAGAGGATTATTCTAAAGAAGCGTTTGATCAGCTTCGGGATAGTGATGTATATGAAAGAATTTTAAATGACCCTTAGGATCAGGTATCCTCTCTCGTTGCTCAAAGTTTGGATTTACTAATGAAGGAAGGGTATATTAATGAGAAGAATAGAAAGTATTTGTTGAATCCGAGGCCAAGATTGGGGAAATTTTATTTGCTTCCAAAAATTCATAAGAGGTTGGAAAAGGTACCAGGTCGCCCAGTTATTTCAAATTGTGGAACAGCAAGGGGAAGGATTTCTGAGATTTTGGATTTTGATATTCAACCATTAGTAGATTTGGTTCCTTCGATAATTAAAGATACGAATGATTTCCTTTTAAAATTAAAAGAGTTGGGTGGTGCCCCTCGGAATACTATTATTTGTACGATTGATGTTGTGAGATTATACCCACATATATCTCATTGTGAAGGTTTGGAAGCACTTAAAAAAGCAATTAATGGTGGTGAGGTGGAGATTCCATCGGAGCACCTCTTGAATTTGGCAAAGATTATTTTAGAAAATAATTATTTTGAATTTGATGAAAGAGTTTATAGGCAAAAATTGGGAACGGCAATAGGAACAAAGTTTGCCCCGGCTTTTGCGAATATTTTCATGGGAAGTTTTGAAAATTCGTTCTTGAAGACTTGTAGTTATAGACCGTGGATTTGGTGGCGATTTTTGGATGATATATTCATGATATGGCTTCATGGCAGGGAGAGCTTGGATGAATTTTTGTTGGCCTTGAATTCATATCATGGACCTATCAAATTTACGTGGGAGATTGGTAATGGGAAAATATCTTTTCTAGATGTGATGATTGGTTTTAATGGTGGAATTTTCAGTACTGATGTTTATCATAAACCGACGGATACACATCAGTACTTGAATTTTAAATCGTGCCATCCTCAACATATTAAAAAAGCTATTCCATGTAGTCAGGCGCTGAGATTGAAAAGAATTTGCGATTCGGAAGATGTTTTCAAAAGTAGGGAGAAAGAATTAAAAGGTTTCTTGTGGAAAAGGGGTTATGAGAGGGGTTTTTTTGATAAGCAGATCGGCAGAGTTAACGGTCTTGATCGGGAAGTTTTGCTTAATGGGACGGGAAAGAGAAATTCAGATAGGTCTGATAGATTGGTTTCGACTTTGGACTTTTATCCTGCGGTGGGCATTGCTTAACGCTATTGGTTACCCTTATATATCCGTAGAGCGCTCAACAACATCGAAATGTAGGAGCGTAAATATATATATATATATATATATATATATATATATATATATGAAACGATAACTTCAGAATTGACCTACACTGCCGAAGTCAACTGAAAAATGTTGACTCGGGCGGGATTTGAACTCGCACCTTCGGGATATCGTTTCATAATACCCTGAGGATGATTCTGAAATAGAATTGAAACACTGCACATCCATCCTTATGGATAGCGTTAAATTCTCGCGAGAATATCTCGTGCACTTAAATTGGATAAAAACTTGCCTCCAATCCCTGTGGACTCGATAGCTCAACAAGTAGAGTGGCGGACCGGTATCCCGACGGTGCGAGTTCAAATCCCGCCCGAGTCAACATTTTTCAGTTGTCTTCGGCAGTGTAGGTTAATTGTGAAGTTATCGTTTCTTAATACCCTGAGGATGATTCTGAAATAAAATTTCAATTAGGCAAGATATTTCTCTTGCGTTATTGATATTTTATAGTGTATGTGTATATGTATATGCAGGGGTGGATCCAGCATTTCTCATGAGTGGTTCATAAGACAATAAATTTCTGGGGGGCATTCCTCAGGTACGCTTTCGGGAAAATTTTGAAGTTTTAGTGGTTGCTGCTTTTGGTGGACATATTTTGTGGGTCTCACACTTTCCACTCGAATGCTCCTAAAATTTCACGCAAGCCGAGGTCCAAAACGTCAACGGTTTTCGGAACAATTTATCGAGTGCCGCAGCGCTCGTGCCATATTCTACTCCGAAAGAAATACATGGTAAGCAGAAAGCGCCATCAAGATATTTGGAGTACACGAGCCACGGGAATCGAATCAGCCAATATTGTCTGAATTTTCGGAGTTTACCGATCACATTGCGGGAATTTAAACTGTAGATCTGGCTTCCAGACATTCTGGATAAATTCAAACTTCTCTGCGTCGGAAAATCTCGTAATACTTCCATAAATTAGTCCCACATCAAATCGCAAACAGCCTTCTTTGCGGCAAGGTGGATCTCCCCTAGCCGATGGCGACGCCATATTTGAGTAAAGTGTGAGTGATTTATGAGCGGTTCACTCCCAGTGGCTAAGCCAATGAAGATGAGTTTTGATTGGTTCACAAATATAATAGCCAATTAAAATTGAAAGCTAAGTGGTTCACGAGTTTTCCCCGGGGTTGGCTCAGGTTTTCGGAGCTTTTGTTTAGAGTAAACGTAAAAATCATCGCCAAAGAAAATTTTTCTGGGGGTATATCGAGGTGGGCACAGTTGGTTAACTGGGAGAATAAGAATATGGAAGGTCTGAATATTTTCAGGCATGTTCGCAAGAGTAGCTTGTCGCTTTCCCATGTTCCGACCAATATTTGAGTAGTTTCTAGAAACCCAGTGAACCACTTTAAGTCCACCCCAGGAATGTAGTTGTATGTATGTTTATATAAAGTGGCGTAAAGAGACAAATTGTCGCCCGGGGCGGGAGTGGAAAATGCCCCCCCCCCCAAAAAAAAAAACAACAAAAAAAACGACTTATGG
The DNA here is from genome assembly GCA_030142905.1 of Heliopora coerulea. Taxonomy (NCBI): domain Eukaryota; kingdom Metazoa; phylum Cnidaria; class Anthozoa; order Scleralcyonacea; family Helioporidae; genus Heliopora; species Heliopora coerulea. Next base: position 1,206,486 of record JASJOG010000036.1, on the reverse strand, counting down.
TGGCTCCATTTACAAAAAAAATGGGATGGATTTTTACTTTCGTCGTTGCGGCTACGGTTAATACAACGGCGAGAGCGTTGCCGCTGTTTTAATGACCACCATTGTTACTTGTTTACATGAAGGTCACACATAACTCACCTGTGAAGCCGTGAAGCTTCAAGTTCTAGCTCCCAGGCTTTTGGCGACTTCCAAGATGGCAACGCTTTAAGTGCCCGACTCCCACACTGAAGTCAAATTTCCCAGGCTGGGACTTTCACATATTGTCAAATCTCCCTGAATTGTCTGCACCCCTCTCTGCCAGGAGAAAAACATTGAAAAGCATTTGTGGTAGTTATTACACCCCATAATGTTTTCAGGACACTAATGGTAGAAAATGCCACCCTCCAAAGAAGTGCCGCCGGGGCAGTTGCACCTATTGCACCACCCTTGTTACGTCACTGTTTATATATTTGTGTATATGTATGTATATGTGTGTGTCAACCCTCATGAGTAAAGTTTTCAGGGGTTATGATTTCCCTTCAATTTTTTCTCATAAATTATAGATACAATTCAGAAATATATATATGTATATGTGTATGTAGATGTGTGTATTTATATATGGACATTAATTTGATATGGATATGGATATGGGTTTGGATGTAAATGGATTTGTGTGGATTAATTTTATCTTTGAGTTGTGAATTTTTAACTAAATGGAATGAATGAGGAGTCTCCCTGTGTTCTTGGAAATTGTACTTTACAGTAGTTCATTAATTATACAAAAAAATTCTTCAGGAATTCCAATTAGATTTTGGCCCAAAATTCAATAGGAATTTTGAAATTGAATATGAATTCCTATTGGATTCTAGAAAAACTAAACTAATAATATCTCCCTTGGAACTTGATATTCAAAGAAATATAAGGAAAGAGACAGTAATTTTGGTCATATTTCAACTCTGTTTCAAGGTCATTATCAAACTAACGTGCACTTCAAGTAATATCAAATATCAAATGGATATTCTTGGTTTAGTTTTCATACTTTAATTTTCTCCTGTTCTATAAGTTGTTATGCTGATTCACTGTCAATATTATATTACCATCAGAAGTTAAATTGTGACATCTAGCCAGACATTTTGGAGTAGCTGTGGTCACACTTAGAGGTTCTCAACCTGTCTCAGGGCAATGGTGCTTTGACTAGCAAACTCAACTTCTGTTAAATTTTACTATTTTGTTCTGACTAGCACCTTACTATTTTATTCTGACTAATGCCAGACAATTTTTTCCAGCTAGATGCAAGGGTGCAACTTAAGGTGGGGTTGGGTGGGTCTTGACTGCTGGTGTTTTTGTCAGAGGTCTTATGTTTGCCCTGTTGCCAACAGGTTCTTGCCTTCATTTCCCCAAGCCACGTTTTTACAAAAGGGTTAATAGAGGTGAAGTGTCAACAGTAAACTGGCTTTTTGTAAATATTTCTGATTACCCTTCTTAGAAGTAATTATGGGTGACTCAATTCAATCGTGTACTCATTAGTGAACATAAGTGTCACAAGTCTATTTAGTTTAAGGGAATCTTTTTATTGTTTCATAATGTACAGTACAATTTATTATTAGATTGGTTTCGAAACTCTGTGTGTCCAGTGCAGGGAAATCCAGCTGGTTCTTTAGGTAAGATGCTACGCCGTTGCAGTAAATGCTGAATGCAATCTCGTTTATTTTCAGGAAACATCACTGAACAATCAGTTATTATTATTATTATTATTTAAATTTATTTTACAACGGTAACCCTTCAGCGATAAGATGCTGGTCTTCAAGGGGCCGTTTCTCTAAATACAGTGACATCTATACCTAAGTATTTACACTCTTGTACTAATAACTATGTACACTTAAAAAATATAAAGATACTACAAACGTTCAATTTTCACCTTGAAAACATTCAAATATTTAGTGGTATTAGATATTTGAGTTAACTTAACGAGAGATTTGTCTCTAAATTATTATAATGACTTCTAAGTAAAGTTTTTAATGAGTTGACGGAGAGTTGGTCATACCCGTCTAGAATTACGGGTGGGAGATCATTCCAAGATATAGCTCCACGATATATATAGCTCCAGTAAAGTCTGATGATGACTCTGAAATAGAGTCAAACAGTGGCCTAGCCAAGGGAGGATTAGGAAGGTTTAAACCCCACCCTTTATAGCCGCAACGAGGCTGAGTTTCCATAATAAGTCGTAAAACAAAATCACAATCTAGGCAGCATTTATTTGCGAGCTTCAAACCACTTTCACTGTCGCGAAAAATTGTCGAAACGTATTATCTGAAGCGCTGAAGTGAGGATGTGAATACTTGGTTAGTTGTCTGCAGGATATTGAACTAACTTTAACTGCTGACGAATGTCGATTGTCGAACAAAAAGCACTTGCAACACCAATGAGAATAGTCCGCGCCAAAACCAGACAATTTAGATGCTGTAACACTGAGCATGGCTCTATATTACTTACAATTTAGTGAGCATTATTACTGTAATTTTTATAGAGAAAGCGTTGCCAAAAACAAATTACGATTCTTTTTTTGCAGCAAAACACTCTCCCTAGTGGCGTTTGATGGTGTTACCGTCAATTACATTTGCTCGTGAACTTCTCCAGGAGACTCTCACTTCTAGTTCTGCTTTACTAGGCCTAAACTAGGCACTTTTAAATTACACGAACGTTTGAAGCCATATATTTTGTACATCTTGTCGATTAAAATACCAAATACGAAATACGGAAATTAATCTCAGTAAACATCCGCTCGCGAGCCTAGTATATAATAAGGCTGTACATTTTTTGGAGTGTTGAAAATTTCGAGCGGCAAAAGTTGCTCGACATTGAACACTCAATCCTCAAGAAAAATTCTTTGCTACGTACCTGGTCATTCAAATTGTAACCTGAATCGTTTTCTCGTCTTGTTCATTAACTCACATCTTGGATTGACCAGATGTTACTTTTCGGAGTTGCTTTCTTCGTGTTCTTATTGAAATCGTCATTTATGCGAAACGTTATGTTTCATGAGGCTATTTTTCATGTGTTTTGGTTAGTTCAATATCTGCGCTACCGATTTGCCTAGCCCTAATTCTGTTTGGTTTTCAATCTTTCTCGAAATTGAACCTTCACAACACATGTAATTTGTTTTTTAAAAAAATTTGGTCAATTTAGAATCTGCTCGAATTTCTTTTAAGGTCAAATCCAATGCTATTTGAGGTACATCAGTTTGAGGCTAAAATGAAATAAATGTACAAACACAGCAGCTCTCGAGTTCTCCTAACTTCCTTGTGTTTCTCATCAGGCTATATGAACACAATAAAAAAGTTTCTATTTCTTTTATGAAATAAACAAAGAACTAAGCAATAATAATTGTGAATAACGAACTTTATTTTCAATATCAAATGTTAAGTTCTAACATATTCTGGCGTCAGTAAACCAGTCAGAGCTTTCCATTTGTGCAAATTCTGTGCAAGAACAAATTCTGGCGTCAAGCGGCGTTTTGATGTCACAGCCGTGTTTGCATAGCCTGAAATAAACACAGTAACGGACTAATTACTGCCTGCGTAATAAGAAACTTATTTTATAAATAGTTTTCTCATTGGTTCCAGTAGAGAGCTTATGAGACAAACTGAAATTTGAAAAATTTCTATGAATGCATTAATCGCGCTAATGAACACCGTTTTCTCCTAGTTGAAGAATGAAAGGAATGGTAGTATTTATACCTTTCATGTCATGTTTCATTCTTCCCAGAAAATATTTAACTTTTTTCGATCAATACCGGTTTTTTTATTATTATTCTTGTGAACGCCAGACGAATTTATTCATCAAGGGGAGACTCCTTGGGCCGAAAAGGGTTAAAGAGATTTTCTGGGGGGTGAACTTGTATTTTTCCCCACTTTTCAAGAAACTGTACGGAGTCGGCGTTAGAGTGCTATTCTACAAATACATGAACAAAACAGTATTAACCTCAAAAGAAACAAATATGGAAAATTTGTTCCTTTGCATGTACCAACGAAGCAGCAAATAAAGGAATGAATGAGCGACCGAAAGAACGAACAAACGAACGAACAAACAAATGAGTTAAAGACACGTACAGATGAACAAATGAACGAATGATTGAATAGCTAAATATACGAATAACAGGAAAAACATTAAAAAATGAGCAAACAAACGACGTAAATGAATGATTGAGTTAATAATGTCTTTTCTTCCAGGCATTCTAATGAACCCTCCATTTCCATCCCTTGGTGACCAACCGACATATTCAGCTGTGGCCCATTCAGTTACTTCAGCTGCTCTACAATACAATCATCTTCATACTGGTCCTAGTTTTATGGTTGGAGTTGTTGGTGCTGGCCACCCATACCTGCCATATTTACCTGCTGGTCATTATAACAATTTAAACCATAGAAAGTCTCCAGTAAGGTTCGTTGCAATATTATTTTGTGAATTTCTTCTAAACTGATTTCGTCAGAGTGATTGTTTTCTTACGTGCTAAGCTAGCCAGTTAAAATGTCCATTTGTCTAAGATATTTTGCAATATAGCATGATGGAAGCTAATGCAGTTAAGGCTGATTTCCGTAGAGCCATCAAGACGGGCGCGTAGGCAGAAATTTTTCCTGGGGAGGGTTCAATGTGGAACTGCCCAAAAATGTAGTATCTTCCTACACATACAATTCCACTTCTATTTATCACATAAGAACAGAGTTTTCTGGGCATTAGGGCATACGTAATTTAGACTCGCTACCGTACTTTATGAAGCCACTTCTTAGCGTATTTCCCTTCTATTTACAGAAGTGTTAATGTACAAGAAAATACGAATAGATAGAGTTGGACGAGTTCGCATTTTCTGCTTCACTCCAGTTATTTAATGGAACTAAGGTCAGGTTTGGGGGGTTCCAACCTCCAGGTATTTTACTGAACTTCAAAAAGCAGGATCTAGATTGGCTTTACCAGGGTTCAAAAATCAAAGTTGGTCAGATGGTGATATTGTCTGAGGACGGTCATGAACTCATCATTGAATTAGAAACTCAAATTCGTTGTAGCTTTGGGAGGTGTTTGAACTCCCCGAACCCTCCCCTTGGCCACGCGACTGCATCAAGACCATACAGATACCTGCCAGTCAGTGCGACAGACTTACGTCTAAAACAACAAGGTACTGAAATTTCCAGCGAAAACCCTTCATCAAAGTCAAGTGCCAGTTGTTCAGTCAGTCGAACTGGATCAATAGGCTTCGTAAATATGAAGTGATGACATCGAAACGGTGTTCAATAAACCTTATCCTTCTATTGCTAACATTTGTCAAAAAAATAATAGCCTACCGCGAGAAAGAGTGTTATTTGACAAAAATCTTAACGGCTTCAGAATCGCCTGCGTGTAGGTTCTGTTCTTCGCTGAGGCATTCTCATCAGTTAGAGAATGGGCGGAGAAGCGAAGCTGTATAGGACTTTCAGAGGTGCTGTTATGGCTGCTTTCTTTTTTAATTTAATCACCTAAATTTGGCTGTAAATAGTTTTGCGCAACATATTGTCATTCTCTTTTAGACAAGTTGCCCGATAAAGTAAATTGGCATGTTACACCTCCAAATGATCTAAAACTCTGCTACAGTGTAATAGGCCTCTTTGGTAATCCCGGGTTCCTGATGTATCACTAATAGTTCTTGGAAGGCAAACGGACACTTAAGTGCCCGCTGAGGGGACTGGATCTAACCACACCCTTGGATACACCAAGAACTCGACATTACTGCGAAATAAAAGTGAACTGATGTTCTTCCAACTTCCTCATCTTAGAGACGGACGGAAATAGCATGATGTAGATATTTACCTTTATGACGCTAACAGGATTTGTTGGTTTTAGAACTAAATACAGTAATGCAATGAGGTGAATAAATTTGGCTCGAAAGGGCGATGAACGCTCTTGGCAAAAAACTCAAAGAGGAAAGATATCGAAGTATTTACATTATCTACAGTACAATGTTATGGTTTGGAACTATTTTGTTAATTGGGACATACAAGATATGCCACAATAGTTAGTGAAACTAAAGCCTTGTTATTTTTCTCTTACCAGGAATGATTTACTTCCTCAGGCTCGTAGTGATGATAGCATTTGTTCAAGTGATAGTGAACTTGACACTACATCGAATGAAGTTGACAAGAAACAAAAACATGTTAGTACTTACGTAAACGTAATTCTTAATACAAAAAAGTGAGATCTTCGTTTCAACATTTGATTTCACGTATGAACCATGATGATTTATTGAACTCTCTTAGTTGGTTATTGCCGAGGAAAACACGGCGCTAGGGATCATGATGGGATGGTACATGGTGGTGGTATCAGTAATGTTGCGTGGTAGTGCTAGATACTGCTAGTTCTCCCGCAAGCAGTGACGGTGGTCCTTAATTTGGTGTCTGGTATTATGGTAATGATGGTGCTTGCGCTTTTGATCGCGGTAGTTTAGTCATACTGGTGATAACTCTGACGATGGTAAGATCA